>CM076960.1:12792500-13992500 GCA_039566865.1 Aurelia coerulea | reverse complement strand
TTTTACTGTAAATTTTTAAAAATATTGTAATAATAGGATTTTAGGTTGTAAAGTAGGGTGTGGCAATTATTTTTAATGTAATGATTTGGAAATTTAGTGTTGTGATTTGGTTAATTTGTAATTCATTTTATGGGAGGGCCCCTTGAAAGCCAGAACTTGTGCTGAAGGGCTAGTTAGCTAAATATATATTAAATATGACACACACATGCAGCACAGGTTTGTCATAAGAAACAGTCAGAAGTACTGAAAGTTTTTCAAATTATCAGATTTTGAGTATCAAAGAGTTTCTTACGAGTTTCTCAAAGTTTTAGTACAATGATCTTCATGTTACCTGTGCCCAAGTAATAATTTCAAACAAGTTTTTGAAGCCTTTCCTAATTTTCAGAATTCACTCAAGTACCTATGGGGTAATATGATGCAAGAAACAAGTGAAAATGTAGTAAAAATATGCAAATGATTTTGTGATGATCTGACAGTTTTTGAGTTTCTTACTGTTTATGTGGTTTCTTTAAAAAAATGCCTGTACCTGCATAACCAACTGAAGTTTGAGTGGGGGGTAAAAACTCAATATGATAATTACTTCACATGATACTGTTAAAATCCTTCTTGTGGTTTTCAAATATGATATAAACAACTTTTCCAAATGATCCTTGATTATTTCAATTATTTCCTGACATACCAACTCTTATATTTTGATGTAAACACATTTTTTTAATTGCAAAAATCTGTTTTAAGAAAAATGATTTGGTTAGAGTAGCATTTTAGAAAGAAGGATTTAAATAAAAGAGTCCTAAATTTTCGCATCAAAGGCATCCAGAAAGTCAAAGAAGCTGTTGGTAAACAAACTTCTCCCAAAATTTAAGAAACTTGGTACCAACCATGGAACTAGTTTCTTGAAAACAATTCGTAGCAACTGGCATATAAATGCAAAGAGAATCATTGAACTATCTCAAAGGCAAGATGGACAATTTGATGCAAAATGGAGTTAAAAATGGTTTCTTATTCTTATTGTAGCGAACTTTTGACTATTAAATCAAATTGCACAACATACCAGTGGGAACACCAGAAGAAGCACACACCGTGAGCCTTGCCAATAAGCTGATCCTGCAGAAATTGCTCCAACATTAGACTTTGGAGAGGAGAACACTTTGAAAACAGTGACGAACTGACAAGATTTGCTTTAGATCACCTCCTGTCTTCTGTCGAAGGCTCCGGAAGGCTCTCGATAACAATGCAGTATACCGACGAACATAACAGTTTCAAAATGAACCTCTGACAGCAAAGCAAAGCACAACATGGTTTGCCAGAGAGCAAGTCCATCCTAAAGCCTTCGTTTTGCATCGATTTCAGCTACAGCATGCCTCTAAAACGACGTGCTTCGACGAAATCCTTCCTCCGCAGCTTCGGCGACTTGGTCGGCCATTTTCAAATCTTCGCGCGAAGCCTTGGAGACTCCGGACCACAGCAAGTTGGGTGGTCAATTTTTTGCGATCATAACGTGAAAATGTCGTTACACGAATTTTTAACCAATCAAATTGCGCAAAACCGCGAAAAACCGAAAAGACGCAATTTGATTGGCGGCTCAAAAAGTTGAGCAGAATTCAAATATTAGTCTCAAAACAATGTATGGATGATTATGAGTCTAAGTTTTAGCGGAATGACTGTAACAGTAAAAAATAATTCAATTCAATGGAGCAAAACTTAGACGAATATCATCAGTCTACATTAAGATAAGGCTCAAATCCTTACTGGTTGCCAGAGCATGCGGAAATCATCCAATTTCATGCTTGTCAGCCAATGAGATCACCGCTTTCTAGCCCCTGGAGATAAAATCGGTCGTTTGAGGTAAATTTTTTAGTACCCTCACTAAAACTGAAATGGATGCTAGAATACTTAAGTTATTCGCAATTTTTTTTATAAATCAGTTGTGGGGATGTCCGTCCAGAGTTGTTTACATGTTTAGGCACATAGCTTGTTTGGGGCCGGAGCTGCGTTCATTTTCCGGTCGAAGAATATTGACCTTCGTTGAAATATCTATAGAAATCGCTACAAACGAGATATACAGATAAGAATTTCAGCAATTATGCATACTGACCTCAGCAATAACCCAAACTCCTTTACTGCTATCACATCTCAAAATTTGAGGCAATTTCTAATGATTTCTGGCAGAGATATCATTTGGGCCTAAGCTTGTCCTCGCTTAAAACTCATTCCATTGCACTTAAAAAGTAATGGTAAAATTCTTGAGCTAGATAATGCGCTTACCCATTACTCAGACACCAGTTTGACTTCGTTTGCTTTCTTTAATTTGCCAAATTTTTGTAAGAAACAACCAGTTGTGGGCGAATTGCAAAAAGCTTCCTCGGTCCATATTTTTCTCTACACAGATTCTCCTCTTCAAACAACAAACAGTGAACTTTGACATTGTATCATAAAAGTCTTGCATCACAGAACATTCCTTTTGAACGAATCCATGCGCTTTAGCGAGGCACTCGTGAATTGAATTCACGCATTTCGTTCTTTTCGTTCTTATTTCAATCAATGCAAAACATAAAAAGAACAAAAACATTGTTTTGGGTTCGCTAAAAAAGATACCCGGTTTTGCTCTTTTGTTTGTTTGCATTGACTGATTGAACCAAATGCGTGAAAACAATTCACGAGTGCCTCGCTAAGGCGCACGGAATCGTTCTGCAGGAATGTTTTGTGATGCAAGACTTTTATGATACAAAGTTCACTGTTTGTTGTTTGAAGCGGAGAGACTGTGCAGATAAAAAATATGGACCGAGGAAAGTTTCTGCAATTCGCCCACAGCTGGTTGTTTCTTACAAAAAATTGGCAAATTAAAGAAGGCAAACGAAGTCAAACTGGTGTCTGAGTAATGGGTAAGTGCATTATCTAGCTCAAGAATTTTACCATTACTTTTTAAGTGCAATGGAATGAGTTTTAAGCGAGGACAAGCTTAGGCCCAAATGATATCTCAGCCAGAAATCATTAGAAATTGCCTCCAATTTTGAGATGTGATAGCAGTAAAGGAGTTTGGGTTATTGCTGAGGTCAGTATGCATAATTGCTGAAATTCTTATCTGTATATCTCGTTTGTAGCAATTTCTATAGATATTTCAACAAAGGTCAATATTCTTCGACCAGAAAATGAACGCAGCTCCGGCCCCAAACAAGCTATGTGCCTAAACATGTAAACAACTCTGGACGGACATCCCTACAACTGATTTATAAAAAAAATTGCGAAAAACTGAAGTATTCTAGCATCCATTTCAGTTTTTAGTGAGGATACTAGAAAATTTACCTCAAACGGCCGATTTTGTCTCCAGGGGCTAGAAAGTGGTGATCTCATTGGCTGACAAGCATATGAAATTGGATGATTTCCGCATGCTCTGGCAACCAGTAAGGATTTGAGCCTTATCTTCCCTACATTTCCTTAATGGGGTTGCAGAACATTTTAGTAAACAACGATAAAAGTCAGTCTGCCTGCCGATATCACAAATTCTGATGTGACATTCCTCTTTACTGGACAAATGGCATAGAATTTCTTCAGCCCGCGGAGGACTTTTGTATATTTAGGGAAAACGTGTCTAAAACTTATGACTCCGTATCTAGCTGTATCTCATTTACGGCATGAAAAACCTGATTGTACTGACTAATTTTACGGAAATCAAACCTCCAAAAATTAACTTTATTCACCATGTACCTGCTAGGATTTGCCTGCAACAGGGAATGCACTTCGTTGAGCATAGGTTCCAAATCTTTAACTCGGCGTAAAAAGGTGGGTGTAAAATTCAATGACCTATTTCTTCTGATTCAATGGCTTGAAAGAAACTTTAGATACTTATCTTTAATTCTACCGTTGGACTTTCCAGAAATTTTGAATATTTTTCGAAATTACAGCGTATCTTACATTTCAACTCATTTGAGGATGTGACGTCATCAAATTTCTATATCATAAACCAGATGAGTGACAGACTTTTGCTTGATACCATATTGTGGGCATTCATAAACTATGGTTTTTTTCGAAATTACTTCATGTTGCGTCAAGCAG
The DNA here is from genome assembly GCA_039566865.1 of Aurelia coerulea. NCBI lineage: Eukaryota > Metazoa > Cnidaria > Scyphozoa > Semaeostomeae > Ulmaridae > Aurelia > Aurelia coerulea. The sequence continues at coordinate 13,988,447 of CM076960.1, read as the reverse complement.
TTTAGAAATTGCGATAGTTTTAAGTTTTTTCAAATTTTTTTTCAAATTCTTCAAGAACGTTAAAAACCACGCTAATTCTGAAAATGTTGAAGATTTCAGAAAAGTCCAACGGTAGAATTATAGAAAAATAGCTGAAGTTCTTTGCAGTAATCCAGTTCAAAGAAATAGGTCACTGAATTTTACACCAGCCTTTTTAAAGATTTGGAACCTATGCTACTTCGTTGTGTCTTTTAAGTTTAGTTCGTGCAACCGCTGTGAAGGGGATTTTGGTAAAAACGACAAAACAAGCTGCGTTGTCCTGGAACTGCACTGTCCTGGAACATGAACATACATTTACTTCCCAGTCAGAGATTGAATAGACCATTCAATACGTGCCTGATCTGCAACGTTTTAATGTTATTGCTAGATTCTACTATCTTCCAGCACTCTCTAGGACAGTTTGCAACTTGCTACATATTGTTTACTTCCAACATCCTTTATGAACTGTCTGCTGCTCTTTCTATGCCATTGAAGAATAGCGATCACTGACAATGGCATCAGCTCTTTTGATTCACAGGACAATTCATAATGATTGGTGATTGAAGACAATGGGAATTCTTTCCAGTGACAAATCAAAACAAATGAAGCACTAAAAGATTCCCTGAAACATGTGTGGCTGACTGTCTCATTGTGCAGATAAAACTTGATGTAAAGAGGTTGGACAACAAAAACTACAAAGATAAATTTTAATAAGCTAAGGTCTTTTAGACTTGTGTCCTCGTCAGAGTGTGATTTTAAATGGATCTAAAAGTATCAACGAGGTGTTTATAACTAGGTATACTTTTAGATTCATATTTTAAATCACACTCTGATGAGGACACAAGTCCGAAAAGCCTCAATGTGCTAAAAATATATCTTAGTACTTTTTGTAGTCCAGCCTCTCTACATCAAATAGCTATATACTTTGCCAAGTTTTTTGTGCAAAAGAAAATGCATTGCAAAGAGAAATCATGAGCATAGCTAGAAAGAAAGTCTAATTGCTACGCAGATTACCTGTATCTAGTTCAGGAGCTGAACAGAGCAAATGACAATCCTCGGATAGCTACCTTGCGTGTAAAAAACACTTAATGCTCAGCTTCAGAACAAAATAGATAAAATCCGCCAGCAACGTGTTTAAAAAGACCATTCCTTTTTCGATATATACCCACAAGTTCTGTTGCATTATCTGAGCGAGGCCCAAAGAACTTATAGCTACTCTACAAAAGAGTCTGGATCGAGCGATCTTTTTATACATTTTATAGGAAAGGTTCAATAAAGTAACGTCAGAGCTTCTATCAGTGTTGCTTAAATTCGAAAATTCTACAAAGTGTATAAGACATCGTTCGATCCAGATTCTCTTTTAGAATAACTAAAAGGTCAGTGCGCACTTAAAACTGAAAAATCCTACCAGAAAAACAATTCCCTATGACATTGTAATATCTACAAAGTTATAAAAAGCATCTATCTCACTTTGTGCTGAGTCTTTATTGCTGGAAACATGTAAATCACACTCTGGTATACCCAAAGATGACCTGGTATCCATGCATTTACTGATGACGTTTGAGCCATTAACTTCTACTCCTACTGATGGGCCTAAAAACAGGAATAACATTGTTTAACCTTTCAAGGATCAAAAGTTAAGTATAAAGTAAACTGAAGAGCATTGCTATGACAGGCCTCATCTTGCAACGAAGTGTTGAATCTGTTGTTGCACTGTCTGCTTAAGGGGGCTGGATAAGAAACTGTCGGGGAAACATCTGATTTGGCTGTTTTCTATTGCGACTATTTAAGGTTACTGTATCCCTTCAGTGACCACTCGCGGTGTTTTCTCTCTTGATTATCACGTCCGCGACATAACACGTATAAACTCTACATCATTCGATTCGTCATTAAATAGGGAGTATTTACGAGCCAAAAAGAATACAAATATTCGAAAATTGGGCGTTATACATCCGAAAACGTGAAAATCGGACCTTCCCCCCTTCTAGAACCTCCCTGTCCCCCCAGATATGTTTCATTTAAATCTCAATGAGATTTTTGCGTTCTCAACACATTAATCTAGCAAAGTGTGTCTCAAATTTCTTTTGCATGCCTTAGCTTCAGAATAATTAATAAAACAATTTTGCCTCTCGTTCCCTGGCCTCGTTTTGAGATTCATTCAAATGTTAAATTTGGACCATGCAATTTTTCTCAAAAGTGAGACACACTTTGGTCCCCCTATGCCTTTTGTCTCTGTCTGCCAAATTTCAGCCAATTATATCAAGCCGTTGGGTACAGGGAGCTGTATGAATACCTATTGGTTGCTGAAAAATTGATTTTGAGAAAAGCGCTGAAACAGTTTCTTAGCGTACAGTTCCACTGTTGAAAATGATTAACTTCAATCTGGCCACAAGAGTAAACAGAGTAATCCTGTATGTATTTAGTGCAGAGTTTACAATAACATAATTGGTATTATAACCACAAAATCCATTCAACAGGAAATCCAAGGCACTTGAAACCTTTAACCTTTAGTTCTCAAATAATCCTCGTCATGTAAACAGCATTTTCCTAGCAGAAAATACCTTGCTTTAAATTGCTTATAATTCGCTGAAAAATAAAGTAAAATTCCTTGAAATTATTAGAAATTGTAGGTAGATGTGTGTGCTATCCAACGATCTAAAAATCCAAAAATTGATCAGAAAAAACTTTTTATCGTCCTGAAGGGATACAGTAACCTTAACATAAATTCAAAATGAATGTCTCATCTTGGAGCTTAGCCTTTCCACTTTCTTCTGATACAAATTAAACCTCCATATGTTTTGGGATTGCTACGATATAAATGGATTTCCAACAAGTATTTTTGTTGATCTTTCACCGAAAGATCAGCCAGATAAAGATGTTTCCTATTGAATTGAGCTAATTAGAAAGGAATTTCTTCTTTCAAAATGCGATATTTGATGTACAAATCGTGAATTCGTTTACGTATTTCTCATCCAGCCCCTTTACAGTCAAACTACCGGGTGCGCCAAAATAAACTATGCACGTTTGGCAGGCCACAATAAATCGTACACTGCACGGATTTCGAAGATTTATGACTTAATCGTTAGCAGAAAGCCTGAATTAGACACTGGGATTTTTTGCAAATTTTTTCATTTTCAATTTTTATATCTAGAAACGAGTTTCCTAAAATTTTAGTATTCGAAAACACTGAAAACGATCAAAAAACATCTGTCAAGTCTTCTAAAGAATTGACATGAATGGACAAAGAGAACACTTGATCGTGGTGGTTTGCAATTTAGAAATCGACCAATTGTAATCTGCTGTATGAGAGTTCATACTAAACTCCCAAATCCCCCTGAAAATTTTTCTCTTTGTTCATTCATATTGATTTTTTTTTTAATTTGATCGACGTTTTTTGATTGTCTTCAATGTTTTCGAAAAAGAACATTTTAAGAACCTCGCTTCTAGCTCTAAGAACTGAAAACGGAAAAATTTGCAAAAAAAGTCCTAGAATCTAATTCAGGCTTTCTGCTAAAGATTAAGTCATAAATCTTCAAAATCGGTCCAGTGTACGATTTATTGTGGCCTGCCAAACGTTCATTCATTTTCATTTTTTTTCCATTTTAAATTCTTTAAACAGGGTTAAATATACAATTAAATACTGATTTCCAAATTGCCCTGTAAAATAATAACAAAATAAAGATATCTAATCAAAATTTACAAGTAACGATAAAGATGAAAATAAAAACTGGTATGTAAATAAGGAGTTCGACCGAAAAGATTACCGGCTGGTTTATATGCAGCTTTGAATCGATTTAAGGTCGACGCTGTCTTGACATCAGCGTTAAGGCTATTCCATAATCGTGCTCCTCTATAAGCAAAGCACCGTTGACCACTGGACGTTTTTAGGAAAGGGAGCTTCAGGTCTGTATTTGTATTTCGAAGCACTCTAATACTATTATCCGACAACCTCTCGAACAAAGTTGCAAGGTAATTGGGAGCTTCCTCATTAATTGACCTGTACACCATCCTGGCGGTTTCCATGTCAATAAGTTCTCTGACCGTTTGCCATCCTAGTTCCTTCAGAAGTGGTTGCGAGGACGCATCGTAAGGGCTGTTTGTAGCTATCCTCACGGCACGGTTTTGTAGCTTCTGTAGTTTGTTTAAGGCAGTGGTACTACAGACTCCCCACACGGAACAACAGGATCGGAAATATGGCTCAATAAGACTTCTGTACATTGACTGAATCGTAGTTAGGGGGAGATATCTTTTCGCATAACGTAACATTCCGATTCCTTTTGATATCTTTTTAGTTATAGCGGAAATATGATCATCCCAATTTAGAAATTGGTCAACTTCGATCCCCAGGTATTTTGTGTGCTTAATCTCCGAAACTGGTTCTTCACCAATAACAATTTGCACTTTTTGTGTTTCAGAGTTTTCAATGTCTTTCAACTTCTTTCTACCTCCCATGAGGAGATTTTGTGTTTTGGCGACATTGAGAGATAATTTATTTGATTCCAACCAGGTTTTTAAACAAAGAAGGTCAGAATTGACACTTTCGTTTATGGTGGGGATAGAATCCGATGAAAACGAAATGCTAGTGTCATCTGCATACATATTCACCTCAGAGTAATTTAGTGATAGGTGTAGGTCATTGATGTAGAGTAAAAAGAGGAGAAACCCTAAGCATGAACCTTGTGGAACGCCACATGTAACGTCCTCAAGTTCAGAGATCTGCCCATTTACCTTACAACATTGTTTTTTGTTCGAGAGGTATGAATGAAACCAGCGTAATTCCTTATCTTTATTCCATACAGGGAAAGCTTCTTGAGAAGAATCTCATGATTAACTGTGTCAAAGGCCTTCTTTAAATCTATGAATGTTACTGATGTGAATTTGCCTTTGTCTATGTTCAGATACCAGTCATTCGTGCACTTTAGTAAGCAAGTTAGAAATGAGTGCAACCTTCTCAAGCCTGACTGCTTCGAGTAAAGAAGCTTGTTATTGTTAAGGAAAGAATACATCTGGTCAAATATAAGTTTTTCGAATAGACGAGAAACAACAGGTAAAACAGAGATGGGTCGATAATTTGACCGATCATCAGCTGGACCAGCTATAAATAGGTGCAACCCGTGCAATTTTCCAACTGTCAGGAAATAACCCCTGAGACATAGATAGATTGAACAATTGGCTCAGAGGACTGGCAAGGATCGGCATCCCAATTTTGAGAAAATAGCTGGAAATGAGGTCCAGACCAAAACTTTTAGAGGTCTTAAACTTACTCATTGCTTTGACAAGTTGTTGGGGCGATATTGGAGAAAATGAAAACGACACTTTTTCAGGATTTACAGTAACTTCTCCTTCTAGGAGGGAGTTCTTGGTATTTGGGATTTCCTGACTTAGTTGATCACCAACATTGCAAAAGAAATTATTCATCTTGTTCGCTACGTCTTGGGGATTTGAGATGCGCTCGTCACCATCAGACAAGCAGCTAATCATTGTCGATTTAGATCGATTATTAACTACCTTGTTAATAGTTGCCCATGTTTCTTTCAAGTTTCCTTCGGATGCTTTAATCTTGTCAGTATAATATTCTCTTTTTAGTGTTTTACAGGTATTATTCACTTTGTTTCTAAGTTGTTTGTAGGCTGCCATGAGAGCCTCTAATTTTTTCTTGACGGCTGCAGTCTTTAGTTTATCTCTCGATCTACACATACGTTTCAACTCAGAGGTAAGCCACGGGCTATATCGCTCGGAGACGCGTCTTTCAAGAATAGGGGCGTGCTTCTGTATAATCATGGCAAACATACTGGTCCATTCCCCCACGATAACATTGATATCAGTGGAACAATGAAGCAGTGACTGCCAATCAACAGAGGCAACGTCTGACAAAACGTGCATAGTTTATTTTGGCGCACCCGGTAGAAGAATCGTACCACCTATGCTTTCAATATTCAAAATAGAATCGTATCTTTATTGGGTTTTCTTTTCATTGCATAACAAAATCCTTGACTTTGTTTTTATTGTGGCTTCCAGCAGAAAGAGCTCCTATTGTAATCCACTACGCTCCGCCAAACGGCAGCAAGATTCGAATAAAATGGAAGCAAATAACAAAAAGCAATATCCGAATAGTCATCCAATAATGGAAATCTATTTTCAAAGAATCTTCGAATTTACATGGTACACTTTTTCCGCGTTGACTGTAAAGAACCACTATCACCCAGGATCCTCTGCAGGCATGCTGCAATATTAGACTGTCTGAAAATCAGACTTGGCCAATGCGGAAACCACGAAACTGTGCAACACAGTAATTATTTCAAGCTTTAACTATCGTCCATTAGTGTGGATGTCTTGTGGCAAAGATGCCAACCATAAAATCAAGCGCACTCATAAGCGTGCTTTAAGAACACACCACAATGATTACGACTCTCCCTTTGATAAACTTTTGGAGAAAAGTGGCACGGTAACGATCCACATTCTACGCATCTGTGTAAATTACCAATTACAAGGACGATAAAATTTAGCATGGAGTCGCTCTCATTCAGAGGAAGATTATTGTGGAATAACCTGAACGATGAGATAAAGGAGCTACCAACAGTTGCAAGCTTCAAAAGAAAGATCAATTGTATAATTTGTAAGTAGCCTGTCCATTATGTTATGTAGCTGTAAAGATCATTTCTTAGACATCTTTGTAAACTATATTGTAAATAGTGGGTATTAATTAGTTTTCTACACATCTAAGGATATCTAAGGATATCTAGCCTGTCCATTATGTTATGTAGCTGTAAAGATCATTTCTTAGACATCTTTGTAAACTATATTGTAAATAGTGGGTATTAATTAGTTTTCTACACATCTAAGGATATCTAAGGATATCTAGCCTGTCCATTATGTTATGTAGCTGTAAAGATCATTTCTTAGACATCTTTGTAAACTATATTGTAAATAGTGGGTATTAATTAGTTTTCTACACATCTAAGGATATCTAAGGATAATGACACTCTTAAGAATGACAATGACAATGACACTCTGAAACAATGACACTCTTAAGAAACGCACAAATCAACTGCTTACATACCTTACAAACAGAGGATACAAACGCAAACACGTACGTAACAAAATACGGAAGGCTTCCAAAATAACGCGACAATCCAGCTTACAAACGAAACAGAAAAAACCTAACAACAGAACACCATTTGTGGTTACCTACCACCCTAGTGTACCACAATTAACGTCCATACTTAACAGCAACTTCCACATATTACAAAACTCGACAAACTGTAAGGAAGTCTTCCCAGACCCACCGATACTTAGTAACCGCAGACCAAAAAACCTCAGGGAATACCTGGTGCGCGCCAAAATGAAAAATGACGCTACCACCACTCCCAGAGGAATATCTAAATTTCCATCACGACGCGACTGCTACACATGCCAACACATACAAGACGGAACACGCACAGTTACTTTCACAAACACCAACGAAACCTTCAACATAAGACAAAGCCTCGACTGCAACTCCACTAACGTCATATACTTACTACAATGCAAACGATGCTTACGCGACAAAAAGACTGACTGCCAATACATAGGACAAACAGGACGACGCATAAGAGACAGACTCAACGAACACCGACGAGACATTATAAACAAACGTTCCGACACATCCGGGGTTGCAGAACACTTTTGTAAACCCAATCACTCCGTACAAGACTTGCAATTACTACCGCTACTTAAGATACATGACACCAGAGAGAGTGTTAGACGAGCCAAGGAAAATTACTTCATTGACTTAGCGAACACTCTCTCGCCCAACGGACTGAACAGAACCACAGACCGCTAACAAACACAATTGTAAGTAACCTAATCTACTCACTCTCATACCTTACCTATTCTCCTCACTATCCCCATCATTATTATTATCATTATATCGCAGTTAGTTTCTAACATTGCATTTACATAATCATTATCATTATTATTATTATTATTATTATTATTATTATTATTATTATTATTATTATTATTATCATTATTATTATTATTATTATTATTATTATCATCATCATATTATTATTATTATCACCATCAGCATTATTATTATCATTATTATTTTGATTAGCATCATCATCATTTTACTACATACATTACATAGCCGTTATAAACCTAACCCATATAACCTCTGCGTAGCCATCATATCTAACCAATCACGTGTTACTTCTCCTTTTCAAATCGCTGTACATATTAAAATTTTTATTATAACTGTCACATTACAGCCCTGAAGAAGTCCTGCATGGCAGGACGAAATATTGGCAAAAATTAAATTAATCGTACCGGGTGCGCCAAAATAAACTATGCACGTTTGGCAGGCCACAATAAATCGTACACTGGACGGATTTCGATCATTTATGACTTAATCGTTAACAGAAAGCCTGAGTTAGATACTGGGATTTTTTGCAATTTTTTTCACTTTCAGTTTTTAGAGCTAGAAGCGAGTTTCCTAAAATTTTAGTTTTCGAAAACATTGAAAACGATCAAAAAACATTGATCAAGTTTTCTAAAGAATCCACATGAATGGACAAAGAGATAACTTGTTCGTGGTGATTTGCGATTGAGAAATCGACCAATTGTAATCTGCTGTACGAGAGTTCCTACTAAACCCCCAAATCCCCCTGATAAAGTTTTCTCTTTGTTTATTAATGTTGAATCTTTCAAAATTTGATCGACACTTTTTGATCGTTTTCAATGTTTTAAAAAAACGGCATTGTAAGAACTTCGCTTCTAGCTCTAGAAACTGAAAACGGAAAAACTTGCAAAAAGTCATAGAATCTAATTCAGGCCTTCTGCTAAAGATTAAGTCATAAATCTTCAAAATCGGTCCAGTGTACGATTTATTGTGGCCTGCCAAACGTGCATAGTTTATTTTGGCGCACCCGGTATTTGCTGTTGTTTTTTGTCGTGTTGCGGTGTTTCTGCCTTTAAATTTAAGGATATCTAGCCTGTCCATTATGTTATGTAGCTGTAAAGATCATTTCTTAGACATCTTTGTAAACTATATTGTAAATAGTGGGTATTAATCAGTTTTCTACAACTATGTCACAACAACTTTAAAGAATGGTTATGATTTTATGATTTGATTTGATTTGATTTGATTTGATTTGATTTGATTTGATTTGATGTGATTTGATTTGATTTGATTTGATTTGATTTGATTTGAATTCACACAGCATAGCGCTCAAATCTTTTTTTAAATCTTTAAAAAGGTAGGTGTAAAAATATATTTCCTGGTTTTATGAATCGAATGGCTGAAAGCAACTTACGGTAATTTGCTGTACATCTGCCGTGGAGATTTTTTTGATATCTTGAATTTTTTCAAAATGGCGCCAATTTAATTTTTTTGAAAAAAATTCATGGAAAAATTTGAAAAAGATTTAATCCTCGTAAATCCTAAAGAAATACAGGAAATATGATATAACATTCAAGAAAACCATCATTGGTGAAGGTTTACAATATGGTAGCAAGCAGAAAACTGTAGCTTTTCTGGTTTAGGATTTAGAAAGTTGATGACGTCATAGCCTCAAATTTAATAAATGCCACCATTCTAAAATAATCAAGATATCAATAAATTGCCACGGCAGATTTACAGCAAAAAATCCTAAGTACCTTCCAAGCCATTTATGTCAAAGAAAACTGCCATAGAATTTTACACAGACCTTGTTAAAGATTTGAGCCCTATGTTAATTCACACTGCTGTAGTTGAACTGAAAGAAACATTTTACTACTGTATAATTAAACTGTTTTATCAGTTCAACTCCTGCACTGTGGAGACTGGGTGACTATAGCTCTTTAAGCCGTGTTCATGTAAACAATTATCAAAAGTCGAATGACTATGTGTGAAAGATAAATCTTAGGGCCTGATTATATGGGGCGAGCCAGCTCGGTAAACGGGCTGGCTTGGCAAATGAGCCAGCTCAGTTTCCTGGTCTATTCCACATAAAATGTCAGTTACTATTACATGGAAGTGAGCCTGAGCCAGCCCGGTAAACGAGCTGGCTCACTTCGATCCAAGCGGGCTGGCTCGCTAAACGGGCTGGCCAGGCTGGCTCGTCTCCATGTAATCGCATCAGACCGAGCCAGCCCGGTAAGCGGGCTGAAAATACACAATATGGAGCATGCGCAGTTTTCCTTCATCAAACTTTAACGTCTCTTTTCACATATAATACCAATCTAAATCCCATCTCGGCAAACGGGCCGGCCCGTTTAACGGTCCAGCCCGCAGGCCCTAAATTCTATCTCGGCAAACGAGCCAGCCCGTCTGCCAGGCTAGCCCGCCTCCATATAATCAGGCCCTTAGGCACTGTTTCGATAATCGTTTGGTATTCACATCAAACAAAGTTTATCATTTCAACATTCATTCTTCAAAATATGTTCAACTTTTTAATGCTAAAGATTATCTTAAAATATTATATCGTGACTTTCTTATATTAATTTCTTCAAAAGGAAAAGAGGACAGATCTATTGAATCGTTAGAAGCTTTCAAATGTAAACTAAGCAAGGAAAATCAAATACATTTAGTACTTTTACTATTACTTTGTTTAACTGTGCGACAGCGGATTAGTCCAATCATATCATTTGGCTTAATTATTTGAACCAATTTATCATGTGATTCACATGAACTAACTAAGTGATGGGCCTAAACTGCTGAATCACCTTATTTTCGTTTCACTAACGATTCTAACCACCATGTACGTAATACCAATTGTTTGGTCCTGTACAATAACGTATAGATAGATAGAAAAGCTTTCTCCTATGCTGTGATGTCATCTTAAAAGCCTTACCTTGGTTCACAGCAGTAGAATAATTGTCATTTCTGAAAATTCTATTGGCATCTTCGGCAGTCATTGTGACTTCTTTTGTTTGTACAATATCAAAATTCGTCTGAAAAGAAATAGAACGATGGTTAACTCCAGGTATTCAGGTATATAACATGGCATAACCCTTCAACATTGATGATCTCTCGTGCAATTACTTTGAGCACAATATGACTCTTGGGAAAACCAAACCTAGTCGGCACATCTTCATTTCCTAAAGTAAATATCGGGTGTCCCAAACGATTTCCCACAAAGTAGCACCAAACTGTTTCACACGAAGAAGTTCTGAAAGAAACTTAAAACAAAAAGGTTTTGGAACTTCTTGAACATTTGGAATCAGTTCCTTTTTGCAGCTGAATGACCAAATTTGTCACTTGGAATGGGCTACCTTTGCATAGAATTAACGTCATTTTTAAACAAATCCGCACTGCATGTATTAAGTAGCAGCATCATAAGCCAAAAATTTAGCCAAAACACTTTCCAATTGGAAAAACCAAGAAACCTTTCATGAATGCAACTCAGCAACCCTCAATTGGCTTCTAATTAGATTTGTCTCTCTTCTTCTCTCAGGAGCAACTCGTTTCTTTCAATGATATGCGCATACTAACAGGTTTTGTGTCACATACTAACAGGAAAACATCAAGCCAGAGGTCTTCAAAGTACAGACCGAGCTTGCGAGGTCTGGGCAATAGGACCGAGGGCTTATATTTTCCTGTACAACTACAAAACCAGTTAGCATGAGTTTTATTAACTCACCCGACAGCTTATAAATTTTGGTCAAACGCGTTCTTGTATCGTTTTACCGTGTATCGTATACAGGGCCACGGAAAAACCGCGGGAAATGTGCGATTAACCAATGGGATTGGTGGGATTCTTGTATTGTCTCCTTCTTGAAACGTCAGTGAGGTAATAATGTATCATAATGCCTTATTTAAGAATTTAATAAGGAAGGAAGCGCAATCAGAATACAGGCATCTCTTCTATGGTGCCATGTTTACGTATGACATATGTACTTGATAGGTGGGGGTTTAGGAAAAGAAACTATATTCTTCAACGAATGGGTACCAGAGAGAAAACGAAGGGATAGAGCAACATTTTAAATCTATAAATACAAACCTTTTGTTTTAATTCCTTCAGAAACTCCAAGCACCGTGCAGTTGTCTTTCCAAAGAAAATAATCAGGCAAGACTGAAAGAGAAATTCATCATATAATACTGATACACAAAACATATTTTGAATTTCTTAGGGAATATACCTAGTTTGCCTTGCAACGGACCGTCCCCCGAGGGGGTGGGGGGGGGGTACTTCACTATGAATTCATACAGGGAAATGGAATTATAATCCATTTGTCCAGAAAACTAACGGATCATATCCATAAATAGGTTGAAATGCGGTCAGGTGTCTTTAACCATGGGAACTTCTCCACAAATAATATAGTTAAACATCGGTTCAAAAAATTCAGAATCATTTTCCATTCACATTTAAACTTCTACCCTTACCTAAGAATAAAAAATAACGCAAAAGCTGCAACACAAAGTGGACAACTATTATCACTTTCCTGCAATGCACAGTTTACTCTTTACGAAGAGCAACAATTTACAAACTTACCAATAGCTATAAGATAACAACCGATTTCTCGTCCATGATAAAGCTTTAAACAATAACAATTGCAGTAAATGCAAATATTAATGTTGCTACTTTTGGACACTTCAAATGAAGGTGTTGGAGCTTGACGATCTGAAAGTTCTGTATTCCAACATATTTACAGTCCAAAAAATGTTTGCAGCAAAGAAAATCACAGTAAAGAATTTCTACTGTATAAAAGGGGAATTTCTTGTTCATTGAGCCAAAAAAGTTCATTGTTAAACCTCTAAAGCACGATGGATGTCTTTATCGCAAGGAAATCGCAAAGAAAATCAAAAATAAAATCATAGCAAAGAATTTCTATTGTTTAAAAAGGGAAATTTGTTTCCATTGAGCCAATACTGTTAATCATTAAACCTCTACATGCATGATGTACAGGCTAAAGCTAATGTTTTCAACGATTTTTTTGTTGAACAATGCTGCACTTTAGCAACTGGGAGTACCCTTCCAGTCCTTCTACCCCACTGTAACAAAATGCTGCAAAACATTGTTATCGATAGGGAGAAGGTTCTTAAGTTGATACGTAACCTAAATACTAATAAAGCTCATGGATGTGATGATATCTCAGTATCAATGATAAAAATTTGTGATTGCTCCATTGTCGAGCCCTTGTGCCTAATCTTTGACAAATGTCTTGATACGGGAAAGTATCCTTCAATATGGAAAAAAGCAAATGTAGTTCCTGTACACAAAAAGGGTAGTCGACAATGCAAAAAGAACTATCAACCAATTTATTTGCTTCCAATATTTGGAAAAATGTTTGAAAAATTGATGTATGATTATATTTATGAGCACCTATGCGACAACAGACTGTTAACACCACATCAATCGGGTTTCCGTCCAGGTGATTCGACAGTAAACCAGTTGTTGGCAATAAGTCATAAAATCTATTGCGCCTTTGACGACATTCCAAGTAAAGAAACAAGGGCTGTTTTTCTTGACCTATCTAAGGCCTTTGACAGAGTTTGGCACGAGGGCTTACTGTATAAACTTGAGTGCAGTGGGATATCTGGAAGCCTCCTTGCACTAATTCGCGATTTTCTTGCAAACCGTGAACAACGTGTTCTATTAAATGGGAAAAACTCAGAATGGGCAACAATTTCTGCTGGAGTACCTCAAGGCTCGGTTTTAGGACCCTTGTTCTTTCTTGTCTACATAAATGACCTTGTTGATGACTTAAAGAGTGATGTTAAGATCTTTGCTGACGACACATCTCTATTTTCTGTTGTGAATGATGTAGCCAGAACTGCCGAAGAACTAAACAGTGATTTAGAGACAGTTAATATGTGGGCATGGCAATGGAAAATGCAGTTTAATGCTGACAAAACTGTCGAACTCATCTTCTCCACAAAAAGAGTTAAACCCTTTCATCCCCCTCTAATGTTGGGAAATGATGTGGTAACAGAAAAGGCCAAGCATAAGCACCTTGGCATGATTCTGGATCCCAAGCTGGATTTCCAGAGTCATATCAAGGAAGCTATCTTAAAGGCAAGACGAGGAATTGGATTAATACGACATATTTCTAATTATGTTTCTAGGGACGTTCTTAATCAAATGTACAAGCTTTATGTTAGACCTCATTTAGATTATGGTGACATTGTCTACCACAGGCATGACCCTGAGATGCTCCAAAGCTTCACGCGTAAGATAGAACAAACTCAATATTTGGCTGCCTTGGCGGTGACCGGTGCATGGAGAGGTACAAATAGGCAAAGGCTGTATGAGGAACTGGGGTGGGAAAGTCTCTATCAGAGGAGATGGTATAGACGCTTGTGCCATTTTTTTAAATTAAAGAACTCACACCATCCTGAGTATTTGTATGCAGAAATTCCTCCTGAGCGTCAAGTCATGAACAACCTCAAAAGTGCACGTCTGTATGAACAAAACATAGGTAGGACTGTCCGGTTTTCAAACACCTACTTCCAGAATACCTTTTCTGAATGGAACTCGCTCACTCTTGATATTAGAAATTCTACATCAATTGCTGAGTTCAAGCGTAAATTGCTGGGAATCATAAGGCCTGCTCAAAAGCCTACTTATAATATACATGATATAGCAGGTATTAGACTTCTGACCAAGCTTCGTTTGAATTTTAGTGCCTTAAATAAACACAAATTTAGGCATAATTTTGAATGTCTGGACCCTATCTGTGCTTGTGGCACAGGCAAAGAAGATAACGAGCACTTTCTCCTGCATTGCCCTCTCTTTGAATTACAGCGTAGAGATCTCCTTGGTCAGCTCGGGGACCTTCCTGGCATTGACATTGAGAGTTTGGATAGTAAGACTATTTGCGAATTACTACTATTTGGTAGCCCAAACGTAAATGTGATTGTGAACAGAATAATTCTGGAAGCGACCATTTCCTTCATCAAATCAACACAGCGATTAGGCTAGAAATAAAGCCATCAAATCACAGCGCACCCCAACAGGTGAGTCAGAGATATATTTCTTTGACGCACCTGGAACACCTTAATTTTTGCAACGTTATTTTTTTTGTTAGACTAGATACTGTCGTTGTATTGAACTGTTGTTAAGTGTCGTTCGTAGTGAGAACTCGATGACTTTGTGTCCTTTCTCGCTACGAACGACATAATTTTTTTTCTTTTCTCAATTCTACAATCCTTGCCAAAACTCTTGAAAAAATCACATATTTTTGCGAAGCTCTCCCCCCCCCCCTTCCCCCCTACAATGTTGGTTTCTTGTGCGAATACGCATTTCTCACGGGCACAAAAACGCAGCCAAAGCCATTTTATTCATATTTGGTGATCAGTGCTTCAGACCAACATTGTTCAGGGGGGCAGGGGGGGGGAAGAGAAACAGCAAGTTTCCTGCAATGTATTCTGGATGCTTCGTCAGACAAGAAAGCAGAGAAATGACATGTTTTTTTTTCAAGTTGTTTTGGCAAGGATTGTAGTTTAACTGTTGTCGTTGCTTTGTATATTTTAATATTTTATGATGATATATAAAAAAAAAAAAATGATGGATGTCTTTATGACTATATGCAAAGAAATCGTCTTGAAATAATCGTGAAAGCATCGAGATAACAAGCATCATTTCCAACTGCAGGATTGGAAATTCATTAACCAACATTTCAAATATTGCAATAAAATTCAACTAGCAGATGTGTATCATTTTTTAGCTACAGAACACGTAAACTGGTCGTTGTTGATCGTCGTTCAAAATGTTCCTTAAACGTCTTAAATTCCGTGGAAAGACGACCAAAGATTGCTTTTCCGAAATTTTTCCATCCGAAATATCTTGTATCTAAAGTAAGTTTCTCGTGAAACTATAACTTGAAATGCCATGTTTTTTTTGCTCATCAGGTACCTAAAGTACTACCAAATATCAACTAATTTCCACTGAATTGACTAATTTCCAAAGCAATAAACAACAATCAAGTCACCAAAAATCCATAACCTTTACAAGATTCAAATTCCACTTGCTAAGCTCTTTCGAATGATACCTATTGTGCAGCATTTTGCAATAAAATGGTAGTTCTATAGCCAAAAACAATTTTAGTCTTCAAAATTTTGGAAGTACTTTGACATCCACATATTTCTCAAAAACCAGATCACTAACCTCGTCAAAATTCTTCTGTCTACTTCCTCTTGTCACAGGAACAACGCTTGCTTCAGCTTCAGTGGAAATTTTCATTGCAGAAAATTCTTCCGTGGTGGGAAAAGCAACATAATTTTCAACAGCCACATTTTCTGGCAGAAGTGACCAATTGTTCTCTCCAGCAACAGGAGTGAAATCATGAATATTAAACCAGTTGTTACTGAAGACGGTTAAACCAGATTTTTTAAATTGTTCTGAAATCAAGAGAACAAATTATTGTTTTTTAATATTCACTTAAAATGATACAATACATGTTACATCTACATCCTACTATACTTTCTAATTACTTTACAAACTACAGTAAAAACCCGCACATAAGAACCTAAGATTTTGAACTCAGCCTGTTTAGGTTCTTATGCAATGAGGCACATCCAGTAATCAGGGTGTAGGTTTAACAAAGGGAAATATGTGAATCTAAATCTTAGCCAAACTTACTTAACTCTTGGTCCTATCCATTTCAACCCAAGCTTACCCAGTTTACCCCTGCAGGCCCTGCCTATCACAGTTCTGTAAGTAATGTTTTGGAGTTCACAAAAGAGGTTGATTGGCAAACAGATTGCATTTATTTCCCTATGAATTAATGAAACTCTTTATTAAGAACCTAGTTATGATATCAGGCTGAAATAGTTCTTATCCATTGGGTACAAAATATATGATTTCAGGCTGTAGGTTCTTAATAAATGAAGGTTCTTATGTGCGGGTTTTTACTGTATACAACACTATAGGGACGGGACCACAAGGAGCAAAAGACAATGACTACCTCATGGTCATTAACATAAAGACATGCAAAAATAGCAACCAAATGAAAAACTACAAAAAGCTACAAATACCATTAATTACTCATAAATACTAGAATCCGTTTCACATTGGATGCCAGGCCAGCATAGGAGAATGATGCTGAACAATAGGAACCCCGGACGAGAGACAGCAACGACAGCAGTTGCTACCGCTACTGATCCCACTCCAGAGTCCCCATAGCTCAACACATCGCGCATATGCTGTCAGGTCACGGTTTCATGAAGCATGATTACCATAGTATGAAGGCATATCGGGTATAATTAGACTTATGACATTTTGTCCCTTGTTTCGCTGCGTTTTTTGATTTGCAGATATCACTTGCTCAGTAGGGACTCATTTCATTACTCTTATAAAGTGTAGCCACTTTAGGCCAATATGGTGTGGATCCGTACTGACCAATCAAATTGCTAGAATTTAGTTTTCAACCAAAGCCCGTTGTAACATTTTCAGTTTTCAACCAATAAGGAGGCGTTATTTAGACTGTTGTTGTTGTTGCGTACAAAAACGGTTGATTCAGGAATGAGTTCTCGTAGCTGCGATCGATCTATTTTGTTTCTACAGAGGAAGATTACTGCTTGAAAGGTATGTATTTTGCGATGAGTAGGTTCGTAAAACATTATTCTTTGTACTACAAGTTTGCTTTTAAATGTTGAAGCTCTTTAAACCAGAAATTGAAGCGATTTTTTTGAGTGTACGAGAACTCCCGCTAGTTTAGGCCATTTTGATACATTTTAAAAGAGTAATGAAATGAGTCCCTTATTGTAGACTTATTACCTGGAGTCTCTCGTTTCCCTGTGCTCTTTGATTTGATGATGGTGCTTCGGTCAACAGAGAGACTCATTCCCCTACGCTTGTAGAAAAGGATATCTCCGTACTGATTCTACTAATAGACCTTTTCGCTATTCTACACAAGATTCGATTATGTGGTGTTGGAGCTTCTATCACTATTGTATACATTCGACCATTCTACAAATGTATCAAGCTATCGTTCGATTCGGATTCTTTTTCCGAATCTTAGCTGAAAGATCTATTGGGCCTAAATCATCTTGCTACTTTTTTCTCAAAACCACTGATCTTAAAATGCCACAAAACAGTTTTCCAGAACTGCTGTACCATAAAATTTGCTATCAGAACTTCGATAAATGTCCATTCTAGCTATCAATGCAAAAACCGCCTTCCTCTAAGCCATATTCTGATCACCACACGACGGCGCGACAAAAACTTGTCGCCGATTGGCATTTTTGTCCGCCTTTACAGCTCTATGGTTATAAGGCCCTCAGTGCAGCGACAACAACAACAACAATTCAACTCAATTAGATGAGCGTAACAAGAGGGTCCTTATGTAGTGAGGCTACCCTTATTGAGCAAGTGATATCTGCAAATCAAAGAGTGCATGGAAACAAGGGACGAAATGTCATAAGTCTAGAGTATAATGGCATGCCCTTTTAATACTTGACATGTTCATATAACCAGGTAATACAGATTTGAAGAGCCACAAGAGAAACACTTTTTCACTTCGAATGACCTCATGAAGAAGATCGAGTAGCAAATAACGATATCAACTGCTCTATAAGCATTTGAAAGATCGACTTAATGTAACAAAGGTATAAAAATCACACAAGTTTCCAGGCTCTTGGCCTTTAATAAAATTTACACGACAGAGATAAAAGTTGAGTAGGCTTAAAACATTTAAACAGGCTAAACACTGTCAGGCCTATTATTTTTTGCGGCAAAGTATGAATGCATCTTTAATTACATACATACATACATACATACATACATACTAACATGAGGCCAGTTGTGGGGACTATAGGTGTACACCAACGTTGTGGGAACCAAGTCATTTGCTTAATATATTGTTGACAGTTGAATGTATCATGGATTTGACGAGCCAGAAGTGTTTATATGAACTGAACACAGCTGCTGCTGCTACGCTCAACTGATTTAAATTTTGTTGGATTTATTTGTGGGGACATTTTAAATTTCAATAACGTTGTGGGAACCAACAAAGGAATTTTCTTAATAGCCTTCGGCAGTTGAGTGTATCAAATATTGAATGGGACAGAAATGCTTAGATTGACTGAACACAACTGCCACTACTTTGCTTTAATTGATTTAAAAATTCTTGGATGATTTGTGGGGACACTGTAGATTTTACTAACGTTGTGGGAACCAACAATAAAATCCAGTTACACATTGTGAATTTCACCAACGTTGTGGGATCCAACAATATAACTCGGTCACTTTTTAAAAGCTTTTGACAAACATGTCACCGTGTTTTCCGTTTCAGCATCTTGCCCTCGGGGTGGGGGGGGGGAGGGGGTGGTACTTGACTAGGTTTTGGTCGGGGACATGCCATCAAAGCGTCAAAACATACCCGTTCCTTAAACCAATTTTTCGAAAATGTAAACCCGACCTTATACCAATTTTCCAAAAAAGTATACCCGACCTTATACCAATTTTCTGAAAAATCATACCAAAAATCGTCCCTTGTACCAAAATCGCGAAAATCGATACCGTTGGGGGGCACTACATATATTTTGGGTACCGGGACGTACCATCGGGAAGGGTATCAATTTTCAAGATTTTGGTGTAAGGTATAAGGTTTGGTATACTTTTTCAGAAAATTGGTATAAGGTCAGGTATACATTTCCGGAAAATTGGTATAAGGAACAGGTATGGTTGGGTGCCATGCAGCAGTTTGGGTCCGGTTGGCCCTGTCAGGGTTGATGCTTTTCACCCTGCCTCGTTTTCAATTTTTTGAAACTGAGGTTTCATTTCCCGCGCTAACGTCCATGTGACATTCCTTGACCTTTCTTGATTCGTCGAGTTTGGCGCCGTTCGCTCGAGAGAGAGAGGAAGAATTAGCTGAATTGGCAGAGTTGGCAGTATGTCCAGTATGTCTTGACGAAGGGTATGTAATTTTACTTGGATTTCACACCGTGAGCCTCTGTTACCCAGGGGCTAAAAGTAGTCTGCCTAAGAATGAATTGGATACATCAAAATAGTGACTAGGCCTCATAGAGAGGGTAGGCTAGAGAGGCCACGCCCACGTAATAGTAGTAAAATTATGCTTGAAAAGTCATTTGGCACATACTTCTTCTCTGTGACACATCATATTTGAAAGAAATATAAATTGATCAAATGATAATGCTGCAGAATAGAAGAATAAAAGTCATGGAAGCTCCACTTGTGTTTGCATTCGTTTTTTAAAAATGTATGAGGGGTCTTTTTACTTAAAGGGGCTCCGTCCGTTGTCAAATTTCGGTCGAAACGGTGGTTTTAAAGTTTTCTGATGGGCTATATCACACAGATATTTGCCTGTCTTCTTGAAAATGAAAGCATCATTTTGAAGATAAATCTTTGTACTTTACTGAGGAAAAAACCAAACATTAATATCTTTTACAAGTGGATTTTTAACAAGCATTTTTTGGTGGCTTGGGTGAAGTCACAAAACAAACTGCAGAAACAGAGACGTAGGAACCGGGGGGCATTGGGGGCATGCGCCCCTTCAAGAATTTGCAATAAACAAAGAAGTGCCCTCTTTAATTTCAGGAAGTGCCCCTTTGGCTTAATCAAAAAAATGCCCTTGAAGTGTCGTGCCCCCCCCCCAAGTTTGAGCTGCTTTCTACGTCCCTGTGCAGAAAACAATGGGCACGTGTATTTTTTCAGATTTTTTTACAGTTTGAGGACAGAGCCCCTTTAAGGTATAGAGTTATGAAAGCTATAACTGTCTGATCTTCTCCCGCTGTTGGACAATTCCTGCCAGTACAATTCCCACAATTGTACTTTATGATTCTTTGTTTTCAATATAAAACTTTTGATTTGCAAATTTCCTGGTCAAAACCCTCCTTCAAAACATCAAATTTATGTTGTTGTGGTTACAATGAAATGTGCTTGTTGTGCATATTTCTCATACTTTACACATATCAAAGAAGTTTTGACTTTTACAGTATGGTTGGCTATCAAATCAGCATTTTAATTGCGTCATTTAAGCATGACATCAATAATAAGGGACAAAAAGTTTTGTTTAATTCTCTCTTCCACAGAAGTTAACTTTGATGTTTTTCTTTAAACAGAGGTTTCCAGAGAAAGTTAAGGAGCCAGGTAGATTACACCAAGATTGGTTAAGTGAAGACCAACCTGGTTTTGAGTCCAGGTTCATAGATGATAAAATAGGTATGTTTTAAGCAATATGCAGCCATGGATGACTGACTTATCAAAGTGCCATCTATAGAAATATTTACAGAGACTCAAAAATACATCTTCTTGAGTTCATGCAAACAGTTTGACTTGCATCTTCATCCGTATAATCATTTATTGATGAAGATGCAAGTCAAAATGTTTACACAAAGTTGTCTTGTTGAGTCTGATGTCAATTTCAAAAATTATGACACTGGTTCAGGGGGTCAAAGCATAATTTTGAATTGAGTGCTCGGCAACAAATATATTTTAGTCATAGCTTTTGAATCACTGCCTCCATAACTATAAAAAAGCATTGCATACTTCTGAAAAACCATGGTGATGATGATATTGATTCATGAAAAACATATGTATCATTACTAATATACATTCTCAATCCATACGCCTCAGAAGAAGCAAAGCTTATCGAGTCTGGGGCGCTTACAACAAATAGAACTTATGTTCATAAAGTCTGCACGCAGTCTAATGTAATGGCTGCACCAGATGACATAGAAAGGGACTTATCAAACTGAAATGATCTTCCACTGTCTTCTGGATGGTCACAAGAAAATATTTAATTATCATGATGCTACATACAGTAGCTGAGCCTTATACCGGTATTGATTCTTCAATTCATAGGCTTTGGAGTTTTCACTGCAAGGAGGTTTGAAAGAGGAAACTTCCTCCTGCACTATGCAGGAGACTTATTAAGCCTTTCAGAAGCCAAGACAAGGGAGAAAAAGTACAACCGAGAAAGAAAAGGAAGCTATAGGTACTACTTCTACCATGATGCCATACAGTATTGGTGAGTAAAATTATGGATGCAATTTTAATATCCACTTGTATGGGAAATAAGGTAGTAACTCAGTTATAATCCTCATGTTATTCACATGATTATTTACCAATGAAACTATAAATGGTTCCAAACTCCTATTTACCTGGATGGATAATTAGGAACTTTGATATGTAGGCATGCTACATCTTAAAAGAACTGCAAAAGCTACAATTAGACCAGGCTACGAATGAGGTACGGGTCACTTCTAGGCGGAGAAATTTAGATGGGCACTTTGAGGTACCTATGACCCTAGGCATCTTGGAATGTGATGGTGATCAGCGATCTGTTGGGGTTTAAGGGGTTAAATCGGGGGTTAAAGTTTGACCACTATGAGCAAGCACCTCTGCGGAGGAGAAACAAGGTTTTCCTTTTAAATGACGCGCGGGCTGGCTTAGATCGGACCAAATTAAGCTCAAAACCACTGTATAAAGGAGTTAGATGCTGAAGGATAATTAGTAGCTTCTCCAAACAATGGTCACGTGACATGAAATCACCCTTTTCCTTATATGGTAACTATCAATAAATGGCCAAATGTGTTACGAAAAGAGGAAAATGCGATTGGCATAACTTCTATATTTTACTTGGAAGTACTTGCACCATGGTCAACGTACCAAATACTACGTAATAATTTAGAGGAAAGTATCCCTGATACTCAGTGTCACTATTTTCGCCATTTTCGTCGCAATCATCAAAGGAAATGTCATCTTCCACTCTACCAGCAGTTCTTCAATGTCTTCTGCGAATGCACTCTCAGTCCACTTGATTTAAAATGTTCTTTCTGTATCATTAGAGTGTGACTCCTTTTCTGTGGAATCCTAGTCCAAGAGCCAAGTATACATTTGTCTTTCTTTGAACTTTTGACAAAACTATCACCAAGATGTGTATATCAGCTGATTGTAACTTGATGGTTTCCTTTGGCTCCTTCTCCAAGGCAATGCAAAAGTAAATCGTCTTCTTGGTTGGTAGTCAGCATTTTTGCATTCGTTCCATTCGACGACATTATTTTTAAGCACTGGTTAGGAAAACATTTCTGCGCAACAAAGAATATTGAGGGTTTTTTGACGATTTATAGAGATCGTTTCGAAAATCAAATTGATCAGTCGACTCTTATTTTCTGCATTTCTAAAGCCCGTTTTGATTCAGCTGGCTGACTAATTATCCTGCTAAAGCAACGTCTTTTACTTCATTCACTCGATTTGACAGGGTGCTCTTGGTACGTGTCTGTCACTATATCTATACTTTCATATCTACTTGGTAAAGTTTTCAGGAACTTTCATGTTAGTAGGACCAGGGGCGGTCAAGTACTGTAAAATATTTGACCCTATGTTTTTCCAAAGAAATTGGAAAAAATAACCGGTTAATTTATCAGACAGTACAACTTTCCTGCCCAAAACAACCAGTTTTTGGGACAAAGGTGAAATTTTAAAACCAGTCTTCCTACCCCATTAATTTGTGACAAAAATTACGTTTTCTAACCTCCCATCTAATCAAAATCCTACAGTTTACCTGAAAGCTGGTTCTACCTTTGTCCGCCAAATTTAAGCACAAAAGACCAGTATTTCAAATTTTCAGTACGCGGTTTTACCTTTGTCCGCCAAATCTACGCAAAAAGACCAGAAAATCCAACTTTTCACCACAGTGGTTCTACCTTTGTCCTGTAAATTTCTGAAAAAGAGACCAGGATTTCAATTTTTTTCACCACAGCGCTTACACCTTTGTCTGGCAACCGCTTTTGGGACACATACTTTCATTGCTACAATTACTACTTGCTTTCCAAAACAGTATTTGGTCGAAACTACCGGTTTTTGAAGCAAACATCGTCAGTGATACATCATTTTAGAATTGTCCGCCAAATTAAAGATAAACAAAGGTGGTGCAAAATGTTTTCTTGAACTACCGGTTTTCGGACAAAGGTGGGACCATCATTCCTAGTGTGACATGCCAGCCCTTGGTATGACTCAAAGCATTTACAGACGACGATTACATCTCTTCCTTTTCTTTGAAATTGCAAATTAGCATGTTGGAGTGGGGCTGCTAAAAATTTATCAGCCATAGGGTCATCTCGTTGGGTATCAAAGAAAGAGTAATAGAAGAACTTGCTAAATGTGCTTAAATTTGATATAGATGTTGTTAGAATAATGTGAATATCTGTTGTAAGAAGCCTTTCGACAGAAAGTACCTCATTGAAAACAAAGTAGTAGATCATCGCTGCTTCCTGCATACCAATAATCGTTGCGACTGTTTACTTTACGTGCAAATGTTATCGCGAGAATCAGGAACCTCTCAGACCAAAGAATGTTTATATGGTACCCGATATATCTCAGCATGGATGGGAAAGAACATTTTGAAATCAAGTGGACTGAGAGTGCATTCCCAGAAGACATTGAAGAACTGCTGGTAGAGTGGAAGATGACATTTCCTTTGATGATTGCGACGAAAATGGCGACAATAGTGACACGGAGTATCAGAGATACTTTCTTTTAAGTCATTACGTTGTATTTGGTATGTTACCCGTGGTGCAAGTACTTCTAAGTAAAACATAGAAGTTATGCCAATCGCATTTTCCTCTTTTCGTAACACATTTGGCCATTTTATTGATAGTTACCATATAAGGAAAAGGGTGATTTCATGTCACGTGACCATTGTTTGGAGAAGCTACTAATTATCCTTCAGCATCTAACTTCTTTATACAGTGGTTTTGAGCTTAATTTGGTCCGATCTAAGCCAGCCCGCGCGTCATTTAAAAAGGAAAACCTTGTTTCTCCTCCGCAGAGGTGCTTGCTCAGAGTGGTCAAACTTTAACCCCTGATTTAACCCCTTAAACCCCAACAGATCGCTGATCACCATCACATTCCAAGATGCCTAGGGTCATAGGTATCTCAAAATACCCATCTAAATTTCTCCGCTTAGAAGTGACCCGTACCTCATTCGTAGCCTGGTCTAAATGCTGTATATTGTTAAATCAGTTTTTCCAAAATTTCACAAGTAAAACTAGA
Organism: Aurelia coerulea; assembly: GCA_039566865.1. NCBI lineage: Eukaryota > Metazoa > Cnidaria > Scyphozoa > Semaeostomeae > Ulmaridae > Aurelia > Aurelia coerulea. The sequence continues at coordinate 13,963,509 of CM076960.1, read as the reverse complement.
TGGATTTTTGTGTTGGACACAACATCGGAATTGTTGATTATTGAATTGAATTGTTGAGTTGAATTGTTGAGTATCCATCCCCTTGATTATTCTTGACATTGGGGAGTTTATGAAACCTCAAGACCAACTGCAATGGCAACACCAACTGCAATGTGCTTTTGTTTCAGACCATCAGCTTTGTAGATATCTTGTTTTTCGTGCCAGTTTCAACTGGACAATTTTGAAATCCCCCTTCTGTCATTCTATGCTTCAGATCTATGTTTCTAAAGTAGAAATCTTTTCACATGTTAGTTGTCAAGGAATGAATGAATGATGGTTGGCTGAAAAGGGAGGCTTTCTGTTGGCTTTTGAATATTTTGTAAAAGGTAGCATATAGAAAAGAATATTTTATTTGCAGAATACAAGATGATGTTGTGCCTGGTATTGTCATTCTTATTTGTAAACTTTCTATTGTTTATATGACAAAGAAGGGTAGAGGACATGTTGTGATGAGGTATATTATGTTTGACACAATCATAGTATTGTAGCCTCAATCATAAATGAATATAAGTTTGGTTGATATGAACATTTCATGCCCATTTGTTTTATAGCGTTGATGCCACAGCTGACAATGGCAGGCTTGGAAGGCTAGTTAATGACTCCACAAAGCCCAACTGTATCGTCAAAAGACTTACTGTTGACTCATTACCATGCCTTTGCATCTATGCACTGACAGATATTGCGGCAGGCACTGAGATCAGATATGATTATGGTGTGAAAGACCTGCCGTGGAGACTGAAGGTTGGTTTCTTCATTTTTCAAATCTATATGTGTTTGGAATTCACCATGTTTTTGTTGTTGATATTTTTCGTCACTCAGTGGCGGAGCTTTTTCAAAGAATTTATACTATTGACATCAGGGGCGGCGGGCAGTGGTATTAGCGTTATTACTGTAATAACACTTTTTTTCAAGTAAAGTTTCTTAATCAGAATACTTTTTTTCAAGTAATGCTTCTAAATCAGGTCGCTTTGCCAAGGAAGTTTATGCAACGAGGGAGCTGCTTTCTTCTCTCAAACTCATAGAATGATGTAATAAATGATATGGTGTCTGCCTTCTATTCATTTCGAGACAGCGATAAACGACTGAAATCCTTTATGTCTTTCAAACCATATTGTAAGCATTAGTCACGTTATTACTTTCTCGGTTCTAATAACGGATACAGCCAATTCTTTGTCTTGGCAGTCATCGATGACGTAAATTCCAATTGTTTTGGGCTCCTCAGACAGAGGAACCTAGCAGCCTCGTTATTAGTTTTGGATTCTAATAACGCGGCCAGTTATCCATTGCTAGTGCTGTTTTATGCTCTTGCATGCTCTTGCTGATTTGTCAACTGTTTCAACATGAATCGTGTTTTGCAAGATCCAGTGACTAGTCAACGTTTGGGTGTTCAAAATGTATGTTCCATGATGTCAAAACAGGGGAAACTAACGCACGAGCAGCGTCTCGAGCTGAAAAAGGGTGCAAGGCCATGCCCAGAATTGAATATTAAGATAAAGAAAAATACGAGAGCTACTCATGCACATGTGGAGATAAAGCGAAGAATACATTTTATTGTTGGCCTTGCCTGGTCATGGGAGATTTGTCAAAAGTAAATAAAACAACTTATTTAACTCATGTTTAAATATATATTTCTTGTTGCCGTCCCAAGGCTCCTTGAATATAAAGTGGGCCTTCGACCAGCGGTTTCCGTTACTAGAATCGCAATTCTAATAACGGGCCCACATGGTGGCTAAGAAGTAGGAGCCGGAAAATATTTTACACAACTAGTTGGGGCCTCGGCCATCACTAGCCACTGCTCGCAGGACGTTCGAAAGGAAGATTAGCTTCAACCGCTGAACAGTCCTGTTTGTTGTCATTTAGAGACAATTTAAGGCTGTAATTCATGAATAATGCTAACCCAAAGGAGGGCTCGCAGCGCCCCCATGCCCCCAGCTGGAAGGGTTAACAATTCCTTCGCTTCGCAAAGAAATTGTTAACAGTCTCCTATTTTGAGCATCTTCCAAAATTTTAAAAAGTAATACCAAAGGAAATTTACTCCCAGCCGCCCCTGATTGACATTATCAATTGTCTGGCCATTCAAAAATAGTCTACATCTTTTTAACTTTGGCTTTTGCACTCTCAAGTACCGAATAATCGTCCCTTCCCGCTTAGTAATTTTTGAAAATGTTTCCAACCTCCCACTTTTGTTCCAACCTCCTTTTTATTAATTCTTGAAAAATTCTTCACAGGAGAAACGTGAAATGCAATAAAAAAGGAAGAATTCTACAAAACCAAACAAACAGGTATGTGTTTATGTTTTAGTTGCCTTAGTTCGAATTTTCACATTTTGAAGTAAAAAGGCCATTGTCATAAAGTAATGTCATTTAATTGTAATTCACATAATAAATTATGTGGAAGGCAAGAAAATTTTATTGTTACAAATCTAGAAATTGTTTGTTTTGATGGTAGACCAGCTTGTTATGCACTGAACTTTCAAATCACCAATATTTTATGCAAAATATGTCAAAGTTAGTTTTAATATGTTTAACCCTATTCCACCTGAGCTCTTTTGATTCACTCCTCACCTGGAGGGGGGCCATTATGCCCCCCCCCTAATTATTTCCAAAACCAATAGAGTTATGAAGTTGTAACTTTGTACACAGTATCAACAATTTTTGTGATGCTAATTAAGTAGTGAACGTTCAATTAGTCACGTGAATTGTTGCTAGGCAACTAGATATGTTGTGGCCAGTCATATGTTGTGGCCATATGTTGTTGGGACATTATCTGATGAGGAAGGTTTTGCTTTCATTGGAAGTATGGTTGTAAGATATGGACAAATTTGTGACCTTTGCTTCATTCGTTTGATGAAAAGCGGCTAATCCATTGATTAATTAAATTATTAATCAATATATCGTTATGAGATGATTGTAACAAAGATGTATTAACAAGATCATTGTCTTACACACTGAGCTATTTTGATCATATGTTGTGGGGACATTATCTGATGAGGAAGGTTTTGCTTTCATTGGAAGTATGGTTGTAAGATATGGACGAATTTGTGACCTTTGCTTCATTCGTTTGATGAAAAGCGGCTAATCCATTGATTAATTAAATTATTAATCAATCTATCGTTATGAGATGATTGTAACAAAGATTTATTAACAAGATCATAGTCTGACACACTGAGCTATTTTGATCATATGTTGTGGGGACATTATCTGATGAGGAAGGTTTTGCTTTCATTGGAAGTATGGTTGTAAGATATGGACGAATTTGTGACATTTACTTCATTCGTTTGTTGAAAAGCGGCTAATCCATTGATTAATTAAATTATTAATCAATCTATCGTTATGAGATGATTGTAACAAAGATTTATTAACAAGATCATTGTCTTACACACTGAGCTATTTTGATCATATGTTGTGGGGACATTATCTGATGAGGAAGGTTTTGCTTTCATTGGAAGTATGGTTGTAAGATATGGACGAATTTGTGACCTTTGCTTCATTCGTTTGATGAAAAGCGGCTAATCCATTGATTAATTAAATTATTAATCAATCTATCGTTATGAGATGATTGTAACAAAGATTTATTAACAAGATCATAGTCTTACACACTGAGCTATTTTGATCATATGTTGTGGGGACATTATCTGATGAGGAAGGTTTTGCTTTCATTGGAAGTATGGTTGTAAGATATGGACGAATTTGTGACCTTTGCTTCATTCGTTTGATGAAAAGTGGCTAATCCATTGATTAATTAAATTATTAATCAATATATCGTTATGAGATGATTGTAACAAAGATTTATTAACAAGATCATAGTCTGACACACTGAGCTATTTTGATCATATGTTGTGGGAACATTATTTGATGAGGAAGGCTTTGCTTTCATTGGAAGTATGGTTGTAAGATATGGACGAATTTGTGACATTTACTTCATTCGTTTGTTGAAAAGCGGCTAATCCATTGATTAATTAAATTATTAATCAATCTATCGTTATGAGATGATTGTAACAAAGATTTATTAACAAGATCATTGTCTTACACACTGAGCTATTTTGATCATATGTTGTGGGGACATTATCTGATGAGGAAGGTTTTTGCTTTCATTTGAAGTATGGTTGTAAGGTGTGGACCATTTTGTTACCTTTACTTCATTCGTTTTATCAAAAGCGGCTAATCCATTGATTAATTAAATTATTAATCAATATATCGTTATGAGATGATTGTAACAAAGATTTATTAACAAGATCATAGTCTTGTACACTATGCTATATTGATCATATGTTGTGGGGACATTATCTGATGAGGAAGGTTTTAGCTTTCATTGGAAGTATGGTTGTAAGATATGGACGAATTTGTGACCTTTGCTTCATTCGTTTGATGAAAAGTGGCTAATCCATTGATTAATTAAATTATTAATCAATATATCGTTATGAGATGATTGTAACAAAGATTTATTAACAAGATCATAGTCTGACACACTGAGCTATTTTGATCATATGTTGTGGGGACATTATCTGATGAGGAAGGTTTTGCTTTCATTGGAAGTATGGTTGTAAGATATGGACGAATTTGTGACATTTACTTCATTCGTTTGTTGAAAAGCGGCTAATCCATTGATTAATTAAATTATTAATCAATCTATCGTTATGAGATGATTGTAACAAAGATTTATTAACGAGATCATTGTCTTACACACTGAGCTATTTTGATCATATGTTGTGGGGACATTATCTGATGAGGAAGGTTTTGCTTTCATTGGAAGTATGGTTGTAAGATATGGACGAATTTGTGACCTTTGCTTCATTGGTTTGATGAAATGCGGCTAATCCATTGATTAATTAAATTATTAATCAATATATTGTTATGAGATGATTGTAACAAAGATTTATTGACAAGATCATTGTCTTACACACTGAGCTATTTTGATCATATGTCGTGGGGACATTATCTGATGAGGAAGGTTTTGCTTTCATTGGAAGTATGGTTGTAAGATATGGACGAATTTGTGACATTTACTTCATTCGTTTGATGAAAAGCGGCTAATCCATTGATTAATTAAATTATTAATCAATCTATCGTTATGAGATGATTGTAACAAAGATTTATTAACAAGATCATTGTCTTACACACTGAGCTATTTTGATCATATGTTGTGGGGACATTATCTGATGAGGAAGGTTTTGCTTTCATTGGAAGTATGGTTGTAAGATATGGACGAATTTGTGACCTTTGCTTCATTGGTTTGATGAAATGCGGCTAATCCATTGATTAATTAAATTATTAATCAATCTATCGTTATGAGATGATTGTAACAAAGATTTATTAACAAGATCATAGTCTTACTACACACTGAGCTATTTTGATCATATGTTGTGGGGACATTATCTGATGAGGAAGGTTTTGCTTTCATTGGAAGTATGGTTGTAAGATATGGACGAATTTGTGACCTTTGCTTCATTCGTTTGATGAAAAGTGGCTAATCCATTGATTAATTAAATTATTAATCAATATATCGTTATGAGATGATTGTAACAAAGATTTATTAACAAGATCATAGTCTGACACACTGAGCTATTTTGATCATATGTTGTGGGGACATTATCTGATGAGGAAGGTTTTGCTTTCATTGGAAGTATGGTTGTAAGATATGGACGAATTTGTGACCTTTGCTTCATTCGTTTGATGAAAAGTGGCTAATCCATTGATTAATTAAATTATTAATCAATATATCGTTATGAGATGATTGTAACAAAGATTTATTAACAAGATCATAGTCTGGCACACTGAGCTATTTTGATCATATGTTGTGGGGACATTATCTGATGAGGAAGGTTTTGCTTTCATTGGAAGTATGGTTGTAAGATATGGACGAATTTGTGACCTTTGCTTCATTGGTTTGATGAAAAGCGGCTAATCCATTGATTAATTAAATTATTAATCAATATATTGTTATGAGATGATTGTAACAAAGATTTATTGACAAGATCATTGTCTTACACACTGAGCTATTTTGATCATATGTCGTGGGGACATTATCTGATGAGGAAGGTTTTGCTTTCATTGGAAGGATGGTTCTAAGATTTGGACGAATTTGTGACATTTGCTTCATTCGTTTGATGAAAAGCGGCTAATCCATTGATTAATTAAATTATTAATCAATATATTGTTATGAGATGATTGTAACAAAGATTTATTAACAAGATCATAGTCTTACACACTGAGCTATTTTGATCATATGTTGTGGGGACATTATCTGATAAGGAAGGTTTTGCTTTCATTGGAAGTATGGTTGTAAGATATGGACGAATTTGTGACCTTTGCTTCATTCGTTTGATGAAAAGCGGCTAATCCATTGATTAATTAAATTATTAATCAATATATCGTTATGAGATGATTGTAACAAAGATTTATTAACAAGATCATTGTCTTACACACTGAGCTATTTTGATCATATGTTGTGGGGACATTATCTGATGAGGAAGGTTTTGCTTTCATTGGAAGTATGGTTGTAAGATATGGACGAATTTGTGACCTTTGCTTCATTCGTTTGATGAAAAGCGGCTAATCCATTGATTAATTAAATTATTAATCAATATATCGTTATGAGATGATTGTAACAAAGATTTATTAACAAGATCATAGTCTGACACACTGAGCTATTTTGATCATATGTTGTGGGGACATTATCTGATGAGGAAGGTTTTGCTTTCATTGGAAGTATGGTTGTAAGATATGGACGAATTTGTGATCTTTGCTTCATTCGTTTGATGAAAAGCGGCTAATCCATTGATTAATTAAATTATTAATCAATATATCGTTATGAGATGATTGTAACAAAGATTTATTAACAAGACCATAGTCTTACACACTGAGCTATTTTGATCATATGTTGTGGGGACATTATCTGATGAGGAAGGTTTTGCTTTCATTGGAAGTATGGTTGTAAGATATGGACGAATTTGTGACCTTTGCTTCATTCGTTTGATGAAAAGCGGCTAATCCATTGATTAATTAAATTATTAATCAATATATTGTTATGAGATGATTGTAACAAAGATTTATTAACAAGATCATAGTCTGACACACTGAGCTATTTTGATCATATGTTGTGGGGACATTATCTGATGAGGAAGGTTTTGCTTTCATTGGAAGTATGGTTGTAAGATATGGACGAATTTGTGACATTTGCTTCATTCGTTTGATGAAAAGTGGCTAATCCATTGATTAATTAAATTATTAATCAATCTATCGTTATGAGATGATTGTAACAAAGATTTATTAACAAGATCATAGTCTGACACACTGAGCTATTTTGATCATATGTTGTGGGGACATTATCTGATGAGAAAGGTTTTGCTTTCATTGGAAGTATGGTTGTAAGATATGGACAAATTTGTGACATTTGCTTCATTCGTTTGATGAAAAGTGGCTAATCCATTGATTAATTAAATTATTAATCAATCTATCGTTATGAGATGATTGTAACAAAGATTTATTAACAAGATCATAGTCTGACACACTGAGCTATTTTGATCATATGTTGTGGGGACATTATCTGATGAGGAAGGTTTTGCTTTCATTGGAAGTATGGTTGTAAGATATGGACGATTTTGTGACCTTTGCTTCATTCGTTTGGTGAAAAGCGGCTAATCCATTGATTAATTAAATTATTAATCAATATATCGTTATGAGATGATTGTAACAAAGATTTATTAACAAGATCATTGTCTTACACACTGAGCTATTTTGATCATATGTTGTGGGGACATTATCTGATGAGGAAGGTTTTGCTTTCATTGGAAGTATGGTTGTAAGATATGGACGAATTTGTGACCTTTGCTTCATTCGTTTGATGAAAAGTGGCTAATCCATTGATTAATTAAATTATTAATCAATATATCGTTATGAGATGATTGTAACAAAGATTTATTGACAAGATCATAGTCTGACACACTGAGCTATTTTGATCATATGTTGTGGGGACATTATCTGATGAGGAAGGTTTTGCTTTCATTGGAAGTATGGTTGTAAGATATGGACGAATTTGTGACATTTACTTCATTCGTTTGTTGAAAAGCGGCTAATCCATTGATTAATTAAATTATTAATCAATCTATCGTTATGAGATGATTGTAACAAAGATTTATTAACAAGATCATAGTCTGACACACTGAGCTATTTTGATCATATGTTGTGGGGACATTATCTGATGAGGAAGGTTTTGCTTTCATTGGAAGTATGGTTGTAAGATATGGACGAATTTGTGACCTTTGCTTCATTGGTTTGATGAAATGCGGCTAATCCATTGATTAATTAAATTATTAATCAATCTATCGTTATGAGATGATTGTAACAAAGATTTATTAACAAGATCATAGTCTTACTACACACTGAGCTATTTTGATCATATGTTGTGGGGACATTATCTGATGAGGAAGGTTTTGCTTTCATTGGAAGTATGGTTGTAAGATATGGACGAATTTGTGACCTTTGCTTCATTCGTTTGATGAAAAGTGGCTAATCCATTGATTAATTAAATTATTAATCAATATATCGTTATGAGATGATTGTAACAAAGATTTATTAACAAGATCATAGTCTGACACACTGAGCTATTTTGATCATATGTTGTGGGGACATTATCTGATGAGGAAGGTTTTGCTTTCATTGGAAGTATGGTTGTAAGATATGGACGAATTTGTGACCTTTGCTTCATTGGTTTGATGAAATGCGGCTAATCCATTGATTAATTAAATTATTAATCAATCTATCGTTATGAGATGATTGTAACAAAGATTTATTAACAAGATCATAGTCTTACTACACACTGAGCTATTTTGATCATATGTTGTGGGGACATTATCTGATGAGGAAGGTTTTGCTTTCATTGGAAGTATGGTTGTAAGATATGGACGAATTTGTGACATTTACTTCATTCGTTTGTTGAAAAGCGGCTAATCCATTGATTAATTAAATTATTAATCAATCTATCGTTATGAGATGATTGTAACAAAGATTTATTAACAAGATCATAGTCTGACACACTGAGCTATTTTGATCATATGTTGTGGGGACATTATCTGATGAGGAAGGTTTTGCTTTCATTGGAAGTATGGTTGTAAGATATGGACGAATTTGTGACCTTTGCTTCATTGGTTTGATGAAATGCGGCTAATCCATTGATTAATTAAATTATTAATCAATCTATCGTTATGAGATGATTGTAACAAAGATTTATTAACAAGATCATAGTCTTACTACACACTGAGCTATTTTGATCATATGTTGTGGGGACATTATCTGATGAGGAAGGTTTTGCTTTCATTGGAAGTATGGTTGTAAGATATGGACGAATTTGTGACCTTTGCTTCATTCGTTTGATGAAAAGTGGCTAATCCATTGATTAATTAAATTATTAATCAATATATCGTTATGAGATGATTGTAACAAAGATTTATTAACAAGATCATAGTCTGACACACTGAGCTATTTTGATCATATGTTGTGGGGACATTATCTGATGAGGAAGGTTTTGCTTTCATTGGAAGTATGGTTGTAAGATATGGACGAATTTGTGACCTTTGCTTCATTCGTTTGATGAAAAGTGGCTAATCCATTGATTAATTAAATTATTAATCAATATATCGTTATGAGATGATTGTAACAAAGATTTATTAACAAGATCATAGTCTGGCACACTGAGCTATTTTGATCATATGTTGTGGGGACATTATCTGATGAGGAAGGTTTTGCTTTCATTGGAAGTATGGTTGTAAGATATGGACGATTTTGTGACCTTTGCTTCATTGGTTTGATGAAAAGCGGCTAATCCATTGATTAATTAAATTATTAATCAATATATTGTTATGAGATGATTGTAACAAAGATTTATTAACAAGATCATTGTCTTACACACTGAGCTATTTTGATCATATGTTGTGGGGACATTATCTGATGAGGAAGGTTTTGCCCTTCATTGGAAGTATGGTTGTAAGATATGGACGAATTTGTGACCTTTGCTTCATTCGTTTGATGAAAAGCGGCTAATCCATTGATTAATTAAATTATTAATCAATATATCGTTATGAGATGATTGTAACAAAGATTTATTGACAAGATCATTGTCTTACACACTGAGCTATTTTGATCATATGTTGTGGGGACATTATCTGATGAGGAAGGTTTTGCTTTCATTAGAAGTATGGTTGTAAGATATGGACGAATTTGTGACCTTTGCTTCATTGGTTTGATGAAAAGCGGCTAATCCATTGATTAATTAAATTATTAATCAATATATTGTTATGAGATGATTGTAACAAAGATTTATTAACAAGATCATAGTCTTACACACTGAGCTATTTTGATCATATGTTGTGGGGACATTATCTGATGAGGAAGGTTTTGCTTTCATTGGAAGTATGGTTGTAAGATATGGACGAATTTGTGATCTTTGCTTCATTCGTTTGATGAAAAGTGGCTAAGCCATTGATTAATTAAATTATTAATCAATATATCGTTATGAGATGATTGTAACAAAGATTTATTAACAAGATCATAGTCTTACAAACTGAGCTATTTTGATCATATGTTGTGGGGACATTATCTGATGAGGAAGGTTTTGCTTTCATTGGAAGTATGGTTGTAAGATATGGACGATTTTGTGACCTTTGCTTCATTCGTTCGATGAAAAGCGGCTAATCCATTGATTAATTAAATTATTAATCAATATATCGTTATGAGATGATTGTAACAAAGATTTATTAACAAGATCATTGTCTTACACACTGAGCTATTTTGATCATATGTTGTGGGGACATTATCTGATGAGGAAGGTTTTGCTTTCATTGGAAGTATGGTTGTAAGATATGGACGAATTTGTGACCTTTGCTTCATTCGTTTGATGAAAAGTGGCTAATCCATTGATTAATTAAATTATTAATCAATATATCGTTATGAGATGATTGTAACAAAGATTTATTAACAAGATCATAGTCTGACACACTGAGCTATTTTGATCATATGTTGTGGGGACATTATCTGATGAGGAAGGTTTTGCTTTCATTGGAAGTATGGTTGTAAGATATGGACGAATTTGTGACATTTACTTCATTCGTTTGATGAAAAGCGGCTAATCCATTGATTAATTAAATTATTAATCAATCTATCGTTATGAGATGATTGTAACAAAGATTTATTAACAAGATCATAGTCTGACACACTGAGCTATTTTGATCATATGTTGTGGGGACATTATCTGATGAGGAAGGTTTTGCTTTCATTGGAAGTATGGTTGTAAGATATGGACGAATTTGTGACCTTTGCTTCATTCGTTTGATGAAAAGCGGCTAATCCATTGATTAATTAAATTATTAATCAATATATTGTTATGAGATGATTGTAACAAAGATTTATTAACAAGATCATTGTCTTACACACTGAGCTATTTTGATCATATGTTGTGGGGACATTATCTGATGAGGAAGGTTTTGCTTTCATTGGAAGTATGGTTGTAAGATATGGACGAATTTGTGACATTTACTTTATTCATTTGGTGAAAAGCGGCTAATCCATTGATTAATTAAATTATTAATCAATCTATCGTTATGAGATGATTGTAACAAAGATTTATTAACGAGATCATTGTCTTACACACTGAGCTATTTTGATCATATGTTGTGGGGACATTATCTGATGAGGAAGGTTTTGCTTTCATTGGAAGTATGGTTGTAAGATATGGACGAATTTGTGACCTTTGCTTCATTGGTTTGATGAAATGCGGCTAATCCATTGATTAATTAAATTATTAATCAATATATTGTTATGAGATGATTGTAACAAAGATTTATTGACAAGATCATTGTCTTACACACTGAGCTATTTTGATCATATGTCGTGGGGACATTATCTGATGAGGAAGGTTTTGCTTTCATTGGAAGTATGGTTGTAAGATATGGACGAATTTGTGACATTTACTTCATTCGTTTGTTGAAAAGCGGCTAATCCATTGATTAATTAAATTATTAATCAATCTATCGTTATGAGATGATTGTAACAAAGATTTATTAACAAGATCATTGTCTTACACACTGAGCTATTTTGATCATATGTTGTGGGGACATTATCTGATGAGGAAGGTTTTGCTTTCATTGGAAGTATGGTTGTAAGATATGGACGAATTTGTGACCTTTGCTTCATTGGTTTGATGAAATGCGGCTAATCCATTGATTAATTAAATTATTAATCAATCTATCGTTATGAGATGATTGTAACAAAGATTTATTAACGAGATCATTGTCTTACACACTGAGCTATTTTGATCATATGTTGTGGGGACATTATCTGATGAGGAAGGTTTTGCTTTCATTGGAAGTATGGTTGTAAGATATGGACGAATTTGTGACCTTTGCTTCATTGGTTTGATGAAATGCGGCTAATCCATTGATTAATTAAATTATTAATCAATATATTGTTATGAGATGATTGTAACAAAGATTTATTGACAAGATCATTGTCTTACACACTGAGCTATTTTGATCATATGTCGTGGGGACATTATCTGATGAGGAAGGTTTTGCTTTCATTGGAAGTATGGTTGTAAGATATGGACGAATTTGTGACATTTACTTCATTCGTTTGTTGAAAAGCGGCTAATCCATTGATTAATTAAATTATTAATCAATCTATCGTTATGAGATGATTGTAACAAAGATTTATTAACAAGATCATTGTCTTACACACTGAGCTATTTTGATCATATGTTGTGGGGACATTATCTGATGAGGAAGGTTTTGCTTTCATTGGAAGTATGGTTGTAAGATATGGACGAATTTGTGACCTTTGCTTCATTGGTTTGATGAAATGCGGCTAATCCATTGATTAATTAAATTATTAATCAATCTATCGTTATGAGATGATTGTAACAAAGATTTATTAACAAGATCATAGTCTTACTACACTGAGCTATTTTGATCATATGTTGTGGGGACATTATCTGATGAGGAAGGTTTTGCTTTCATTGGAAGTATGGTTGTAAGATATGGACGAATTTGTGACCTTTGCTTCATTCATTTGATGAAAAGTGGCTAATCCATTGATTAATTAAATTATTAATCAATATATCGTTATGAGATGATTGTAACAAAGATTTATTAACAAGATCATAGTCTTACACACTGAGCTATTTTGATCATATGTTGTGGGGACATTATCTGATGAGGAAGGTTTTGCTTTCATTGGAAGTATGGTTGTAAGATATGGACGAATTTGTGACCTTTGCTTCATTCGTTTGATGAAAAGTGGCTAATCCATTGATTAATTAAATTATTAATCAATATATCGTTATGAGATGATTGTAACAAAGATTTATTAACAAGATCATAGTCTTACACACTGAGCTATTTTGATCATATGTTGTGGGGACATTATCTGATGAGGAAGGTTTTGCTTTCATTGGAAGTATGGTTGTAAGATATGGACGAATTTGTGACCTTTGCTTCATTGGTTTGATGAAAAGCGGCTAATCCATTGATTAATTAAATTATTAATCAATATATTGTTATGAGATGATTGTAACAAAGATTTATTAACAAGATCATAGTCTTACACACTGAGCTATTTTGATCATATGTTGTGGGGACATTATCTGATGAGGAAGGTTTTGCTTTCATTGGAAGTATGGTTGTAAGATTTGGACGAATTTGTGACATTTGCTTCATTCGTTTGATGAAAAGCGGCTAATCCATTGATTAATTAAATTATTAATCAATATATTGTTATGAGATGATTGTAACAAAGATTTATTAACAAGATCATAGTCTTACACACTGAGCTATTTTGATCATATGTTGTGGGGACATTATCTGATAAGGAAGGTTTTGCTTTCATTGGAAGTATGGTTGTAAGATATGGACGAATTTGTGACCTTTGCTTCATTCGTTTGATGAAAAGCGGCTAATCCATTGATTAATTAAATTATTAATCAATATATCGTTATGAGATGATTGTAACAAAGATTTATTAACAAGATCATAGTCTTACACACTGAGCTATTTTGATCATATGTTGTGGGGACATTATCTGATGAGGAAGGTTTTGCTTTCATTGGAAGTATGGTTGTAAGATATGGACGAATTTGTGACCTTTGCTTCATTCGTTTGATGAAAAGCGGCTAATCCATTGATTAATTAAATTATTAATCAATATATCGTTATGAGATGATTGTAACAAAGATTTATTAACAAGATCATAGTCTTACACACTGAGCTATTTTGATCATATGTTGTGGGGACATTATCTGATGAGGAAGGTTTTGCTTTCATTGGAAGTATGGTTGTAAGATATGGACGAATTTGTGACATTTGCTTCATTCGTTTGATGAAAAGCGGCTAATCCATTGATTAATTAAATTATTAATCAATATATTGTTATGAGATGATTGTAACAAAGATTTATTAACAAGATCATAGTCTTACACACTGAGCTATTTTGATCATATGTTGTGGGGACATTATCTGATGAGGAAGGTTTTGCTTTCATTGGAAGTATGGTTGTAAGATATGGACGAATTTGTGACCTTTGCTTCATTCGTTTGATGAAAAGCGGCTAATCCATTGATTAATTAAATTATTAATCAATATATCGTTATGAGATGATTGTAACAAAGATTTATTAACAAGATCATAGTCTTACACACTGAGCTATTTTGATCATATGTTGTGGGGACATTATCTGATGAGGAAGGTTTTGCTTTCATTGGAAGTATGGTTGTAAGATATGGACGAATTTGTGACATTTGCTTCATTCGTTTGATGAAAAGTGGCTAATCCATTGATTAATTAAATTATTAATCAATATATTGTTATGAGATGATTGTAACAAAGATTTATTAACAAGATCATAGTCTTACACACTGAGCTATTTTGATCATATGTTGTGGGGACATTATCTGATGAGGAAGGTTTTGCTTTCATTGGAAGTATGGTTGTAAGATATGGACGAATTTGTGACCTTTGCTTCATTCATTTGATGAAAAGTGGCTAATCCATTGATTAATTAAATTATTAATCAATATATTGTTATGAGATGATTGTAACAAAGATTTATTAACAAGATCATAGTCTTACACACTGAGCTATTTTGATCATATGTTGTGGGGACATTATCTGATGAGGAAGGTTTTGCTTTCATTGGAAGTATGGTTGTAAGATATGGACGAATTTGTGACCTTTGCTTCATTCGTTTGATGAAAAGCGGCTAATCCATTGATTAATTAAATTATTAATCAATATATCGTTATGAGATGATTGTAACAAAGATTTATTAACAAGATCATAGTCTTACACACTGAGCTATTTTGATCATATGTTGTGGGGACATTATCTGATGAGGAAGGTTTTGCTTTCATTGGAAGTATGGTTGTAAGATATGGACGAATTTGTGACCTTTGCTTCATTCGTTTGATGAAAAGTGGCTAATCCATTGATTAATTAAATTATTAATCAATATATCGTTATGAGATGATTGTAACAAAGATTTATTAACAAGATCATAGTCTTACACACTGAGCTATTTTGATCATATGTTGTGGGGACATTATCTGATGAGGAAGGTTTTGCTTTCATTGGAAGTATGGTTGTAAGATATGGACGAATTTGTGACATTTGCTTTATTCATTTGGTGAAAAGCGGCTAATCCATTGATTAATTAAATTATTAATCAATATATTGTTATGAGATGATTGTAACAAAGATTTATTAACAAGATCATAGTCTTACACACTGAGCTATTTTGATCATATGTTGTGGGGACATTATCTGATGAGGAAGGTTTTGCTTTCATTGGAAGTATGGTTGTAAGATATGGACGAATTTGTGACCTTTGCTTCATTGGTTTGATGAAATGCGGCTAATCCATTGATTAATTAAATTATTAATCAATATATTGTTATGAGATGATTGTAACAAAGATTTATTAACAAGATCATAGTCTTACACACTGAGCTATTTTGATCATATGTTGTGGGGACATTATCTGATGAGGAAGGTTTTGCTTTCATTGGAAGTATGGTTGTAAGATATGGACGAATTTGTGACCTTTGCTTCATTCGTTTGATGAAAAGTGGCTAATCCATTGATTAATTAAATTATTAATCAATATATCGTTATGAGATGATTGTAACAAAGATTTATTAACAAGATCATAGTCTTACACACTGAGCTATTTTGATCATATGTTGTGGGGACATTATCTGATGAGGAAGGTTTTGCTTTCATTGGAAGTATGGTTGTAAGATATGGACGAATTTGTGACCTTTGCATCATTCGTTTGATGAAAAGCAGCTAATCCATTGATTAATTAAATTATTAATCAATATATCGTTATGAGATGATTGTAACAAAGATTTATTAACAAGATCATAGTCTTACACACTGAGCTATTTTGATCATATGTTGTGGGGACATTATCTGATGAGGAAGGTTTTGCTTTCATTGGAAGTATGGTTGTAAGATATGGACGAATTTGTGACCTTTGCTTCATTCGTTTGATGAAAAGCGGCTAATCCATTGATTAATTAAATTATTAATCAATATATTGTTATGAGATGATTGTAACAAAGATTTATTAACAAGATCATAGTCTTACACACTGAGCTATTTTGATCATATGTTGTGGGGACATTATCTGATGAGGAAGGTTTTGCTTTCATTGGAAGTATGGTTGTAAGATATGGACGAATTTGTGACCTTTGCTTCATTCGTTTGATGAAAAGCGGCTAATCCATTGATTAATTAAATTATTAATCAATATATCGTTATGAGATGATTGTAACAAAGATTTATTAACAAGATCATAGTCTTACACACTGAGCTATTTTGATCATATGTTGTGGGGACATTATCTGATGAGGAAGGTTTTGCTTTCATTAGAAGTATGGTTGTAAGATATGGACGAATTTGTGACCTTTGCTTCATTCGTTTGATGAAAAGCGGCTAATCCATTGATTAATTAAATTATTAATCAATATATTGTTATGAGATGATTGTAACAAAGATTTATTAACAAGATCATAGTCTTACACACTGAGCTATTTTGATCATATGTTGTGGGGACATTATCTGATGAGGAAGGTTTTGCTTTCATTGGAAGTATGGTTGTAAGATATGGACGAATTTGTGACCTTTGCTTCATTCGTTTGATGAAAAGTGGCTAATCCATTGATTAATTAAATTATTAATCAATATATCGTTATGAGATGATTGTAACAAAGATTTATTAACAAGATCATAGTCTTACACACTGAGCTATTTTGATCATATGTTGTGGGGACATTATCTGATGAGGAAGGTTTTGCTTTCATTGGAAGTATGGTTGTAAGTTGTGGACCATTTTGTTACCTTTGCTTCATTCGTTTGATGAAAAGCGGCTAATCCATTGATTAATTAAATTATTAATCAATATATTGTTATGAGATGATTGTAACAAAGATTTATTAACAAGATCATTGTCTTACACACTGAGCTATTTTGATCATATGTTGTGGGGACATTATCTGATGAGGAAGGTTTTGCTTTCATTGGAAGTATGGTTGTAAGATATGGACGAATTTGTGACCTTTGCTTCATTCGTTTGATGAAAAGTGGCTAATCCATTGATTAATTAAATTATTAATCAATATATCGTTATGAGATGATTGTAACAAAGATTTATTAACAAGATCATAGTCTTACACACTGAGCTATTTTGATCATATGTTGTGGGGACATTATCTGATGAGGAAGGTTTTGCTTTCATTGGAAGTATGGTTGTAAGATATGGACGAATTTGTGACATTTACT
Organism: Aurelia coerulea; assembly: GCA_039566865.1. NCBI lineage: Eukaryota > Metazoa > Cnidaria > Scyphozoa > Semaeostomeae > Ulmaridae > Aurelia > Aurelia coerulea. The sequence continues at coordinate 13,945,646 of CM076960.1, read as the reverse complement.
TCATTCGTTTGATGAAAAGCGGCTAATCCATTGATTAATTAAATTATTAATCAATCTATCGTTATGAGATGATTGTAACAAAGATTTATTAACAAGATCATAGTCTGACACACTGAGCTATTTTGATCATATGTTGTGGGGACATTATCTGATGAGGAAGGTTTTGCTTTCATTGGAAGTATGGTTGTAAGATATGGACGAATTTGTGACCTTTGCTTCATTGGTTTGATGAAAAGCGGCTAATCCATTGATTAATTAAATTATTAATCAATATATTGTTATGAGATGATTGTAACAAAGATTTATTAACAAGATCATTGTCTTACACACTGAGCTATTTTGATCATATGTTGTGGGGACATTATCTGATGAGGAAGGTTTTGCTTTCATTGGAAGTATGGTTGTAAGATATGGACGAATTTGTGACCTTTGCTTCATTGGTTTGATGAAAAGCGGCTAATCCATTGATTAATTAAATTATTAATCAATATATTGTTATGAGATGATTGTAACAAAGATTTATTAACAAGATCATAGTCTTACACACTGAGCTATTTTGATCATATGTTGTGGGGACATTATCTGATGAGGAAGGTTTTGCTTTCATTGGAAGGATGGTTGTAAGATTTGGACGAATTTGTGACATTTGCTTTATTCATTTGGTGAAAAGCGGCTAATCCATTGATTAATTAAATTATTAATCAATATATTGTTATGAGATGATTGTAACAAAGATTTATTAACAAGATCATAGTCTTACACACTGAGCTATTTTGATCATATGTTGTGGGGACATTATCTGATGAGGAAGGTTTTGCTTTCATTGGAAGTATGGTTGTAAGATATGGACGAATTTGTGACCTTTGCTTCATTCGTTTGATGAAAAGTGGCTAATCCATTGATTAATTAAATTATTAATCAATATATCGTTATGAGATGATTGTAACAAAGATTTATTAACAAGATCATAGTCTTACACACTGAGCTATTTTGATCATATGTTGTGGGGACATTATCTGATGAGGAAGGTTTTGCTTTCATTGGAAGTATGGTTGTAAGATATGGACGAATTTGTGACCTTTGCTTCATTGGTTTGATGAAAAGCGGCTAATCCATTGATTAATTAAATTATTAATCAATATATCGTTATGAGATGATTGTAACAAAGATTTATTAACAAGATCATTGTCTTACACACTGAGCTATTTTGATCATATGTTGTGGGGACATTATCTGATGAGGAAGGTTTTGCTTTCATTGGAAGTATGGTTGTAAGATATGGACGAATTTGTGACCTTTGCTTCATTGGTATGTTGAAAAGCGGCTAATCCATTGATTAATTAAATTATTAATCAATCTATCGTTATGAGATGATTGTAACAAAGATTTATTAACAAGATCATTGTCTTACACACTGAGCTATTTTGATCATATGTTGTGGGGACATTATCTGATGAGGAAGGTTTTGCTTTCATTGGAAGTATGGTTGTAAGATATGGACGAATTTGTGACCTTTGCTTCATTGGTTTGTTGAAAAGCGGCTAATCCATTGATTAATTAAATTATTAATCAATCTATCGTTATGAGATGATTGTAACAAAGATTTATTAACAAGATCATAGTCTTACACACTGAGCTATTTTGATCATATGTTGTGGGGACATTATCTGATGAGGAAGGTTTTGCTTTCATTGGAAGTATGGTTGTAAGATATGGACGAATTTGTGACCTTTGCTTCATTGGTTTGTTGAAAAGCGGCTAATCCATTGATTAATTAAATTATTAATCAATCTATCGTTATGAGATGATTGTAACAAAGATTTATTAACAAGATCATTGTCTTACACACTGAGCTATTTTGATCATATGTTGTGGGGACATTATCTGATGAGGAAGGTTTTGCTTTCATTGGAAGTATGGTTGTAAGATATGGACGAATTTGTGACCTTTGCTTCATTGGTTTGTTGAAAAGCGGCTAATCCATTGATTAATTAAATTATTAATCAATCTATCGTTATGAGATGATTGTAACAAAGATTTATTAACAAGATCATAGTCTTACACACTGAGCTATTTTGATCATATGTTGTGGGGACATTATCTGATGAGGAAGGTTTTGCTTTCATTGGAAGTATGGTTGTAAGATATGGACGAATTTGTGACCTTTGCTTCATTGGTTTGTTGAAAAGCGGCTAATCCATTGATTAATTAAATTATTAATCAATCTATCGTTATGAGATGATTGTAACAAAGATTTATTAACAAGATCATAGTCTTACACACTGAGCTATTTTGATCATATATTGTGGGGACATTATCTGACGATGAATGCTGATTGCAATCATTCATTTGATGCATGGTTGTTTTGATCTGGATTATTGTATCACCTGAGTTATTAGATAAAAGTCAGATAATTGATAAGTTAATTTCTTGAGAAACCTATCGTTATAGGATAACAATATGTACATCAATGATATGACTAAGTGTTACTCACTGACCTATTTTTATCATATGCTTTGGGGATATTGTCTGAGGAGGGATGCTTTTTGCTTTATTTGTTTTATAGATTGTTATTTATAAGGTCATGAATCGCAGCTATTTTTGTGTCTCTTGCAACTACACTGGATGATTCCAAAAAATCCTTGGCTTTTATTTATTTTGTATATACATCTATTTTCAATTTATTAATCTAAGCAACGTAATTTCTTGTAAACATACTCATGCAGAAGTTTACAATAATCAATTTCCAAATCCCCAAATCATGCTGAAAGCGTTTTCTCTTTGTCCATTCATCTTGAGTCTTTAGAAAATGTGATCAACGTTTTTTGATCGTTTTCAGTGTTTTCGAAAACGAAAATTTTAAGAAACTCGCTTGTAGCTCTAAAAACTGAAAACGGAAAAAATTGTAAAAATTCCTAGAATCAAATTCAGGCTTTCTGCTAAAGATTAAGTCATAAATCTCCAAAAGCGGTTCAGTGTACGATTTATCGTGGCCTGCCAAAAGTGCATAGTTTATTTTGGCGCACCCTGTATGTCATCACCTGTGAAGCGTTTTTTTTTCACCTACCCAGTATGGGATTCAAGCTATTAAGATTTCTTATTTCTTGATGAAGTAACCAAATCTTTGTTTCTTTTTCAGCGATCACAATCCCTGTTATGGTGAAAAACCAGCATGGTAACAGAATTTACGACAAAGGGCATGTGTGTTATTACTGTAATACTCAGTGTTTGAAGATTGCTCGACATCTCCTAACTGTTCATAAATCGGAAACTGAAGTGATGAAAGTCTTGGCTATCGATACCAGCACTAACGACAACCGTAAAAGGCGTGCAAAAGAACTGGATCGTCTCAGGTACAAGGGGGACTTCTATCATAATCTAAAAGTATTGAAAACTGGAGGAGAATTGAAGGTGTTCAGAAGACCAGGTCCTGGAGAAAATGTTGATGCCTCTATGTTTACCCCTTGTACACACTGCTTAGCTTTTATAAGGAAGCATGATCTGTGGCGTCACGTAAAGCAGTGTACCTTCAATGAAGAAAGAACCGACGGTGATGACAAGGAAAAACGATGGCACATGAAGCTGCAGTATGAAAGTGAATTGCTTCTGTTTTCTAACAGATTTCCAGAGGGATCCAGTGAAGCTCTTGGATCACAAGTTCTCAGCACAATGCGGTCAGATGAGATCACTCAGACTGTAAAGTCGGACAAGCTCATTCTTATAGTCAGAAGCTCTTTGCTAGAAAGAGGGGGCTCCACAAAGATATCATATATTTCTCAGAGATTGCGTACGCTTGCTAGGCTCCTCCTAAAGGTTTGAGAAAATGAGGATAGCAATTCAACAGTTTAATTTCTGATGGACTGCATTGCCCCAAGCATGTTTGATATCGTAATTAAAGCAACAAAATCTCTTTGCGGGTATTCTCAGTGCACCACCGAGGCTGGCACTTTCTTGTCAAAACCAGGTCTTGCCTTGAATGTTGGTTATGATCTGCGTAAAGCGGCCCTCTTGCTTCGAGGTCAAGCCATTAGGTTGCAAGATAAAGATTTGCTGGAAAGTGTCAATGGATTCACCCAACTGTACGAACTTGAATGGAAAATATTAATCTCATCTGCAGCTGGAAGGTCCCTGGATGAGAACAAGTTTCAGTCTCCTGGAGCACTGCCAATCACGTCAGATCTGATCAAAATTCGAGATTTTTGCTCCACGGAAATACCTGCTACTATCGCGAGACTAGAAGCCCAACCATGCCTGCAAGACTGGCGATTTTTAGCAGAGTTGACGGCCTCGCGTCTCATCATTTTCAATAAGCGACGAGGGAATGAGGGGACGAAAATAACTATCGAGGAATTTGAAAAGAGACCTGAGTGGAAGAAAATTCAGGTGGAAGACGTTGCAAAATCACTACAACCACTGGAAAAAGAATGTTGCAAGCGGTAAGATACAATTTGACTTTTATAGCTGTATGATTTTAGAGTCAAATAACACCAGTACCCATATCCAGCTACCCATTTTTGACAAGGCTTGCAATACATGGTAGTGGCATACCATGATTGTATGTGGACAAGCTTTGTTGTCTTCTAATCAATATTATTGTGTCCTTCAAAACATGCAAGTATGAATTATTAACCCGATGCAAAAATCTGATGTTCAATGCGGATCTTTCACTTAGTAATTCCAGTATCATACAGTTGTCCCAGAATCATAAATCTAGAAAGAGATTTGTCTACACAATATTTATTTTGTTGGATCTCATTTTGTTGATCATAGTGAACTGACAGATGTAATTTTCCTTGGTTTGATTTGAAATGCAAAATGGTTTTAATTGCTGCGAAGCTGCATGGTATCCTGAACTATAGATTTGCAATGCATTTTGTTTGTTTGTCTGTCTGTCGTTTGTTTAACAATTTTTGCAGACCTAATTGTGGCTATCAAATCGTATCACTGATCACTGCTCGTTACCCTAAGGCGTTTGTGCATGTGCATTATGGAAAGTATGGTAATGAAGTGATATCTTATTGCACAGTGGGGCAAGATTATGACATAGGCTGAAAAATCGACCTCCTCGATTCAATTTCAAATATCCCCGACCTAAAAGAGCAGTAACTGCTGACCAAGAAAGCATTTGAATGGTTTCCATATGTCTACTCAAAAAATTATGCCGAATTTTTGTATTCGAGGTGTGCCAAAAAGACTTTAGGACAGACAAATTTTGTGTGAGCATACATGTAAATACAGCCATTTTCAATTTTCAATAAAGTCAAAGTCTTTGGACTAATTTCAATGAGATTTAAAACGAATATTATACCACCTTCCTCTGATGTATGGTCAATTTTTCAATGTCCTACTTCACTTTAATATCTATTTAAAACATTGCCTTTATGCTTTATCATACCTTTGGCAAAACTTTTAAACTAAAGTATAGTTGGCTTTACAAATAGTTGAATAAGTAGCTACTGGACAGTGCTAGACATTAGGTTTATAGCTGAAAGTGACCAGCAGATGTCACTACTCGAGTGATAGAAATTTGTATTTGTGGAATTTGCGGAATTTTTTGCATCTAATTTTTTGTCAGGGTACTCTGCACAGATTTTGGCAGAGTTCTTTATACTGTAGTTCAGGGTACGCATTTTCAAAGCTAAATAAAGGAAGGACTAAGACTTGCAGCATCATGCTGAACTAAGCAGAAACAAAGGCACTTGGGAAATGTTTCAACAAAGACACTAGACAGCACTGGGAGAGGGGGTCCGCAGGGGTAGGTGAGAAATGGCATATTTCAACAGAACAAATATCCAACACCAGAAAAAAAAACGAAAAATAAAGTTTGGTTGAATTTCTTTCATTTTAGTTAGAGATGCGTTTTTTTCTAAATGTTAACAAAACAAGTGAACAATTGCACAGAATAAACAATTAGCACCTTTCTGTTGTTGCCATTCAGTTTCATATTAAAGGGAGTATAAAGACCAGCAGCCTTTGCCATCGTTTGTCTTTGTTTTTTCGAATTTCGTACAGTCAGTTATTCTGGAAGTTGTGCAGAGCAAGTCGCTGACTTCACGCGAAGCATGCTGGTCTTTGTACTCCCTTAAACTTTAGTGCTGGTAACACACTGTGACACCAGAAGTTTTTCGGCAAACATCAGAAAGAATAAAAGTGTCCCTAGCGAATAGCTCAATACAGTAAGTACCCGCAAATAAGAAACCCCCTTCTATAGGAAACAGGCCTCATTTTCTTTAAAAGGGGCTCCTTTAATAAGAAACAATTTTAGGTCTGAAATTTAAAAGTTTCTTATTTTCAGGTTTCTCATAGTTTGTTCCTAAATACTAAAAAATATCCCCATAAATGACTGTAATATAATGTAGCATACTCAAAACAGAATAAAGATTTTAAAAATTAAAGATTCACACATTAAACATTTAACATGGTTAAAATGCGAAATTTACCAGTAATGTTCAATACACATGCATGTACGGTTCAGTCATATACCTTGACTTGACTTGATGGTACCAATGTATAAGAAACTTTGACCCTGATCATGAACATTTCTCTTCAGATAAGAAACTCTCTGAGGCCTCAATTTAAAAAGTGGTTTCTTATTTGCGGGTACCCGCTGTAGCTGATAATTGACAGTTACAAATCATCAATTTTCCCAAATGAAGAACTTGATTGAGTTTGAAAAGTGAGCTAAATAATATGTAAATGATAATCAACAAACGAAAACAAATTTAAGGTGAATATTTGTAAGTTAATTGCACTACATCCTTTTTAATGCGATATGAACAATGTCACCTTGATCTCCTATGTACTAGAACCCATGCCCTTCAGTCAGTTTATGGAGTTGTTTGACAATTTAGACTTGCACGTCATTTGAGAGTGTCTCAGACTCACTTTCAAGACCAGAATATTCATTTTAGGTCCATTTAAGACGAATGTCATAATCCCCTGTTGAAACGCCCCACTGTGTATTGCCACATAAAAAAGTATCATTGTTTGCATGGTGAATTGATTTAATTAAAGGGACCAATTTGTCATATACGACCAATATGTCACGCAACTGTAAGTTCTCTTTTGAAATGTCATGATTTTAGGACTTCAGAGGATTCTTACAGGCAGTCGTTGACTGCACAAGTTTCTATTGACCAGAATCTTTGTATCACAGTGTTTTGAAAACAATTCATGTCTGTTAACTCAGTACGCAGCACTCCTCAACTATTGTTATTTATAGCATGATTCCTCTTCCAGGCTTGATCTAGCTTATGTCAAAGGAAAGCGGGGTCGCAAGGTTCCAATCATCCTCTCAAAGGAAGTGGTCAAAGCAATGTGCTGTTTAATCAAGCAAAGAGCAGCTGTTGGAGTTGACCAAGCAAATAGATATGTTTTTGCTGCACCAACAAGGAGCTCCAAAAACTTTCTACGTGGGTATGATTGCCTGAGTGCTGTTGTAGACAGATTACCGTTAGAGCAACCCTCCACAATAAAGAGCACAAAACTACGAAAGTACATTGCAACTGTGTCACAAATCGTTGATCTGAACAGTTCAGAACTGGATTGGCTTGCTAGACACCTTGGGCATGACATTGCAGTGCACAGAGACTATTATCGACTCCACGAGCACACAATCGAGCTTTCTAAAGTCAGCCGCCTTTTGCTTGCAGTGGATGAAGGGAATGCAGCAAAATGGGCCGGCAAAAAGCTCGACGATATAGCAATAGAGGGTATGTTAAACATTAATGCATCTTTATGCCGGGTGTCCCAAAAAGTATACAGGTTTGGTTGGTTCCAGCGATGTGACTTTAGCTTTAATCCATGGCTAATCACTCTCAAAATGTTTCTCGATAGATACCTTGAACATAGATACCTCTGGTATTGCTGCTTTGAGAGCAGAAATATTAATCTTGAAAGCTCAAATTTGCGGCCGCCTGGAAACCAGAGCTGTTGGCCTTTTGGCCAAAGCAAATTCTTGAAGCACATCGAAATTAGGAATTGAAATTAATGAAAATTTAAGAAACTGCCCAATTGGGTGACTGGAGGATGATTTCTGAAAAACAAAATAACAAAAGATCTAATATTTTTCAAATTATCAAGGCTATTGTTGGTTTATTCGCTGTGCCTCGAGAATTTGCTTAGGCGAAAAGGTCAATGCTCTGGTTTTCAGGAGGAGGCAAATTTGAGCTTTCAAGATTAATATGTCTGTTATCAAAGCACCAATACTATCCAGGAACATTACGAGTGATTAGCCATTGATTCAAGCTAAATTCTCATCGCTGGAACCAACCAAATCCGTATACTTTTTAGTACACCCGGTATGTTTTACGAATTCAATGGTATTTTGCTGAACTGGAGTGTATTTTTTGGAAACTGTGAACTTAAAGCGAGTGTTTATTTCCTTCTTGCAATTCATACTCATTGTAACTTATATGTGAAAATTTTGTGTGGTAAACACTCAGCTTTTAGATCCAAAAGTAGGAAAATGCTGGTGAGGACTTTGTATGGGAACGAGAATCCCACATTCCATTCTGGTACTTGATTTACTTGCCATTTAAATTTAAATTCTGTTGCGGAAACTAACAATTGTATGTATTGAATTTAAATGGCAAGTTTATCATGGATCAGAATGGAACGTCATATTCTCATCCCGATACAAATTTCTTACCAGCAATTTCCTAATTTCTAGGTCTAAAAGATGATCGATTTTACCAAACAAAATGTTCACATGTAAGTTAGCTTTTGACGGATAGATTAACATTTCAGTTTTGAGCATCGGCCGAGTATTTTTTTCCACAGCCCACCAAAACATATCAACTATTTTTTTACTTACCTGGTAGAACTGAAATTTTCTTCCTAAAAATGGAGATTCAAGAACATGTATCAGGGTTGATATCACGTCATTCCAACATCGGAATCTGACCACCTAACTGTAGCAATATCAGATTAAAGAAACTAAATATTTGTGTTATCCCCCTGAATCATTGCCAGCTCATCTACTCCTAGGGAGCATGTAACTAAGGCACTTGCTACTCAATTCAAATTCTTGATAAACTGGGAACAATTACTTCTAAATTTTAGATCTTCCTCTTGGAGAAGACAGTGAGGATGATAATGATGATGACGTAGTGCTGAATGATGATGATGATGAAATGATAGCAGACTCTGCAAGTAAGTTTTTCGATTTTTTAGTTTCTTTATTAATGACGAAACTGAAACTGGAATTGAGATTTTGCTGCTTTGATTCAAAAACAACCTTTTTTGGAGCAAGCTTTTTTCTGATTTCTTAAATTATTGCATTTTCAAGGAAGCATTTCAGTTCGTACGGTAGCATCTAGTATAGACCAAATGCAAAGTCCCTGTAACACTTGCATACAACTACTGAAATGCTGAAGAGAAAGGTTTTTTTTCGTTTTTGAAGCTAAAAGGCAGTCTGCACATATAATAGCTATCATATCTGAACGGTTTTTTGTATGGAAACGAAAGCTTTATTTGCTGCAACCAAATCAAGTTCAATTTGGGAATTTTAGTTTCGTCTCGACTCGAACTGAAAATTACTTTGTGTAAAAGCTCTAAACATGGCATGGCAAATAATCAACAGTCTCAACAGCAAATAATCAACAGAATAGACAATTAAGGGCTTGCAGTTGATACTTAGACTTATCAATTTCTTTGCGGTAACATACTGTTTTTAAACCACTACTGTTATCAAGGAAGTTGCCATTGGTTTCAAGATCCTCCTTTTCTAGACCTACCTAACAAAATGATTACACATCCATCTACCATCGGTGTCCTTCTACCTAGTCAACTAAATTTACACAGCAATGAGACAGCTCAATTTGAGTCATCATGTTTCATCATGTTTCATATTAGTTTTTGAAATTCACTACTTGACTGAAACGAGTAACATTTAGAGTTTTTCGGAAATATCAAACTTCACTTATAACGAAAGTTGGCGGTGAATGATTAAATCGAAAAAACATTCTTTTTCATCCAACATAAGAGGATATCGAAATGTTTCTGTGGATACCTATTTTAGCAATGCTTTTTCTAAATTCTGCTACACTATCGCTCTTATATTTCATTGATAGCAAATTTGTTAAACAGTTTCTTTCGTTTGCAGCAAATCATTTAATTTTATAAGCCAAGGCAATGGCATACTTCAAATGAAATATATAAAGAGTTTTTCATGTTCTTTGAGTTATTAATCTATTTATGAAACTACTTGCAGACTGAGAATGAAGATCAACTCCCTTCTGAATAGGTTCTTTCTGTATTCAAATGAATGTTAACACCATGTTACCTTAGATTCTTTGAAATACACATTGTAAATTTATTGTATGATCATTGCTTTTATGTTTTAGCTGAAAGAGCAGATGCAAATGCAGGAGCAGCCAAATCAAAGACCAAAGTCTCCATGCAAAACCCAAAAGTGGCCAAGACTCCTTGGTCGAGAGAAGAATCTTCAGCAGCGCTAGATTTTTTCTCCACTTTCATTAAGAAGGGGAAGGTTCCAGGAAAAAGTGATGTGGAGGCTTGCATCAAGGCCCATCAAGTCCTGAAGAATAGATCCTGGAAGGTGGTGAAGGATTTCGTGAGAAATCAAATTGTGAAGCTATCGAAAATGCTGAAATAGACTTCACAAATTGGGGCAAGATTATGGGAAATCTGAAAAATCAACCTTCTCATTTTAATTTCAAATCCCCCTAATTTGAAAGGGCAATATTTGCTGACCAAGAAAACATATGAATAAGCTACATATCTTTACAGAAACATTTTTGGCAAATTTCTATTCGAGGCTCTCCAAAACTACTTGAGAGAAGACCAATTTTTATTCCACCCTTTAACCAATTTCGATGAAATTTGAAATGAAGATTCCACCACCTTCCTTTCATCACTATTCAAGATTTCCATTTTTTACTCCATTTCGATCTCTGTCAAACTATTTTTTGATATGGCGTACTAAATTTTGACAAGAATGTTGAACTAAAGTATGATTTACTTTACAAATAGTTGAATACACAGCTATAGGACAGCGTCAGACATTTGGTTTATAGCTTAAAGTGACCAGGAGATGCTAATAGTTAAGTGAGAGAAAGCTGTATTTGTGGGAATTGCGGAATTTTTTTCATCCAAGTTTTTGTTTTGTGTATGTAATTTTTTTCATCTAATTCTCTGCTCTTATTTTGGCAATTTTATCCATCGTACAAATCTTCAAAGGCTAGGATCGCTGAATTTTGCTAAACCAACAAGATGTGAAAGGCAGTTGGAAATGCTTTTCTGCCAAGACAATAGATCACATTGGAAGATGAATCTGCAGGGTTGTGCTTGGGGGTTGGGATGGGGTGTCAGCCAATGTATAAGGGTCAGGAGGGTCTTATTTCAACAGAAATAATAATTAACATCAGAAGAACTGAATAATGAAAGATCTTTCCTGTTTCTTTCATATCGAGTTAAAGATGTGATGTTTCATGTGTCGCATAAACAATCATTACACTAACAATTAGCATCTTCTTATTGCTTTTGTGGATTTTGCCAACACTTTCAGATGAAAATGCGCTGTCTTCCAAGACCCTTTTTTTCATTGCGGTAGTTTTTGTCTTAAAATTGACTTACTTCCTTACAACCAAACTTGAACAATATTTAAAGAAGGATTGCTTTGATACTCGTTCGTAAGTTTATGTACACAATGCCATCAAAATTTGTTATGTCCTAAAACCCATGCCTTTAAGTCATTTTATTCGATTTCATGAATGTTTAGACATGCAGGGGACTGTAAACCACCATAAATTCCCTTCTTTGGGCAGAACATCCACTTTAGGTCCATATACAGAGAATGTCATAATCCCCCATTGAAATGCTCCACTGTGCTTCAGTGGCTCGGATCTTCAAAGAAGAAGAGAAGTATTTATTACATAATACCTGACTGGTTTTGAAACTTAAAAGAAAACAGTTCAAGTTGATTAATTGTTTGTAGCCAATCTTTTTAAGACATGTAAATTGCATTTGCAATAGACCTTCAAGCTATTCTGCAAAGAGTGTGGACCGGGTGATCTTGTTATGAATTTTATACGAAAGGCTAGGGCTTCTATTAAACTTTTCACATTCGAAAATATTATTTTAGGATTTATCAAAATATTTAATTCAAACTCTTTTGCAGATTGGCTGAAAGGTGTATTTGATACTCGGTTATTTGAAATTTGAAAATCAGGTTTGGAATACAGTTATGCTGTTAATGGTTTTATAGCCGTACATTGGTTTTTAGAAAGATTTTGATCCATATCCTAAGGGGACAAGCATCTATTTGATTTTGTTCCATTTTGAAAGGCCTTTCAATTGTAACAATTTGAAGTAATATTGCTCTTTAAAGTACCGGGTGAGTCAGAAAAAAGGATCCCCGCTTGGAAGGCCACTGCTCCATGAATATCAAAGCAATAATATTGAAAAATGTCTCGTTTTATTGCAAATATGTTCAATTAGGTTCAGTAATTTACCCGGCCTTAATCGGCCATTCCTTCCCGTGGATATGGGTGATTTTTTGCAGAAAGCTCCTTCAAAAAACCTGCAAAAACGAATGAAAACAATGAGCACATTTTCCTTCCTAAAATTGACGACACTCACATAAATTCATGTATTTTGTCCTCTTTGGAGAATGGAATCCCCCTGAATAGGTCATCGATACCAGGGGGAGGACTTGTTCATCCTCCCAAGAGGATGGCACGTGCTAAAGCGTTCACAAGTCATTGCTGTAAGGCATTGTAAGACAGAAATGTTAGGGAAATCTGTTCATGATTTTGGGCACGTTTTGAAGGTTTTTTGAAGAGGCTTTCTCGAGAAAATCCCTCATAATTTCAGAATGGAGTAGCCGATTTCAGTCAGGTAAATTTTATAGTAGATTTGAACATTTCTACCATAAAACTATATATTTGCCGATATCATTGTCTTGATATCCAGGGAGCCGTGACCTTTCAAACGGGGATCCTTTTTTCTGACTCACCCGGTAGTATTCAAACTGATAAATACCAATGAAGACCCAGGCAACATTTTATCTATGCAAAATATTTAAAAGAAGCATTTAAAAGCAGAATGGATATTAGCTAAGGGAAGTTTTATCTCTCTGTCCATTCGCCCCAAACCTCGTTCATTTGTTTCTTGTTACTGTTCGCGTTTGCGTTTAATTAGTTATAACTTAAGTTCGTATATTTATTTATTTATCTTCTTTATTGTAGATTCGTAGATTTAGCGTGTAGAGACCATGTACCTCTGGTATGGTGTCGTTGATTGAAAAAAGTAGTTCTTGAATTATATAGAGGGATTGATTTTGTTGTGTTTAATGAATATTTAGGTTGATTAACTAAAGGATTGTATCTCAAATTTTAATTTCCACAGCATCTGTCTCATGTGCATGAAATTTCCTGCCTACAGTAATGGCAATTGAGTGTGTTAGCCTTGCTACCCTGTAAAAAGGAGCACATCTCTTGGAGTAATTCAATTGCACTCAGAGGGATGACTTTTTATAACGCCATAGAGAACGCTCGCTAAATTTGATCACATTATTCTCATAAGAGAGAAACACTATGGAAAGTAGAGTGACTGCCTTCTTAAGGCCATTTTTAAGGTTTCCTGAAGAAACTTTTCACAAAATGTCACCTAATAAAAAAGAAACTGTCTCACATGGTAGAATCTAATTCTGCTGGTGACAACTGCTTTACGACGAATTTAGTCATTTCTTAAGATAAGATTAAAATGTGTGTATCATAGGTCCTCACAGATACTTTGTTGGCATTTCAACATGACTATACACAGGTCCCCACAAAGTACACACGACATGGATACAGCTGAGTTGTGGGGACATCATGAAACTCGATTTTTATGAAAGAAGACTGCATTTTGATTAAAATTAAAGAAAATCTTTCTGGGGACGGAATGTGTGTCCCCATAAAGTTAACAGTCCCCACAGTGCTGGTGTGTATTAGAAGAAATGTCCTCACAAGTATGGTCATACAAAAACACACACACACACACACACACATACACACACACACACACACACACACACACACATACATACATACATACATACATACATACATACATAATTTAATTTACCCAGGTCAAAATTTGGCAGCACTACGCTGATGTGGACCTGCTAAATAGAAAATTAAAAAACTAGCCTAATTACATAAGTTTGTTAAAAATTGACGTAAATGTTAAAATTTTCTCTAACCTTATATCAAAAAATTGAAGGTACATTTGGTGCAGTGTTTCTAATAGTAAACATAATTTTCATCTCTATTTGTATTAAATGTTGTTTCTTTTCCAAAAGACAATTTACTTAATGTTTTCATGTCTGATCTTAACTGACGTTTGAAAGTTTCTCTATTTGTTTGCTTCTTTAGTTCTTTGTTTAATGAATTCCATATTATGGGACCCCTGAACTGTAATGATTGTCTTCCAAGTTCGGTCCTCATTCTCTTTATTTCAAATTGTGCCCCCTTTCTCAAAGATTGTCTTCCAACACAATACTGATGAGCTATTCTACTTTTGGTGTCAAATGTTACTTTGTGCATCTCAGTTGCAATTTTCCTTTTATAGATGTAACCAAGGTCTTGCCAATTGACTGCTGCTAGTACATTTTCATCTTTTATTGATTTATTCAATCTGTAAATAACTTTAGCTGCCCTTATGTGTTGTTTTTCCACTCTTTTAAATGTTGCTTCTGGGCAGGATCCCCATACTGATATGCAATAAGTGGTGGTAGGGATTACAGTTTTATAATATATTTCTTCTAACATGTTTGATGGCAAATATTTAAGTCTTTTTAGCATACAAATCTTTGAGCTCATTGACTTCACAACTCTATCTGTATGCTAATTCCAACTTAGCTTCTCATCAATGTTGATATCCAAAACTTTTTCTGAGCTGACGTATTCTATGCACTTTTGACCCATTTTAACAGGTAAGAGTGGTCCAATGAGTCTTCTTCGCTGTAAAATCATAACTTTACTTTTCTTTGTATGAACAGTTAATTTGTTCTTAATACACCAACTGTGAATTTGTTGAGCTACATCATTCAATTTCTGTATAACCTCATCTATACTGTTCCCAACTACATGTGCCGTAGTATCGTCTGCATACATATTTATCTCTCCTGTTGTGTTGCCCGTGGGTAGATCATTCATAAAAATAGAAAACAGTCTTGGTCCAAACATAGATCCTTGTGGTATACCGTAATTTATGTTCCTGACTGAAGATCTTTTATGATTGATCTCTACAAACTGTGTCCTATCTTCTGTGTAATTTTTCATCCATGCAAACAACTTTCCCCCCATGCCTATCTCTTTCATTTTTCTAAAAAGTATGCTGTGGTCAATTGAGTCAAAAGCTTTTCGGAAGTCAATCATTTAAAACCCCTACTATCTTTCCCTGGTCGATGTGTCCTTTCCATTGTTCTGTAAGGTACAAAAGAAGTGATTCTGTGAATAGACCTTTCTTGTATGCCCACTGGTTTTTGTGAATTGAGTTCTCAAGGTGTTTATCTAATGAGATACAAGCAACTGATTCAACTATTTTGCTTGGAATACTTAGCATCGTTAATGGCCTGTAATTTTCTGACTCTGTTTTGTCCTCTTTTTTATGTGCTGTTTTTACCTTTCCTATCTCCATGTAGAAGGGTACTTTGTTTCTTTAAAACTCAGATTGGCAATCATACTGAGGCTATAACTGAACTCTGACCCTTTCACCTTCAGTTCTTTTGCTGATATATCATCTTGTCCATGAGCTTTACCTGGCTATATTTTCAATAGGGCCTTTTCAAATAGCTTCTCATCAAAGTCAACGCTGCTGATTGTATTACTTTCGGTGGTTTGTGCATTGACGTTTTCACTGTTATTAATTTGTATAAGTGGTAGATCTCTTGCAAGCTTTTCCCCTATACTTGAGGAATACAGGTTCATTGCTTCTGCTTTCTCTGTATCATCAAAGACCAACACACCTTGGTGGTTCTTTATAGGGCCAATTCTTTTCTGCTTTTTCTCTTTGCAGGTCATCTTTTTGTATATTTTCCAGAATTCACCACCATGACTATCACATTTTTCCAGTAATTTTTTCCAGTGTGTCTGTTCAGCTATGCGTAGTTCTTTTGTGACTTTATTTCTTATTTCCTTGTATCTTTCCTTGACAGTTTCTTCTTTTGTCCTTCTGTACCTCTCCAGCTGTTTGAATCGCTTGTTTATCAATTTCCTGATTTCAGAGTTCATCCATGGCAGAGAGCTCTTTCTTACTTTCGCTTTCCTTTTCGGGAGGCTTCTATTTGCGATATCTTTATTTATTGAGGTCATCAACCAGTTATTATCATCTATGTCTTCAAAGACATTACAAGAATGCCATGGTGCTTGTTTGATCTCTTCTTTGAATTTGTTTACATCACATCTTTTCCAGTCAATAACTGTTTTCAGAATAAATTCTGAACGCTGTTTTCGGAGATTTAATACCGTATAAATGAGATAATTAACAGTAACTCAACAAATAGCATCGGATTAATCCCCTTTTTATATTGGTCAAGTAACTTAAAGATACCATACCCTTATAAGTGAACATGCGCTTGCATCACTCAACGTTTACATCATCGATTTTCGAAAAATCGCGAATTTTCCCTTTCACTTCATCTCATCTTTGCAGAAGGGATTCAAAATTACAATATTTTGCAAACTGTCTTTCGTTGTGTGACATATCAATATTCGGCAAACAAAACTTAATGGCAATTGAAAATCCTCTAATACTGCAAAATGTGAAGAAATTCTTTGAAAAGCAAAACCAGAGGGATGTATCACTGCTTTAAAAAGCGCATGAGATTGCTTGAAACGATAGGATTTTTGGTACTTTTCAACAGATTTTTCGCGAATATCAAAGGAATTTTATTAAAAGGCATACGAGATATTGATGGAGTGATATGCCCCTCACCAAAAATATCTTAAACATATTGTAAACTTTGTTCGCCTGTGACACTACTCAGAGTGTGAAACGCAAGATATTAACCGATGGAATTTATGTTCATCTGTTCATACCAGATGTCTCAAAAATGTCCCCCGTTCGGTATAGTGGAACAATGCAGGGAAAAATTGAAACAGTTTTATGTCGCCTTTTTACATCTAACTTAGATTTTTACAGCTTGATTTTTAGTACACCAGGTGAGTCAATAAAAAGAATTCCCATTTGAAAGGTCACAACACAACTCCCTGGATATCAAGATGATGGTATCAGCAAATATATAGTTCAATGGTAGACATGTTCAAATCCATTTTAAAGTTTACCTGACTGAAATTGGCCACTCCATTCTGAAATTATGAGGGGTTTTCTGGAGGAAGCATCTTCAAGAAACTTTCAAAACGTGCCCAAAATCATGAACAAATTTCCCTAACATTTCTGCCTTACACGGGCCTGACAGCAATGACTTCTGCACGCTTTAGCACGTGCTATCCTTTTGGGAGGATGAACAGGTCTTCCACCTGGTATCAATAACCTATTCAGGGAGATTCCACTCGAACAAGAGGACGAATCTTTGATTGATAACAGTAATCTTAATTACTGAACAAATTAACCTATATAAATATGAAAGATTATTACATTATCATTATTATCAAATACATGAATACATGTGAGTAGCATCATTTTTAGGAAGGAAAACCAAGGAAAATTTGCTCATTGTTTTTTCACTCGTGTTTGCAGGTTTTTGGAAGGGGCTTTCTGCAGAAAATCTCCCATATCCACGGGAAAGAATGGCCGATTAAATCCGGGTAAATTACTGAAGCTAATTGAACATATTGGCGATAAATCAAGACAGTTTTGAATATTATTGCTTTGATGTTCAGAGAGCAGTGGCCTTCCAAGTGGAGATTCTTTTTTTTTTTTTACTTACCCGGTAGGTCAAGGATAACCTGGGTGCAGGACAGAAACGAGAGAGAAAAGTAGAGTCTGTGTAACCGATCCGCTTTTCTTGTTCACAGGTTCCTAGGAATCAAGGAACCAAATTCAATTGGTTTGGGGAAATTGTTTGGTCTTTGTTAGCTTTCAGAGTGGCATCTTCAAAGCAAACAACGTCTGGGATCAGGCAACATTTGACAAAGCATTGAAACTATGTTTGCAATGCATTCTACAGACGAGATTAAACCTGCTGATGTCGATGTTAATGCTGATGTCAGCAAAAAAGAAAATTGGATCAGTTGCGCAGACTCTACTTTTTCCCTCTTTTCATGTTTTTCTTGCAGAGTCTGCACGCAGGCTAAGTCAAGGAGTATTGAAATTATAAACTAGGAAAGATGATAGCTCAGAAAGGCCTAAACAGTGAACCTAAATACTGTAGTAAACAAACGGGATTTCCCAGACTTCGATGTTTTGAAATTGCAAGTCTTTTCTTATGTAAACGAGGGCTTTCGATTCAATAGAAAGGGATCTCTAAAAATAAATATCCCTATCTAATACGTCACAAGTGTTGATCAAAATTGGAGGGGCCTTCTTGGGACACCCGTTAGATTTCCAACACACATTACGAAAAGACGATCTTGCACTTCTCATAATCTGAAACCAGTAGTCACAAAAAAATTTCCGGATTTTGCAGAATTTTTTTCCACTATTCAAAGAAATATTCAGGTATGCTAATATGTACTCGTTTAAACCTTGATTCATCTATCTCAAGAATAATCGAAGAAAATCATAGTATTGTACCCACCTTGAAGTTCTGGATATGAATATTGATAACAACCGAATTTCATTCCAGTTGATGACTCTATGATAGGTTGACTTGTACAACACAGAAATATCTCCATTTTTTTGCAGTCTCTGGTCCTGATGAGAAAATTAAAGCAATCTAATAAGGCTCAAGATATGGTTAACTAATGGTCAGAAAACATTTGTTTGATATCTTTCGCTGACAAATGTCATTTATATTAAATGGCCTGGAAGGATTTCTAGCTATTCAAAGCTAATATAGGCCCATTATGCATACCGTATACAGGCATGGGAAACCTTGTTTGACGTCCCTCCCAAAGGACGGCGAAGTGAGTTGCTTGGTCAGGCCTCTCTGAGAGTTCACTCATCCAGAGTTTGACCTCACACGACCAAGCGCAACTTCAGTTACCTGACGGAAACTATATAAGCTGCTTTATTATCAATTCCTTTAAAAGTTGGCTAATAAATACAGTAGCTATACTAAAGCGAATTTAGGCCAACTAAAAATTACAATATACATAAATATACACGGTTAAAAGTGGTAAAATAGTAGATATAATAAATATACAAAATTGAAATACCTTCAGTATAAAAACAATAAATGTTAAAATCAGATAAAGACTAAGTTTGGTGAGTGCTTGGCCACTCACCCCACAAGCTGCCAATCAGAAAACTGCAAGATCATTATTTTGACTAAACTTTGAAGATGGAGCCCCTTGAAGCATACGTTCAAGTATTCTAATGGAATTGGAATGTTATAAATTGCTTACATTGTTCTTATAAGTTGATTGTTCAAAAAACTATTGACACACTTCTTTACTAATCACATACTACAAGTTTACTGCAGCTCAGAGTAATACTTTAAATGAAGGGTGAGTGGCCGAGCGGCTTTAACAGTTTCTATCAGGTGACTGGAGTTAAGCTTGGTCGAGTGAGGTCAAACTCCGGATGGGTAACCACTCGAAGGCCGGACCTCGCAACTCACTTCGCCGACCTTCGGAACAAATGTTAAAAAAGGAGTCCCGTGCCTGGATGCGGCATGGCATAGTGGGCTTAAATTAGCTTTAATGAGCTAGAAATGCTTCCAGCCCACTGAAAATAAATTACCGACAAAAATAATAATATGTCCTATTTTTGCATCAGTAAAAGTAGTATCTACATACCTAAACTGCTGGCAAGCAACAACAGCCTGACAATCTTTGCAGTTTCTGAAGAATATACTGAAATAAAGAAAGTTCAAATCAGAAAATTTCTCTACAGTTCAAGACATCAGATATATACTATGTGCGCCAAAATAGACTATGCACTTCCGACAGGCTACGATAAATCGTATACTGGACCGATTTTGAAGATTTATGAGCTAATCTTTAGCTAAGATACTCAATTACATGTTAGTATTTTTTGTACATTTTTTAGCCTTCATTTTATAGAGCTATAAGCGAGTTTCTTAAAATTTTCGATTTCGAAAACACTGAAAATGGTCAAAAAACGTCGATCAAATTTCTAAAGATTCAAAGAAATGGACAAAGAAAGAACGTTTACGTTCATGAGTTGGGGATTTAGAACTTGATCAGTTACAATCCAATGCACGAGGGTTAGTTCTATGTTAGAAGGAATGTAAAAATACTTTTAATAATACAAAGAAATGTATTTCCTTTTGAAGTTTCATTGAATTTATGCTTTTGGTGCATGTTGCATTCCTGTGTCAAAGGGGTTAAAAAGAAAAACAGGGAAGCGTCGTGAAGCCAGCAAGCATGGAGGTAACGCAACAGGCAACAGGCCAATATTTGAAATAATGCTCGTGCAGAAGTTTACACTAATCATTCCTAAATCCCAAATCACCCCGAAAAACATTTTCTCTGTGTGCATTCATGTTGAGTCTTTAGAGAATTTGATCAACGTTTTTTTATCGTTCTCGGTGTTTTCGAGAACGAAAATTGTAAGAAACTCGCGTCTACCTCTAAAAAATGAAGACAGAAAAATTTGCAAAAAATCCTAGAATCTAATTCTGGCTTTCTACTAAAGATTAAGTCATAAATTTTCAAAATCGGTCGAGTGTACGATTTATCGTGGCCTGCCATAAGTGCATTGTTTATATGCGCACCCGGTAGCATTTCTTGTAATGGACAATAACAAAGGAAGAAAGAAGCAAATGGGCTCATTTTACAGTCATTTGGATAAAGAAATGAAACAATGCCAGAAGAATTGACTATAAAACGATGCATAACTTGTACCTACAATAATTCTATTTAATGTATTGGGCAAGCCAGAAAAGCTCCCTTTTTGCATATTCATGCCACAAAGGGAATAGCACAAACGGTATATACATGACAGATTTGAATGTTTTAAATCCTAGTTAGAATCCAACAGACCCCAGTATGTTTGCAATTTTTCTCTTGCCTTTATGAATACAGGCAAATGCGACAAAATTCTACCGGGTGTCCCAGAAAAAAGTACTTCTGTTTAAAAAATCCCCAAAAATCTATCATCAAGCATATAATAAAATTTTTCGCTTTGATCTGTTTTGTCAATGACCCAAAAACATTAACAGATGATATGTTGTTTGTTTCCTGTATTTGGAGGTAAAAATACTACACATTGAAAAAACATATTTTGAACAACGCTTTGAAATACAACACGTAAATCTTGCCTTAGAGTCAACATTTCAGGATTTTTATTATCCGCGTATTTCATATGACATAGTAAGCTTCTTTCTGTCATTTATGGTCTGTGCTTGCTAATTTCAAAATCAGTTGCGAGATCAGTTATGTCTGGCAAAATAATTTGGTCCTTTATCTACTTCCCAAAAAATAAATTTGAAGATCGGCTTTGTGATCAAATTTGGTGATTTTTCAAACAGGAGCACTTGGGTATTGGGACACCCGGTATGTTATCAAATGCCTGAAAAAGGCCCAAAACACTTGATCAAATCACAAAGAAACTACTGTGCACAGAACGATTAAGAGAGTACAGTTTGCAATGGGTGAGATATATCGTTTGCACGCTTATTCCCATGGGGTGAAAATCTTCTTATTTCTTTGAAAATCTGCTTCTTATATTTAGAGAGATGAAAGAGATGAAATGGCCTTGTGCATTGCTCTGTGTGGGGAGATTCCTCGAGATTTGATCAAGTATCTAAGGCCTTTTTTCAGGCATCTAACCATGATCTAACAGGCAAGAAATAATTGTCAAGTTGACTTTACCACTATTTTCTATTTTCTTCAGCGCTTAATTAGAATTTGAACCAATCAAATCTGCTATGAATTCTCGAAGTGAAACTTTTTTTCTGGCTAACCCAGGAAGCTACTTTCAGCACCACAATCCCTTTGTTCTTTAAAATTATACTACAGTCTTTGCATTGACAAAAGTAATACATCTCTCCTTCCCTATCCAATTGCAGTTTCTAAGAGAAGTTATTTTCATCAATTAGTCTATTTCAACACCATTAAACGTAACCACCATCAAATTAAAACAGAAAGAACACGATAAAAACACAACTGTTCCATAACATAGGTGAAAATGGTGAACAATTTGAGCCCCGCCTGACAGAACAACCACAGAACAACCACAACAACAACCACCCCCGCCACCTAGGGTCCCAATCGCTCAAGACACCGCTAACGAGTCAGGGCTATGCATCATATAGTTGATTGTGAAGATTCATATGTAGTTGAGATGGGTAATCCTTTACACTATATGAGCCTAACATCAAAGTGAAACAGGCGTATAAAAGAATGGATGGACGAGACTCTGCGACAAGAGATTTTATGAAAATGGACTTGGTGGTTGACTCAGGTTTAGCTAGATTTATGGTGATTTTAATGGAATCGACTTGTTCTTCTTGCATGATGGGTGCTTATTTACGTTCCTAAGAAGATAATTGACGCAGTTGTCATATTGGAATATGTCATATGTTGTCATGCTGAAAACATTTGATTGCAATTTTTAACTTTTCTCAGGACTTCTTAAAAATAATTCCCAAATAAAAAATAACACATAACTCTAGAATGGTATAACCGATTTTAGTGCAATAAACTCCTGTTTCTAAGTCACGCTTCCCACCACAAAGTGATTGGTATTTCATTTTCTTGGTGCTTAAATCAAGATTTTACTGTTTGGCAACAGCCGATACATCATTTTGGGACATCCATTCTAACTTTCATTGGAGAAAAACAAACAGAAACAAGCATGAACAAAATATGTAAATCATCAGTGAGGATACAAAGCTAAATTTAATAAACAGACAAAGTCATACCTTCCTTTGATGGGTCCAAAGAAAAATTTGCAACCTTCACAGTCATCTACTGTTATGGTCGCTGAGTGGTCAAAGAGAAATATCTGACTGTCCTGAAATTTAGAAAATGGATATCAACAGATGTCTGACGTTATGATGTGACAGAAAGACTTGCAGTACAGGCCCTGTTGGTACCCCCTTGGTCCATTATAGCACTGTCTTTAGCCCTAAGAATTCTTAGGAAATTCTCAAGAATCTTTGTTCAAAAATCCTTGCAGTCTTGCTAGACTGATGATATGGTCGTAGTTATCGCTATTGAAATACTGCCGGACGCTCCTAACTACGACTCATAATCAAATGCCATTATTTTGAAATGACTATGACTGCCTCGTTTCGATAAGGACCTTGGCAGAAGAGCACAAATATTTGTAGTTTTCAAATGAAACACATTCATTTGAAAACTTCACAATAAATCAGTTAATGCTTAGCGAAAGCAGCAAAATAGTACCTACGTACAAGATTTGATATTGTCGCCAACTGTTTTCATGGTCCTCTTGTTCGTAAGACTTTGTTTTGTCCGGCCAAGCTCCTTGAAAGTCTGCTTTGAGCTTCGAGTTTCCGTTGGTCAACATCAATCAATCGAATTTGCAGTGATTCTAATGGCGTTGCATTTTGTTGTATACTTTGTACATGACTGTGTATAGCAGCCTCGTTCCCAAGGGCGTTCAAAAGTGAAAAAAGTCAGTCCAAAAATATTGCCGTAATATATTATGAGTTCCCGTAAGAGCGGTCTCGGTCTGGTGTAATAGTCTCGTTTTGAATAGCGATTACTGGGACTCATCGTAATCAGTCGACAGTCTTGCAAACCTCTCAAGAATTCTTATCTGCATTCGTAGGAGTCTGGACAACTTTTGAATGCAAGATTGGATTTGATACATTCGTGAACATTCCGCAACTAACATTATATATCCTCCCCATTGTAGGTGTCTCGCCGGTGGGGTTTAGTTTGTAGTCAATGGAAACAGGTGTAAACCAACTCAGTGACTATTTATTGTGTATTAACTTTTCATGGTAGCAGAGGGTAATTTGAGTGCATGAAAAGCAGTTCATGTTCACGTTAGAAGCAAGAGTGAGAATGGCATCAGCCTACAAAGCCACACCGGCATTTGATGTAGAGAGCAAGTCACACAGTTAGTTAGCAGAGCATAGGGCTCAAATCTGTCAAATATTTAAAAAGGTGGGTGTAAAATTCTATGACATTTTGCTTTGAATTGAATGGCTTGAATGGAACTTATGGTAGCTCGCAATAAATCTGCTGTTGACGTTTTTTGATATCTTGATTTTTTTCAAAATGGCGGCAATTTAATTATTTAAAAAAAAATGGAAAATTTTGAAAAAATTTAAATCATCGTAAATCCTAAACTAATAAAGGAAAAATGATATAACATTCAAGAAAACGATAGTTTAGGAAGGTCTACAATATTGTGGAAAGCAGGAATCTGTAGCTTTTCTGGTTTAGGATTTAGAAATTGGATGAAGTCATAACCTCAAATTTAATAAATGCCGCCAATTTGAAAAGAATCAAGATATCAATAAATTTCCAAGGCAGATTTACAGCAAAAAACCCTGACTTCCTTCCAAGCCATTTATTTCAAAGAAAACTGTGATAGAATTTTACACTAACCTTTTTACAGATTTGAGCATTATGTTAGTTAACCTATAAAAAAGGCCAAGCAGGGTTTAGCGGTAGCTCTATCTTGCCAGATAAATACATTTATCACTAAGCTAATGACGAATGATTCTATATACGTATGCATGACTCTGATGAAGGCTTAATGCAGAATTACGAAAAAACAAAAAATTGCTTCTGTCCTGGAGTAGGACCAGGGATCTGAATGACTTCAGATTTCTACAACATTCATTGCGCTTGAGTTGCGCAGTGAAATTGTTTGAGAAACTTTCGGCGTGAAGATCCCGAGCTCGATCCCAGGCAGGGGCACATTTTAATTCTCCAATTAGGGTAGCCCACTCGTAATAAATAAGCTAATGCTGAATGATTCTATTTTGCCAGAGAAAGGTAGCAGTAACATACGGGATAAAGTGTTCAGTGATTCGAGTCTAGATGAATTGAAAGGAAATGATGGTGTGAAAAAAGCGATGGAGTGTATGGACAAAATATTTAAGAAAGATCAGTGGTCTGAAGCAGATGAGGCATTCAGTGATTTTTAGAGATTCAAGCTTAAAGAGACGGGCAATGGATACATGAATAATGGAATTTGAGAAGCTGTATAACAAAACAGCAAAGTTTAAGATGACACTCCCACAGGCAGCATACATCGAAGCAGAGCCTCCCAAGGTACCCATAACATGTGGGAAAAGAAAACGAATCCTATTGTCAACTTCTGAAACAATCCTATGACAACTCAAAGCATCTTGTACGAAAATACAAGGCCATGTAATAGCCATGTACAAGCCTCAAGTTATGGTCTTGTAACCTTGTTCTAGCCTAGGAAAGCAGCCTTGCTGTAACCTTGTAAATGGCTTGAAAAATGCTAATTAGCCTTGTGGAAACCTCGTGGAAACCTTGTGTTAGACTAGTTGTAACTTGGAATCTTACTGATAGCCTTGTAATTTTCTTCAAAGGTTAGTACAAGGTCATAACAAGGTCATAATCCCTGCTACAAGGCTAAAACTTGGCCTGTACATGGTATATCAAAACAGATATTGAAGCGTCACACTGCATCGATACTCTGAACTGACTTAAACAAGGTGATGTTCTATCTGCTATCCCATTCTGCATCGTCATTGGCACTTGTGCTTTAAGTTGAAAATGAATGCCCATCTGACTTCTCCGTTGGTGGCTGCATTCTTCCCAGCCTGAGTTATCCAGACAACATCACTATCTTAAGTAACTCCTGATACCAGCTACACAGATTCCTTCATCTCCTAGCTAAATATGCCGCCGAAGTCTGCGTAAAAAATTATTGTCTCAAAAACCAAGTGCATGACAAGTGATAAAATTAACACAAACCTTGATCTTACAATCTATATGAATCAAATCACACCAAGTAACTGAATTTATCTACTGGGTGTCTCCAAAAAAGTACTCCTGTTTAAGAAATCATCAAAAATCAGTTATCGAACCTTTGATAAAATTTCCTTTCTGGCTTGTTTTGCCAAAGACCCAAAATATTTATAGATGATAAAATGTTTGCTTTTGATACAACAAGGTTGAACAATTACAGGTTGAAAAACCTTACTTTGGGCTATAGTTTTTAAGCAACATACTCAATCTAGCCTACGAGTCTAAATTTTCAGATTTGTTGTCATCATTGAAGTCTCCAATGATAGTGCACATTTAATTCAATCATTTATGACCAAACAAGATGCTTTACATCCACAAAGAAATTGCTCTGGCAATCATCAGTGCTTCTTTGCAGTATGATTCAAAACCAGGGAGCCCTAAAAAGAGCTTAAAGTTGTTCATTTTTAAGCCCATTACAAAATTAGCTGGTCTGGGAAAATAATTTGGCCTTGATCTACTTGACAAAAAAAGAAAATTAAAGATCGGTCGTGTAATCAAATTTTGGTGATTTTTCAAACGGGAGTACTTTTTTGGGACACCCGGTACCTAGAGGTGATAAATTCTCCTTGAAAAAATGATGGACTGGCCACCATCTAGCATCACCATGGCCTAGGATGGGCATCTTTTAAAAAGAATAAAGCAGCACTAATATCAAAAAGGACATTAGTCATTATTAGTCACAGATTAGTCATTTCTCTGGCACTCAATGGACTAGAGTGTGTTAACTGGACCTTAAAATCCTTGCAAAAACTATATAGCCGTTTTCCAAAATCTTATGATGAGATTCATGACAAAAAAATGACTGCCTAATCATATGCCAATTGAAGACCTTCTTCGTACAACAAAGCTCATTCCCATCACATCCACAATTAAATTCAAAGTCTTGAAGCAAAACAGTCACACCCAATGCTCTACTCAAGGTGCAAAGCAAAATCTTCCTAGAGAGAATGATAGAAGGAAGAAGAAGCAGAGGAAAGCAACCAAAACGTTGGCAAGACAACATCTGCAATTGGAGGACTGGACAAAATCTGAAGTCATTCAACACAGCTGTCAAAGATAGAAATTTATGTGACAGGTATCTTGTGTTGATGCCCAATCTGCCAAAGGCGGAGAAGGATGATGACCAATGTGTAGGTATGCAAGGCATGATGCAGCTTGTGAAGCTCTTTCGGGTCAGCTGGTAAGGGGTAGTTGTCTCCAAATATTTGCATCAACTTTGCATGGGGAAGTTTTAACCTTACAGTACCGTTCTTGCACACACTTTGATTTGTATGATTTTTAACAAGATTCATATACAATTCCGAAGGACAGTGTACAGTTCATCCAAATCAAATATGTATATGCAACACATATGAGCAAGTTTACAAAAAGGGAGAACAGCCAAATTATTTACATATCATCTCTTTGTCCAAAACTTCTTCGTTAATTTCTGGGGTTCATGATAGATTTTTGAGTGTTCCATTTCCAATCAGATTTTGGAAAGCATCTTTTGAAAAACACTGTTTTTGTGATGCAAAGCCCTTCATTGATGTTGCCACGAGCAGATTGAATTGAATTAAACATGGCGTCACGTTGTACGAGTCTGAGATCAAAGTTTCTGGTGTATTGCTTGCTAATTGCTCTTATTACCGAAAATACATTGCTTGTTTCATCAAGACAGGGTATAAGAAGAAAAAGAAACCACAGATTATTGACAAGAACCGAGGATTGCAAAGATTCGACGAGATTTCGCCTCGTGGCAAATGGGCCTAAATTTAGGCATGGTTTGACCTTGACACTGCAAACTTTCGTCAAGCGGCAGAAAACGAAGATTCATGAAATCTAGAATACGTTACTATGGCAATATGAGCTGCATGGCCAATTTCCAAATTGAATACAACCAGTCGGAACATATTTTACTCTCCGGGGATATCCAAATGAACCCTGGACCGATAAAAAACCCTTGCTCAGTATGTAAGAAACCAGTGGCTACTCGCCATCGAGCCATCAAATGTAAACAGTGCCAAATGAAATGCCATATTGGTGAAAAGTGTGGAAAAATAGAGCTAGGAGTGTATCAAAGGCTGGTTAAAGACTTAAATCCAGACTGGACATGCCCTGCATGCCTTGGCCATATTGTATCCAACAGGGCAGAGATATCGCGAGCAAATATATCAGATAGATACATAGAAGATCTGAAGGAATGTTTTGCTAATACAAAGGACTATTTGAAGGTGGCCCATATAAATGTAAATGGATTGATGTGTGTATCAAGAATACAGGACATTAAAGTCCTGATAGAAGCAACACAAATTGATATTCTTGGAATAACAGAAACCAAACTGAGCAGTAAAACCGATGATGAAGCCATTGAAATTGAGGGCTACAAGACCCTTCGTAGAGACAGATCCAGAAATGATGGGGGTGGCTGTGTAATGTACTACAAGGAGAATCTAGACATAACAGAAATGGAGCTTCGTGTGGAAAGCAAAGGTGAAGCCGAGGTGATATGGGCAGATTTGAAGCTGCATTCTCAGAATATTGCAATTGCTGTAATGTACAGGCCACCAGACGACAGAGATTTTTATCAAGATTTTGAGCAACAAGTTGAAATTGTTAGAGAGAAGAGGAACCACTTGTTTATAATGGGTGACCTGAATAGTGATTTGAGTAAGAAAAACGACAGAGATGGTAAAAAAAAAAAAAAAAAAAAATTAAAATCAAGCATGAGTGGATACAACCTAAAAAATGTCATCAAAAAAGCCACAAGGGTAACAGAAACAACGGAAACTCTTATTGATGTTATACTTGTAAATAATGAGGAGAAAATCATGAAAAGTGGAGTGATGGACACTGGAATAGCTGATCACAGGATGATATATGCATTGGTAAGAGTTACAAAGCCCAAAATCACACCCAAGATTAAATTTATAACTGACTGGAAAAAATTCAAGGCAGATAAATTCAAACAAGACATCAAAAGGGCTCCTTGGCATTCTTGCAATATCTTTGAGGATGTAGATGACAACCTTTGGATGAGTGAAATGCTTTATACAAATATTGTTAAAGATAATTTAACAAAAAGGAAAGCCAAGGTACGTACAAATTCACTTCCATGGATGAACAGCAAAATAAGGAAGCTTATGAATCAACGATACAAACAGCTGATAAAAGCAAACAAAACAAAAAATCCTGATGATAGATATGCATATAAAAAGCTGAGAAACGAAGTCAAGAGAGAGTTACGAGCAGCAGAGGCCAGATACTGGAACGAAAAGATGAAAGAAGCAACCGAGGGGAGCGCCAACTTCTGGAATACAATCAAAATGCTTACAAAAACGAAAGGGAAAAAAGAGAAAATTATTGGGCCCCTAAAAAATGAGGATGGAGAGCTTGTGTTTGATGACAGTAAAAAAGCAGGCCTTATGAATGAATTTTTCGCAAATATTGGTGAGAAACTGGCGAAGAATCTCGATGAAATTGAAAAATCACCAAATGAGTACATACACAGGGTTACTCCGACAACAGGACATATTGAAGTCACCGAAAAGGCCGTTGCAGAGAAGCTAAGAAAGCTCAACGTACGGAAAGCATGCGGACCAGACGAAATAACAACAAGAGAACTAAAAACAGCATCCGAGGAGTTGAGTTTTCCCATAGCAAATATATGTCGCATGGGATATACCGAAGGAAAGTACCCAAGTAAGTGGAAAATTGGAAAATTGAAACCAGCACATAAACAAGGCGAAAGAGCAGAGAGAGGAAACTATCGGCCCCTGACAATGCTATCCATCCCAAGCAAGATTAGTGAGTCAGTGATATGCGATGGTATGGAGAAACAAATTGACAGGACAAGACATAGAAACCAATGGGCCTACGCTAAAGGTAAATCAACGGAGTCAATTCTCCTGTATCTAACTGAAACGTGGAAAAGGCATATGAGTGAAGGAGAAGTAGTTGGGGTACTCTTCATTGACTTCAGGAAAGCGTTTGATTGTGTAGACCATGTCATACTTAAACAGAAATTGATAGCAGCAGGGATCACGGGCCAATTATATCAGATGATTGAGAGCTACTTAGAAAACAGACAACAATACGTAGAGCTAAATGGGGTAAAGTCTGAGTTGAAAACAGTTGCCTATGGAGTGCCTCAAGGGTCACTGTTAGGACCAAGACTTTTTTCAGTGTATATGAATGACTTGCCTGATATAACATCAACAGGGGAAATACATTTATATGCAGATGATGTAACAGCTTTCGTAAATGGGAAAAGTGTAGATGAATGTGTTTGTAAGCTGAATGATTTAGCAAAAGAAATAAATAACTGGTGTGTCACAAACAAGATGACAGTAAATGTAGACAAAACAGAAGCAATGATCATGAAAAGAAAGCGGTTTACTGGCCCTCTCGCACCAGTTAAAATAGGAAAAAGGATGGTGGAATATAAAGAAGTATCCAAGGTTCTAGGGGTATATATAGACAATAAATTGGATTGGAATTCACACATTGACAAGGTTTATAAAAAGTACTCAGGAATGATAGCCATGTTAAGAAAGGCCAGTTTCTTACCCGCCAAAACACTTGAAGAAATCTATTACAAAACGGTGATCCCAAAAGTAACATATGGAATGCTTGTATGGGGTACATGCACACAAAATAAATTTGAAAAAATTGAAAAACAACATGTAAGGGCGACAAGATTAATAAAGAACATACCAAGGACAATTGAGAGTAACAGAGTTCTTGATCAAGTAGGCTGGGACCCCATTATTCACATATACAAGAGAAAAGTAGCAATTGAAATGTATAAGATATTGGAGGAGGAATATGAACACAGCTTGGGAAGCGTTTTCAGAAAATCGAATAGAAGAGAAGGAAAATTAGAAGTAACAAGACTGAACTCTGAATTTCAAAGATACACTTTTAACTACAGGGGAATCCTTATTTGGAATGAAATATCGAACAATATTAAAGAAGCGAATAGTAAACAGATCTTTAGGACAAAACTAAAAGAAGATAGAGACAAACTGAGAATGCTAAACTTTTCTAAAGGGACAGTTTGTGTGAGAAACAGATGTGAAGATTTTATATATTATTAATGTTAGAACTTGTAATTTAAAATTTTTTAAGTTTTCCTTTCATTTATCAACTTTAATTTGCAGGTCCACATCAGCCATCCCGAGGCTGCCATTTTTCAACCTGCTTTATAAAATAAATGATGTATGTATGTATGTATGTATGCATTGAAATGAATTTGATTTCTTCGCTTTTATATTTCCACCTCAAAGTTGAAGGAGTTGAAGGAAATGGAAGGTCACTCGTTCAAAGAAATAAAGTAATATTTATTTGCACCGTTCTTGTGCATTTGAAAAGAACTGAGCTGGCCACAAGTTTTAAAACTTTCATGGCTTCTGTGATCTTCCTTGCAGAGACAAATTCGTTTTATCTTTTACTTTAACTTTCCTTCAGAAAATCAACAAACAGTTTAACAAATTGTATTATCTTTTTAAAAAAATGGCATGCACCCTTCCCCAGATACACTTGAATTTGTATCAATTTGTATAAAAATTAAAATAACATATTTTGGAGACGATACCCAAGGGTACTGGTTTTTATTACTGAAAGATTTGATTACCATGGAAAAGCGCAATTTTGCAGTGAGTCTTACCTTGCAATTTCTAATCATGAATTGCTGGCCATCAATTTTTCCAGGAAGCCTTCCTGTGGTACTGCCTTCTTCATTTTCAATTGTAAAATCAGCTGGATCAGGTCTGTCTGGTCTGTCCCTGAAACAGAAAAGGCATGATATAATTCAATTTTTAGGGAAGAGTTTGCATGCAGGGCTTTCAGCGGGACACACCTAAATAACACGCAAGCACACAGGCACATGCACTGGTAGTATCACAAGAGTGATGGATCACAAATTATACACAGATCTTATTACTGAGGAGCAGAATTACCAAAAGAGATTACAGTAGATGGTTAGCACCTTTTAGGATTAAGTACTTACTGTAAAAACACCACGACTTTCCCTTAGATTGCCCTTCTGAACACCCCCAAGATAAATATTTTACCTGAAGTAGTCCTCAAGAAAAAACAAGCCCAGGAGTTATTGTGCATGCACCAGGTTTGTATGTTTGTTATTGCTAGAGTATTGGTGGTATTTTCCGGACGGCGGTATTTTCTAGACGATCTTTTCATGAAACCCGTTACACTAAATCCATCAACCGCAAAGCAAACTTGTATCTAATTTGCATGTTCTCCATCTCTTGCTTGACTTTTTCACATATCTTGAGTTTTTAAAATAAGCACCTGCTAACTTTAAATCCATGATAAACAAACAGTGACCCTGCGTGCATTTGAAATGACCGTATCAATTTTGCTTCTGGCAATAACATGGTTAAAAATATTCAACTTGTCAGACATGCAAGGGACGCAGAATGATGCCGATGAAAACTATACAAATCAGCATGCAAAAGTCAACCTAATAAAATGTAAAAGAATTCCCAACTAGCGTTTTGCACATCAAATCAACGACAACTAGCGTGTCCGGAAAATACTGCAGGACAATAATGCCCAAACAACCCAATGGAAAGGAAGAGCAATAGAAATCAAAGGATAAATTTGTTCATTGTTACGTGCGTTAAAAACACGTATCACTCAATTCCCAGAAGATTGTTTATTCACATTTCGAATTATTTAAAAACACTGCCTGCCTCGCATTTGGTAGGTTTTCAAAAGAATACTTTTGCTAGGAGCGTAGAAATAGATTGACCAACAAAGCAGTCAATCTTTCGCAGTATGCGTTTCGTAGACAATAGGTTTGAAAATCTTTCGATTTGGTTTTCACATTCAGTTTAAAAGCCAAAATTGTGACATGGTGCCTTCGCATTTGGAAGCAGAAGGCAATGCAGAAAGGCGTGGTAAAGATCTGGCATTTTGTAAGGTTTTGCAATTTCTTTCACCCGCCCACACACAACTTAAAATGGTACCATGCTCTTTTACTTCATGACAGGGATGTCTGTCTCTGCCATGGACATTGAGTGCACTGGTTTGTGGAGAAAAAATCTAAATATTTTTCTCTAACCCCCAACTATTTCGGTTGCTGCAGGAGTGCAAATTTGGCCAGTGCATTTGAAATCCCAAACTTTGGCCCTGGTGATGAGAGAACACTGCCATTGGTATTTGGCAACTGGCAAATTTTAAGCAAGACTTAATAACATGACTGTGTGTTTTCCAGCGTGGATGCTATGAAAAACTGAAATTACTCCATGCATAATCGCCTCCACAGCCGCCATTTAGAAGCCCTTTTCTATGCTTTGCGCGGGTAAATTAATAAAAGTTAAAAATTTAATCTAAAAACACCCCCAGTGTAAATCAGCAGGGATAGCATCAAAAGGTCAGTGCAACCTAACTCCAGTCATCTCAGTGTTACCTGTGGGGTTCCACAGGGTTCTGTCCTTGGTCCTCTCCTTTTCTTACTTTACATTAATGATTTACCTCTTGCATCTTCTAAACTATCCTTTTACTTATTTGCTGATGATACTAACATCTATTATGAAGCTGAAAGCCTTAAACAGCTTCAAAGTGTAGTAAGGAACTAAAAAAAGTGAAGATATGGCTTGATGTTAACAAGCTGTCACTAAATATTGACAAAACCAATTTCATAATGTTTAAGTCTCCTCAGCATACTTCTCCTGAATCTGTAAATATCAAAATTGGAAAGCTTCCTATCAAGCAGAGTTGTTATGTCAAATTTCTTGGTGTTCTCTTAGATGAAAGCCTTTCATGGAAGTATCACTTGACTGAACTGTCTAAAAAATTGGCCAGAACGTGTGGTATGTTTTTCAAAGTGAGACACTTCTTACCCATTCATGTTTTGGTCTGTCTTTACAACTCTTTGTTTTCACCTTTCCTCCAATGTGGTATTTTAGTTTGGGTCTTACTTATGAGACACATATCAATCCAGTGTTGTTGTTACAGAAAAGGGCCATAAGGGCAATTTCATTTGAACACTTTACTGCACCTTCTACACCCATCTTTTCAGACTTGAAGATTCTAAAACTACAAGATCTCTTTCACCTGAAATTGCTTAGTTTTGTATATGAATGTGTAAATAAGATCTCTCCTTCTTGTTTTCACTCTTTCTTTAAGTTAGTTGGGTCTGTTCATCAACATGGTACTCGGCAAGTCATCAAAAATAATATTTTCCTAACCCAAAAAAATACCCTGCAATATGGTCTTAGGTCAGTGCGTTATTGTGGAGCTAAATACTGGAATGACACTCCTGTGGAAATAAAACAATCTCCATCTGTTAATAGTTTTCGCCAAAAAATCAAAGCCTTCCTATTTGAAACTAATTACTAAATTTTGGAAAAGTGGATATCAAAAATGTCACCATCTGCCCATCAAGTAGTTTTGTCAACATCATAATGTCAATTAAAGAAATCAATTTTATATGAGATACTTTTCATAATAGGGGGTGGTCTCTCCTCGATTAGTCTAACTACTGAGAGAGCTCCTCCTGTAGTCTTGTTATTGATAAATTGTATGCAGTGGAATTTAAAAAATAAAAACTGAACTGAACTGAAAAAAAAAAAAAAACCTTGTTATTGTTTCCATAATAATGGTCTCTCCAGAGCAGAGGTGCCATTAATTAATAGAAAAGTTTTCACGAAAGAAAAGAAACACAATATTTTTGTGTCAAAGAGTTGAAAAATTGACAACAATGTTGCATTCTTAAGAATACTAACGGATACTGTCCATTAACATTCTTAGCTATCTTTGCAGCTATTATATAGGCCTAGGCCTCTTTCTGTGTGCCAAAATGTGTGCAACTTGTCATGAAAAAACATTTTGTTTATGCTTAGAGTAGTTTCGGGTATTATGGAACACTTCACGGAGAAAAAAATTAATTGTGAACATAATTCATGACACATTTGGCCACACTTGGTATTAGCAATTAGGCCTAAGCATGCTCTAATGTTTCATCAGTATGCCCTGAAATTTGTTTTTTCTCGTTTTACACTACGAGTTTAAAAGTTCAAATCTTCCTTTTTAACCAGTAATCTGCCTTAGCTTTGTTGTCTTGTTGTCTGTTTTGTGTAATGAATCTTTAATTTTGTCGTTTTTGTTCTTTGTTTTGTGTATTGAAAATTAATTTGAATTGTAAGTACCATCCATAGTGAAGACCCTGTGACTTCATGTCTTTCTTCACTATGGATGGTACAGTGTTGTAAGTATAAATATTGTAGTTTTTTAATCTTGATAGAAAAAAAAGTATGCCCTGATTCTGAAACGTTGGTTGTTGATAACCAAGACAAAAATATGAACACGGGTTGAGTTGGGCATTATGGAACACTGCCGGGTATTTTGGAACTAAGCTATTTCTATTGTTTGTATACTGGTTAATGTTTGAGATATCTCAAGAAAATGGCAGCCAGAAATCACTTTCGTCTGATGTCCTTCATTATCAGCGATTTCAGCTATATGATTATGGAGAGTACACCAAATGCTACAGCAGCCTAACCTCGATCAAAATATGGCAGAAGAGGTATGAAGACTTGAACCAAATGAAATTAAAAAGTTTCTTTCCCATCCAGAGGCAGCTAAGCTTCATTTACTGAATAATGTCCCAAAATAGAAAATTAAATACCCGACATCCCATAATACCCGAAACCACTCTAAACCTACTACAGAAATTTTGCAAGCATTTTGGACAAAATGATTGTCTCTCGTTTGCTATTTATTAGGGTTCATAATGTTTCCTTTAGGCCTTCTCATACATGGATTTTACTGTTAATGACAACGGCCGTTGTAAATTTGTTGTGAAGATGGTTTTTGTGCACATCATATTTAAAAACATGATCATATTTTATGCAAATTTAAACTTTTACCAGCTGTAAACATGCTCTTGTTCGTTTGAGGTTCGGGGAACATCTTCATTCTTGGACTGCAAGCAACCCATTTCGTACCAAGCAATGTATACTGATGACAAATTTACGGTTTTCTCGACTCCAATAGGAAGCAGAATTTGGCGCCCATTACCATTTTAGGCCAGATCGAAATGACTTGACTTGACTCCAAAACATATACTGACAACAAAAATGCCACGTCACTCGCGTTCATTGAATTGAATTTATGGTGCTGCCGTCGTAAACCGTCGTAAGTGACGGGTCAGACATGGAAAGAAACAACCATTAATGTAGCAAGTCTATCGCGAGCAGAGGGCGTCTCCCATAAAATCAAAACGAGGCAATAATACAGCTGTCCGCTTGTCCGCTTGTTCGTAGAAACATTGCAACCTATTGCAACAGTCGTTATTGGCAACAAGAACCCCTTACCTGTTGATATACAATTTCTCATTTCTGCAGGAAACTTGAAGAATCTCCTGAAAGTATGAATGCAGTAGACCCATTACATTGACCTAGTACAAGGTGGCATACTCGCTGATATGTATGTTCTCTTGCACTCATGATTTGGACCCATTTCATCAAAAAGCAATTTTCTTTTCTTTTTGGACAATCTTACATTTTCTGCTTAAAGGGGCTGGGTCACGTAACCGTAAACAAATCTGTTATCTTTACAAATCTATATTGTTGCCCGCACGCGCCCATTGTGTTCTGCACAGATTTTGGTGGATGGGGTGTATCCACGATAAAGTTACTTCTAAAAATCCATCAATATCTTTTCAATCTTACAAGATATTGTTGTTTCCTTTGTTTCTCTCTGAAGTTCAAGAGTTCATCTTCAAAATAGCACTTTCATTTTGAGAAAAATAGTGGAAAATCTGTGTGATATGGCCTGTCAAAAAAACTGGAAAATCGCCTTTTCGAAAGAAGTTTGTTTACTTTACGTGACCCAGCCCCTTTAAGAAACTACCTCTGAGGAGACCATTACGGAAATAAGGTCATTTCGAACTTTTAATGCTATCCCTGCCCCTGGGGTGCTTTTATAGGTATTTATTTAA
This sequence comes from Aurelia coerulea, assembly GCA_039566865.1. Lineage (NCBI taxonomy): Eukaryota > Metazoa > Cnidaria > Scyphozoa > Semaeostomeae > Ulmaridae > Aurelia > Aurelia coerulea. The sequence continues at coordinate 13,908,671 of CM076960.1, read as the reverse complement.
TTTGTATAAAAATTGTAATTATGTATCCAATTTTAGCTCTTAAAATATTGTAAATCTTTTGATTATTCTTGTGGCAAATTGATACATACTGTACATCCATTCAGTTAGTCACACTCTGATGATAACGTAAGTTTGAAAGGCCTGAGTGTGCTGAAAAATCTCTCTGTTTTTTGCGTCCGTTTTTCTCCTAGTACCTATTATTTAGTATATACTACAGTACCAAGTTTCCATTCATACATACATATACATACTTTGTCGATTTTGTCCATGCTGAAGAGAAAACCATACTAAAGCACACTTTTAAAAATTCGAAGAAAGAAAGCTTTGCACATTGTGAATGTCACGAAGTTTGGTTTATAGTTGAAATTTACACAAAGCAACTTTGGTGAAGCTTTTGACTGGATGGATGTCCCTTGAACTGAAATGCTTCTAAAGAATAAGACCATTCCTCGATGAAGAGAAAGCTAAAATGCTACTAACATCAATTGTCATGTCAAACTTTTCATATTGTCCCTTGATATGGCTATTTTGTAGCAAAACTGCTAATAAAGATATAAATAGGACAAATAAACGTGCCTTAAGGGTTTTGTACGGAGATTATGACTCATCATTTGACCAACTTTTAGCGAGGGCTGAAAGCGTTACAGTTCACCAGAAGAATCTGCAAAGTCTTATGATAGAAATTTATAAGACCATGAACCATCTTAACCCTTCATATATTTGGGAGTTCTTTGTTAAAAAGGATATACCTTACAATCTCCGCACCAAAGAGCTATGCAGGCTTCCATCAGCACAGTCACATCGATATGGACTAAATTCTCTTTCGTTTAGAGGTAGTCTCCTGTGGAACACTCTAGATGATGAACTAAAGAGAGCTGATAACTTGAGAAGTTTTAAAAGGGGGATCAAAGAATGGGATGGCAAAAGATGTAAATGTTTAATTTGTAAATAGTTTTGTTATATTGTAAATAGTTGATTTAAATTAGTTTTTAGTAACTATGTACATATCAACTTTAAATAATAATATGATAATATGATGCTTTGCGCTATGGTACCCTTTGGATCTTTTTGTACGAAGGGTGTGGGATTTTTCTGGCTGGGCTAGGGATCATAGAGCAATCTGGCCTCCTTTTCCAAAACACCTACTGTTAGGACAAGGAAAATTTGTTAAAGTATTGTCACCTGCATAATTGACAAGAGATGCATCTTTGATTAAATGAATGAAATTGAAATCATTGTGATGAAATGAAACATATCATAGGCCAATGTAGTAGGTCTACTGCATTCATACTTTCAGGAGATTCTTTGATCAACATGTTCTTGTTGCCAATAACGACTGTTGCAAAGTTGCAATGTTTCTACTCTACGAACAACCGGACAGCTGTATTATTGCCTCGTTTGATTTTGTGGGAGATGCCCTCTGCTCGCGATAGACTTGCTACATCCATGGTTGCTTCTTTCCATGTCTGACCCGTCACTTACGACGGTTTACGACGGCAACAGCATAAATGCAATTCAATAAACGTGAGTGACGTGGCATTTTTGTTGTGAGCATATGTTGTGTAGTCAAGTCAAGTCACTTCGATCTGGCCTAAAATGGTAATGGGCGCCAAATTCTGCTTCTTGTTCATGAGCTTCGCTGAAAAGAATTGTCTCGGGAATGCCCTGTTGTCCTGGCCATCTCAACCGTTTTTACATTATCATAGTTCCCAAGTGTGTATTCTTATGAGGCTTTAATTACCATTTAAATTCAAGCTCTATTCCAGAAAATGGGAGCGAGGTATTCTCGCTCCCATAAACTGAAACTGAAATTGAAACTTTTCATTCACAGCAATAAACTTAGTATATTGTATTAGATAAAAGAACCGCTAATTAAGATACATATAAAAAATTACATACAATAGATATACAGTTCAATAAAATTTGCTGCCGGACATATGGAGAGAACTCACAAGGAGCTATCTAGGCCATAAGCCCGATTTGACGTGTAGAAAGCGTAAATTTTTTTTGTAAACGAAAAGAAGGCTTAGAAACTGTAACAATACGAATAAGAATAAGAAAATATTAGTAGGTTAGTATTATTAGTAGTGTTCAATATTAAAAATGCGGTAGTGCGGTACATGATGATGATATATGTGTATAATACAGTTCGAAAAATAAATTAGTCAATTCGACTCTAAAAGTAGTTTTTCAGCTTTTTTGTGAAGGATGGCTTATTTTGTAACTTTTTTATGCGCAATGACTGAGAATTCCAGATTTTGACTCCTTCATAAATAATTGACCTTTGTTTATAATTTGTGAATACCAGGGGGAAAGAGATGTTGTCATTTGAAGATTGCCTTGTCATGTGATGATGACATAAATTTGTTTTGATAAAAAAGTCATTGAAAATGTCACTACTGTTTTCATGATAAATATCAAACATGAATTTAGCCACTACAAGTTTATACCTGTTATCAAAAATAAGCAGATTATATTTTTTGAACACAGTGGTTCACTATGAACTTGGTATTTAGCAAAATCAATTACCCTAACTGCTTTACGAAGACTACATTTCAAATCCCTTACCAGCATTTTCCTAATTTCTGGGTCTCAATAATGAGTGATACTGCCAAACAAAGTTTTCCTATCGAAGTTAGCCTTTGACTGATAGATTAACATTTCAGTTTTGAATATTGGCCACATACTTTTTATTCCACAGTACGCCAAACATGTTAACTTTATTTTATTCACTCAGTATTTGGCAATGAAACTGAAACTGAAAATGATGACAACTTACCCAAGGGGCTGGCCATATAATCCAAGTCTCCTGAGAGTAAGGGATGGCCAACAACCACATTCTTCTGCAGTCATCCAGCCAAACAAACCTTTTAATCAATCAATCAATCAATCAATCAACCAAAGATATGTTAGATTTGATGAATTATGAAATGTTATGACCAACAGAAACAATTTAACTACAAAAATATCCGTTAAACATGTACTGTACCAGATGAGTCAGAAATAAGTTAACACGTTTGGCGGATTGTGGAATAAAAAGTATGTGGCCGATATTCAAAACTAAGATGTTAATCTATCAGACAAAGATTAACTAAGATGAGAAAATTTTGTTTGGTAAAATCACTCATTCTTTAAGACAATAGAAATTAGAAAAAGGCTGTAAGGTGTTTGTATGGGAACCGAGAATTCCACCTACCAATTTGTAGTGGAGGCCCTAAAGTCACCAGACGGTCTCAATCATGCAGATTGTGATACCAGCATGAAACTTCGTACACCTACCCAGTTTGATACGCTGAAAAATATAAGAATCAGACCCCAACTCAAATCTGCCCCCAAATGCTATTTTTAGACTGGGGTACTTGGACCCAATCCCTGTATGGGGTAGTTATCATAACTCTATTGCAAGTGACGATACAGTCATGAAATTTGGTATAGGTATGTAGTTTGATGCACTGAATAAGATGAAAAGGAGACCCCTTCGAAAATTTGCCCCCAAATGCTATTTTTAGACTGGGGCACTTAGGCCCAGTCCTCTAAGGGGCAGTTATCATAACTCTACTGCAAGTGACAATACAGTCATGAAATTTGGTACAGGTATGTAATTTGATGCGCTGAATAAGATGAAAAAGAGACCCCTTCGAAAATTTGCCCCCAAATGCTATTTTTAGACCAGGGTACTTGGGCCCAATCCTCTAAGGGGCAGTTATCATAACTCTATTGTAACAAACGATACAGTCATGAAATTTGGTATAGGTATGTAGTTTGATGCACTGAATAAGATGAAAAGGAGAACCCTTCGAAAATTTGCCCCCAAATGCTATTTTTAGACTGGGGCACTTAGGCCCAGTCCTCTAAGGGGCAGTTATTATAACTCTACTGCAAGTGACAATACAGTCATGAAATTTGGTACAGGTATGTAGTTTGATGCGCTGAATAAGATGAAAAAGAGACCCCTTCGAAAATTTGCCCCCAAATGCTATTTTTAGACCAGGGTACTTGGGCCCAATCCTCTAAGGGGCAGTTATCATAACTCTATTGTAACAAACGATACAGTCATAAAATTTGGTACAGGTATGTAGTTTGATGCGCTGAATAAGATGAAAAAGAGACCCCCTCGAAAATTTGCCCCCAAATGCTATTTTTAGACCAGGGTACTTGGGCCCAGTCCTCTAAGGGGCAGTTATCATAACTCTACTGCAAGTGACGATACGGTCATCAAATTTCGTACAGGCATGTAGTTTGATGGGCCGAATAAGATGAGAAAGAGACCCCTATCGAAAATTTGGCCCCAAATGCTATTTCTAGACTGGGGTCGTGCAAGGCCCCCAAAAGCTCCAGTTCTATTCTTGTTGTCCAGTCCTCACTCAAATTCCCGTTGAGGTTGTTAGATAATTTATGTGGGATTGATTTCCCTCTTGACAGCTTTGTAATGAAGCCTTTGCAATTTACGAGAGTTTTCAGCAAAGGGAGCTGTGCCGATTGTTTTTGACGTACACCTGAACGATGTCAGCAGTCAGCGATGCGAGAACGAGAGAAAAAAGAGCTTCAGGTAGAAGGATTTCAGTTAGAGAGACAACTCCAATATGGAGAAAGTGGCAGCAATTCATTCGGGATGATGATAATAATACGGAGCTATTTGGTCTACTAGCCGACAAGCTTGTTTCACATTGCCCTCCAAATAGCATGATCCTTGCTACATCTTTCAATAAAGCATTATGCAGCGCCGACATCGATTCAATTCGCTTATCACCGTGTTATCACGAAGAAGCGGAAACAAGAATCTTTGTCCGTGTGAAGCATGCAGCAGACTCTGGCCGTCGAAAAATCGTTGTGAAAATGGTAGATACAGATGATGTGGCACTTGCGATTTTTATTATTTTAGTCTTTGCAAATTGAAGGGCTGTGGGTGGAATTCAGCATTGGTGAGCACCAGCGTTGGCTTCCGATTTACGAGTATGCTACCAACCTAGGTGAATAGGTTTGCCAAGAATTACGTTTCTGGTTTGCCTTTAGTGGATATGACACAGTGTCAAGTTTTGCTGGCAGAGGAAACAGGATTTCATGGACAGTACGGAGATCATAGGCGTAGGAGACAGGGGGACAGGGGGGGGCTGCAGCCCCCCCAACGTCAGAAAAATTTGCAAAAATCAGCCATAATCGGGCAGAAATCCGCCTCAAGTCGGGCAACATTTTCTCAAACAATGGACTTTTTATAGGGCGGCCCCCCCCCCCCAAATTTTATCTCCCCCTACGCCGATGAGAGATCACGTCCAGACGCCAACGAAACTTCTTTTTTCTTTATGTAAGAAGTGGAAAAATATTATTCTGCAAAAATATAAAAAGGATTTTTATTTAGTTGATTATATGCAAAACAAAACTTGGTACTGTAGTATATACTGAAAAAGAGCTACTAGGAGAGAAACAGACGCAAAAACAGACAGACTTTTCAGCACACTGAGAAAAGTAGAAAATAAAAATGTACAAAACAAAAATTTTGTAAATGTACAAAGCAAAAATGTAGTCAATGCAAGTGGCTTTTACATGCTTATCAATGTATACATTCAAGAACTGTCAAATCAAAACATTAACAAAACATTTGCATTTCTTTGCATGTATGTAACTTTTGTATGTATATGTAAAATTTCGGCAAGAACTTAGAAGCTAGATGTAATACCAGGTGCGCCAAAATAAACTATGCACGTTTGGCAGGCCACGATAAATCGTACACAAGACCGATTTTGAAGATTTATGACTTGATCTTTAGCAGAAGGCCTGAATTAGATTCTAGGATTTTTTGCAAATTTTTCTGTTTTCAGTTTTTAGAGCTACAAGCGAGTTTCTTAAAATTTTTGTTTTCGAAAACACTGAAAACGATCAAAAACCGTCGATCAAGCTTTCTAAAGAATCGACATGAATGGACAAAGAGAACATTTTTTCGTGGTGATTTGGGATTTAGAAATCGACTAATTGTAAATTGCTGTACGAGAGTTCGCACTATCTTGTGAGCAATGTAATAATATTTTCAAGAATATAAAGAAATGTCTTTTCATTTGTAATGTCATTGAATTTATGCTTTGCTGCAGGCTGTGTTCCTGTATCAAGGGGGTTAAAAGACAAGCGAGGAAGCGTCATGGGGCCAGCAAGCATGGAGTTTTGTTACATTTTTGATTTTGTGACTGCTTTTGGGGCGGCACTTTATTGTAACTACTACAGAATTTCGCAACAAGCGAATCTTTGAAATAACACTCGTGCAGAAGTTTACAATGATCAATTTCCAAATCCCCATATCACGCTGAAAACGTTTTCTCTTTGTCCATTCATGATGAGTCTTTAGAAAATTTGATCAACGTTTTTTGATCATTTTCAGTGTTTTCGAAAACGAAAATTTTAAGAAACTCGCCTGTAGCTCTAAAAATTGAAAATGGAAAAATTTGAAAAAATCTTAGAATCTAATTTTTTTTTTTTTTTTTTTTTATATTCAATATAAAATTTTACAAGAACGAACTACTTAAGACACTACGTACAAGCTACTTTACTAAACTACGAGGACGATACCACGGAGTGCAAGAGACCGTGACAACTCCGCAGCCATTAACATAGAGAACATGTAACTAAACTAGAATTAAATATACGGCTACGAAAAATACACATAAACGATTTTTACTGATAATTACTAAGGTTCGTTTCACTTTGCATGTCGGGCTAACTTTGGGCAAGCAGGTCTTTTTTACAAAATGGGTGAAATTGGAGATTCGATATCAGATTTGGATGGATTTGTGCCCAATGAGCCTAACATCCAATGTGAAACAAACTTACAAGCAAAAGAAATAGAGGTAAGGGGACTTGGTGATTATTAAGTGTAAAACAAAGGTTTAGAATTTCCTTAGTCAAACCGACCAGTTTGGTGAATGAAATTTAGAGTCAGTTCGAGAACATGTTTATTTACGTCACTAGAAAGGTCTTTATCACCATACAATAAAAGTTGTACCAGAACGTTGTTCGAGAGGGTGTTGATTTGAACAAATGGTTGTAATACTACTGAAAGGCCAGCGAGAAGATCTCGTCGTTGGATGCTAAATGAAGGACAAAGCAGCAAAAAGTGCTCCGTATCCTCAATACCGTCATTTGTAGGGCACATTGGGTTTATGGTGTCCTTAAAGTTGTGCTTAAATTTGTGAAAATTTAATTTACTGAGACCGACTCTTATTTGGGAAAGATACGATAAACCTAATGGGTCATGAATCCCAAAGACAGGTTTTGCAGGGGGACGAATTATTGATAAAAGCTTTGACTTAAAGGCAGCAATGGACGGTGTAATCCTAATCTCAGGATCGAGTTTATTCCATTCAGTTATGCAGTTAGGATAGAAACTAGATTGATATTTTTCTGTTCTTGCCCTTAATCGCCCAATAACATCCTGATTGCGAAGAGAGTATTGCGACTGATGAGGTGGTGGAATCGGCTCCTTTGTATACAAGGGAGTGAGATTATTCATTATCTTGTAGAACAAAGTCATGCGTCTACTCCACCTACGGGAACTTAGTGACTCCCAACCAAGCTCTGCATAGAGTTTTTCACGCGATGTTCCCCTCCATGTTCCTGTTACAGCTAGAGCAGCAGAATACTGGACAGCCTCAAGCTTTTCCATTAAACTTGGCAAAATGATGTTTTGGCTGAATTCACATACCTTTGCTGGGGTATGATAAATAACATCCCCATAGTCTAAGTGGGGTCGCACATAAAGCTTGTACATTTCGTTTAGGGTATGTCTAGGCAAATATTTGGAGAGATATTTTAGCAAGCCAATGCCCTTTCTCGTTTTAGAGATAGCAGTTTTAATATGAGCTGAAAAAGAAAGCTTCGAGTCCAAGATAATACCTAGGTGTTTATGTTCATCTACTTTCTTCACGGGTATGTTATTAAAGAGTATAACAGGGTGATCTACTTCATGTTTTTTCTTAGAAAGCAGTAATTCGACGGCTTGTTTTTGCGGATCTGGATTAAAAGACATCCTCCAATCATGGGCCCACAGGGTAATCAACTCAAGATCATGGTTCAGGTCCTCGGCAGCTGCATTAGGTTCTTGAACGACTGTAAACAAGGATGTATCATCGGCAAAAAGCTTGAAATTACATTTCAAGTCAACAGCGAGATCGTTGATATATACAAGAAAAAACAATGGTCCTAGTATAGAGCCCTGGGGCACTCCTGCCAAAATATCTCCCCAATTAGAACACTGCCCGTTCAAAACAGTTCGCTGTTTTCGATCCTTAAGAAAACTTTGTATGAGAGAAAGAAGCTGTCCTGAAACGCCACATCTTTTAAGCTTATAAATGAGAGCATCATGCCATACCTTGTCAAATGCTTTAGAAATATCAAGATACACTGAGCGAACGTCGAGAGAGGGATTACAATCAAACGCTTTAAAGATTGTATGCGTTATGGAAATGAGTTGGTTGAATGTTGAGTCACCGGGACGAAAACCTGATTGATTTGGGTTCAGTAGTTCATGAGAAACAAGATGTGAATATATAGAATCGTACATAAGTTTTTCGAGTATTTTCCCAAAAATTGGGAGAAGTGAAATCGGACGATAGTTTCCTTTCACATTTTTCTCATTTTTCTTATGAACTGGTACTACATTTGCATGTTTCCATATTGCGGGAAATATACCACGCCTCAGACAGTTCGTGAATATTATCTTTAGTGGAATAATTAATGCAGCATCGCTTAACTTTATCATTCGTACAGATATTTCATCCCAGCCATGAGCTTTATTAGGATTTAGCGATCTTATGATATTCAGAATTTTTTCCTCGGAGATGGCAAAATCACTGATCAAAGTAGAACTTCCCGCAGTATCATGTGGTATTTCACTGCCTGTGTCGATCGTCGTACATTGGAGAATGAAATAGTCATTGAATAACTGTGCTTTTTCAGTAAAATCCGTTATGAAATAAGTCTAATTGCAGGTGTACAATATGATATAAATATAGAAGTTAAACATTGAGTCGAAAAACACCACCATTTAAAATGGCAGGGATAGCATTAAAACGTTAGTGCGGCCTGTTTCCAAAATGGTCCCTCCAGAGGTGCCCTTAAAATCAACAATTTTCAAGAAAAAAAAGAAAAACAATATTTATGTCTCAATATTTGAGAGTAATGCTGCATTTTTAAGATTGCAGTGGGAGGTGCAAATGTCGTCAGCATCAGCTAGATTGCACATAACTCTGCCAGTGCAGTAGACAATGCAGCGATTAAGGGTATCTTTCATACAGGTTTGAACCTAGACTCCTGAACCTTATATCCTTAATGTCATGAACCTAATATCCTTAATGTGAACCTTGTATCCTTAAGAACGTAATCCTTACTGATATTATTAGTATGCAGGAACCTGATAAACTGTGTAGTTACATAGAGTAGTATCGATGGTAGGGACTGGGTTTCAGTGCCCTGGTCTAAAAATAGCATTTGGGCGCACACTTTCGAAAGGGTTTCTTTTTCATCTTATTCAATGCATCAAACTACATACCTGTGCCAAATTTTATGACTGTATCGTCACTTGCAATAGAGTTGTGATAACTATCGCTTAGAGGGACTGGGCCCAAGTACCCCAGTCTAAAAATAGCATTTGGGGGCAAATTTTCGAAGGGGTCTCTTTTTCATCTTGTTCAGCGCATCAAACTACATACCGGTACCAAATTTCATGACTGTATCGTCCTTGCATTAGAGTTAAGATAACTGCCCCTTAGAGGACTGGGCCCAAGTACCCCAGTCTAAAAATAGCATTTGGGGGCAAATTTTCGAAGGGGTCTCTTTTTCATCTTATTTAGTGCATCAAACTACGTATCTGTACCAAATTTCATGACTGTATCGTCACTTGCAGTGGAGATATGATAACTACCCCCTAGAGGGACTGGGTCCAAGTACCCCAGTCTAAAAATAGCATTTGGGGGCAAATTTTCGAAGGGGTCTCTTTCTCATCTTGTTCAGCGCATCAAACTATATACCTGTACCAAATCTCATGACTGTATCGTCACTTGCAGAAGAGTTTTGATAACTACCCCCTAAAGGGACTGGGTCCAAGTACCCCAGTCTAAAAATAGCATTTGGGGGCAAATTTTTGAAGGGGTCTCTTTTTCATCTTATTCAGTGCATCAAACTACATACCTATACCAAATTTCATGACTGTATCGTCACTTGCAGTAGAGTTATGATAACTACCCCCTAGAGGGACTGGGTCCAAGTACCCCAGTCTAAAAATAGCATTTGGGGGCAGATTTGAGTTGGGGTCTGATTCTTATATTTTTCAGCGCATTAAACTGGGTAGGCGTACGAAGCTTCATGCTGGCATCACAATCTGCATGATCAATGTCATAAGGACCCCCACTATTGGTTCATTTTTATATGCTATTGAAATCAAAATTCTATTTCTGAAACTGACTATTGAATTGAATTTAAATTTCAATGCCAAATAAATCATGGGCCAGAATAGAATGTGGAATTCTCGATTCCCATACAAACTCCTTACAGGTATTTTTCTAATTTTTGGGCCTTAAAAATGAGTGATGTTACCAAACAAAATTTTCTCATCTAAGTTAACCCGAGGGGCAGATCACTCCAAAAATCTCGTACACCTTCGAAAAAAATCTCAAAAAATCTTCAAAAATCCTAAAAATCTTTAAAATCTTCCACATTTTGCGAAAATCTCCAAAAATCTTAGAAATCTTAGAAAAATCCTAAAAAATCTCAAAAAATCTTAGAAATCCCAGAAAAATCCCAAAAATCTCTCTGGATAAATCATCAAAAATTGTAAGGAAAACTTAAAAAAAGGTGGCAAACGCTTGCAAAGTGACTATGAGTGTCCATGAAATCGAAGGAAACACGAAAAACATCCTGCAAAACATTTTCTAACCTCTGACCTTGTCCACACTGTGTTCGATTGCGTCGTCAAGACAACAACCGTGGCAGGGAGTCGGCTAGAAAATACATGCGCACACGCGTTCGCGAGCTGGGGAGGTGTGATAGACTTATGAATTTTCATCCCTTGTTTCCCTGCGTTCTTTGATCTGCTGATATCACCTGGTAAGCATTGAAAAGCAAACTTTTAGTACAAAGAATGAGGTTTTCCTGGCCTACTAACTGCAAAATATATACCTTTCAAGCAGTAATCTTCCTCTGTAGAAACAAAACAGATCCATCGCAGCTACAAGAACACTAGGCCGTATCAACCGATTTTTGTATGCAACAACAACAACTATCTAAATAGCGCCTCCCTATCGGTTGAACGCTAAACTCTAGCAATTGAATTGGTGAATACGGAACCATTGGCCACTCTACGCGGGCCTAAAGAGGGCCCACTTTTTAAGATTAATATTATGAGTCCCTATTGACCAAGTGATATCAGCAAATCAAAGAACGCAGGGAAACAAACCAGAGTATGAAACAAAGGACAAAAAGTCGTAAGTCTAGAGGTGTGATAGGCAGGGAAAATAGGCTAACCATCCAAGCAAGTGCCTAACTCAAGTTTTTTGTTGTTAGAATAGGCGATTAGGATTAATTTGAGACATTTAAGATAATGCGCCATTTTTGAAAAGTTTCGAATTCATGTGAACGATGACGTCACGGTAGGGCTTAATGTCCGTAAATACTTCAATAACTGTTGACGCGTTATATTAACTTGGGATTTTCACCCGATTTGCATAGTCGAAAAGAGCGTTTGAAGAGCTTGCGAATGATGTATAGTTTTTTCATTTTTGTGAAATTCGAAAAAGTATTCCATGACGTCATAGATGACATGACGTCACAATTGACTAATTTTCAAAACCATTTTAGCTGAAATCTCCCCATTATTTGTACTAAATCAAGCATGTAGATTCCGAATCTGCAGTCAAAAAACACCTATAATTCATAGGTCTGTCAGTTTGGGCTTTGGGCATTTTCTCTTTATTTTGTCTCATTTCGAACACAGTAGAGAAAATGACCAGGCAAAAATTAAAAATCTTTTTTAGAAATATTTACAAACAAGACAAGAAGTTTTTACCCCAGACTACCTGTCTCTTGAATATCATGTTTCGAGCATTTACAACAAAGCGTTGATGGAAAGTTCATTCTCTTTCTCAATTCGAGAGGACGTTTTGAAGAAAGTCCAGCCTCGCAGGCATAGAAGACTGTCTTTTGACCTGAACAGAAGTCGCATTTGTCAGAATCACATGAATCCGATTCACCAATTTTTTCATGAGAACTTGTCGCTGAAATTTGTGGCAGAGTTTCTTAAGTTTTTGGCACAATTATAGTAGTAGTTACTTGCAGAGTTTCTTAATCATTCATAAAACTGAATATTACAATTTATCGTAATTCACTGAGGACCACCTTTTGAACCAAGAATTACAAAAATGAACCAGTTTATGAATAAAAGTTTTACTTTTTAGTAATATTTGGGCTAGTAGCGTACTTTCTGTTAGATTCATTGTGCAAGTCATGACAAGAATTGATTGCTTCAAGTAGAGTTTCTTGACCCTATTTTAACCGGGTAAAAAAAAGTGATTTTCTACCGGGGGGTGGGGCGTTTTTCGCCCCCCCCCTGTTTTTCTCCGCAAGTATAACAGCTATGACAATGAAACTTGCACTGTGTCATAATTAAATAAAGGAGAATCTAAAAATAGCACCAATCAATCAATAGTCACGTGATTGGTTGCTAGGCAACCAAAAACAATGCGAATTTTGACAAAATCGAGCTATTTGCAGAAAAGGGCCCATTATTAGCAAATAGCGAGATAAAATTCGCAAAAAACCATCCAAATACCTGCTTGATATCATTAATTTGTAGTTTCATATGGTTTCGTACGGATATTTGTGGTTTCTAATAAATTAACTAATTAAATAATGAACATTTGATTCAATGCAAAATTGTTAGCTCAATAATTATGATTTAAAACCATTAATTTCACATATTATTGGTGACATCAAGTACCTTCATCGATATTTGAGGTAATTCCATCAGTTTTGCATGAAAAATTACTCATTCATTAGGAATATGACGTCATAAAGATTGGTGGCGTCATAGAAATAATAAACTGCTGATGTCAGCAAATATGAATAATTTATATATCAAACGAAAAGTACTCATCGAGACGAATCGAATGATATATATATTTTTGAGATTTAGTAACAAAGGAATAAATTAGAGCCGTTTTTAAGAATTTCTTTGCGACCACTCTCCAAATATGGGCATGTGGTGGTCACGTGGTCAAACAATAGGTATTGAAATTTCTATTTTCTGATTGCCAACTAAATTCTAGGAAAAGTGAAGGAGTTTCAGCATTGTAGGTGACATCGTTTGGGAGCTATTAAAAAAATCCGATAGGGGGGCGAAAAACGCCCCCCCCCCCCGTTTAAAATAGTGTTAATTGATTTGGAAGAGTCTACTACAGTTTTTTATAAGCGGTTTCTTTGAAACAATGAATGCATTTGGTAAGGAGGGTAAACTTTAGAAATAAACCTTCAAGGTTAACATTGTATAACTCAACTCAGACTTGCGTAAATCCCACTTTCCAATCAGTGGAATGTTCCGAGCAGACGGAAATTCTTTTGTTTACAAGAGAAAATGTCGCTTTGCAAGCGAATAGAAATTTAGGGTTGAAGGTCGGTATCATGCTACACTACTCAGAGTACTTTATCTTTTTTCTCCGTGTCAACAATAGCTGAGCCAAGGACGGGAGAAATCCCCACTTTTACTCCGCAATGGAAAATACAACTCTTCAGCCATGTTTCCAAAGATTTATGAAGGACATTGAGGAAAGGAAGGGTCGGCGACATTGATCGCACACATTTCGGTATAATTTTAAAAAGCTAGCAAATGTACGGTATCAAAATCTTCAAATGTTTGAAGTTACTGGTTTTAAAAATCTTTGAGAAAGCCTAAACAATCTCAAAAATCTTGCAAAATCTCAAAAAATCTTTGAAAATCGCCAGAAGTCTCAAAAATCTTTCAAAATCTTTAAAATCTTTAAAATCTTACGAAATCTTTAAAAAATCTCAAAAATCCCAAAAATCCTTCAAAAATTCAAGAGATTTTAAAATCCCAAAATCTCGTACGCTATTTTTGGAGTGATTTGCCCCTCGAGTTAACCTTTGCCTGACATATTCACATCTTAGTTTTGAATATCGGCCACATACTTTTTATTCCACAGCCCGCCAAGCGTGTAAAATTTTTGGACTCACCCAGTACATAGGCGATATTCAAAACATAAAAGTTTAATTACCAGTCAAAGGCTAACTTATATGTGAAAATGTTGTTTGGAAAATCACTCATCTATTAGACCTAGAATAGAAATTAGAAATACACGGGTAAGGGGTTTGTAAGGGAACCATCATTTTATGTATGTTCGATTCTGCTCCATAATATACTTGCCATTGAAAAAAATTCTTCTTCTGAAAGTTACAATCATCTTTAATTGAAATTTCAATAGGAAGTAAATAATGGACCAGAATCGAACGTGGAAAGCTGGTTCCCATACAACCACCTTACCAGCATATTCTTAATTCCTCGATCTAAAAGATGAGTGATTTTACTAAAATGATTTCACATCTAAGTTAGCCTTTGACTGAGAATTTAATATTTTGGTTCTGGATATCGGCCGCATAATTTTTATTCAGCAGCTCGCCAAACGCGTTAACTGTTTTTATTCGCCCAGTACAGTACCAAAGATATCGTGTTTATAAGGAAGCTACACATTATTACACGTATCAACATGGGTAGTTAGACACTGCTGGTGTGCTTCTATGGAGGAGCGCTGGATTATATGTATCTGCGGAGGAAATTTTATAATACTGCGGAGGAGATATCGAAACAACGAAAATGTTATATGTATCTGCGGGGGAGATATCGAAAGCGAAGCGAAGAGAGAAGGAGAGAGAAGAAAATTTCAACATTTCATTTTAATATTTTCGTTGTTTCGATATCTCCTCCACAGTACTATAAATTTCCTCCGCAGATACATATTGTCTAGCGCTCCTCCATAGAAGCACACCAGCAGTGTCTAACTACCCATGGTATCAACAGTCAACTCAAAGCATGTTGAGGTACACGGGCTGCAGGAAACTCTGAATGAATATGATATACGTGTGTGATACATCTGGTATAATGGCTCTCGGTCATGTCAATCTGCCTGCAAGGGGATTGAAATTGGCGCTCGATATATATCATGGACAAAATGAACAAGAGAGGCTGATGTAAACTACCCGGTGTCCCAAAAAAGTACTCTTATTAAAAAAATCACCAAAAATTGATTATCAAACCTTTGATAAAATTTTCTTTTTGAATTGCTTTGTCAAAGACCCAAAAATATTCACAGATGACAAAATGTGTGCTTTTGATACAGCAAGGTAGAAAATTTACACGTTGAAAAACCTTATTTTGAGCTATAGTTTTCAAACAAAATCTCAATCTTGCCCAAGAGTCAAAACTTACAGATTTTTTATCATCATTGAAGTCTCCAATGATAGTGCGCATTTATTTCGGTCATATATGACCAAACTAGAAGTTTTCAATGCACAAAGAAATTGATTTGGCAATCATCAGTGCTTTTTTGCAGTATCATTCAAAACCAGGTGGCCCTAAAAAGGACTAAATTTGCTCATTTTTAAACTAATTACAAGATCAGCGATGTCTTGGAAAAAAATTTGGTTTTCGATCTACATGACGAAAAAAAAAGAAAATTGAAGATCGGCCGTGTAATCAAATTTTGGAGATTTTTCAAACTGGAGTACTTTTTTGGGGGGTTTTTGGGACACCCGGTATATTTTTGATTCAGTGTTTCTTGCCGCCCGTGCTGATACCGGGTGACCCACAAATGACTTTAATCAGCTACATCATATTCAGCTGTCTGGAACTAAGAGCTATTGACAAATGCTTCGTTTTACAGTTTAGTTGAAAGGCTTGGCTATCTTAGCATAGCTTCCAAATCTTTAACTCGGCGTAAAAAGGTGGGTGTAAAATTCTGTGATCTATTTCTTCGGACTGAGTGGCTTGAAACAAACTCCAGTCACTTATCTTTAATTCTACCGTTGGACTTTTCAGAATTTTTGAATATTTTTCAAAATTTTGGCATTTGTTACATTTTAACTCATTTGAGGGTGTGACGTCATCAAATTTCTAAATCATAAACCAGAAAAGTGACAGACTTTTGCTTGATACCATATTGTAGGCATTCATCAACTATGGTTGTCTTCTAAATTATTTCATGTTGCTTCAAACAGTTTAGAAATTACGATGGTTTTAAGTTTTTTTGAACATTTTACTTGAATTCTTGAAAAAGTAAAAAAACACTCTAATTCTGAAAATATTAAAGTTTTTAGAAAAGTCCAACGGTAGAATTATAGAGAAATAGCTTAAGTTTCTTTGGAGCCATTCAGTTCAAAGAAATAGGTCACTTAATTTTACACCAGCCTTTTTAAAGATTTGGAACCTATGCTGGCTATCTTTTGAGATATGGTCACTTTAAGCTATGAATACCATCCGAGAAACAAGATGAAGAGAACAGTTCAAATCTTAGTGAATAGTTACATTTAAATTTTACAAGATACACTATACTTACAAAAATACCATACAATGCTACTGGAACAATACCCCAGGGCACTTTAAGGAAAAACGGTTGTGTCTACCCCGAGGCCATGACATATTGAGATAAATGAAAAATAGGAAATAAAGTCTGTCTTAAATTAGATGCCATGAGAAAATAACTGCGATAGGAAAAATTCAAGTGTTATAAGACTTTCAAATACATGACTAGAACAAGACATAGATTATTATGAAAAACAAGAACAGGGGGGATATGGGTGGCTGTATGGCTTATAGCAAAGTTTGAAAATTGCTGATCAACCGATCAACCGATTATTAGGTTCGTCGCGACAATTTTTATCACCATACAATGAAACCTGGATTAGAGTGTTTTGGGGAGATTGGTATATCCAAATGGTCGAAATAAATCAAAAGCTCCAGCGAGAAGATCTCTGCGTGGTACTGCAGGGGAAGAGCAGAAGAGTAAGGCAACAAAAGTGCTCTGTATCCTCCATACCTGGACACCATAGTTTATGAGGTACATTGTCTATAATGTCTATAATGTCTATAAGGTCACAGATGGTTTGGGTGGGAGGATTTTGTGTGGTGCGTTTGTCAAGGTACTCCCTGGCAGCCTGAACGCCTTCGAAGTGGGGTATGTTAGTATAGAGTGAAGATACATCTAAAGTAACGAGAAGCGAATTAGAGGGAAGGGTGCCCATATTAGAGAGCTTATTTAGAAAGTGAGTTGTGTCTTTGAGGAAGGATGGAAGTTTAAAGACGAGAGGGTTAAGGGTGTCACTGACGAATTCGGAGATGCGTTCTGTAGGGTGGCCATTGGCAGAGACGATAGGTCTGCCAGGGGGTTTGTCTCTGTTTTTGTGTAGCTTGGGTAGTATGTAGAACCTAGAGCATTTTGGGTCACGTGGGGTCAAGTAACTGTATGTATCGCTGTCTATGTGTTCGTCCTGTTTTATTTTTTGTAAGTATTGTTTTACTGTAATTGTAACTTTGTTTGTGATGTCTTTGTTGTGTTTTTCGTAAAAGTTAGTGTCGTCCAGTTGTCTGTTGCATTCGTCTATGTACATTTGTCTGTCCATCACAACTGTACCTGAACCTTTGTCTGCCGGTTTTATGATTATGTCCGTGCGTTTGGATAAGGTTTTCAGTGCGGTGCGTTCGTCTTTGGTGAGGTTGTCTGATATGCGTGTGGGTTGTATGTTGTTTATGTTGTCTTCGACGTTATCTATGTAGGAGTCTAGTGACGGGTCTAAGTTTCTTGGTGGTGTCCAGTTGCTAGTCTTTTTGTATCTTTTTGTCATTTTGTCTGTGTCTCTGTCTGTGTCTCTGTCAGTGCTGTCATCTTCAGTTTCTGTATTGTCGTGGAAGTAATGCTTGAGTCGCAGTCTCCGTTTGAATTCTGCTAGGTCAGCGTTTATTTCGTTCCAGTCGATTTTCTGTGGGGTAGGGCAAAAGTTAAGTCCATGTGAGAGAAGTGATAGTTCAGCGTTTGTAAGGTCGACTGTAGAAGGTTCTAACATTGCATTTACATAATCATTATCATTATTATTATTGTTATTATTATCATTATTATTATTATTATTATTATTATTATTATTATTATTATTATTATTATTATTATTATTATTATTATTATTATTATCATCATCATCATATTATTATTATTATCACCATCAGCATTATTATTATCATTATTATTTTGATTAGCATCATCATCATTTTACTACATACATTACATAGCCGTTATAAACCTAACCCATATAACCTCTGCGTAGCCATCATATCTAACCAATCACGTGTTACTTCTCCTTTTCAAATCGCTGTACATATTCAAATTTTTATTATAACTGTCACATTACAGCCCTGAAGAAGTCCTGCATGGCAGGACGAAATATTGGCAAAAATTAAATTAATCGTATTTGCTGTTGTTTTTTGTCGTGTTGCGGTGTTTCTGCCTTTAAATTTATTTCTTAAATTAGATGCCATGAGAAAATAACTGCGATAGGAAAAATTCAAGTGTTATAAGACTTTCAAATACATGACTAGAACAAGACATAGATTATTATGAAAAACAAGAACAGGGGGGGTATGGGTGGCTGTATGGCTTATAGCAAAGTTTGAAAATTGCTGATCAACCGATCAACCGATTATTAGGTTCGTCGCGACAATTTTTATCACCATACAATGAAACCTGGATTAGAGTGTTTTGGGGAGATTGGTATATCCAAATGGTCGAAATAAATCAAAAGCTCCAGCGAGAAGATCTCTGCGTGGTACTGCAGGGGAAGAGCAGAAGAGTAAGGCAACAAAAGTGTTCTGTATCCTCGATACCTGGATACCATAGTTTATGAGGTACATTGGGTTTATGGTATCCCTACAACTGTGCGCCGAGACAAACCCTTAGTTGAGTCAGATACTATTGGGTCACGTATGCCAAACATAGATCTTACAGGGGGTTTGATGATTAAAAGAAGCTTCGTCTTAAAAACGGTAACAGACAGTCGAAGTCTAATCTCAGAATCAAGTTCATTCCATTCTGACTGATAGGCATTGCAATGAGGATAGAAGCTAAATTGAGATTTTTCCGTTGGGGCCCATTTTCGCTCAAAGAGATCCTGATTGCGTGAAGAGAGTAATGCGACTGTTTAAGTGGTGGGATTGGATCCTTTGTATGAACGGGCGCTAGATTGTTACATTTCTCATATAGAGTGAAATAATGACCATCTTCTTCCAGTCAATATTTCGTTAAAAATTTAGACCCCGTTTACACTATGCCGGTACGAAATGAATACGGCATGAAACAGTGCCGTATTGGTTTTTCTGTCAAAACGGAATCGCCGTTTACACTATACCGGCACGAAATGAATACGATAAGTTTTGACCATGCGCAGAGTGAGGATTTGTCAAGGCGCATGCTCTCATTTACCAGATTATTGCCTCGTTGTGAATCCGACATGAAATGATGCCATATTCGCCGTTTACACTATGCCGGTTGAGCGACGAAGCCAGTTAGCATGCCGTATTCATTTCGTGCCGTATTCAAGTGAAAACTATGCCGGCATAGTGTAAACGGGAGGCCAATACAGCACAGTTTCATGCCGTATTCATTTCGTACCGGCATAGTGTAACGGGGTCTTAGGTAGCGATGGATTTGAAGTCGTCTATGGAAATCTATTGTTTGTAAAATGATTGATCTCCGCTCCTTACTCCAATTTCGTGCTCCTAACAAATATTTTGAGTTAGGCTTGTTTCGCATCTTTCAAAACATGGACAGGAAAAGGACGGGAAACTCCGAGAACTGAATGAATTACCATATCTTTAAACCGGATTTTCGAAGGACAGTTATGTAGCTTAAAACTGACCAAGCAACATTTCAAAAGATAGCTGAGCCCTTCAGCTCCATTGTGCTTTCTGAAAGTTAGGAGTGATCTAGCTCGTGAAATGTTTTTGGGTCACCCAGTAGTAAACACATCCTGATAAAATCGTATCTTAAGAAATATAAATAAAGGTTGTCTTACCGATCAGACCTCAGTACTGTAGCCACAAAGCTCTCCAGCAGTCTTGATCTTCCAAATTAAAATCTTAACAAAATATCTCAGTAAATCTCAAAAACATATTGACCCTCTGCTTGCAATTGGCCTATTTTACTTTTATCAAATCTTACACAAAATTTAAATCAGATCAGTTCATAGAATAGCTTACTAGTTAAATGATTGCTACCCCCTACAAATTCTTTGAATATAAGCACCAGCAACATAACTATTCTAGAAACAATGACTATGATTGAAACTTTTCTTTTTTACTATGACCAGCAAACAGTACAATGAATTCACCTTTGTACAAAAGATTTCTCGTTTAGTTTATTATCACTCCTTGAGTCATACTGTACTTAGCATACTGCTTTTAAGATGAAAAAATACAATTCAAAATGAATTAAATATTTCGCTGCTGTGGAAGTCCAACTGAATATATGCATATGGGTATCTTATTGTAGCCTTTCCTTCTTTGATCTGTTTTGATTTTTGTTGCTGTGTTTTATTCACCAAGGGAATCAACATGGCTAAATTAGTCTTGTGCCACTTCTATTTTTATCGGTACGACGAGATTAGTATTTTGAAAACCAGGTCCAATCAGTTGGTGCATAATCTTTTCTATTTTCAACGTCTGTGCATTATCATTGTTGATTACCTTTATGAAGATCAACCATTCCCGGCAACCATTCCAATGGTAATGAATTTCATTATTTTAATAACATGCACCTGGTCAAAAGCTCTTCAGTATAAAAAAGGAAATTTTCAAGGTATACTATCGTAAAGAATGGGTAGATCAAATTGATATGAATACCAATACAGTACAGTACAAGGTAGCCCAAAAACTTGCATGTACTATATATAGACTCACGAAATAGTCCCAGTTATCGCAACAACAACAGCAACAGCAATGACAACAACAACAACAATATATACTTTTGCTCAAACTGGGACTTATGGACTTTCACTAGACTTATTACAGTTCGTCCCTAGTTTTCGCTCGCTATTGAGTTGAATTACTAATTGAATTGAATGGAATCGCTCTCTCAAACAGGGACTCATAATCAAACTAACTCAAAATCAGGACAGAAACTCGTTTTCACGTCAAGCTCCTGACGTTACAATCAGATTGCAGCATTCGGGGCTGCTCGGCTGTGATTGGCTCATTTAAACTTCCCGCGTAAATTTTTGATTTTTCGGTCAAATTTTCGGTAGTTTTTGGAATTGTCGGTGCCCTTGGTCGCCCTGTCAATAAGACAGCGCTTCGCGTTGCTTTTTGCCAAAATGGAGGTTGCTATCATCGCAGCTACGGACAGAATAAAGGTGATCTCAAAAGGCACTCTACGAAAGAGTTTTGAAGGGAAAGGATGCATTTGTTTGTTTGCCAACTTCCTGTAGGAAGACCCCGGAAGACTTACTGTTTGGCGAATTTAAATCGTGAAACACAGGATTCCTTTTTGGCCTGAGCAAAACAAAAAAGGAGCTTGAGGTAAGCACTTCGACCCGGCAAAAAGTTAAGAGAAAACTCACATTGGATGTGGAAAAGATACCAGAAATTTCTTGAAACATTCCTCTATAAACAGCAGAAGTATTCGTATTTGAAATTTTGTGCAAATTATAGTAAATTTGTCAAAGAGGCTTGAACCTTGAAAACGTTTCTTCGTTCTTGCAAAGTGCCGAATAATTTATCTTTCCTCCTGAAGTTTACAATCACAGACTACAGTACAAAGCTGCTTAAACAGAAACTATTTTCAATCTTACGAAACAAATGTGTCATAAGAGTTTTGTGGATAACTATACATTTTTTAGGAGAATTATTTATAGTTTTGAGAAGCCTTTTTGGGTGTTTTTCTTTGCGCGAATAATTTGTGTTCGTTTCTTGAGCTTCCCCGACCGAAGAACATTCTAGAAAACATTGCAAAGTTCCCCTGAAGATAACGCCAGAAAACTCGCGCATTTTAAGATAAAGAATAACCGAAACTTGATGAAACGTTTATGCTTTGTTAACCATAGTATTGACAGCAGAAATATTAGTGATTGAAATTATTACAAAATAGCTAGTGCAGGTTTTTTGCGTAAAACAATCTCACAATAGGTTGCAGAAGGCTTCAGCAAAAAGTTTCTGAAATATACCTCGGGTTCCTTTAGCAATCGAAACAATCATGATTGTATTGTTTTAGATTTATCATTGTTTCATTTGAAAGAAATTAGATCCCACTGGCTGGCTGAATTTGACGAAATCTTTATTGTTTTGATTGTCAAAGGAACGCAAGTTTGTCTGGTTCACTCATTCCGAAAAAGTTTGAAGGCGTGGAAAAGTCACATGACCTCCATCACAGCTAGGAAGTCTCCCTGCGGCACGACCGATCAATCGAATCCATCAATCAATCGACCGACCAAGTCTCGGTCAAATTCTCGTACATTAGTTTTGTCCTCGTTTTCATATAGCTTTTTTATGAGTTGTAGATTGAGCGAAAGGGTTAAAATCAAAATATAAAAAAAGAGCGAAATTTACGACGAATTGTAATCAGTCTAGACTTTCACATCAAAAAGTGGGACGAAAATAAACAATGGGCGCACAGATTTTTCTGTGCCCTTGGAAACGAGGTTAATGGCCTCTTTTCGGCAGTTGGAGAATTTCAGGAGCTGTGCTCTGTTTGCGTGCACTATTGCTAGATGAAGATTGCCTGCAAAATCAGGAAATTCTTGTTGAAACTGAAAGGTTCGTTAATTCTTATATTAAAGAAACATTCATGCGAATACTTGTGACTTTTGTTCATTGCTAACGTCACTCAAAACTTGAATTTTGAGGCGTTTTATTATCTGACGACTGAGCTGACAATTTAGGCCCACCGCCATTAGTCGCCTTTTCATACAGCGTTGCTATGGTTTCCATATCGGACATGAAATCGAGGGAAACAATTTCGTCCCAATTTTCAATGTGAAAGTCCATGAGTTGTAGTTATAGCGTCCATCAGCCTATCAATAGCAATAACTACGAACTTGCAATCAGTCTATACTATATACAGGGTGGTACAAAAAAAACTATGCACTTTTGGCAGGCCACGATAAATCGTACACTGGACCGATTTCAAAGATTTATGACTTAATCTTTAGCAGAGAGCCTGAATTAGATTCAAGGATTTTTGAAAGCTAAACTTAGCAAGTTTCCTAAAATTTTCGTTTTCAAAAACAATTAAAACGATCAAAAAACGTCGATCAAGATTTCTAACAAATCGACATGAATGAACAAAGAGAAAACTTTTTTGTGGTCATATGGGATTTATAAATTGATTAACTGTAATCTGCTATGCGAGAGTTTGTTATCTTGGGAGAAATGTAAAATTATTTTCAAGAATAATTTGAGATGTCTTTCCTTTTGTAATTTCATCGAATTCATGCTTTGTGCAGGTTGTGTCCTGTGTCAAAAGGTTCAAAAGACAAACATGGAAGCGTCTCATGAGGCCAGCAAGCATGGAGTCTTTTTGAATTTTTGATTTTGTGATGGCTTGGGCGGGCATATTGTTGTAACCACTACAGAATTTCGCAATAGGCCAATCGTTGAAATAACGCTCGTGCAGAAGTTTGCACTAATCAATTTTTTTTTTATATTCAATATAAAAATTTACAAGAACGAGGTACTTAAGACTATACTTACAAATTACTTTACTACATAACTAAGATGATACCCCGGGAAGCAAGAACCCATGACTATCCCAGGGTCATGACATAGAACACTAAACTACATTACATCTAAATATACAATTACAAAAAGCTACATATAAACGATGTTTACTTAGACTGATTACATTTCGTCGTAACTTTCGCTCGTTTTATTTTAACTTCAACCTAATCAATTTTCTAAATCACCAAATCACCCTGAAAACGTTTTCTCCTTTTCCATCCATGTTGAGTCTTTAGAAGATTTGATCGACGTTTTTAATCGTTGTCAGTGTTTTCGAATTGCTCATTGCGTTGCTGCACTGCAGCACAGCTGATAATTGATTCCCAGTTTTTGATAAATTCAACAGGTTTTAGAACTGCCTGTTATCACCAAATCCATATTTTCACCATTTTGCAATCTTGATGAAAATAGCAGAATATGATGTATCCTAATAGCTAATGTAGCTATGGTCAACTACTTTATTTTCAGCAATGGATTTTCTTGGCTCACAAATTTTGGGTCACCCCAGTAGGCAAGTATTATTCCCAGTGGAAATTATTTATTTTCAGTGTAAATATTGGACACATCCAAACAATCCCCTTTTGGTATGGCTGCATGCACTGGGAATTGAACATACTGTAAGGATTTCTACTTTTGGCCCTGAGGAGGCTACTTCACTATCCAATCATGTGGGGATGTGTGCCAGTTTTTGGATAGTTTTTGGCACAAAATTCTGGGAATGGGATGTTCAATTGTATAAATATTCTGGGATTGGAGTGTAGTTTTTTTTACTAGAAATTCTGGGATTTAGCATTATCACCAGTTTTACAACTGGTTTGTTGTGAAAGCACTTGTCGGAAACGGCATCCATATTCTGGGATTGGGTCTCAAAAAAATCCCACCCTTTTGCTGGGATTGGATCATAACAGAGATTCTAGCAGTGCACATATCCCCATGACCCACCAGTGAAGTGCTCCCCGGACTTTTACCATAATCATTGACATGGAACAAACATTGAATGCACCCTAATCATTTTTAACGACCAGACACCAATAGCATAATTCAGCTGCAACTGTTAAATCAGGGAAAGATATACCTGAACACTCAGCTACTGGCCAATCATTGTCACTCCCCAAACTCAACTTTCAAGACAAGCCTACTATTTCACAAATTTACAAGTAATACCTACTCTTGAGTACCGAATAAATGGTGGGGGGGGGGGATGAGAATAATCGGGAGGTTGGAATTGGTTCGATATAATAATAATCAGGGCGTTGTTGGAACAATGGGGGAAGTTTGAAACATCATTTGAAAATAGTTGTTTTCTTGGTTAAAGTTAGTTGACCGAGATAAATAGCTAACTCGGGAACTGCATAAGCATGCCCAAAATTAGCCTATTGTATTTTATTGTTTCCACATGTGAGTGGATATTGTTTTGTGAGAGGAACAATAGCATGCATAGGTGTTTCTTTGTCCTATCTATAGATTACCTCTACTTCGCTCTGTCAACTAACTTTAAACAGCACATACATTTTTTATATCTATTCAAAAATCATGTTTTACTATCATTTCAAGTTTTCAAAAGTTGATAAAAGGGGGGTTGGAAAAAAGTGGGGGGGAGTTGGAAAATGTTAAAAAATTAATAAGCGGGGGGGGGGGAGATTATTCGGTACTCGCTCGTACTCGAGAGTATTTCTGAAAGTAGTTTTGAGGACATATCTGCACTGCAGTTCTTTTATTGTGCCAGCGTTTAATGTTCTCACTAATTCTCAGTTTGGAATCCTTGAATTCAAGGGAAGCTCACGTGACGTCTTTGCAGCACATTAATATTTATCGTTCAAGCCTATGATGGATTTACAAACTAGATTTTTTTTCATTTCATATATTTAACTACAGGAGGGTAGCCCTTCGGCACAGGTGCCGGTTTTCAAGGGGCCCTCCCATGAAATTAAAATTTAGCTACAAAAATAAAAATTCAAATTTAAAAACTATTATAAATACCAGAAACCTATTTACAACCTTAAATCCTATTTACAATGTTCTAATATTTACAAAAGAAAACATGACCTAAATTGTTTGTTTAAAACAACTTAGAGAGGATGCCTGCTTAGACTCAGCTGAGAGGCTATCAGCTTTGCTCAGCGGCGTGGCCAGGGTAAATTAAGTGTGGGCATGAAGGAGGGAGTCTGGGGGCGAAGCCCCCAGGAAAATTTTGGGGCCACACCCTATACTTTGGCTTAGAATGCATCTCCTAATATTATACTTGTCTTTAGCGACAAGGAAACCATGATTGTTTTGCAACAGTTATCCTATGAATTAGAGCACAAGGAAATTTTTAACCCTATCTGTACTGGGCGATTTTTTAGGTATTTTGTACTGGGGGGGGGCGTTTTTCGCCCCCCCCCCCTCTTTTCTCCAAAAGATATGACAATAAGACTTACCCCTATTGTTCTTTAGACAATTGGCTATTTCAAATATAACAATGAAAATCAATAAGTCACGTGATTCGTTGCTAGGCAACCGAAAAACTGATGAGAATTGGCAAATTTATACCTTCTTGACCAGAAAAATTCTATTTAATCAACCACTCAACCGATTTTCTCCAAATTTGTTTCAAATAGTAGGAAACATGTCATAGTTCAAAAATACATACTTTGCAAAATTTTTTAGTTTCTATTTTTAGCACAATTAGCCTTGAATTAGCCTTTTGTTGCATGCATTTACTTTCATCACAGGTTTTTGCCAGTCCTGCCTTTTTATCTGGTAAATATAGACTCAAAATGAATCAAATTAATAAGATGAAGCAAATTAGACTAAAAAAATTTATATTTGACACTTCTTTATTAGGTAAATGACGTCATAAATGTGAATGACGTCATAGATATTAAATTTTGCTGACATAAGCAAATATGAAAAATTTATATATCAAATGAAAGTACTCATCAAATGCAATCGAATGGTGCATGTTTGAGATCGATCAAGCAAACGAGACGAAAACTACGGACATTTTAAGCTTTTTTTACTACTCTCCAAATATGGTATTACTGTGGTCACATGATCAGAGGTAGAACAATGAAATGTTAAGAATTTAATTGCCTATGAAATATGAGTAAAAGTCACCAAAACTGGTGGTTATATCTCTTGTCGTTTTAGGGAGTGGTCATTAAGTATGTGTTATACCAGGGCGGAGGGTATTCACGGAATCTTTATCAAAATTTCAAACCCCTCCTAACTTTTCACTAAAATGTTTTATACCCCTTCAAAATTTTTCAAAGTAGTTTCCTACCCCATCTCGGCTCTAACTGATAAAATTCAATGATTCCATTAAAACAGTCAACTGCTTACATGTTGTTAAGCCACATTAAAATAATCTGATAGTACAAGGACAGGACTACTCTTGCCAGCCTCGATATCATTTTATGTGCACTGTACTATCTAAAAAAAACTCCTTTGCTCTGTAGTTAGCTTCCTCCCAGTGTTGTTGTAAAAATTGAGTCAACAGTTCTCTCTTCACCCATCTCATTGTCACTGCTGTTAGGAAACTCTTCCATATCTGGAGAATCTAAGCTTGATGCAATTGTATTTTCTAAAGCAAGGTCATCTGCACCATCATCAGAATCAATCAAAGGATCTTCATCAGATTCCAAATGATTTTGGTCTGCTATTTCCTCCTGTAAACTTGTTGAGGCAATATGTGCCTTAATGAAAATAGCTTTCTCCCTTTTCTTCAGCTTGAGAGACTTACAAAGTTTGTGGTAGTGGAGATACGTGTCCAATTCATTCACGTTTAACTTGTCTAAGATCCATCATTGAAAAGCATGATCTCCAGAATTTGCAAATTTTCCATTCTGACAGTTGAAAATTTGAATAACTACTTGGAAGATTTGAATAAATACTTGTAACATCTTAATAACAAGCATTTGAAAAAGCATTTAAATAACAACTTGGGGCATTTAAGCAACTACTTCGAACGTTGAATGGCTATTATACATAACAATATGAAAGATTCTTTTTATAAACTGTGACTTTGATTTCATACCCCCTCAAAGATATCAATATTTATTTCATACCCCACCTTAAAGTACCAAAAGAATCTTGTACCCCTCCTAAATAGCCTCCGCCCCAGCATAGCACATACTTGATGACCACTCCCTTAGCGTAATGCTGCAAAGTCTGGTGGGGGGGGGGGGGGCGAAAAACGCCCCCCAGTACGAATAGGGTTAAAGAAAGATCCTTTACTTTGGCTTAGAATACATCTCCCAATATCATGCTTGCCAGTGTTAGAATGAAAGATTTGACATTTCTCAGAAAATTCTTACCCAACCTATACCCAGCTATTTTCTCTTCGGTTTTAGAGGAATCTTGAGGAACATCTTTCCACAAAAGTGGGGGGGGCAATTGCCCCCCATACACCCCCCCCCCCCCCCCGTGGCCATGCCACTAGCTTTGATCCCCTATAAGAAAATGTTTTTTGACCATTTGAGGTCCGGAGACTGTAAGAGGAGCACCCAGCACTGTGAGCTTTTTGTGAAAAGGTTGCACAAGGACTGTGGACCCAATCCTTGGTGGAAACCATGCAAAGTCCACGCCGGAGATTTTTGCCAAAACAATGGAAGAACGAAGAAGAACAATAGATTATCATGACTCCACGCCGGAGATCTCCGGCGTAGACTGCATGGATTCCACCCTGGGACCCAATCCATGCAGGGATTTGAAGACCATTGTTTGAGACTCATTTTGAATGAGTTCTTGGATGGTCTTCCAACCCAGACTCTCGATAATTGGACTGCTTGGGGCATCGAAACTGCGGTTTGTTACAATTCTAGCAGCACCGTTCTGGAGTTTAGCGAACACAGTTTTCTCTGCATTTGTTTCATCTGCATTTGTTTTTGCAACTGATTAATTTCAGTTAGATAGGCCCAACTAATCTAACATCATTCCCAGTAGCTCAAATTTTTCCAAAAAATATGTATGTTCTAGCTATTTTAATGCTCAATTCAAAATTTTCAATGATAAACGAAATACTCACGAATCAAAGAATCAAATAAATTACAACTCTTCAGCCATTTTGGGCAGCCATCTTGTTTTGTTGCTGACTTTTCATTTGCGATGTTATGGTCTGGGGGCGATCTCTAGCATGTATCAAAACCTGTTTGTCTCCTGATTGCTGCGCAGCGCAGGCGAATGGATATTTGCGCTGAGTGTTTTCGTCTAGCACCCAGCGTGAACAATGTCATATCAAAATGTCCAGGAAGTAATTTTTATGATTGAGGATTTTATGATTTTAAAATTTCTGAATTAAAGAATTCAATATCAAGAGGATTAGAAATATATTCATTGGAGCAATAATGATCTTGGAAAACATGTAATCCTCGCTGGGGACAGAGCTTGTCCACTTTCTGTACCCCCGAATTGCTCACAACAAATCTGCGCAACAAATCTGCATTGAAATAAACACCAGAACTTACCTTCTCAGAGAAAAGAAGGAATCTAATCTAATGTTGCACTTGCTGGCCAACCAAATCTGTTGTGGCACAATATTGCCTTAACCAAATCTGTGGCCTCTGAGGGCCTCTGAGATGAGAACTGGAACTTTCTAATTACAATCGCTGGAACTGGAACTAACTACAATCGCTGCACAAACCTTTTGGATTCTTTTTTTTTAAATTAATTGTTAACAAAATAGGACATTCTTTAAAATGTTGCATAATGAATTTATCAAAAAGTTCTTTTAGTTTCGTGAAGTTTCTTTATAGGGGCCATTTTTCAAAATTCTCGTTTTTGTTTTTGCATAAAATGTATACGATCATGAAGTAGTTTTACCTTTCCATTGTCAAGGGGCAGACATATTCCCCATGGTATATCGTCTTAGTATTATCGTATGTAGTAATTTGTAAGTATTTGTTGTAAACTTTTTATTGGAATGTATAAGGCAAAAACAAATAATTTGCACTATTGTCTGAAACAAATAATTCGAGCCATAATAAAAACAAATGTTTCTGTTCTTCACTGCCATGCTCAGTAGAAAGGTATAAACTGCTGGCAGTAACTTGTTTGTCCCTCTGCAAAAAAAGTAATTTGAAAGCCTCAAAAATAGTTTTCACACCAATTCTATGTTTCACACCTTCGACACAACCGACCATAGTGTTTTGTTTTCTCTGTTTACTTTGATTTGATTGAGCGCTCTCAGAGGTGTGAAATGTATTCTTTGGGAATGCAAATCCCCGGCAAATCATTTTGTCTTTTCGAAAATTTGATTCTTTTGTTTACAAAATTTGCCCTTGCTTCTGCAAGAAATATTGAGGGTTGTGAGGAAACCATAGTTTCTATGGAGCAAGTCAGATTTTGATGCATACTGAAGATCATGAGCCTTCTCTTTCACTGATTGTTCTCAAGAACTGATTGTCCAATCAAGAAATGCTTATTGTCCTAAATGCACCAATAGGAGCAGGCCATACACAAGACTTTTTCAACATTTCCAGAGCTCGAAATCACACAGTTGTGGACGGTGCAGGGAAAGCAATTTTGGTCATTACTCCAAATCTTTGTTGATTTTTAGGAGTATTTTTAATGTAAATCAAGGAAACCTTACACAGATATCAGCTACAAGTCAACATGATGAATGAAGTTACCTTCAATGGTAAGTTTACCTCATATCGTCGGAAAGATCCGAAGTTTTACTGATGGCGACCACTTAGGCCATCCTCGTTAAGTTCTGCACTGAACGTCGTTCTAACGTTCGCTATTTTTACCATCCCTAACTAACATTTTTTTGCTTTATTTTAGGTAAATCGAAAACTAGAAAGCTAGATCAAAGTCTTGTGGTAAGTTTTTTCCCTAATTTGCCTTTATTTTGTGTTTAAAATTTTGATTTAAGTTTAGATGCACAACGGTTTGCTTGCCCTGTGCCTGCTCCACTTCAGTCATTCAAAATGTTTCACTTCATGTCAGTCGTCAGTTGGATGAAACTTTGAAGTCCTTCGTCTGAACACAGTCTGAATATATCATTAGCAACACAGGGACCTTATGGTGTTAGATTGGAAGTAAATCTCCTTGTTAATTTAGCCAGCTTCTGCTTCAAATTGTTGTTTATTTATAGAATCGTTGTGTTCATTTTGAGATGGTGAACTGCTCGAAGCAAACGTTAGTCGACGTTTTCGTCGAAGGACTTCATGAAAATCCTGTTGTTATCTCTGTCTCTGTCTGTTTTAGTCCCAAACATTCGACAACGAGAAGAGTAGGCGTTCGCTCGAAGAGTTCAAGAAATTCTGCAATTTTATCCTGGATTATGAAGCTAATGAAGAGGTAAGAATTTGCTTTTCCAAAGTTCTTTCATGATTCGTTTAGTTTAGTCTTTTGCTACGTCAACATTGATTGATCAGCCTTACCTTGTTTCGTCAACAATCTGACGCCAAATTTGTTTCTTCATTGCCATGCTTCTAGACCCATTGCTTTTGTGAACTGGATTTTAAGTTAATTTGATAAACAAGCGAGGAAATTTTCGTTGAGAAGCAGGGCCTCAGTAAACGCAGGTATGCAGTTGTTTTTGTTGAGCACGCCATTACGTCGTTAACAAAATGGCGGACAGAATTTTTGAGCACCCTGTGTTCTGGTTGTTCGATTCAATGAAAGTGCAATCAGTGGAGACAACATTTCAAATCATAAGGGAGAACCCATATCTGCATTTTGAGTTTTATTTAACCAGCAGTTGTTTACTTAACTTAGGTCCAAGATGCCTGAGGCCTCTAGCTAAAGGAAAATATAGAAGGTCTAAAGCCAAGCCTGGAAGCTACTTGCGCGAATTTGCTTTGCTCACTGTTGGAGTTTGATATGCAATTTTATCTCTACAGCAGTGGAGGAACATGTTATGTTTCTATCATCATAAAAAACAAAGAAACACCAGTTAATGGGTGCTGGTAATAATTAATCCTTGGGGTCAAATGGGCTTTTAGTGGACACAGCTTCCAATGAAAGCAAAGGTTGAAGTTAGAACTACTAGCCGATTGGCTTTCTGAACAATAGCAATAGAATGTCTATTGTCTGACTGTATTAAGCTAAAGTTTATTGCGATTTGAGATTTGCACTTGCAAGTGGATGTCAAAATGAACTAGACATGGCCTAAATCGGTGACAAGAACCCCCGGATACACTGGATTTTGCCACAAATTTGTGGTGGACAGACTCACTTAAAACAATAGATAAAACAATTAAACAAAATAAATTGACATGTAAATCTGTGGTGTACACAGATTTCTGCAGAGCCTCTTGGTCAATTTATTGGAATGTTTGAGGATTTCTAGGGGTGACCACCCCCAAACCCTTGGTCAATTCTTCATCTATAGCCTCTTCTATCTACTGCTGGTGTAAGACTGAGGACCAACCTAAGGACGCAGGAACGTGTACCATTACATCTACGAACAAATTCACCCAAATTAGCTCTCCATGGGGTCACGCTGCTAAAATACGTTTTTCATCTTTAATTTTAGCCAGTTTGATGAATTTACTTTTCCTTGCTAACCTAATAACCATTGTACGTAATACCTACAGGTAGGAGGAGGGTGCCACAGCCTTAGCCCTTTTCGTATTTTTTTGCCAGCTCCGGCCAGTCAATAGAGAATTATGTGAAACTGTAAGATATCTTTTTGATACCTGCTAGAACAAAATGTGTTGTTGAAATCTATATGGTTTATCATTAATAGGCTTCAGTCCCACATAGACCTTTGTTTCCCACATCATTGTTCACCTGCTCCGGCCAGGTTTTGACCAAGCTCCAGCTAAGCTCTGGCCATTGGCTGGAGCCTCAGCACCCTCCTCACATTGGTTAATGTACAGTACGATTAGATAGATAGATAAACCCTAGCTGGCTCAGTAAGTTTATTTTAATGTAAGTACTGATGCATTTTCCATTCTGACCAAAAAATAGATGCAAAATGCCAACACAGGGAAATGATAATAGGTGTCCACTAAAGTGCAAACTAGCCTGTCTGTGTTCACAGAATCGCTTTCTTCACTGTGATGATACATAAAAAACCATTGCTTTTGTTGGCCAAACCTCCAGTCATTTTGCTAAATAAACAAGAAGACATTTACCAGAAGGTACTGTCACTAGACTTGCACACCTCAAACGGCAAAAGGTTACAGCTTCAACGATGGAGGTTTAGACTACCCTCACATGAGCAATCTCAGACTAGTCTGAGTTTCAGATCGGTTTGAAACTCATTTCGGTTTGCAGTCAAAGCCCTTGGAGTGCTCACATGACGCAGACGAAATGAAACTCCAGTCGACCTGAAACTCATTTCGGTTTCTCAGGTCGGTCTGAGTTTTCAAATTTTCATGTGAGCAGAAACATTTTCATTTTGGGGCGAAATTAATTTTCAAAATAAGGGTGAGCCACATTCCTTGTGTTCCTTTGGCAATCAAAACAATCAAGATAAATCTTCAAAAATGCAATCATAATTGTTCTGATTGACAGGGGAACGCACGCATTGTTTGTATTCAGGAAAGTTGTTTTGTAATGCGCATGTGCAGAGCAGTGAGCTGAGCTCAAACTGATCTGAGAATATTCAGTTCACCAGCTCTGTTGTATCAAACAGCAGAAAAACAGCTTGATTTAACCATCGTATTTCTGCCTATAAATTCTAGGCCATGTGATCAGCCACTGTGCTTGTGCATTTTGAAAAATGGCAATTTGAACCATTTTGATTTCAATCCAACGAGGCAAAAAATGATGTTTAAATCAAGTTTTCAGTCACTTGCATTTTGAGACAATGATTTGATGAGATCCCGTGTGTTATACGACAAATTGTATCTAGGTAGTTTCATACCTATATTGAGTTTCAATAACCATAATTTAGAAAAAAGGCTTACACTTGAACAATTTCTTCTCAGAATTTGCTGCCCTCCAGCAGCCACCTCAGTGAGAATTGAGTTTAAAGCGGATTTTTAAACACGGCAAATTCTGCCTTTTTAATACAGCTTGATTTGACATGGCAAAAAAATGATGTTTAAAGTAGACCAAACGTTGGATTCGAACATTTTTCCCCAAAAATGTGGATGTTTATAGTCATCCTTCATGCAATACTTGAAATTTGGTTTCACATTTCTGGCCTTGGTTCCTACTGTTGTTATTCAAGTCCTACTGTGTTTGCACATATCTGCGCAAAAAAGATGGCAAAACACATCTTCGGACAACTCCGTATTTCTTACAAATAGATTTTTAGACAAGCCTTTGTTGAAATGCTTTTCAGACCAAAGTTTTTGCAATTTATCTGCAGTAAATTGTTCGTACGTTCAAAATAACAACTGGGTGTCTCGAAAAAGGTACCCCTGTTTGACTTGATAATGCAATAAAGCAGTAAAATATCAGGACTTTCCGAGTACATAGCAAAATGTGTCAGTCTTCAACTTAAACACCATACTGCACTTTGCATTTAAAAATCGTCCACCAAATACTGGCGATGTGAGCTTACAAAGTCTAAATTTAGGGTGCACCCAAAATTAGTGATTTTGAAAATGGCCTGGCCATGATTTGATCTCACAGGCATTTTGTCAATTGCTTTCCTTGAGATCTCTTTC
Organism: Aurelia coerulea; assembly: GCA_039566865.1. NCBI lineage: Eukaryota > Metazoa > Cnidaria > Scyphozoa > Semaeostomeae > Ulmaridae > Aurelia > Aurelia coerulea. The sequence continues at coordinate 13,874,321 of CM076960.1, read as the reverse complement.
CTGTGTTCTTCAATCACTCACTTAGAAATAGCTTGCTTGAACGTTACCATGAAAGGCATTTATTGCTAAAAATTTGATGACCAGAAAAAGAACTTTCACCTCATGAAAAGTTTCAAAATTTGATTTTATTACACAGGTCATAACAATCAGTGGCGTGGTGGCCAGGGGGCTGGGGAGCATGTGCCCCCCCCCCCCCCGCAAAGTTTAGGGGGCGCCAAATGCCTGCAAGCTTGCTTCACACTAAATCGAGTTAGGATGTATAAATGTGACAGAAAAAGTGTCGGAGATATTTTTGCCTCAACTTTTGATTTTGTAGGCGCCTTTGAAGATGTTTAGATGGAATTAGAAATGTTTTATGTGATGTGGAATTGATAACTCAGTACAAACGCACTTATACAGTGTCTAGAGATCATGCTATCCCAATTCCAAGGCGTTTTTTACTCAAGTGTGAACCAATCCTATCTTGAAAAAGTCAGTGTTGTTGCCACAAGGGGTATGGCGGAGGGGCAATTGCCCCCACTTTTGTCGAAAGATGGCCCTTGAGATTCCTTTAAAACCAAAGAGAAAATAACTGGGTATAGGTTGGGTAAGAATTTTCCGAGAAATGTCTAATCTTCCATTTTAGCACTGGCAAATATGAAATCAAGGGATGCATTCTAAACCAAACTAAAGGATGTATCTATAAAAATTTTCCTCGTGCTCCGATTTATAGGATAACTGTCACAAAACTATCAAAGTTTCCTTATCGGTCATGTCAAGCATTATATTGGGAGACAGAGATGCATTCTAAGCCACAGTAAAGGGTGTGACCCCAAAAATTTTCCTGGGGCGTTGCCCCCAGATCCCCTCATTTCAATGCCCCCCCCCCCCCCACTTAATTTACCCTGGCTACGCCACTGGAAAAGGTTGTCTTTGAACGTTCAGTCTTTGGGAAGGGGTTCAGGACTTTGATATCATTTATACCTTAGTTGCCTCTCTTGAACCATGTTAGGGAGTCAGTAGTGTTCTTCAGGCTAAAGATACCATTGTGGAGTGGAGTTGCATTCACTTTGGATTCAGAATCGCCAATTCTATTAGGGCGTGAACGTGAATATCAGTTCCTGCCAACTGTGTAACATAGAACGAAAATTGATCATTCAATGTTTATCATTTTATTTTTTTAAGGTTTCTCTTCAAGATTTTGAGACTCTATTTCAAAGTTCCCCGTGAGAAGCGTCTTGATATTACATTTCTTTCTCAGTTAAATTCTGAATTTTCCCACAAGGAGCGTTTTCCAGTGATAAGAAGGGCATGATCTCAACAAATTTTGCTCGCTCCTTGCGACTTTCTGTTCCGACGAGAGTGCAGAAGAATCATCATCCTTTGTTTTCTAAAGAAGGAACCAGTCAAGCCTTGGCGCATTGTGTAAGAGACAGCAGACAGCAGTCACAATTTTCTAGGGGGCGCCAAAAACAGATTGTGCCTCCCCCCAGGCAATTTGGAGCCACCACACCACTGATAACAATTTCTTTGTGTGCATTGGTGTCAAAGACAAATTCAATTGAAGTCAAATTGCTAATTCCTCTATCAAATTAGCAAGTCTTGAAACGTACTTCAAATTATCATGGCCTAGTCCTCATTTCTATGTATTAATTTGATAGAATTTGTCACCGTGGATAACTGGAAACGTTGATTTGCACTGAGTTTGTCTCTTGTTTTTCGCTCTGAACCATCCAAAGGATGCTTGTTGTTTGTCCTCACACTGAAGTTCATGATAAAGCTGCACTTTTGGGCAAATGTTTTAATTGCTAATTGTTTGAGTATATCTTTTTCAATTTGTAGTTAATTTGGGCTTTTAAAAATTTATGTTTTATGTCCTTGATTGAACTCTTATGTTGTCTAGGACTCAAACTTTCATATGAAATCACTAATGATAGTTTTCTGGCTAAAATACCATAAGAATTTTGATATTTGTAGGCTAAGCGTGGAATTCATATGAATGGTCATAGAACACCAAACAGCCCAAACAGTACATCTGGATCAAGTATATCATCAACTTCAGACTCGCTCAATGAAGAAGTCAGAAAACCAAGGAAGAGGAATAAACCGAGAAACAAGAGCACACAAAATGAAGAATATGAATCAGGTAACAAAGTTTAACATCCTTTGCTTGATGCAGAACTTCAAAGTTACATTGAGAATTAAAATCATTTTTAATCCCTATTTGTACTGGATGATTTTATAGTTGTTTCGTACGGGGGCATTTTTCACCCCCTCCCTTTTTCTCCAAAACTACAATTAGAGATATAACAATAAGATAAGATATAACAAAGACTGGGGATTATATCTCTTGTCGTTTTAGCTTAGTACAGCAAAGTTTGGTTGGGGGGGGGGTGAAAAATGCCCCCTCCCCGAGTACAAGTAGGGTTAAAAGCATTTTCACCTAGTAATGCTGCTGATAAACCCATTCTTTGGCACAAGAGGAAGTTGCTTCCTTGCGGTGCCAGAGTAACTACTGCAAATTCTCATTTGCCATCAAAATTGATATCCGCATAATACATATACATGGGTTAAAAAGCCATTAAAGTTAAGAAACTTTTAAATCACATCAAAGACAAATGACGGAGATATAAGGCAACTTACCGCTATCTGACCTAGGGGCAGATCCCCCCCCCCCTCTAGTATATTTTTGTTTACACGTTTTTCCATGTATGTAGAAGGCCTCTGATAATTTGTAAGTTTAACTTTGTATCATAGAGCGATAAAATTGTAACAATTTGGACAGTCTATTTTCAGCCTTGTCTCCATGGTTACCAATTTTTCATCTTTCAAGCTTTCATTTATATGATGTCATATCACATCATAATGATAATCATGCTCTAGCAACAACAGCAACATTGCTAATTGAATTATGATTTCAAATTTTCATTGTTTATATAATGAACTACCTTTGTGCCAAATTTGGTTGCCATATCTCATATGACAACAGAGATAAACAGGCGCCTGGGCAGTCTAAATATAGCCTATTGTATTCCATTGTATTTGACAGTTAAATAGGCTCCCTGAATGGCAAATTTCAGATCATTGTACCTTTCGCTACCTATGAATGTCAATGAAATTGTTTGTTGGTTCTCATACAGTACCTACTCTGTTGCAATTACTCTTGTATTTGACCATTATTTGGGCCATGTTTTCTTACACCTTAATTGTAACTATTCAGTCTTTGCCATGGCAAACACACAGAAAGCACATGTAAATTAAATGATATAGAATGCAGAAATTATGTCCTTGATAATGCCTTTTTGAGTCATAATTTTCTGCTGTTTTTTCCCCAATTTACCAAAAATCCTCTTCAAATTTGAATATTTGAAGCTTGTTCTCATGAGGTATTATCTTTTTCAGATGATGAATCGTGGGATCTTGTTACTTGTTTTTGTATGAAGCCATTTGCAGGTAAGAAAAGAGATATAATTAGATGTTTATTTGCACTTAAATGAAATGCTGGGTGAGTCAAACAAGGTTAAAAGGTTTTGTGGGCTTTGGAATAAAAAGATGTGGCTGATATTCAAAAGTGAAGCATTACTCTTTAGGTCAAAGGCTAACTTAGATGTGAACATTTTGATTGGTAAAATCGCTCATCATTTTGACCCAGAAATCAAGAAAATGCTAGCAAGGGGTTTATACATGAACGAGAATTCTATGCTCTATTCTGGTCCATGATTTACTTGCCATTGAAAATTGAATTCAATACAATTTTTAGTTTCAGAAATAGAATTTCAATGGCAATTAAAACATGGACCGGAAGTGAACATGGGATTCTCGTTCCCATACAAATCCCTTACCAGTTTTTCCTAATTTCTAGCTCCATATGATCAGTGATTTTACCAATCAAAATTGTCACATCTAAGTTAGCCTTTGACTGATAGATTAATGCTTCAATTTTGAATATCAGCCACGTCATTTTTATTCCACAGCCCGCCCAATGTGTCAGCTTATTTTTTCACCAGGTACTTAATTGCAATATGTACAGGTGAATTTGTCCGTCTTTAAATAAAGCAAAGAAACACATAATACAGTATGCATACTTTGTTGCCAATTTTTAATAATGTCTTTACACATTTGTTCTTGTAACACATCTCTTTGAAGGATTTGGCTCTGATATGGCTTAAGTTTTATCAGTGTGTGGTTCAGTTTGGTTCACTTCTCTTGTCTTGGATAAAAAAGACAGCCATCTTACTTTCAACGGGAGGTAGCGTGCAGAGAAGGTGTGGGAGCACTGAATCAATTCTTGATTTCAAATGTACCAGGCCTGGTCATTTAAGAGAGCCATGACTCTCACTCCCTTCCAAGCCTTCCTCGAATGCACAAGGATGACTGTGGATTGGACTTTTGCATTTTTCAAAGATAATTAGCTGATCTCCTAGTAATTTCTTTTCATTTGTTTTCTATTCATTTGGTTAGGAATAGCTTACCTGAAAGTTACAAGGAGAGCTATTTGCTGCTAAGACGCATAGCTAGACCTGATGTGCGTCTGCAGGAAGTAAGACATTTTCTGGGCCACTGGCAATGCTTTCTTAACAAAGCAAGTTTTCACAAATTTAGAATACTTTGTGGCCAGTTGTTGAGACTTAAAAAACAGCTTACAACAAAGGTCTATAACAAATTGGCCTGTTCAACGTTTGTATTTGTTTTGAAAGTTCAGACGATTTTTGGATAATTAATTTCAGAGGGATAATTATGCATCCAAAGTTTACATCTGCATCATCTGTCGTCATCTACTGTATGTGCATCAACTCAACTCCGCATCTATCTACATCACCCACTGTACATCAATTTACAATCGGCGGGAGGATTTAAGATCTACAGTAAAGTTTCACAGATTGTTTTCAGGTTTTTAGCAGTATATATTAATTTACCGCACTATACATCTCTAGTTTGCTTGGTTTACATTTACTTGATAATCCAAAAATATTTTCCTTGATTTGACATAAATTGAAATCTTATGACTTGGGTTATGCCTGTTGCTCAAGTTTATAATTAAAATCCAAATTTATGGCATATAGAGGATGATTCAGAAAAAAGTTCCCACTTTTGAAAATTCATACCACTAAGTGTACTGGATATATTAGACCAAACTGAATCCTGCTTGGTAGCTAAAAGGTTGAAGTATTTTCTTATTTTTTCACATTATTGATAAGCACTAAAAATGTAGCTAAATTTGACTTATTTACATGTGAAATGCCCGAAAATGGCCCAAACACGTAAAGACACTCATCGCACAGAACAATAAAGAAAGTATTATTTTTTATTGGTAAGAAATCTTACCAATTAGTCAGGGGGGGTTGGAATAGTATCCCACAATGCTTTGCGTACCATTCATATTATTGGAATTGCGCATTGGAATTTGATCAGTCGGAAGTTTTGCACGAGCGCGAAAGGACAAAGCTGTGATGCTGGCCTAAAATAATGGAAGCTTTTCGAGATGTCAATTCGCCGATTTTGAAACAAAATAAATCCACCCAAAAGCTTTATAGCATTGACCAACTACCAGGAGAAGATATAGCAGTGAAACCAGACGAGAATATTGTTCAGCGTTGTTGTGGGGCACGTATAGTTTCTTTGGACAAATTGGACGAAAACCGCATCTTGTTTTCAGGTGAAATAAAGCTTTAGATGTTGGGACTTAGCGGGACTTAGATGTTTTTCTGGCAGCCAAAGCCTTTCGAAGTATAAATCAAAGCAAAACATTGCTAAGTCCCTTCCCCGTCTGTCAGAAAACGAGCAACAAATTTGATTATTATTGGTCGAACTGCAGTACTTAGGCCCACAGTAACTTCCCACAAAAATGGCCGATTAAAGCTGATTGATAACTGAATATAACTGCAATTCATAATAAAATTATGTGTAAATGCCCATTAGTCATAATTCGAATCAATACACCTACCTAGATTGAATGTTCTGTCTCTACAATGCCAATTTTCAATCCCAGTGCAGAAGCGAACGAAAATTTTTCTGCCATTTGCGAAGTTTCGAAGAACGGCGCTCAAAAACTTCGCGGGGGGCTTTGCCAACCCCCCCTGCCAATTAGTGACACATTGCCATTGGATTAGAAAGCTGCCGTATTTGTTTGAAAATCTATTTCCTCTGACCCTTATGAGGCACGAATTGTCCACATTTCGGAACCAAGAAATTTTCATGAAGTCGAATTTACCTATGTTTTCAGTGCTAATAGGGACGTTAAAGGACTCACAAAAGTACTTAAATCTCTTGGCTACCAAGCAGAACTTGATTCATGCGAATCTATCCATCACCCTTGGTGCTATGAATCTTTAAAAGTGGGATATTTTTTCTGGCTCACCTGGTATACATTTTGAAATTTGAATTTGGATGATTTTTTTATGAAATTGGATTTAACTTAAAATTCTTCTGTCTTTTATCTGGTACAAAGTAATAACTATTTTTTTGAAAATCATTGTACCAAGGATCCCAATTTGAGAGAGATTTTGAGACACTACGAAGAAATCGGTCAAATGGTCCTCATTTTATGATTTACAATCTTTGTATTGTTATGGGTCAACTTGCAGAAAGGCAAGGATCGTGACAGTAAACAAGATTTATTCCATTCTAGGTCGACCGATGATAGAGTGTTCTCTTTGTCAAATATGGATACACTTATCATGTGCTAAAATCAGACGCTCAAACATTCCAGAATTATTCATATGCCCAAAATGTCGAGAAGAAAAACCAAATCAGATGAGAACACTTGTTAATAAATTCGAAGAAAAGAACTCGTTAAATCCAGTAAAAGCGACAAAAACAAAATCTAAGAAACGTTTATCTTTAACTGAGCATAACGAGCTGCCAAGAAGTCCGAAGGAAAGGAAAATCGCAGAACTATAGTTGAAGTAGTCATGTGCTAAAATTAATTCGGATATCCGAGCGTCTGTACAAAGTTGTATTGTAAATTATTGTTCTCTGCTTTGTATTGTATATGATTATTTTCATATTTGTGTAAAAACTACTTTATTGGGTTCATATTGTCTGCTGGAGAATACATTTTTGCGTTTACCCTTGATTGGAGTGTCAACTGAAAATGTGTTGTGACGCAGCACAACAAGGACAGATTTTGTAAGACAATAGCCCGAGTTGCTTTTGTTGACACTTGAAGTCAAAGCGATTAGCGACTGCAGACAAAGAAAATTCTCTCAACCATAAATTCAAAACAAACCAAGCCGGAAAAGTTGCTCTGAAACCCAGGTAGCTAGAGCGCTCGTTGTGCATTCCAAAAATTGTTTTTAAGAGCAAACATGGGCATGAATCGAAAGAAGAAGGATATATCTGCACATCTACCTCAGGCATTTCATTTCCTTGGTTCAGAAACTGAGCAGTAAATGTTTTAATTACACCTAAAAAAGGAAAAGAATTGAATCGCCTCCCAATCGGCTTTTCAACCAAACATATGAAATGCCCCAGGTAGATATGTAGATATATCCTTCTTCTTTCGATCTATGCTCATGTTTACTCTTAAAAACAATTTTTGGAATGCACAACGAGCGCGCTAGCTACCTGGGTTTTAGAGAAACTTTTGCGGCTTTGTTTGTTTTGAGTTACTGGTTGAGAGAATTTCCTTTGTCTGCAATCGATAATCGCTTTGAATTGCGGTGTCAATCAAAACCAACTCATGCTATTGTCTTACAAAATCTGTCCTTGTTACGCAGCACCAGTTCCAACTCTTTGAATCGGTCTAAAAGGGTTGGTGTAAATTCTATAACCTGTTTCTTTGAATGGAATGGCTTGAAAGAATCTTTAGCTTTTGCCACCGCTGGACTTTTGGAACTAAGGATATGACGTCGTCAAATTTATAAATCTTAAACCAGAATATTGAGACACTTTCGCTTGATACCATACCGTAGATATCCATGAACTGAAGTCTTTCATGAGAATTTTTGTGTGATTCCTCAAAAAATTTAGAAGTCACCATGGTTTTAAGTTTATCTCTAAATTCTCGTTGAATTCTTAAAAATAGAAAGACACTCTAATTCTGAAAAGGTTTAAGATTTCAGAAAGGTCAACGGAAGCATTACAGCAAACTAACAAAAGTTTGTTTGAAGCCATTCTGTTAAAAAAAATGTCAGAATCGTATATCAACGTTCTTAAGGAACCATGCTCAACCCGGGATACAATCTCAAATCTCGGAAAAGCCAAAAGGCTCTTTGCCAAAAACCTTCTTTAGTTTCCTGCAAGAACTTGGTCAACCGACGTGACGTGTAAGTTGCCACGTGAGCAACGCTGCTATTATGAATTATTTAAGCAAAAAACTTGATTTTGCTCATGATTTATCTTACTTTCTCCATTAGATGTGCAAATAATGTTGAAATACAACATAGAAGTCGTTTTATGATCTTGGTTTTAGATAAATACGGCTGCTTTCTTTATCAGACAAGTAGATTGTTTCCTTGGCTGTACGTGACAAAGGACCTGTGTAAAATTTAATGTTTTTGTGTTAGATCTGTGGATCGTTGCCCAAAAGTACCGGGCTGCTACGACCACATTTACACCTTGCCGGTACAGTTCATTTCCGTTACAAAGTTGTTACGGTTCGAGAGCCCGGAACAAGATTTCTATAGATGGGAGGAACTTAAAGGACAAGTCCGGGGTTGGTATGATTGATGATCAAAGACAAGATAATACTGCTATGAATGATGTATGATACTACGTTGTGAAATTTTGTTTCCTACATCTTTCAGTTGATCCCGTGTCTTGTACGACAAGTTGTGATTTGGTAATTTTGCTTTGGTGACCATCGTTTTTAAGACAAGCGCAATGATTTAACTTTAAAACTAAACATTGTTACCTCAGTTGTTACCTTAGTTGAGGTAACAATGTTTAGTTTCAAAAGTTAGATTATTGCGCGTGTCTTAAAAACGATGGTCACCAAAACAGAATTACCAAATTACAACTTGATGTATGATACTTTTTTCCACTATTTTTCGCCTTCTCCTTGTGAAATTACGTATTCAAATAAGCAATTTGAGCGAAGTGACGTCATATCGCACAAACAAAAACGAGGCTGTGCGATTGTTTTTCCGCCTCTTAATCGCTGCTAGCCTCTTTATCGTGTACTCATGCATTGCAAATGACACAAGAACACAATAAAGAGGCTTGCAATGATAAAGAGGCGGAAAAAATCACACAGCCTCATTTTCGTTTGCGCGATATGACGTTACTTCGCTCAAATTGCTTATTTGAATACGTAATTTCACAAGGAGAAGGCGAAAAATAATGGAAAAAAGTATCATACATCATTTATAGCAGTATTATCTTGTATTATATCATGAATCATACCAATCCCGGACTTGTCCTTTGAGTGTTATTGATCAGCAAGAACAAGTAGTGCTCGGCATTAAAGTTAGTTGACGGAGCTAAAGCCAACGGCTTTCTAAAAATAACTTCAATTCAACTCAATTGAAATGAATTGACCAATCAGCGATTGCCTTTCGTCACGCCACTGAATTGAGGAAGAGGGGAAACCCCTGGATGGAAAACGCACAAGGCTGTACAACTACAATACAACAAAATAATATCATCCTCTATAATCACACTTGCCCTCTTTTCGTGGAACTTTCTTGCATACGAATATCTTCCAGCATGTGAACATATCCATCCTCCAGCTTTTCAAATTTTGTCATGAACGGACTGAGTTTCGGGGGAGTTTCGTACGTCTTCGGCAACGATCGGCCTAGGCACCTAACTCAACTGTTTCCAAAATCCATTCTGTTAGTGTTGTCTCTGCTGAAGTCTCGAAGCCTGGATATCGTCGTGCTCGTCCAACAACTCGTCTTCCTTTTCCCTGTACCCCAAAAACAAAGTGTACAACTTTCCAGCTCGCTGAGTTCGCTACTGTTTCTTGCAGGGGTGCACAACTCTGAATCCGTTAGCCATTTTGAATTTGTTTGATCTCGAGAAGACCTGATCATGCGAAAGTGTAGCCTGCGTGCAGCCTCAACTAGTTGTGATCACCATAGGAGTTCTCAATTTTCATTGGCTAAGAAACAAGATCTATTTTTAGCTTGCCCAGCTCCCTGCATATGCAGGCCTGGAGGTGGCTATTTATCTCCGTCAACTAACTTTAAATGATCAAAATCTGCATGATAGTAAGTAAATAGGCCATTTTTAATCGTTTTGGGAGCTACACTCACTTAAAGGCCTCTGGTAAACTGTTTTAAAAAGCAGAAAATGCCACTTTCTGGTGACTTTAACAACGCCAGCTGCATGAGATATAATCACGAGCTCGCAGGTTCTCGGGAAAACTCCATAACAAGAGCAGAATCATCGAGAACTTGGTATAAGCATGGTATCTACGCAAAAGGGTTATTAGGCCTATTGGCAGCTGAAGCAACAAGACTAACTCGACAAGCCTGTTTTCTGCAGAGAACATTGATTTACATTTGGCTTTTGACGAAATTAGACTGCTAAGACGTCGTAAGATCAACATAGTATCAACGTCTGGAAGCTGAGAGATTGTGCTGTGTTGCTCTGAGGAGCGAAGAAAAAATCCCGAGTTCATTCCTTCAGGTGGGTGCAAGTTTTGTTGTGCTTGTGTTGCTGCTCTCTGAGATTTGACGGTGTAGCATATCGATGCAGTGATTGTTTTAAGTTTAGTATCGAGGACCGTTTTGAATTATAATGAATGAAATGGTATTTTCAGATTTGATTTGAATGAAAGCACTGTGGATGCACAGTTAGTAACAGGTCGGTCTCCTGACCCCAAATTCTGAGGACCGTTCCTTGCCTTTTGTGGTCCTAGTTTCCAAACCAATACAGAAAGGAAAATGCTCTCAACCTGGTGGAAACCGGTTTTGTTTACCACTCATATGGTGCCTATTACCTAAATAATAAAAAAGCAAAGCAGATGCAGTTATTTTGGCTCTTGTTAACCAAAGGACTGCTGTCCATTGAGTTATGATTTTCATTTGATATTTTAGATGAAATGAAAGATCAAGTCAACCAAGATGAAGAGCAGATGCAGAACTCATTTGACATATCTGTTCAATAATCTCTTTGATGAAAAATGATCTCAGTGCAAACAGAATTGGGTTTGAAAATGAAGGTGACCTGACGACAGCCTTCACTGCCTCAAGATACTGAAACAGTTACATATATTTTGACAAAGAGTTAGTTTAACCCTTGTTTATTTATGGAGTATAATGCTGCCTGCCATTGATCTTGTAAGAGTAGGTACCAATAAGAGTAGTAAGAGGAATAAAATCTTGAGATCAAACTCTCTTTTCCTGTGCCTTGGATAATGTACTTTCAGTGCAAAATTAAACCACTTATTTTGGAAGAAACTAAGAATTTGAACCAGTATTGAGTTTCTTAAAATTATCAGATTTCAAGGTTCTACTGTATATAACAATCTCCATGTCTACTACCGATGCCCTTGTGAAAATTTCAAAACAAAGTTGTTGAAGCCTCTATATTTTAGACATTTACACATGCTTTTTATGAGAAACTGCTTACAAGAAACTCAACTCTAAGATCCTCCAAAATTATGAGACTCCAATACTGGGAACATATAACTTAGGAAACTATCAAGTTTTAATAAAGAACATCCTCGTCATATTTGTACTTTATTTTCACTTGTTTTCTGTCTGATATTACTCAGGAGGTACTTGAGTAAATGTCTAACACTGGAAAGGCTTCAACAAATGTTGCTTTCAAATATTCACAAAGGCAAAGGCCATAAATACAAAGATTGTTGAAACCTTTGAGAAACTTTTAACTCTGAGAACTGCAAATCTGATGATGTTAAGAAACTTTCAGTACTGACTCAGATTCTTTCTTATAAAAGGCAGGGATGTAGGAAGCATCTCAAACTTGGGGGGGGGGGGGCATGACACTTCAAAGGCATCTTTCTCATAAAGCTAAAGGGGCACTTGCTGAAAATAGAAAGCACACTCTTTTTATTGCAAAATCTTGGGGGGGGCACATGCCCCCAGTGTCCTCCCTTTCTATGTTTCTGATAAAAGCTCAGGCACCTTCCGAGTAATATGCTACAAGTAAAAATGAAGTAAAATTAAGCTGAGGAGTTTCTTTATTGGAATAAACAGTTTCTTAAGTTAAATTTTCCTAGAACTGGAGTTTCTTAATGTTTTGGCGACCTGAGAGTTGAGCTTCTTATGGCTGGTTTCTTGTAAAAAATATGTGTAATGTTCACTAAGTTGTATCCAGAGAATTTGACAAACACTTCCTGTGATTTTCTTCAACCTGTGAGTATGAGAAGCTATGGTGATGGCCCCTAATCTACCAATATTTTTCTTCAGTTTGGCTACACATGCTCAGTAAGAAAGTAACAGAAAATAAGCAGTAATGATGTTAAATGGATTATTGCTACCTTCTAACCTACATGCAAGTTTAAAAGAAATACTGAAGTAGGGCAGGACAAAAACACAGTTGCCAGTTTAAATATGCCTGATGAAGAGCAAAGACAATTTTGTAAATAAAAATAACCCTTCCCTGCTGATATCCCTGATTGGAACTCTTTGGTATAATGTCAATACCAATGTCAGATAGAACCACAGTTTGTTTGTTAACTTTCTTAAATACAACTCACATTTTTTGCATATGAGGAAGTACATGTAAAGAACTCAACAACTGCATACAGGGCCTATTTTAAAACATTTGGAAACTGGTGTGCACCTATGTTTCATTCAATTCCTGCTCTGGTCATTTCCCTGGGACACCCCTGGGTATTTGCTCATAAAATATTCCTGGCCCCCATGCGTTTGACTGCAAATTTTCCCCTGCTTCCAGGGGCATTTGGTAATAGTAGTGATTATAGCGTTTGCTTATAAAGTTTTTGGGAGTATGCATGTGTTCAGTGCCAAGTCCTGGGCATTTGCCAAAAGACTTGCCCCATCCCCTGAGTCATCTGTACAAGCAATTTTTTTACCCCTGGGCTGCCTCCAGAGGATGGTCAGGGCAGGAATAGAATGAGACATTAGGTTGAATACCAGACATAATTGAGAAATGTTATTTGGAGTTTGGTTTTCCCAAATCCTTCAAACTAACTTTATATTGTAGAGTATACCATCCTCACTTGAAACAGATCATACCTTTCATTTTAGCAAAAGGATTTACTGCTATTGTGCAGCTGGGCCCTAAAGTCTGAGTTAATTTTTTCACTTTTAATATGAAAACATATTTAGGATGATTCCAACCTCATCTCCTTTTAATCTTCTGCAATCTATTATCAACTTTTTATGAAACCACACAACAAAAGCTGAACTTATTTTTTACTGTGACAAGAAATATCAGGTATTGTGATGTGAGGCCAAGAGACTGTGTTAGACTCAGAATTTTGGGCTGAGAAAAATATATGCTGCCATGTGTGGAATTCACTGTTTAAGATAAGCCACACTCTTTTCTTGTTATACAATACAATGCAATACAAAATAGCATCAGCGGCAAAGTTTCAGTTGCTTGTAAAATGTTTTGGTATCCATAAAATTTTGAATTTCCAGCTTGTCCTGCAGGGTTCAAGTTCTAGGCCATTTTGCATGAAATATTCTCATCCAATTGGAGTCAACCATGCTCTAAGCAATGTTTATACCAGATTTGTTGGACCTGAATAACAATAAATAACAAAACATTTAACTCTGAATTGGCTTACCAACCACAGTCAATAGTGACAAAAAGGCAAAACTTCATGTTTCTACATTGGCTACCTTACAGGCAAACCTTGATTTTCTATTTATTGCAATAATAATAGATAACCGCAAATCCTGGTAACAAAAATCATGTTCAGTTTCATACCATCTTAGGCTCACTTAATTCGCTCCTTTTAGGTTACTGCTGATTTAATAACTTTGCAGAAAACTCATATCTGATCCCCTTTGTGCTTCTGGTCAAGACAAGTTTGCTCAAGTGGTGGTGAAAAGCCTCACAATCACAACGAGCACCAATTCAAATGACCTATCATATCAACACATGAAAGAAAAACGAATAAAGCATTCAAGCACAAATTCTCACCATTTAATTAGAAGCACTTCCAGGTGTCCATTAATTGGAATATCCGATCTCCCAACATGCCGTAATTGATGCTTCCAATCTCGCCATCATCGCCTCTTCCCTGAATTTGATACGGGCAAGAGGGCCTAAATCATCGTCAATAAACGGCGGCTTTCAAACAGTTTTAAACCGGCTTTAAAGAGGCCCTAAGCTGCTGGGGCTTCGCTGCCCTTCTAATATAATTCTACCTTCGGGTAAATCTGTCCTCATAAGCGTCAGACCAGCACAAGGTTGCATTTTCTCGTCATCAGGACAAGTTGGTCTTTTGAGAAAACAAGCCCATCTCCCAAAAAGCAAATCACCTTCCCGAAGGTGGGGCTGGAAGGAAAACCATTTTTCCCGCAAAATCAATCCTATCGTCCACCTTAGCAAAACTTTCCAGATGTATCTGCAAAGGGAAGAAGAATTGAACTGAGAGAGGCGGATGGGTGGGAGATTCAATTTGCAACCACTTTGAATGTGCAAAATTACTAGATTCTCAAATCAAACTCTGTTTTATACAACAAGGACAGATTTTGTAGGACAATAACATGAGTTTCTCTTGTTGGCACCTGAATTCCAAGCGATTTTGCGATCGCAGACAAAGGAAATTCTCTCAGCCAGTAATTCAAAACAAACAAAGCCGCAAAAATTTCTCTGAAACCCAGGTAGCTAGCGCGCTCGTTGTGCATTCCATAAATTGTTTTCAAGGTTACGGTAAACGTTTGTAGGCCAAAAAGGTCGATTTTCGGATTTCCTCAAATCTCAACAGCCCCACTTTTGAGAAACACAAAGAGACCATCTCTGGAAGTAACAGACATGTTGAAAAGGGAGAAATCTTGATTAAAAGAAAGGAACTACAGTTTTTCACACAAAGCTTTCTGATGCGGTTCATACGTTGATCCTAGTTTTTTGACCTATTAAGCAGCTCGCGTGCTTGAAAACAAATATGAAACCACATTATATGTATCAATCCCTTTGTTTAAATGCGTAAATTGATTTTTAAGCCTAAATGGCTTGACCCGGATTACGCTGTGGCTTGGTGTGTTCCTGGTGTGTACATTGCACGTGCCATGGCTAAAATCCTGTTTTCTCATGATTCACAGATCCACGAGGTACAGGTACAAAAAAGCTATTTTGTGCACTTTGATCCAATCGAGTGGCTCGAAAATTTGCACACTGCCAGGGCAGACTGGCCGCGAGCAAAGTTTGACTCAAAATCTTTGTATGTCCTCTGGTCTGTCTTTTATAGCCAAATACGACTGTGGGAGGGCAGAAACATTATTTGCCAATTTTCGAAAGCGTGTAGTTTTGAGGGGAGGAGGAATTTGAAAAATCCCAGACATTGTTTGGAAGCTTAGGATCTGCACTTCCTGCTGATATAAGTCAAATTTTGGTACCTGAAACGCAAGGGTACAAAATAGCTTTTGAAAGTAACTTTACAATATTTGCTAATTATTTTGGTATGGTTAGAATCCCTACATTCTTGTGCATCGAATGATGTATATTTTAACTATTTTCCATTGACAGTTTTGCTTTTAGGGAGAGAAAACTAAATCTCGTGTCACAAACGTTTACCGTAACCTTAAGAGCAAACATGAGCTTATATTGAAAGAAGCTCGTCCAGTACGTTGCAAAGCAGTGGGTGCTTTTTTGTGACGCCTCCCGGTACGCAATTATCGGAATGTCTCATCTTATGGTGGAGAAAGTCTTGAATTGTAAGCCTTGAAAATACGAAACGACGAGAAAAAGATGCTAAAAGATGCTTGTCTATCCCTCTTGGAAAGTTGGAAATCTTGCCTCCATCAATGTAGGATTTACAATAATTTAAATTTTTTTCTAAGTTTCCCATGGATTTATATGATTTTTTTAATGAGAAGAATTACTATGGTTCTGAAATCATAAACAAATTATCAAAACTTGCTGAAGAACATTAATTGCAAAGTATCTTAAGTTCGTTTAAGCTAAGTCATTAAAATCAAAGAACCAATATTCGTGCAATCTTTTTCAAAGATTTGACAACCGTGCCATTTTTGCAAGCATTTCAGACAGTTCTAGGGTATCGGTATAGTTATATCGAGTAGCCACTAAATAGGGTAAAGAAACGTCCATAGGTTCATTGTTTCTTTAGCTACACAATGAAATGGCACATTTCAAAATTGCCAAGTACAATAGAATATACTTTTAACTTGGCCCTGGCCAAAAAGGGCAGACTTTTTTGTAATACAATAGCATCAGTTACTTTTGATTGACACCTCAACTCAAAGAGATTAGTGACAACAGACAAAGGAAATTCTCTCAACCAGTAATTCATAACAAACAAGGCCGTAAAAGTTGCCCTGAAGCCAGCAGGGCAATCTCTCACCTTGTGCACGAGAAAGGTGGTTTTTAAGAGACGTCATGTGCGCTTATAGCGAACGAAGAAGGGTAAAACTAAATATCTTCTTGTTTGCTTATTTGATTCAGAAGCCGAGCAAAAGGCATTATAATTCTCGGGTATTTAGGGCTTATGTGCAACAATTGCCACACTACACCTGAATCAAATAAACAAAATCTGCCAGGCAGATCTCTAGATTTGCCCCACAAATGACGGTGTTGAGGACACGGAGCACTTTTTGCTGCACTGCCATGCTTACGATGCATACAGGAGGGATCTTCTCGATAGTGTAAACGCAACGTTGCAACCGTACGGTTTGTCAAATCATTCAAACGCGCTATTACTTGAAATGATGCTGTATGGTAATGAAAGGTTTTCTGTTGATTCTAATACAGAGATTCTTAAGGCAACTTTAAAATACATAAGTGCAACACAACGCTTTGAATAAAATGATGCTACTAATGATTAGCTGCTGCTACCTGCAAGGGGGACGTAATTTTAAGTTCCTTGTCGTTAGTGTTTCTTTTCCTTGTAAATTCTGTTTCGCATCGGAAGTCGGGCATTTTGCTTGCCTTGGCCGGTGGCGGGTGAGTTGCGCTCGTGGCATCAATAAATTCATCGCGGTTGCGATGGGTATGTTGGTGCTGCGGGCGCGGCTCGTTTGTTGTTGGTTGGGGTGGGTGGAGTGCCTGGCATCTGGTGTGAAACAGAATGTAGTATAGTATCTTTTAATTTATAAGTGTTCGTAGTGTGACTGTAAACAGTTTAATGTTTCGTGTTTTTAGATATTGGCCATGGGGTAGTCATTGTCTTTCGCTCCCCATGGTATCGTTCCTGTAGTGTCGTATAGTAATTAGAATTAGGTATAGTAGAATGTAAAATATATTGTAAGATTTAATATTTGAATATAAAAAATATCTCTAGATTTACTCTTCTTCTTTCGTTATAAGCACACTAGGCCTGCTCGGCGCGGCTGTCACCGCGCCTCCGCAATCCCTTAGATCCCCCTATGTTCGTCACATGTTGACCCAATTTTAGGCAAGTGGCATATCACTAATTCCAAAAGCGCACGGGGTTTTTTCAGAACAAAAGGATCTTTACGTATTTTTCTTGACAAAAATGATTTTTGTTAATGGTGTACGAGATTTTTTGTGGACAGGAAAACGTTTTATGGTGCAATGTTTTCTGAGCACGTTTTAGGGTATTTCTCGCGTTATTCGTGCTGGTATTAACGGATGATGCGGATTCATGCCATTAAAGCAAATCGTCCTTTGACAGCATAGAGAAAAACAACCTTTTATGTCATCGGCTATAAAGATAAGGGCATTTTTCATTCAATTTTCATTACGTGAACAGGTTTTTATGGCGTTGCTTGCCAAAATATGTTCAGTATATGCTGAAAGCATTCACTAAAACACCTCATAAAACCAAACAACAGCGTCCTACGCAAGTAAAGTTTTTCAAAAGCTTTCCCAAAAGGCAAGGTAACGAAAATTCCTGTCTCCTGGTCCTGAATCATTCCTTCATTCAAGATAAATTTACCAGCCACAATGAGCAAGCATCGTAAGTTGCTTTTATTCTCAAGAAGGTTAATATCAATGATTTGTATGTTTACAGACAAAAGCAGGAGAAATACTTTGAATTTCAGATACCAAAACAAAAGATTTGTATGTTTACAGACAAAAGCAGAAACGATGCTTTGAATTTCAGATATTGAAACAAAAAGTGGACATATACAGGAATGTGCTTCCTGGCTTATATAAAAAGATAATTTTCTTAAAAACCACCTTTCGCATGCACAAGGCGAGCGGTTGCCTTACTGGACTTACTGGTTTCGGGGCAACTTTTGCCGCCTTGCTTGATTTGAATTACTGGTTGAGACAATTTCCTTTGTCTGCAGTCGCTAATCGCATTGAACTGAGGTGTCAATCAAAAGCAACTGATGCTATTGTATTACAATATCTTTGCCCCGGCTAGCTTTTAAATATACCAATTATCCCTTTAATGCTCAGCTTCTGAATTAAACACCTCAGCACCCAAAAAAGAGGTTCATTAACAGAAATCCTCTCTGTATCAAAACAAGATTCTGTATGTTTTATTCAAGACTTGCATTAAGAATTGTCCACAAAGAGATCAAAATAAGACCATATCTTAAGAGTATAGAACCAAGATTCTAACAAATGAGATTAAAGATTCATTACAAATGCATGCTGAAATAAATCAGGATTTGTAAAAGCTGTTTATGTTACGAGCAGTTGACTTCAGAATGAATCGATGCTTTACAGGGGGCGGGGGCGTATGGGTATTTCATGCATGTATTCTACCGGGTGAGTAAAAAAAAGTTAACACGTTTGGTCGGCTGTGGAATTAAAAATACGAGACCGATATTCAACAATGAAATGTTAATCTATGCTTCAAAAGCTAATTTGGATGTGAAATTTCTTTTTGGTAAAATCGCTCATCATGTAGATGCAAACATTTGGGAAACGCTTATAGGGGGTTTGTATGGAAACGAGACTTCCACGATCGATTCTGGTCCATGATTTACTTGCCATTCAAATTAGAATTCAATATGATTGTCGGTTTCAGAACAAGAATTCAAATTTCAATGATAAGTAGATCATGGACCAGAATCGAATTTGGAATTGTTATTTCCACAAAACCCCTTCCTAACATTTTCCTAATTTTTGAGTATAGTGATGAGTGATTTTACCAAACAAAATGTTCAAAACTAAGATAGCCTTTGGCTGATAGATAAACATTTCAGTCTTTGATATCGGCCACGTAATTTGTATTCCACAGCCATCGGCGTAGGGGGAGATAAAATTGGGGAGGCTGCCCGATAAAGAATCCATTGTTTAAGAAAATTTTGCCCGACTTAAGGCGGATTTCTGCCCGATTATGGCTGATTTTTTCAAAATTTTCCGACGTTGGGGGGGCTGCAGTCCCCTAGCCCTCTGTCCCCTACGCCTATGTCCACAGCCCACCAAATGTGTTAACTTTTTTGACACACCCGGTACCGTGGTGTATGACATAGCAAAAGGTGAAAGATTTTGAAAATTTACAAAATTTTGATGATGTCTTGATCTTGGAATCTTCTCTTTATGTATTTGTATGAAATACCAAATGAATTTGAAAGGTTGATTGTTTTATCCTTTCATGAGATGCGATGAAATTACAGCATACAAAAATATGTTTTTAGCATCGTAAACAATTTTTTCCACGAAAATAGAATTTGAGGCGAGAAAGCTATTAATAGTATCCTAATTTGATCACGAAAGTTGCTTTGAAGAGAAGTCATGGATTTATAACGAAAGAAGAAGGCTAATTCTAAAGATCTGCCGCACAAGATTCAGAAGTCGAGCAAGTGTTGCAATTCTCATATATTAGCTCATGCAATTCTTATATATGTAAACATAGGTTTAGATAAAACGATGACTACTCCGCTTCTGAATCTAAGAAAGAAAATCCATGAAACAAATCTTAAGATACACCCTTCGTCTTTCGCTATGATCCTCTTAGAATACTCGTGATACTCTAATGACTCGTGACTTGTCTTAAAAACCACCACCTTTTGCCCGTTTTGCCCGACTGGTTTCAGGGCAACTAACTAATACGTCTGAAGACCGGCAGGCAGACACATTATTAAACAGCCGTCGATCATTGACACAACTTATACTGAATTCCTTACAAGTTCAGAACACGCTATGAATGTCTTCCTGTCTAGGCCATTTCTTGGCAACAACAACAACAGTAAGAACAACAACTAAAAAGGGACTGAGTCCAACGCAAGGAAATGGGTCATTGGTTACATTGATATATAAGCAACTTTTGCCGTTTTCTTTGATTTGAAATAGTGGTTGGGAGAATTTATTTTGCCTACAGTCGCTAACTACTTTAAATTGCGGTGTCAATAACAAGCAGCTAACGACTGTGTTGCAAAATCTGTCCTTGTTTGTCCAGGCAATAAACAATAGTAATAGTTCTTTCCCACTACAGAACATATTTGAATCTGTTAGTCCGTAGCGAGGTTGGCCCAGTGGTTAAGGCGCCGGACTCACAACCGCAAGGTCGTGGGGCCTATCGGGCAGATTCTCTCGTTGTTTTGAAGGCGTTCTGTTTAACTAACCTCTCCTCCAGAATTTGAAACCTCGGTTTTGAGAAAGAGGGATTATATTTGTGTTGTCCAGGGTCATACTTGCTGCGAAAGTGTGAGGAGAGCTGCTAACTCTCTGTAATTCCAGGCAAAGGCAAAAGGAATCACGAGGTGTGGTCACATCGAGAGGAAGGACCGGGGTCGCCCTGATGGGCCCCCCTGCGCCAAGCGCAGAAACCCATACCTTGCGAGAATAGCAAGTGTATGTGCCTAAAAAGTGAAAGGTTATGTATAACCCGTGTCCCCTGCTGGAAACAAGTCATCTCGAGACTTTCGCAGGCTAGGCACTTAAAATACAACTTTACTTGCAGCTCACTTTAGGCTCTAAATACATTAACCAATCAGGCTCAAAGAAATGACAATACCTACTTAATATTCAAATGAGCGATTTTGCATGATATTTCCTGTTATGCGACTGTGTTGCAAAATCTGTCCTTGTTTGTCCAGGCAATAAACAATAGTAATAGTTCTTTCCCACTACAGAACATATTTGAATCTGTTAGTCCGTAGCTGATAAAATGCAAACCCAGAACCCTGCTCGTACAATTTGCCACGAGAAAGGATCGTTTAATGTTTCACTGTTCACTGCATAAAAGCACCAAAAGGTACGCTCCTCCACAGCAATATGAAAGCGGATTGATCCCTAACCAGAAGGAATTTTAAATTTGAATTCAATCACAATACACAGGGTGCCGCTAAAAACATGTGCACTGTTGTCCGTTTGAATGGTTGCTGCGGAGCAGCAATGAATCTGACTGTCCTCTTTTTGAAACAATTCAAGATAAGAGGTTCAGTTTAGAGTTTGAGACCTACAGGGTGTCCCAAAAAATTCTGCCCCGTTTATGTGGCTGCTGTGGAGGAGCTGTATCTTCGATTGTCTCGGTTTTTACACAATTGCAGAGGTCAGAGTTCACTTAGAGTTTGAGACCTTGCTTGAGTCGATCTACCCTGGGTACGAGAGCCTATTTTTGAATTTTTAGGCTCTGGTACCCAGGGTACTGCCTTTACGGAAGAGCGCTAAAACTTCACTGGACGCTGCACATTGCTTGCTGCACGTATGCAGCAAAGTTAAAGCTCCTCCACAATGACAATGAAATAAGATTGCTTGCTAGCAGACAATTTGATCCAACTCGAAAAATGTAAAAAATGTTGTTGTTGCTGTCGTTGTTTTTGTTGTAATTCATCGCAATGTACATGAGATGTCTGGACAATAAACAACCATTTATCTATCTGTTTATTATGTATTTTAATCTCAAAAGTATATCCCGCGGATCCCATCAAGTTTGCATTCTCTTCAGCCACAGGCCAGGTACAGGTGCTACTCATCTATTGTCTCTTGAATTAACATGAACGTCATTGTTGGCAGGTGATTGTTAAGATCATGAGAAAATGATAACCAAACAGCTGCTCTGATTGAGCAAGTTCCATTGTCTTCTTCTGATTTAGAGCTAATTAAGTCTCACGGTGAAAGATATGGCCTGATGCTTGCTACGCACAGCCCAAAAAATGGAGGATTATCAGAACTCATTGCAGCTATCAGACGCTTTTCATGCCAGTATGTAACTTCTCAAGCTCCTGAAATCCATAGAGCACGTAATCTATTCTTAAAAGAAGGCACTAGATGTTTACTCATGAATGGAATTTTTGGGTGCTTTGCTGCATATTCTGCCGTGGAAATGTTGTGGTGGGCTATCTTGATTATTTTCAAGATAGCGGCATCTTTAAATTCATGAGAAATTTTGAAACATTAAAATCATCATAATTTCTAATTCTGAAGAGGAAAAACGCAATAATCTTCAAGAAACCCATAGTTTAAAAGTCTGCAATATGGTAAGCAGAAGTCGGGTACTCTTCTAGCTTATGATTTAAAAAATTGATGGCATCACAGCCTCAAATAGAATAAATGCCACCATTTTGAAGGTCATCAAGACATCAAAATATTTGCACGGAAAATTAAAGCAAAGGACTTCATTTTGCAGTCAAGCCATTCAATTTAAAGAAAAAGGTAATAGAATTGTACATCACTCTTAAAAAATTTTTGAGCCACTGCCGTCCGATTACCACCGCCGAGACCCTAGTCCATCTATATTAAGTCCATAAAAGGGCATCCAAAAGGGCGGAGAAGCATAGGAATCAAATGTCGTTCATAGCTGAATGACTCGTACTCCTATGGCCGAAACTTCCAAAGCCTCATTTTCATGGACCAATCAGACGGCGAATAAGAAAAGAAGATAAAAGAAACCTGTGAAGATTTTTCTAAATTTTAGTTACCTTCATAAACGCAACCAGGACAAAAAACTGCTTGAAATTTACCGAGTTTGTTTGAAGAAATCTACTCTCCAAATGTTTGGGTATACAAGTTTGCATACCGGTTAAAATATTTCCAGGTTTTTGATTTTGTGACGGCTTGGGCAGCACTTTAATGCACTACTGCAGTATTTTGCAACAGGCCAATCGTTGAAATGACGCTCGTGCTGAAGTCTACACTAATCAATTTCCAAATCCCCAAATCACCCCGAAAAAGTATTGTCTCTGTCCATTTATGTCGAATCTTTCGAGAAAAATTGATCGACCTTTATTGATCATTTTCAGTGTTTTCGAAAAAACGAGAATTTTAAGAAACTCACTTTTAGCTCTAAAACCTGAAGTCAAAACATGCAAAAATCCTGAAATCTAATTCAGGCTTTTTGCTGAAGATTAAGTCAAAAATCTTCAAAATCGGTCCAATGTACGATTCGTCGTGGACTGCCAAAAGTGCATAGTTTATTTTGGCACACCCTGTATTGTTTACGAGAGAAATTGCAGCATTTACTGAAAGAAATAAAACAATCAAACAGCCTTCCTATCTTCATAAAACAAATTAGATGCTGGAATGGTGGAAAATGCAACTGTAGGCTTTGCAAAGTATATATCCCGAAAGTTGGGTTTCTCACATGATAGATTTTAACTCTGATTTGTCCTGTAATATATATTAATAGTTTTCTTGTAAATTATGTATATTGTAAATAGTAGGCCTTAATTAGCTCTAATTTAGCTATTCATTTTGTAGCCTACTTTAAATAGATATTTGATAATAATAATAACAATTATAATTGTCGCTCTAAAGTAAGGGCACCTACCTTGTAGGAAATGTTCTTATTCGCAGTCCTGTTATCGTGACATAGTCGGGGACATAGTTCACAGAGGAGTCCTGTTAATCCTTGTATAGAATTAGAATGCTGAGGGCGAGGGTTGTGCAAATTCTTCAGATAAACCAATCAGTGAGCAGGATCTCAAGAGAAGATCATTTCGAGCGATTATTATTATTTCAAGTTGCCAGGTCATGCAAAATTGTTTATATCAGCATGAAAAAGTTGATCATAGATTTTTTCCATAGGATTTCGTGGTGTTTTAACTGAGGCCTGCCAAGCCACCCAACTCTCCCTGAAGCTGTTTCAGATGTAATCCATTTTCAAAACAGTAGTAAAGTCCTCGAAATGTCATTAAACAGGGCTCAAGGAAGTAGTATTTTCTGAAAAATGTTGAATAGTTAATGATATAAATTAGAAAAGCTAAAGCAAGTAAGAAGATCTTTTATTTTGGAACTGACTTTGTTAAACATGGCATTGCTCTTCATGATTGCAGTTCTTTCGTTCTGGAGAAATTCGAATTTTTCGACCGGTAGCCTTCCTTTGATGCACCAAAAATAGTTCGATATATTTTCACAGCCTATTTAAAATGCAGTAATGACGAAAATATGATATATAAAATGCAGTAATGATGATATTACTCGGGGGGGGGGGGGTACTTCATTGTTAAGTGATACTGGACGTGCCGCTCATATGGCTGGGTTTTTTCATCCAAAATTCCCGACATATGGGTCTGTTTTTAACCATGATTCTGTTAGATTGGTAGTTATTTTTAGAATGTTCTTATCAATAGGCCCCATAATGATAATCCACACCAAGAAACTGAAATTTTCCTTTGTTTCAAATCGACAAATTCATACACATGGGTCAAAAATTTCCTGATAGTCATGTAAATGGGCTCGGAATTTTTGAATATTCTGTCATACGAATGGGTCCTTTTCTCAAAGTCCAAAATCAGGTCGAATCATGTTCATAATAAAGTACACCTCCCCCCCGCCCCCCGGGTGATATTACTGATGCATCACACCAAAAATTGTCTCAAGTTCAGCCTCTGTTCAGGCTAGCACAGGGAAGTGGAAAGCCAGCCACGAAGACTGCATTCACACGATACCGGCAAAATCTAAAAACTGCGAAAAAGGTGACGAATAGGCCTCCTGTTCACACGAAAGCGGCACATATCTTGCTGGCAGATTATGTAAACAGTTGACTTTGAAGATGGAATTCTAACAGACACATTTTGAACACGCGAAAACAACGAAAACGACACGGCAAAACTTTTTGCATTTTTTCGACGCTTTCAAAACAATACTGATTGATTCTTGAGGTGTCGATACATTTCATTTACATTAAATTCTTTTTGGAAATTGCAATGAGGTTGTTGCTGTCAAAGTGTCCACCGTTCTCAATTTGCTCAGGGATGATATGAAAGCTACCGTCATATTTGTCATCGCTTTCAAATTGTGCAGGCATCGCGTGAGGGCTCACATCTTTAAAAACGTCGGTGTAAAATTCTATTACAGTTTTCTTTGAATTAAATGGCTTGGAAGGAAGTTAGGGTATTTTGCTATAAATCTGCCGTGGAATTTATTGATATCTTGATTAATTTCAAAATGGCAGCATTTGATAAACTTTAGGCTATGCCATCATCAAATTTCTAAATCCTATGCCAGAAAAGCTACAGATTTCTGCTTGCACCATATTGTAGACTTTCATAAATTATGGATTTACGATGATTTTAATTTTTTCAAAATGTTCCATGTTATTTTCAAAAGTGATAAAATTGCTGTCATTTTGAAAAAGTCAAGATATCAAAAAATTTCCACGGCAGATTTACAATAAGTACCATAATCTCCTTTCAAGCCATTCAATCCAAAGCAACATGCCATAGAATTTTACACCGACCTTTTTAACGATTAGAAAGATTTGAGCCCTATGCTAATCTAAGGCCCCGTTTACATGAGATCGGATCCGATCCACGTGTCGAAGGGGAGTTTATTCCGTATCGGATCCAAAGCGGATCCAGAATGCTGCGCACGCGCATTTGACAGCGTTGTATTGCTCGCTAGGCCTATTTGTTGGTTTGTACCCGTTTGGATCCGATTCCAACCGTTTACTAGAGTCCTTTTTGGGATCGGATCCAAATGGGATCACTTTCGAAAGCGATCCCAAATGTGTACGGATAGAATGTTACAATAGAACTCGCTACTTTTCATTGACACCTAGATACAAAGTAATTTGTGAATGCAGACAAAGGAAATTCCATGCTCGGTTGGTCAAGACGTAAACAAAACCAAAGAAAGCCGCAAAAATTGCCCTAAAAGTCGGGACGCTAGCGCGCTCGTTGTGCGTCCCAAAAATGGTTTTTAAGAGCAAATATTAGCACATATCGAAAGAAGAAGGGTATATCTATACTTCTGCCTCGGGCATTTTATTCTTTTCGTACAGAAGCTGAGCAGTAAGTGTTTTAATTACACCTAAAAAGTCAGAGAATTTGAATCCCCTCCCAATTGGCTTCTGCACAAAACGGGTAAAATGCCCGCGGCAGAAGTTTAGATATATCCTTCTTCTTTCGATATGTGCTAATATTTGCTTTCAAAAACCATTTTTGGAATGCACAACGAGCGCATAGCGACCCGAGTTTCAGGGCAATTTTTGCGGCTTGCTTTGTTTTTGTTTATGTCTTTGTTTACGGATAGCAGATCCAAATGGGTTCGGACCCATCGGGTCCCGTGTAAATGCAAGGCCTATCCGTTACAGTTTGGGTACCGATCCATTTTGGATCTGCTCTCGTGTAAACGGGGCCTAAAATTCGCTTTTCATAAAGTCCCGTTTATGGCCTCCTCTTCAGTTGATTTGAAAAGCCGCAAAGACAGCTGTATACTCGGAAGAAGTGAAATAAATTGCTTGGCTTGAGAAAAGAACAACAAGATGCCTGTTGATATAAACAAGAGTTTGTTTTATTGCTATGCTTGCTTGGAAATGGTTATAAAAACATTTTGATATGATAGCATGAAACTAAACATTGCATGAAACTAAATATTGCAAGTTTGCTCTCATTGACGATAGTATTATGTTAGCTGGCAAATCCGCTTGCCTGCCCTAAGATAAGAATCTCGACAATTCTTCAAAGGATACAAAGAAAAAGCAGAGATTTATCAAATCAATTCTTGCCGCAAAGATAAATTACTTGGCCCATTCCTTCGTCATTCAAGAAGATAATAGCTTCAAGTTGAAGAATTACATCACTGGAAACAGGAGATAAAATCTCGAGGACAGTTGTTTGTTACGATACGCAAAACTTCAAGGAATAACCTGAAAAGCGATTTGCAGGCGGCAGGTACGTTTAGGATTTTGAGTTTTGTAAATATCATAATTGCTAGCTATTTGAAACATTCTGCTAAATTGGATTGATGTTTTGTTTACAATTTTAGGAATTGTTGGTTTTTTCGAATTAAGCTTAGTTGCTTGTTGCTATTTTAGGAGGTTGTGGTTGTAGGAGATATACATTTACGGGATGCTTTTGGTTCGCTGGTGTCGACTTTTGAGGTTTTAAATCTTTGAGATTTCGCTACAAGCAGTTTGGATAATTACCACCTATCTTGGAGCTTTATAAATCTTTCAATACAAGTGTCGGCGATCAAAATTTGCAAAACAAGGCTCAGTTGCGAATTCAAAGCTGTAAAACCTGTTCAACACTTTTCTGTGATTCTGAACAAAGCCTGAAAGTTTATGGAAGAGTATATGCAGTTATGGCCGACCTTGAAGTTATATGAATATTTTAATGCATGTATCGGAGATTAAAACCTATAAGTCAAAATTCAGTTGAACATTCATTGCTTTGAAAACATATTCAGCCATATACCTAGTGTTTGTTCTTAAACAATGTTTTAGGATTTACGGAAGAATTTATGCAATTGCTGTCGACTTTGGAGCTTCATAAATTTTTAAAAACAAATATCTACGATTAAAAGTTTGTTGCAAATTCATTGCTTTAAAGACATATTTTCAGCAATCGTATGTGATTCTGGGTGATTCTGGACAAAAGTTCGGGGGCTAACATATGCATTTGTGCAATTACTGTGACCCTTGGAGTTTCATAAATCTTTAAAAACAAGTATTAACGATTAAAACTGTAAATCAAAGTTTAATTGCAAATTCGTTGCTTCAAAGATATGTCCAGCCATATAATTTGATTCTAAACACAGCATTTTATATTAATTCTAGGAAGAATTTATGCAAATTACCTCCCATCTTGGAGTTTCATAAATCTTTCAATGCATGCATTGACGAATAAAAATTCATATCAAATCTCAACTGAAGCTTATTACCTCAACGAATAAATGATCCATTCTATGTGATTCTAGGTAAGTACATAGTCTGCAAATACTTTGAGATGGTCATTCAATCATTTCAAATCATGAATTTTGTTGCTCAGTAATTATTTTCTATAATTCAAGAAGCTCTCCTTACGATTATGTGTGATTAAAAGTTTGCAAACCGAATTTCAATAGAAACTGGCTGCATTAATGATTTAATCATCGATTGTAAGTGATTCCAGGCAAGTAAGTACTCTGAAAATGTTTTGAAGAAATATGCTCAGTTATTTCAAGTTTCTTTTGCGTCTATTTTGCTCAAGAATTTTTTCCTAGGATTTAAGTAAAGATTTCCTGAAAATGATTAACATTTAAGAAGGCAGAAATTAAAGGTCACTTTTAACTATGTTTTCTGCAAATCTAGAAGCCCATTTTGAGCAATTAGTCTTACAATGTACTGGGGAATGTATGCAGTTGTGTCAAGTTATGAAGCCTCGTTATTTAGAATTTGCTAACTGAAGTATCGTCATAAACTTCTGGATTTGACGTTCTTCAAAGTAACTGCATTCAGTTTTGGTGCTTTGGAAGCAACGTAAAATTGCTTTTTACAAAACATAGTTGAAAATCAGGAATCCAAGCGGGTGTTGCAATTCCTAGCTCCTACGGAGGGCTTAACGTTCATCCTCTTATGTCAAAAATTCCGGGTGTCCCAAAAAAGTCTTCCTGTTTGAAAAGTTCCAGAAAACCAACTATTGTCTCGTTTTGAACGATGTAAAGGGCAATCTGGATCCTTATCACTTTTCCTGATGTTTTTGCTGATCAAAAGACACCATAAATGTGAATTTCCATTGAGAAATCCTTGAAAATGTTAAAAGTTTAGTGATGGAGATATGTTTCATTTCTTCCATGTTTTACATCATTTATGCGAAGGCATACAACCGCTTTTGTCAATTTCATAGATTGTTATTCAAACTTGGCAATAAGCTAAAGTGCAGATCACAGGACCTTGTCTTGTGTACTATACTTTTTCTTCAAACTCAAACAAAACCGTGCGTTTTTACGGACAAAACGGACAAATGTGATGTTTCTTGGGTCCTTTTATGGAGTTCAAGCTCCGTACTGTTGGAATTCAGAAAAATCAGAATTTCTGTGTATTTTGAATTGCAAGTTAAACGATCTTATTGATAAACTGTTTTTAGCTCTTTCTTGAACATTTCAGTTATTCTGCTTTTCAGCAAAATGATTATAGAAAATCTATACGCACAGATACAAAAATGAAACAAATATTCAGATCTAAGTCGGGCATTGTATAAAAGAAACTTCCTTTACAATTTCTATAAAAAAAACACACTCTTATTCTAATAACAGTTCAAATCATGAAACTTTTTTCTTGGGACACCTGGTATGTCTCCGAATGTATGGCGTTACTTGTGGAACTCACAGTGTCTGTCCAAATCTCAATAGTATACCAACTGATGATCAAAAGCTTATACCTTTCATTTCTAATGAAGATGAACTTCTTCTACAAATATTTCTGAATTTCTTCATGGTATTTACACCAAATGTATTACGTTAGAAAACAATAATCAATAAACTCATGCTAGCAAACCTATGTGTGTAATAGTGGTGGATGCGCTTAAACGGAACGGTATTTTATCGTAGATCTGGTGGATGCGTAGCCTACGTGCAGACTCTACTGATTCCCTGAAGAAAAGTGAGGTTCCTCCTCCAGTAGAGAGAAACCTCACTTCTCTTCAGGAAATCAGTAGAGTCTGCACGCAGGCTAGTTGAAGCGCTTATAGTATCTTAAATATGGGGGATGCATTTAAACGGTAGACTGACTCCACTCGTCCCAATGTTTTTCACTCCATTCCAAAATACGCAGCACACAATGCGCAACTGCAGAGGAGCATCGTTCGTTTAATCATTGGGACTCATGAGTTAATGGCTAAATTCTCGGCCCGAGATTCGATATGGCCTAAATTCCTTAATTTTAGGAATAATTCCTCACAAACCCGAATAAACTAATCCAGAGGGCGTTAAATGAGCCCATCACAGGACAGGTTTCCCATATAATGACAAGACAATCTTTCGTTTTCATTATTTTGCCCTATTTTCAAGAGTTTATTTCCCGACAATGATATGAAGACGATGCCTATAGAAACTGGCGACCACCCAACATAAAACTCTTCAGAAATCATGTTTTCTGACAAGTGTAAATATTGACATGCTATTGTAAGTACAAACAATGTGCTTCAAGCGGCCTATACGGGCCAAAATTTAGGTCAATAAGTCTTGAGTCCCAGTGAGAGCAATAATAATTCAGTTCAAGATGTTGTTGTTGATGTTGTTGTTGTTGTGATAATAATTCAGCTCAATATGCTTTTGTTGTTGCTATGACTGGGACTCTGTATTGAGTCCACGTAAACGGCAATGGGTTATCATGTTAAATGTGGTGGTATACTATCGTAAATGTGGTGGATGTGCGTAGCAGGGGTGGAATATTATCTTCACCGTCGTAGATATGCTTAAAAGGGGGTGGGTTATTATCTTGATGGTGGTAGATACGCATAGCAGGAGTGTATCCACCACGATCAAGATGATCTACCTTCCCGTTTACGCGCATCCCCCACTATTAGGCGGGCTATCACGCATATAGGATTGCTAGCGTAAAACTATCTCCAACCTAAGATTTGTCAACACTCTAGCTGTAGCCTCTATTCAGTATCCTTGTATTTCATTTGATCATCTTTTGTTATAACGTAGCTTCAGCTGACCATGATGAGTATGATATATTGTCTATTATTACCTGACTGACATTTCAAAAACGAGGCAATACAAGAATCCCGCCAATCCCATTGGTTAATCGCACATTTTTCCGCGGTTTTCCTGTAGCCTTGTATAATACGATACAAGGACGCATTTTCGTTACCACAGCAACTGATTTAGGCATGTGAGATTTACAATAAACTTAAGCGACATAACAGTACCAAAATGCGTTCGACAAAATGATCTATATTATTAAAACGTGAGGCGAATTTTGTGTGGCGTAAAACTCGAGCACCGTTGCGCTGATCCTCGCGAAACTTTCCAAATATCTTCGTCTTCCCTCTACGGGGTGCAATAAAGATTTTATTTTCTCAAATTCGCCCCCAAATCAGGGTAAGGGGCGAATTCGGTGACATCAAAGGATTGGCGGAATCCCTTTCAGTTGTCTGTGTACAAGGGAATGATCTTTACACATATCACAATTGTCGGACCAATGAAAGATTGGAGCCATAGAAATGATTGGAGCTTTATTTTATTCAGACTCTCTTTTGAAAGGAGGAGAAGGCAGAGTTATACAGATCGACTTATTTTTCCAGCATAAATTTTGTTGGCCCGAGAGGAGAGTAAAGGAGGGGTTTGAATGAGAAAGGGAGACCATTCTTAGCCCAGGGGGGACACTCTTCATATACACAGATGGGTCTTCATATACGCCGAGGAATTTTCAGGAAACCCAAAAAATATCAGTTTAGCTTCATTTAGCTTAAAAAAGCAGCTCATTTTATACCTTGACATCTGTAAACGAGCATAAAAGATCTGGAAACAGTGCAAATTGAGACCAGGATTCTCAAATATTTGATGACCAAAAATATCGAACGCATAATTTTAGTTTATTTGGACCCAAGAATATCACTTTCAGCAATATTCTGACCCAAAAATATCGACTGACATCCCCGTATGTGCATGTGCTGAGTGCCCCCCCCCCCCTGGATCCTTAGCAGCACGGGACCGGAGATCCAAGGCTCCTATCGTTCCATACTCTGGTTTCACTGCTCCGGATTATACACCAACATCGGATGATACAAAGCAGAAAATGCTCTCAACGATTTCCTGTTTGTGTGATGTTGGTGTTGTCAAGGAAAGAAGAATCATGTCATAAATAAGATCATGAGTGCATCCATACAAAGGAAGACTTCAGAGAAGTAGGGGGGCCGGTCAAATGAAAGGGAGATTTATTCTGAGGGGCATAGAGCTAAAAAGAGAGTACGGGATATAAATGGGCAATGAGATGCTAAAAGTAGATGTCTTACTCAGAGTTCCTCTTACTTTCGCACATTCTAGAGGAGAGGATATAAATATGCTCGCTGCAAAGGAGCCCTTCAGGGAAAGGAGAGTTGAGAAGTCTATTCTAAACAGTTAGTGAATTGAGCGAGGAATTTGCTGAAAGGGTCAAGGGGTGCGATAACGATTGACTGTTTCGGTCGTTCGATAATCAGTCAGAAGCTATTCTTTTCAATGAAGCTTACGTTTTCTCCGGGGGGGATGGGGGGTCTAGCAAAATATCTCTTTTTGGCATGTTGGTGTTTTGACAACTTGCTCTAGAAAAATTACTTGATCTTGATACCCCGTGCTAGAAAAAATTGGTGAAAACGATACCCTGAAAACGAATGTAATAAGTAACCGTCCCCCTGGGGTATTGCTAGCAGTTTCCTATTAAATGTCATATTTGTAGGTAACGACGGGGGCCCAGGCTTATCCAAATCACAGATTATCCAATTATTTCCTCACTTACACGGTTGATATATGTTGTTAATTTGGGTACAACGGAGGAGCATTAGTATGTAAATTTCAGAAGAGCAAATATTAAAGAAGGTAAACGATGGAAAGTAAGGGAGCGGTTATTTTAATCCTGGGTACCAGCGCGGAAAATACTTTAACAGAATTAGACAACATTTCAATTTTATACCCCATCTTGAATTTGGAAAAAAGTCGTATACCCCACCACCTTGCAGCGAAATGGTTTTGTACCCCATCCAGAAGTCTTCCAGGACGTGATGTATAAAATTTATACACATGCATGCCAATTTATTCCAGGCAATTTGCATACCACTGCAAAAAATTTCAAAATTTCCCTTTAGTTTCTGCTTGGAAATTTTGGGGAAACGGACTAGTTTATCTGGGAAGTTGAAGAGAAACGGACATTTCCATTTCCTTCTTGGGAAATTATGAGGAAAGTGTCCGTTTCCCCAAAATTTCCCCATGAAAAAACGTAGGGAAATTTTGCCATTTTTTGCAGTGTACAGGCCCAGTGATTCATCATTTCCAGTTGTCTTTCAATTTTACTTTTAAATGTTAACTGATGACTTCACATAAATAGTTTTCAAGCAAAATAGTTTTGTACCTCATACCAATTTCCCTTGATATTTGGATACCCCCACACAGTAATGGGAAAGATTCTCATGTCCCTGTCAAAAATCCTCCGCCTTGGTAACCCAGGATAAAAAATGACTGCTCCCTAACCGAACAAGAGCAATGACTGCGACTGTGGGAAATTTGGGAAATTAGGGAGCGCAACTTAGCAGGATAGATTGAAAACATCTTGAGGGACTTTAAATTGCATGAACATTTAGCAAAGAAAGGATACATAAACAGTGACAAGAGGAAGCCACGGGGGGGGGGGGGGGGGGGGTCTCGGTCAAATTTTGGGTAGGGGTCTGCCGCGAGCATCTTCAAAAGGGTACCCTTGGCTAGACCAATTTCACCATTGTTTGAACCATTTTTTACGAAAATGGTACCCTTGGCTAGACCAATTTTTACCATTTTCTCGACCAATATTGTCAAATTTGTGCCAAATATGATGTCATGACCGTTCGCTAGACCAATATTGTCTAAAATGATACCCTTGGCTAGACCGTTGCTGGCCAAAATTGCAAAAAAGTATACCCTTGGCTAGACTAGAAGTCCGAAAAAGTGTACCCTTGCTCGCGGCACAAACCCAGGTACCTTTACTATGGAATAACCCCCCCCCCCCCTCCGCCCCCCGTGGAGGAAGCAATGTGGAGAAATAGAGGAACAACAACGAATTGGTTCATCTTGCCTCTATCTTTGGAATTATAAAGAACGTTGGCAAGCATCGACGGAAATGAACACCGATTAAACCGCGTGCCTATATGTGATAAGACTTAATATTTCAAAAAATGAGTAGCTATGCAGAAGGAAGGACAACAAGAATAGAGACGGCTGCGAGAAACAATATATCAAATGCAGGTAAATCAACTAACAGTGCAAAAAGGTCTCGGAGTAGACATGCGAGACGGAGTGGAATTGAATTTGGTGCAAGGCTGGTGCAAAGAGCTGACCAGAGCTGATAAAACAGGATTCTACTGGGTTTTGAAAAGGGAGAAATTACACCAGAGACATATCCGTTTGAACATGAGACATGTAAGAGAGAATGCAATGGATCTCAGCATACGCCACTTAGATGGAAGTGTATTTTTTCTACTTTGGAATTTCCCCATTTTCAACCATGGGTAGTTAGACACTGTTGGTGTGCTTCTATGAAGGAGCGCTGGATAATATGTATCTGCGGAAGAAGTATTGTTTAGTACTGTGGAGGAGATATCGAAAGAACGTCCGCAGTACTAAACAATATTTCCTCCGCAGATACATATTATCCAGCACTCCTCCATAGAAGCACACCAGTAGTGTCTAACTACCAATATTTCAACTATTGATTTGCAAGCAGGTTGAAGTAAATTTGTATTAGAAATTCTAGCAAGCTCTTGGAAAGAAAATAATGAACATTATATAATGTCATATATTACCATTTAGAGAGCTGTAATTTTCTCAAAGAAACTGCCCCGGTATACAGTGCTGAGATATTCCTTCCAGTCAACCAAGGATTAACAACGTGAAGGTCCAAATTCAAGTTAGAATTTCAATTCCGCAAAATTAAACTGGAAACAAATGCCTATCTTATCTGGGGCCAAAACATAGAATAGTCTTCCATCTGAGTTTAAATCAACAAACAATATCAATGCATTCAAACATAAGACCAAAGAGAACTTTTTCTAAAATATACAGAAAGAGGAAAATGACATTTATGCCTTCTACTGAGGACCATATTGAAAACACACATGCAACTCTGTATTTCCTTTTCTCCGACGTATTTCCGTTATACAGCATCCTCTAAGGGGACAATTATGGAAATAAGGTCAGCTTTGCCTTTTAACGCTATCCTTGCCACATTAAATAGCAGTGTTTATCTTTACGTTTTGGACATTTAATTTTGCAATGTGTCAATTTTTGTTATAAAACATCTAAATATTCATTGTGGCAAATTGATACATAACATACCAAAAAACCATTGTTATGAACTCTTAGCGAAAGGTTGAGTATAGGCCCTGGCATCGGTTGTTTTGAAAAGTCAATATGGGATCAATTCTAAGCGTCAGTGGAAGACTTTCCCGGCAGACTGAAAACAGAGACGTATGAACCGGTTGCACTGGGGGCACATGCCCCCAAGATTTTGCAATAAACAAAGACGTTCCCTTTTTATTTTTAGGAAGTGCCCATTTAGCTTAATGAAAAATGCCCTTGAAGTGTTGTGCACCCCCCCCCCCCCCCCCCTCACCAAATTTGAGATGCTTCCTACGTACCTGAATGAAAATAAGATTCGTAGCTGCAACATGCCCCAACTAAACATTAAC
The DNA here is from genome assembly GCA_039566865.1 of Aurelia coerulea. Lineage (NCBI taxonomy): Eukaryota > Metazoa > Cnidaria > Scyphozoa > Semaeostomeae > Ulmaridae > Aurelia > Aurelia coerulea. The sequence continues at coordinate 13,838,844 of CM076960.1, read as the reverse complement.
CATGGCTGACACGGCAACTATGATAACAATTGAACATTTGATACAAACGCGTCTCCCTATCCCTGGTGAGCAAAGAACAACAAAGCAAAAAATGGGGAACTAAATCAACGAGAGTAGCGAAGGCACGAGAGCGCAATGTGGGCATCTAAATCATTTAGAGTATAGTTAAAACTAAGAGAAAAAGAAAACAAGCAGAGAGTGCACGGAAGGCAGTAAGAGCAAAGCAGGCAAACGAGAGATAGTGAAGGAGTGAGAAAAAATACGACAATGAGAGCAAGGAGAGAAGATGTTGGCCAACGAGTCAACTGGATAGATCGAGGAGATCTTAAGGGTCTGCAGAATTATTGAAAGTATTCAGCATGGAGAAGATATAAACAGTTAACAGAGGGATAGAGAGTACCAAATAGACCCCATCCTAAGGTATATTCAGGATATTTGTGCTTAGGCTGGGGTACCAAGCATCAACCCAACATGATAATTCCTAGCATGAAAATAGACGCCGAAAAATATTTTCTCTGACCCAACACTACTAAAATTCATGAAGTCAGCATCTTAATTCCATGGACAAGTGCCCCAACTGATTAGATTGCTCATAATTTATTTGGAAATTTCAATATTTTGATTTTAGTAATGTTACTTGATCTTACTTTAGTTTGTAAAAAATATTTTACCCGTTGTTTTGCTGTCTCCCATATTTGAAACCCAAAAAGGTAATCTAGAATTTGAGGAACAGAACAGAACCCCCCCCCCCAACTTGGGAAAATAGATAGAATATATATATACACATCTCTCCCTTAGTAACTGGCGCACGTAAACTTAACTTTCCATACACTTGAATGCCAATTACGACGGCGGGCCAGCGCGGCGCCGCAGGCGACGCGCGGCAAGCCTAGTATAAGTTAAAATTAGAAGCTATCAGGTAATACAACTGATACTAAACGGTTTTGTAGTTGTTCAGGAAAATATAAAGCCCTCGGTCTTAGTGCACAGACCTCGCAAAATTGTTTCAAAAAGCTGACGTGATCAAGCACTTCTGTAAATCAGAATGCACGATGACGTAATTTACGCAGTTCTTGCTAAGCTATTAAATGGAATGAAAGATTTGACGCCTAGGTTTTCAAGCAACGCGAAGAAGAAAAATCTTACTGCAATTGTCTAAATGTGAAGATGATAGTTCGAAAATTATCACCTTATACTAATATATAACAATTTAATTACAGGTGATATTGAGCTGTGAATTATCAAGCCTAAAGTTAATTATATTTGCTCAGCAAGAAGTGAAACAATTTATTTACAAATTCATAAATGCTTTCATCCTCATCATTGCTTTCATTATCATCATCATCATCACCACCATTATCATCATCATCATCATCATCATCATCATCATCATCATCATCATCATCATCATCATCATCATCATCATCATCATCATCATCATCATCAACATTATCGATGATTTGTTGAAATGTGATTTTAGTTGTTTTTGTTTGTATTACCCTTTATTTAAGATTTGAAATCTTGGTTCAGCATAAAAAACCTGTTGATATTCATGACCCCTCTGGTCGAAACCAGTTTTGCAATTTATTGCATTAAAATTGGTCCGCCCTGAATGCTTATAGAACTCACAAGAGAATTCATAACATAGAACCATTGTTCCGGAAAAGTGAACCATGGGCCAAAAAAATATTCCAAAGTTCTATAAAAGGGGAACTGATCACCAAATACAATCATTCTCCGTCATACATATTCACAAGGGGACATGGGAACAATGCAGATGACATATGTACACATACTTCATCAATGGATTTAAGTCCAAACATGCTGCTGTTCAAACATTCCTTTATTCCCTATTGTTCTTAATCATTGTGCTGGCTAATCATAATGTCACAGGAAACACCCATTATCAATCGTTGGCTTTGCGTGGGCTCATTACAATGGAAGCCAACAGTGAGCCAATGGTAGAACAATAGAGAACAAAAGAAGCCCACTGAGCCCACGGTTGTAAGGATGAAAGTAATTTTAGATACGGGGTAGCATTCCTACATTTCGTATGAACTGCGGAGGCAAATCATACGTCACTTAGGCATGCTAAAATGACAAAGTATTTTGGCGCGTAGTTTCAAATCATTTTGAACACATGTATACAGTCCATGAACTGGTTGGCTTTGCATGGGCTCATTACAATGGAAGCCAACAGTGAGCCAATGGTAGAACAATAGAGAACAAAAGAAGCCCACTGAGCCCACGGTTGTAAGGATGAAAGTAATTTTAGATACGGGGTAGCATTCCTACATTTCGTATGAACTGCGGAGGCAAATCATACGTCACTTAGGCATGCTAAAATGACAAAGTATTTTGGCGCGTAGTTTCAAATCATTTTGAACACATGTATACAGTCCATGAACTGGTTGGCTTTGCATGGGCTCATTACAACGGAAGCCAACAGTGAGCCAATGGTAGAACAATAGAGAACAAAAGAAGCCCACTGAGCCCACGGTTGTAAGGATGAAAGTAATTTTAGATACGGGGTAGCATTCCTACATTTCGTATGAACTGCGGAGGCAAATCATACGTCACTTAGGCATGCTAAAATGACAAAGTATTTTGGCGCGTAGTTTCAAATCATTTTGAACACATGTATACAGTCCATGAACTGGTTGGCTTTGCATGGGCTCATTACAATGGAAGCCAACAGTGAGCCAATGGTAGAACAATAGAGAACAAAAGAAGCCCACTGAGCCCACGGTTGTAGGGATAAAAGTAATTTTAGATACGGGGTAGCATTCCTACATTTCGCATGAACTGCGGAGGCAAATCATACGTCACTTAGGCATGCTAAAATACGGTAAAAACCATGTACAAAGTATAGTCGAACCCTATCTACGATACTGTTGCACGGTATGGGGATGTTGCACTGAGGCAGACTTAAAAAGATTGCAAATTCTCCAAAATCGCGCTGCCCGTATTGTGACAAATAGTGCTTATGATGCACACTCCTTGCCCCTTATTAAAGGTCTGGGCTGGTTAACAGTTAAAGAGCTGATCAGGTTTGAAACGGCAACTACTGTTTTCAAATCTGTTAACCAACTTTGCCCAGACTATATGGCCCAAATGTTTCAAAGACAGCGTGAACAGGCAATGAGGACGCTAAGAAACACCGAAACTGACTTGAAACTTCCACGGTTTAGAACAAACAATGGATGAAAGTCATTTGCATATCGAGGGGCTACCGTTTGGAATAGTCTAGAACTCACCAAATCAAACTGTCTCCCTCGGCTATGCAAACTGACAAATTAAAACTAAAGGAAGGATTATAAAACAAACTTTACGTACTTCCTTCCATCAAGAACATAGTCAATCGGTTTTCCTTTCTGTTGCAATTTAATTTCCTTTTTTCGTTTGGATAGGAATAATTAAAATTAGGTTTTTTTAGGGAATTTATCTGACAATGTATTAAGTAGAATTTGGAGTTTATTGAGTAATTAATTTTTTCTTTTTCTTTTTGTTTTCTTTTCTGTTTTAACAGGGCAGCATTCCTAAAGCAGTTTTTTTTTCCGTATGAACTGCGGAGGCAAAATCATACGTGAACTTAGGCAATGCTAAAATGACAAAGTATTTTGGCGCGTAGTTTCAAATCATTTTGAACACATGTATACAGTCCATGAACTGGTTGGCTTTGCATGGGCTCATTACAATGGAAGCCAACAGTGAGCCAATGGTAGAACAATAGAGAACAAAAGAAGCCCACTGAGCCCACGGTTGTAGGGATAAAAGTAATTTTAGTTACGGGGTAGCATTCCTACATTTCGTATTAACTGCGGAGGCAAATCATACGTCACTTAGGCATGCTAAAATGCCAAAGTATTTTATAAGAGAATGTTTTCGATCGTGTGAATGGTCATGTCTGATTGGAAGCATTCCCATTCAATACCCACGGGAGATGAGATACTTTTGAAGTAGTATTTGTAGTATGCTCAAGGGAGTCTTTGTTTTTCAACAAGCTACTCTCGTGGGAAGGAATCAGATTCGTTCTCAAGTTCCAACATTCACGCTGTTCTAATATTCTGTACCCCTCGGGGCTGAATAATGTATAAAAGGAATGGGTTTGATCCATGAATGACCTAGTTGTGCCTAAATATCAGCGATGGCAGATGGCCGACAAGACTAAGAACTGGAAAGCCTTACAAGGCGCTGCAAAGATAAAGAGGCGATTGCACTTGAAAAAGGATAAGGATGGGGTGTGTCCTTGCCCAGTCAGCGAGTGTGATCATGAAGGATTCCGTAGCGAGAGAGGATCCAGAAAACATATTCAGACAATCCACCCTTGGTTCTATTACTTCGATAAATACCCAAGTGATGTGGTTTGTGAAAAAGGCAAAGACCAGGAAGACAGTCTGGTAAATGGCAACTCAAGTCAGTTGAGCAGTAATGGAGCTGTCTGTGAGGATATTGCATTTTCTGAGCATTTCATACGCTGGATGTGTAGTTGCAGTGGTGGAGGACGCACCGAGGCGCATGCAAATCAGATATCATCACGTGCCCTAAAATTCCTACGTTATTGTCTGTCGGAGAATCCTACCGATAGACTTACAAGTGAAAAAATTGACTATTATCTAGGCTCAATGGAATTTCTTGCTAACTTCTTAGATCACATAACGAAAGATGAAAGTATCGGACACGCCGGACATGTCAGCTACATAAACGCTTTACTGGAAATGGTAGAATATCGGAAATTCAAAGGTATCGACAGCAATAGCCTCAATAATTTCAGTGTGGCAGTGGCGCTGCTAAAAAGAGCTCGTAAATGTGTTGCAAAGAAAATGAGAGTTCGCTGGAGTGAAGAGCTTGATATAGATACCTTGCGGAGAAAAGGGCACTGGGCGACGATGACGGAACTGCAACAAGTGATACCATTTCACATTGAACGGTACAAGAACCTATTGAAAGACTGCAAGGAGGGATCGATCAATATTACCCCGTCACAATTGACATTTGCAACGAGATTCATTGCAACGTATCTTTTCTTGAGGGTGAAAGGAACCCGGCCCATGACGTATCAGTTCCTCACAGTATCCATGGTTACATCAGCTGCCGCAAATGGAGGTTTCGTAGATCAGAAGACGTTCAAAACAGCCGGGAAGTATACGTTTGACTCCCTTGTCATAGATGACATAAGCATGAAAATACTGAGCGACTACATTGAGTACGTCCGGCCACACCTAAATCCCCATTGCGACTTTCTTCTTGTAAACAGAAGCGGTGGGCAGTTCCTCAAATTAGACCAAGCTATGGGAATTCTCGTTCATGACGCTATTGGAAAGTATGTGCACCCAACACGCTACAGACAAATCATAGAAACAGAGAGCACTGATGTTTTGGATGCAGAAGAACGAGACATCGTATCCCAGGACCAGAAACACACATCAAACGTTGCAAAGATCCATTACCGGAAAAAGCGCTCTCGCGACGTGGCTGAGAGAGGTAACGACTGCCTAAAGAAACTGCGTGGTGAGCAAGGAAGGAGCATGGATAAATCTTTGGAAACTTTGGCCACAAGCTACGAGACAGAGGGAAATTTGGACACGGAAGACATCCACACTGCACATACCGCACTTTTGGACAAAGAGGCTGAGCAGAATGGTGTGGATGCACAAGGCATCTGCAGCAGCACGAGGTCGAGAAATCCTAAAATACCAAAGTCAGGTGCTAAATCAGCTACCGACTGCATGGTCTTGTTTAGTGCATTCGAGGATAATCAGTTACTAAAAGGAATCAAGAAGCATGGTCTTGGAAAATGGGTAAAGATTCTTTCAGATACAAGCTTGAATTTTGCGGAAGGACGTACAAGAAACGCCCTATTGCGAAGAGCAAGGACAACCCAGTTTCAGGACTTATATAAAAGAGATACTGGACGAAATCTTTTCTAATTATTTAAATAATTGCTGTTGACAATTGGAAATTTTAAAAGTTGAACATTGATGAATTGAAAGCAATTTCAAATTTGACTCTTGTTTATTTGTAATGCCCTGTTCCGATGTGATTTTGCAGGGAGAATTCTTTTGAAGTTCTAAAATTACTTTCATCCATAAAACCGTGGGCTCAGTGGGCTTCTTTTGTTCTCTATTGTTCTACCATTGGCTCACCATTGGCTTCAACTGGAATGAGCCCAACCAAAGCCAACGGTTTCATGGACAGCATAGAAGTATTCAAAAATATTTCAAATTGCGCGCCAAAACACTTGCTCATTTTAGCATGCCTTTGACACCAGCGCCAAATGACGTAATGATCTGCCTCCGCAGTTGATTAATAGGAAGTGCAGGAAAATAACTTTCATCCATAAAACCGTGGGCTCAGTGGGCTTCTTTTGTTCTCTATTGTTCTACCATTGGCTCACCATTGGCTTCAACTGGAATGAGCCCAACCAAAGCCAACGATTTCATGGACAGCATAGAAGTATTCAAAAATATTTCAAATTGCGCGCCAAAACACTTGGTCATTTTAGCATGCCTTTGACACCAGCGCCAAATGACGTAATGATCTGCCTCCGCAGTTGATTAATAGGAAGTGCAGGAAAATAACTTTCATCCATAAAACCGTGGGCTCAGTGGGCTTCTTTTGTTCTCTATTGTTCTACCATTGGCTCACCATTGGCTTCAACTGGAATGAGCCCAACCAAAGCCAACGGTTTCATGGACAGCATAGAAGTATTCAAAAATATTTCAAATTGCGCGCCAAAACACTTGCTCATTTTAGCATGCCTTTGACACCAGCGCCAAATGACGTAATGATCTGCCTCCGCAGTTGATTAATAGGAAGTGCAGGAAAATAACTTTCATCCATAAAACCGTGGGCTCAGTGGGCTTCTTTTGTTCTCTATTGTTCTACCATTGGCTCACCATTGGCTTCAACTGGAATGAGCCCAACCAAAGCCAACGATTTCATGGACAGCATAGAAGTATTCAAAAATATTTCAAATTGCGCGCCAAAACACTTGGTCATTTTAGCATGCCTTTGACACCAGCGCCAAATGACGTAATGATCTGCCTCCGCAGTTGATTAATAGGAAGTGCAGGAAAATAACTTTCATCCATAAAACCGTGGGCTCAGTGGGCTTCTTTTGTTCTCTATTGTTCTACCATTGGCTCACCATTGGCTTCAACTGGAATGAGCCCAACCAGAGCCAGCGATTTCATGGACAGCATAGAAGTATTCAAAAATATTTCAAATTGCGCGCCAAAACACTTGGTCATTTTAGCATGCCTTTGACACCAGCGCCAAATGACGTAATGATCTGCCTCCGCAGTTGATTAATAGGAAGTGCAGGAAAATAACTTTCATCCATAAAACCGTGGGCTCAGTGGGCTTCTTTTGTTCTCTATTGTTCTACCATTGGCTCACCATTGGCTTCAACTGGAATGAGCCCAACCAGAGCCAACGATTTCATGGACAGCATAGAAGTATTCAAAAATATTTCAAATTGCGCGCCAAAACACTTGGTCATTTTAGCATGCCTTTGACACCAGCGCCAAATGACGTAATGATCTGCCTCCGCAGTTGATTAATAGGAAGTGCAGGAAAATAACTTTCATCCATAAAACCGTGGGCTCAGTGGGCTTCTTTTGTTCTCTATTGTTCTACCATTGGCTCACCATTGGCTTCAACTGGAATGAGCCCAACCAAAGCCAACGATTTCATGGACAGCATAGAAGTATTCAAAAATATTTCAAATTGCGCGCCAAAACACTTGGTCATTTTAGCATGCCTTTGACACCAGCGCCAAATGACGTAATGATCTGCCTCCGCAGTTGATTAATAGGAAGTGCAGGAAAATAACTTTCATCCATAAAACCGTGGGCTCAGTGGGCTTCTTTTGTTCTCTATTGTTCTACCATTGGCTCACCATTGGCTTCAACTGGAATGAGCCCAACCAGAGCCAGCGATTTCATGGACAGCATAGAAGTATTCAAAAATATTTCAAATTGCGCGCCAAAACACTTGGTCATTTTAGCATGCCTTTGACACCAGTGCCAAATGACGTAATGATCTGCCTCCGCAGTTGATTAATAGGAAGTGCAGGAATGTTACCCCGCATTTAGAATAACTTTCATCCATAAAACCGTGGGCTCAGTGGGCTTCTTTTGTTCTCTATTGTTCTACCATTGGCTCACCATTGGCTTCAACTGGAATGAGCCCAACCCAAGCCAACCGTTTCATGGACAGCATAGAAGTGTTCAAAAATATTTCAAATTGCGCGCCAAAACACTTGGTCATTTGCCTTTGCCGTTAAATTATGTGACATGGAAGAGAATTCACACATCATGAACTGTAGACAGCTGTTTTTCTGAATTCTTTCAGAAATGCGAATACAATCATAACAATTATGGACGGAATACAATCATATGTATATTTAACGCAACAAATGTTTAATTTTGTTGTCACTCATCGGTGTTTACTCAAAAGAGTCAATTTTTGTGCTTTGTCTTCTTTGGCTGGGAGGTTTCTGCTATGTCTTCTAGCGAGCGTTTTGTTTCCCTTAATCTTCTTGCAGCAACAAACACCGGCTCACCTTGGCTGGCAGGGCTACTCCTTACTAAACGTATACCAATTTTTTCCCGAAGATTCTGTATCACATCGATTATGTGGGGACATTTATCAAAGAACTCTTCACTGTTGATGTTGCCGAACTCACCCATAACGAGGCGCCAACTTTTTGCAATGTGTGATGGCATCTCTTCTCGTTCCAGTCTTGCTTTTGCTATACATTTGTGTGTATAGGTGAGGGGACGTTTTTCAAAGAAGGAATTTTCGAGCTGGCATTTTACTTGCCGGTAAAAACTGTAGCTGTTTAACTCTGCAGTTTGTTCTGGCTGTGCACATGGTATCTCATCATCAGATTCTTCTCCTTCGCTTAATGGTTGATACTGGCAGCTACTTACATACCTTGTTGCAACTTCCTCATTGGATGTCGTCGGTAAATCATTTGTTTGCTGCAACAAATTTGACTGTACTTGGTGGATTGCTGTATTGCTGTTGTCTGTGACAGACGTTTCTTGCAAATTGTCAAGCAGACCAAGGAGACGATCCTCCTCTTCCAGCTCAGTTGATGCCTGATTTGAAATTTCCACTGCGTCTGCTTGCAGGTCCGGATGAATGAAGCATACCGGAGCGATGTAATTCGGCTCTTCAGCAGCAATGATTCTTACACCTGATGACACATCTGCTTCTTGTATGTCTTCTAGTGTCTTTATATCGAGGAGGTCTTTACTTCCACCGTTTGCAAAGTCGGGATCTTCACTCTCTTTTTGAATTTTTTCCTCGTACCACAGCTCTTCCGGTTCTATGAAGTCCCGATACTTCGCAATCTCACTGGCCATCCAGCGAATGCACGCCATGGAGTTTTTGCGCATCCATTTGTCTGCCCCGACAACAGTAGATGGCAAGGACTCTGTTTCGAAACAAGTGATACGTCTTCGAACGTTCTCCTCCTCGATTCCGAAATGTGGTACGCAATTTGTTGTTATGTAGAAGGGACTGGAGTTGTCGACAATTGACGGAGATTGGTGTTTTATTGACTTCACCATCATTCCGCCTTGCAGCACAGTTTTTGCCATGTCAGAATTTAGGGTATTTTCTGACCATTCATCCATGAAGACTAGCTCCGTGTTCTCGTCAATCATAGACGCAGCAAATTGCTTCTCGCTGGTGATTGCTGCTACCCTTTTTGAAGGGATGACTCCCAACAAAACATTCAGCCAGCTGGTTTTGCCAGAATCTTTTGGTCCAAAGACCACCAGCTTCCTGATTTTATGGGGCATCTTGTGTGCCATTAGGCACTGGTAAAATTTGTTGAGAAACATGGCACGTTCCTGATCCTCCTCAAATGAATTCATGATTCCCTCCTTGAAATACTTTGCATCACTTTCCAATTTGCTATCGAAATCTATGAACATGCGTGGAGAAATGGTGCCTTTCTGCTCCGGCCCCAATGGACATTCGATGAATTTACGCTTACGAATGTCAAAGAACATACCATCCTTAACCTCAATCAAATTGAAATCAATTGTCATCTGCTTGAAGATCTCGCATGCATCTGTTGACATCATCTTTATCAGATTTCCCATGTGCTTTCCAATACCTTCCCTCATGACTTTACTTGCAAGCATCTTGTTTAGGTATTTCTCCACTGTCATCATCTCAACATAGGTAAATCTGGCTGCTTTCGGCATGCCATATACGCTGCCTTTGTACAGGATATGCTGGAATTTCTGCATGGCACGGTTTAGCCTTTCAATCGTCATAAATAGGTCAGAACTTGGCTGGGCGACCATAGGCGCTGTTGCATTCTCTTTTACAAGTTCTACCAACCGAAATTGAAGACCATCTTTGTCCAACTGGAGAGCTGCTCGCCTCACGTCTTCTAATACATTTGGATTGACAACAACTATCCGCACATGTGTTTGATACTTCTTTGCCATTTGGGTTGGTGTCTCACCATTCTCAAATGCCCGTTCCACTTTATCTCTTGTCCAATGAGTTGCAATGGAGGCTATTTTCTTAGTATAGCAGAAGCGTGCTGAATCAGATGCCAGTTGTTGCACAGCAAAGTTCTTGTGATCTTTCACAACCACGGAAAGTTCTTTTGCCAATCTTGCTGTGGCCTTTTCTTCCTCTGCAAATGACACATGTGTGTTGATGCTTTTAACATTTGCTTCGGTGTCTTCGTTGTGAAGCAATCGTACTATCGACTCAACGCTGCAGTCTTCTAAGGGACTGTAGGCCACAAAGTATGCCACTCCAGGGTTAAAAAATGAGGTAACTATCAGCGGTTTCTCTTCTTCATCTTCAGCTTCTGACTTGTCAGACAGCATTTCTTTGTCGCTGTTCTCTGTAGCTTCAATCGACTGCCCAGCTTGTGTTAGCTCTTCTTTTTCGGTCGCTTCCGGATTTTGTTCGCCCTGTCTTGATTCTCTAGCATTGGTGTTCGTGCCAGTTAGTGCAGATATAAAGAAATGGATCCCTTTTTTTTGTGCCAGTGCATCATCCATGGACATGCGTTTGGATACGATGAGGTCTTTCGCAAGGTTTCTATCATCTGCCCGCCATATCGCACGGCAACTCATAGCAGCAGTGTTGTTCATCACCTATTTTTATAAAAAGATGAAAGGAAATGTAAGGCTTTGAAAAAGAAATCCAGTCCAGGAGCTACAGCTAAATTGGCCACAGCAAATCGTCAGACTAAAGACTAAAAGAATAGCAAAAGCGAAAATAAGCTTTTTGTAGTACTCACCAGAGGCAAAATGTTCACTCTGAGTGAATTGCGTATCCTCTTCGATGACAGCCGCTTTGCCGGTAATCGATTTAGCAAGGAAAGCTCGCCTGGATTTCGTAGCATGTTGACTTTATTGAGAAACCGATCAACTGAGAAGCCAAACATGTTTGGCTTCCCTTTAAAGCTATGATGATTCCCAAAGGAAAGAGGAACAATGGAACATGGTTCCTACCATCACTAACGAAATTGGCTTCTCCTCCAAGAATGATCTTGGGACATAAAATTGTGTGTTATTGTGAACAAATGATCAAGGGAATACGAATTTGAGATAATGATATTTGGGACTACCGGAATGCAGGAACATGTGTTGTTGTGAACTAATGATCAAGGGAACACGAAGTTGAGATAATGATATTTGGGACTACCGGAATTCAGGAACATGTGTTATTGTGAAATAATGATCAATGGAACACGAAATTGACATCAGACGGCTTCTCCTTCAAGAATGAACTTGGGAACAGAAAATCGTGTGTTATTGTGAACAAATGATCAAGGGAATATGAATTTGAGACAATGCTCATCATCATCATCTTCACCATCATCATCATCAACATCATCATCATCATCATCATCATCATCATCATCATCATCATCACCATCATCATCATCATCATCTTCACCATCATCTTCATCATCATCTTCACCATCATCATCATCATCAACATCATCATGATGGACACAGGCTACTAACATTGCAGCCAATCCAAGACTACTTTACATTATTTACAAATTACATTATTTACTTTATCTAAATTTCACTAGATATATCTCCGCTGCACTGCATGGCCTTTCATCAAAAATATTCCAAAAAAAATTGCGCAACTTTTTTTTGGATAATCTACTATATGGGCAATGTAATGTCATGCTGATTCTGTGTCATCTTCTTTCAACTAATTGCCTGGAATCTTTATCCAAATAAATCTCCTTTTTGCAGATTCTGTTTCAAAAGACATGTGTTTGGCTTTCAATGCAGTGTTTGTGGTTCAAAACCTAAGATTTACTGTTCTCTCCAAGCTCCCACAAAAGCTCATTAAATCCCATTAGAACGCGAAAATGATGATTCTTTGTACTGCTCACAATGTTAAAAGATGCATAAATAGAGTACATTCTAAAATTGAGGGTTTCATCTGGCGCCATATTTTGTCTGGAATCATGGTTGGTTCTCCCAACTTGCCACATTCTAATTCATTTCACTTATTTAATTCAAAAGTCTAGCATTAGGTTGCTTTATGTAGAGCCTGAATTATAAATATTCGAACATTGTTATACCTTCCGCTCAGCTTCTGAGTTAGATCAATACAGTTGCAGGGCTGATGTTTAGAGCCATCCTTCTTCTTTCGATATATGCTCATGAGATCTCTCAACAATCCATTTCCCCATGCGTAATGCGATAGTTAGCCGTCTTGGTTTCAGGGTATCTTCTGCGGATTCGTTTGTTTGAATCGCTGCTTTAGAGAATTTCAGTTGCCTTCAATTGCTAATCGCTTTGAATTAGCATACCAATAAAAACGAACTGATTCTACCGTATGATTACAAAATATGTTTTTGCTGGATGCGCAAGGGCAGATTTGTAATACAATAGAATCAGTTGCTTTTGATTTACACAGCAATTCAAAGCAATTTACGACTAAAGATAAAGAAAATTGTCTCAACCATAATTCAAAATAAACAGCTGCAATAAGTTGCCCTGATACCAGCAGGGCAAACTATCGTCTTGTGCATGCAAACTATCGTCTTGTGCACGCGAAAGTCAGTTCTTAAGAGAAGTCACGAGTTTGTAATGAAAGAATCTGGCGGCAGATTTGTTTTTTTGATTCAGGAGCTGAGAAGTGACTGTTTCATTTAAGCCCCCAAAATGCGAGAATTGCAAGGCCTTCTGCCCACGGGGGGGGGGGTTCTTCCATAGTAAAGGTACCTGGGGATGTGCCGAGAGCAAGGGTATACCTTTTCGGACTTCTAGTCTAGCCAAGGGTATACTTTTTTGCAATTTTGGCCAGCAACGGTCTAGCCAAGGGTATCATTATTGACAATATTGGTCTAGCGTACGGTCATGATATCATATTTGGCACAAATTTGACAATATTGGTCGAGGAAATGGTCAAAATTGGTCTAGCGAACGGTCATGATATCATATTTATTTGGCACAAATTTGACAATATTGGTCGAAGAAATGGTCACAATTGGTCTAGCCAAGGGTACCATTTTCGTAAAAATTGGTTCACACAATGGTCAAATTGGTCTAGCCAAGGGTACCATTTTCGTAAGTCTAGCCAACGGTACCCTTTTGAAGATGCTCGCGGCAGACCCCTACCCAAAATTTGGCCAAGAACCCCCCCCCCCGTGCTTCTGCCCGGCTTCTGAATGAAAGAAACGAGATCTGTGCGGCAGACTTTTAGATTTATCCTTTATATATTTCATTGCAAGCCCATGACTTCTCTTTTACAAAAATTACCTTCCTTGTGCACAAGGTTATAATTTGCCCAACTGGTTTCAGAGCAACTTTTGATGCTTCATTTGTTTTATTCACTGCTTGAGAGAATGCCCTTTTTCTGCGATCAATAATCGCTTTGAGTTTCGGTGTCGATAAAAACCAACCGAAGCTATTGTTATAAATTCTGTCCTGGTTGGGTGTGCAAGGTGTAAGCAACTGTGGATTTTGTTTAAAAAAAATCAATCTTTGACATCACAAAATGATTTGCTCTCCTGACGAAGAATAGATTTCACACCTACAGAGCAGCTGACCATAGTGTTTTGTGATTTCTGCATATTTCAAAGCAAATATCACATTGAACAAATAAATATAATAAGAATAGAAAAGCTGACACTGGGATGCTTTCCGCAGACAGTGTAATCTTTGCATTAAAATAGCCCGAGAAGCAAACAGAGATTTTATCATCAACTTGACATTTCAGCAATTACAGACAACAATTTTTGGAAACTGTCAATTCTGTTATTTCGCATATGAGCTCATCAAAATCACGAATAACGTTGGTTGAAGTAGGGAAAATTGTGTCGAACGAGTCTGATGTAGCTGAAACGTTTGATAAATATTTTTCACAATCACTAATCACTGATTCTCTTGGAATTATCGAAAATGAAAGTATTAATCTTGATTCTAAGATATCAATGATCCCATGGATCAACTCTTGTTTAAACATTCGGGGCACCCAAGTATTCAATCGTTCCCTCAATGAGAACATTGGTTCTTTACTATTTGAAAAGGTTTCAATTGAAAATATAAAAAGTGGAATTAGTGAACTAAACCCCTTCTAAAGCAACCACTTCCAAGGGTATCCCTCAAAAGTTGTTAACATCTGAGTCAGAACTAATTTCCACACCTTTGCAAATCATATTTGATAACTCAGTAGAACAAGCTTCCTGTCCTGATGAACTGAAGTTAGCCGATGTGCCGATGTATCTTCTCTTTTTAGGAAAATAGTCAAAACTTTCAAGGGTAATTACAGACCTATTAGTGTTCTGAAACCATATGCATGTAACTTTAACAATCAATACGTCATGTCGAATACAGTCAAAGGCCTTGAAAGGTCCATGAATATAGCTCCGATTTTCCAACCCTTGTCCAAGCAGGTTCTCCATTTTTCAATTGCCCACATCAATGTATGTTGAGCATTGTAGCCATTACGAAAACCACAAAGAAGAGATGATAAATACGGAGACATATGTATCAGGAGCTCCTGACAGTGTCAAAGGTATTTGAAAGGCTCATGGGTACTCAAATTTCTGCACATATGTCTCAGTATTTATCATCTCTTTTTTGTGGTTTCGTAATGGCTACAATGCTCAACATACATTGATGTGGGCAATTGAGAAGATGGAGAACGTGCTTGGACAAGGGTTGGAAAATTGGAGCTATATTCATGGACCTTTCAAAGGCCTTTGACTGTATTCGACATTACGTATTGATTGGTAAAGTTACATGCATATGGTTTCAGCCGTGACGCTTTATTGCTTGTCCACAGCCATCTGGAAAATCGGTAACAAAGAGTAAACATCAATAGATCTTTCATTAACTATAAACATCTTCAACTTGGCGTTCCCCAAGGATCCGTCATTGGACCGCTCTTTTTCAATATCTACATCAATGACCTTCTGTTATCGATTCAAGAAACGGAAATATGTAACTATGCCAATGATACAACCATTTATACTTGCGATATGCGTCTCTAAAATGTAATCTCGGTTAGAAAATGACCCCCAAAATTATAAGCGAATGGTTCACAAACAACTACATGAAACTTAACAAAGACAAATGCCATTTTATGATTTTTGGCGAAAGAACTGATCAAGATGTCGGCATAAAAATTGGCAACTGTACAGTCACTCATTCACAAGAGGAGAAACATTTTGGGGTTTTGATTGATGCAAATCTCTGTTTTGAAAAGCATGTAAGCAATATTTGCAAAACGGCTGGTAACAAACTATTTGCCTTGTTACGAAAATGAACAACGAAATCAATAGGCTGCACGAGAGAGCCTTACGAATTGCGTATAAAGACTATATTTCCAGCTTCGTAACCTAATAGAAAAGGATAGAATCTGTAACAATACATCAGAAAAATGTGCGATTGTTGATGACTGAAATGTTTAAAACTACTAATAATTCAAACCCTAGTTTTATGAATGAAATTTCCAGCAAAGAAGAGTTACATATAATTTGAGAACTACCAATACATTCTTTCTTCCTAACTATCTAACAATCCGATACAGAGGGCAGCTTGTCTGGCACTCTCTTCCACAGAAAATTAAGGATTCAAATTCTGTGCAACAATTTAAGGATAGAATTAAATATCGGAACAATGAAGGCTGTGACTGAAGACCGAAGCGCGTGGGCGAGTGGATAAGGCGACTGACTTGTAAACCAAAGGTCAGAACGGCCGAGGTTCGAATCCCACGCTGGACAGTTTGGTCGCTGTCCGTAACTCTAGCTCGGGTCAACCAGAGCCATGTGAGGGAAATCTGGTAGCTGCGGCGGTTGATGGTAAAACATCCGTGGCCCCTGCTGGAAATAAGTCTCTCTCAGACTTTCGCAGGCTAGCCACGTTAAATATGATACCTACCTACCTACCTACCTACTTGAACTTTGCAATTTGTATGAACTATGTAATTTTATTGACTTGTTTTACTTGTATGTATATGCATGTATTTTTGTAACATTGTATTTAATTTGTTGGCTTGAATTAGCTTATTTATGTAGGTATGTAAGTTGCCAACTTTAGATAAATTGATAATAAAAATGGTGATAATATGAAAACACAACTGTTATGCTAAAAACGTTTCGATGTAAATCTTCTTCAGTGTCAATAGTAATAATAATAATGATAATAATTGATTTGGTCAACTTAGAGGAGCGAAATTTATTCTTCAAAAAAATTGCTTTGTGGTATTGCAGAGATGTCCTCTTTTGTTGTAACAAAGTGTGTCAAATGTCTCGTTCAATTCCTACCCTGACCATCCCCCCCCCGGGCAGCCCGGGGGTCAACAAAAATTCCTTGCTCAAATGCCCGGGGGCCGGGGAAAAATTGATGGTCAAATGCCCGGGGGCCGGGCACTGGAAAAATGCTATATTCCCAGTTACTGTATAAGGAAAAGCTCTCGTTATTGCCAAATGCTACTCAAATGCCCTGGGGCCGGGGAAAAATGTAGGGTCAAATGCCCGGGGGCCGGGAAAATTTTTTGTCTAAATGCCCGGGGGTGTCCCGGGGGGGGGATGCAAAAAGGAATTCTCTCAAGAAACAAATCAAAAACAATGGAAGCCACATAAGATGCTGTGAAACCAAGACGGCTAACTACCGCGTTGTGCACGCGAGAATGGGTTGCTAAATGTGATTTTCCACTGGGCGACCAATGTAGCGCGATGAGACAAACGTCAAAAGTCAAAAGTTTGCTGCGAGGGAATAAGATTGAATTCAACTACATTTTGACAAGAAGAGGTTCGTTCCGCAAAAAGACATTTTTTCCCTGGGAAGTTCATGCTCGACATTCGTCATGTCGCATATCTATCGACAGTAGAAGGATAGATCTAAATATCTGCTTGCATGTTTAATTTATTTGATGCAAAGCTCAGCATTAAAGGGAATCGACATGATTAAAAGCTGCCCAGGCCAAGTTGAAATAGAGTCTGTTGTAATTGGTTACAGTAGAAACCCGCATAAAAGAACCTAGGTTTTTTCTGGGCAGCCTGAATAGGTTCTTAATTAAATGGCCACTATTCTATTCTAAATTCCAGCCTGTAAGGTTCTTAAAAAGGTTCTTATATACAAGCAGGCCTTGCACACATTAACATTGTTTTCCAGCCCAAGAATTCTTGAGATTTCTTGAGAATTCT
This sequence comes from Aurelia coerulea, assembly GCA_039566865.1. Taxonomy (NCBI): domain Eukaryota; kingdom Metazoa; phylum Cnidaria; class Scyphozoa; order Semaeostomeae; family Ulmaridae; genus Aurelia; species Aurelia coerulea. Next base: position 13,821,167 of record CM076960.1, on the reverse strand, counting down.
TGAGAATCCTTGAGAATTCTTGAGAATTCTTGAGAATCCTTGAGAACAAATCTTTTGTACCAATTAAGAAGTCTGTTCAGAATGTGAAGAATTCTAAAAATTCTGGTCATTTTCATAATTTACAAGAAAGCTATTATATAAGAACCTTTCCCAGTTTCAGTCTCTTAGAGGTTCTTATTTAGGGGGTTTAAAAGATTGAATTTCAGCCTCTAGGTTCTTATAAAAACAGGTTCTTTTATGCGGGTTTCTACTGTACTTTAACCTCGTCCCAGGGCCTCTTGCATATAGCAAAGGCCCTGTTAAGTGCTCATTCATACCCAAATCAAGGATTTTAATGCTTTCAACTCTGCTTCTGAATTTAAAGAATCTCCCTAATTTCTCACATTTTCTCTTCAAATCCCACATATACTTCTGGCCTTTTCTTCTCGGAAGCCTTACCTTTTTAGCACATGATTGGAAATTCAGATGAAATTGAATGTGAAATTTAGATTTAAAAAAAAAGTTGCTGAAAAACTTAAAAGCTTTTTCGAATTTAAAAGCGAAATAATTAATTCCCTAGCTTCGCGTATCAAAATATTTAGACTTGGGAACAGTATTGAGTGAACTTTGAATATGTCGTCGAAGCTACTAAAACAGGAACGAGAAACTGAAAGTTGAAGTCCTCCCTCGCCCAAATTAGCATATGCCTAAATACAAAACAGATCTTTGCAGCTTGTGAGGGATTTAAATTACACATAGTTTTCATTTTTTGGATGAATTAGATACCAGGCGAGAAATATAATAGATCGAAAGATTAAAAATTGAATCAAGGAATTAAAACTGTGTAGCATAGAATCATGTTTTGTAAATGTAGCTTCCCAGTTTGTAGGGAATATGAAAAATGCAAAAATGTATCAGACCATTAAAGAATTCATTCATTCAGTCATACAGACAGATACACACATTGATAAAAAAATTCTGTTTTAAATGTTGAAGTGTTATCATTATCATATAATAATGATAATTATTATTGTTATAAAAACGCAACTGTTCTAGTGCAAACATTTCGATATAAAACCTTCGTCAGTGCATTTACATCCCAAGACAGCCAAGTATTTTTACGCTAATTTCAAAATTTACCTAAAACATACTATTTAAACAAAATATTTTCATATAAATTTTAGGTTTAGCGTATAAATACTTGGCTGTCGTGGATTGTAAATACACTGACAAAGATTTTATATCGAAACGTTTGCACTAGGACAGTTATGTTTTTATCATTTTCTTTTTGTTTTATTTTGATTGTGGTTAAGTTTGATAGTATTATATTATGATTGTATATTACATAGAAGTAAAACTGTTTTTGCGCTAAACGTTTCGATTAAAAATTTTCATCAGTATAAAAACTTTCTATCATATATATAATATATATATATATATAGAAATGTGAAAATACAAAAATATGATATTATATATTATATTATTACTATTATACTATTTTCTACTATTATTGCTACTATTTATTGATTCACACACTAGCAAAAATCTAACTCCATGGTATGAAGTGTATTCAAATAGTTTTTGCATCGAGGAAAATTCTACTGAAAATTTTACAACATAAGAATTTAAACACAAATATTTCCGATGAAAAGCAAAAAAATGGTGAAGTGTTGAAAGTTTTCTAAATTATCATAATTTGATACTGAAAGTGTCTTTTACCTTTGTTGCTCTTGAGCTTCTTATAAAGAGCTTTTTCAAATAAAAATTTGTGTATATAAAAATCTTCACTTGATGACAAGGATGACAGACGGGCCACATTTTCAGGTGGCAAACGGCAAGATGAATAGTAAAAGTATAGCAAAAAGGATATTCGCCATTTTGCTCTTCTGCGCCTAGACTCAATACACAGTCGCAGTTTCTCTCATTGACTGAAATAATTCAGCTACAACTGATCGAGCTCCAGGGAATCAAGGCCCTTATTGAAGCGAGGAAACAGCGACATAAATCAAATGGGGTGAGGCGAGCGAAAGTCTTTATGGAGTAAGTGTATTACCCTCTCCCGATTGGACTACTCTACTGGGAGAGAATTTTCAATTTAAACTCAATTCCATTTTCGTAAACCAGTCGAGTTTGCACTCACGCTAAATCCGTACATCCTCTCCAGCGTTTCTGTTCTTGGTATAAATAGAGATTTCTCCCGCTGATGAAAACTTTGTGAGGACTTTTCGCCGTCAGCCCTGCTGAAGTTGTTTCCACGATGTACTCAGCTCTACTGTCTCTCGTGCCCAATCTCCATGCTTTAATTTGTCTGCGAAGGAGCTCCGATTTTCGCGCCACAATCTGACCGTCGCCATTTTACAAGGACCTAACATTTTGCAAGGACAGCCGCGGTTCGTTCTGTCATTTTGTCTTGTCTCAAGCGGAGCGGAGAAAGATGTCAGTGATGGGAAGCATACCTAGAAAGTTCATATATTTTGCTCAGGATACGAAGGTCTCAAAAAACTACGTAGGAGGTACACGGCAGCCTGATTTATATAATGTATTTTTGTCTCATGTTGTTAGGCCCTCTCTGGAGGCTGTCATGATGACTAGAAAGCGTTTTTCGCTTTAGTTTTCTTTTCAATTCAGTACCTTCAAGGCTTGAAGTCGAGAGCTATTTTCACAAATGTGCAAAATTAACAAATAAACGGGAATGATTTATAGCTTATTTTCTAGAGGTACGCAAAGGAAACAATTTATCTAGGGAAAGCTATCTGTACAAATATTCATCCCTTACCATGTAGATGGAATGGAATCCAAGACATTAGATCTAAGAGTGATTTGAGGGCCAATCAATCACGTCGTGCTTAAACTCGCACCAAATCAAATATGATGTTTCAAAATTTAGTTCAAGATAAGCAAGACGTGTAAATTGAATTTAGAATTAAGCTCAATTCAAATGTAATGCACAACGTAAGCTCGTCGTTGCCAGTCGCACTACGCGGCCAAAGCGCGACTTGGATTTAAACGTCGCACTTCTGATGAATCAAATAGAGTTCATCTGTTTCACATGAAATTTGAAATATGAGGTTACAATGAAAAAGGCTCGTATCCGAATGAGCACCAAAATGACGTAGCTTTGGAATCGCCCGGATGAATTGGTGCGGCTGAAGTGCGAGGAAGTCAAATTAAATTTTTATGACACGCTTACCTTGTGCTTTTGTCGATCTGAATCCTAATTGATTCAATGGGAGTTAAGCACAACGTATAAATTGGCCCTAAGAGACCAAGAGATTGGGATTCACATGATTGACACAGCAATTAACCAAACTGGAAATTTGGTTTAATGACCATAGGGTTAATAAATTCTGTGAGTTTCACATCAGAATGAATCCCAGCATTGGTAACTATTCCCAGTGGACACAGTTCTCATGTACCATTTTGAGGAGTTTTAGATCTCAAGAGACCACAATCCCCCTCATCCTTTTTCAATTTAAGTCCCTTTTTATTTAGTCTTGATGCCAAACAATTTTTTAGTTTCTGATTTGACATACAAATTTACAATCTAACCATTGATCAGTGGCATCTTCTAGCACTTTCTATCTATTAATCATTATCATGTGATCCAGGCTTTAAACAAGCTCTTAACTATACTGATTCTCAGCTGTAAGCAAGCCCTTATACTGATACTCGGCTGTAAACAAGCTCTTATACCGATACTCGGCTGTAAACAAGCCCTTATACTGTCGTGTTGCGGTGTTTCTGCCTTTAAATTCATTCTTATACTGATACTCGGCTATAAACAAGCTCTTGTAGCGATACTCAGTCCTGCTCAGTATTGATGTTAAAGTAGAAGTAGAACAGAGCTTTGACAAGAGAGAACTTTCCTAAAATTTGACAAAGACCCAAGCGAATTTTGTAGTAGCATTTTTAAAGCTATTTTATTTACAGAAATATCAGACCATCAATTGTGAATGGGAGAGGACTGAAAAGGTTGTCATTTCATTCTGACTACGAACCTGCTCATCAGAAATGGGAGGGCTGAAGCCCCCCCCCCTATAATTTGGTAAAGTTTATTCCTTTTGGCTGAAAAAGGTTCTGAAAATCAAGCTTATGGAAAAGAAGATTTGAAAACATTAAGGAAATTGTCAAAGTTATCAATCTATCCCGTTTATATTTCATACAACCAGATACCAATCAATTTTAAAGTGATTTGAAGTCCTATATTTTATAATTTCGCAGGAAAACCTCCAAGTGTTGTGATCTGCAGCTCCTTTCAATGGCAATTTCTTAGCATAACAACAGGGGCATTTTCCTACTATCTAAAGGGCCTGGTGACAAAGAAGTTTTCCAACTTGGGCATGCAGCCCCCCAATATGAATTTTATTTCTTGCAAAACTAATCTTAGAACGATTAGATTTAAGCACTCTGTGCACCATGGCATAATTCCATTGTGATTAATTCATGCAGCAAAGGCACCTAATCCCCAAGAAAAGTCAGTTCATCGGCCACCAAAGACATCCACCCCTGCCACCCTCTCCCGAGGAGCCAATGCCCATGCCGATTCATGTAGATGCTAGCACGTGCCAGCTGAAGGTGGATGGGTTGGTTTTGAATGACACTCTAGTATTGATAAGCAGTCACCAGAGAAGTTGCTCTACATAGAATTGCGTCAAACTGTTGATGTAAAATGGGTGCTGTACAAAAATACAAGGCTAAACTTGGTCTTGTACGGGCCAAGTTTTAGCCTTGTAGAGGGGATTATGACCTTGTTATGATCTTGTACTAACCTTGGAAGAAAATTACAAGGCTATCAGTAAGATTCCAAGCTGCAACCAGTCTAACACAAGGTTTCCACAAGGCTTCTACAAGGCTAATTAGCATTTTTCAAGCCATTTACAAGGTTACAGCAAGGCTATTCCAGGCTATAACAAGGTTACAACCTGTACGAAAATACAAGGCCATGTAATAGCCATGTACAAGCCTTGTAGTTATGGCCTTGTAACCTTGTTATAGCCTGGAATAGATAGCCTTGCTGTAACCTTGTAAATGGCCTGAAAAATGCTAATTAGCCTTGTAGAAGCCTTGTGGAAACCTTGTGTCAGACTGGTTGCAGCTTGGAATCTTACTGATAGCCTTGTAATTTTCTTCCAAGGTTAGTACAAGGTTATAACAAGGTCATAATCCCCTCTACAAGGCTAAAACTTGGCCGGTACAAGGCCAAGTTTAGCCTTGTATTTTTGTACAGGAAGGCCATAACTACATGTGCACGGATATTATTCCTTTTTTTCTGTTAATACTAAATTGAAACTAAATAATCTAAATGTGTAAATACTGTACCACTCTTGGCGTGGAAGACACAAGGTCATCTGGCCTCCGCCAAGAACGGTACTTACAATTTTCAATCACAGCTTCAAAAACAAAAACAGGACAATAAAGCAACACAGGGAACGAGGTCTAACCTTTATATATCATAGACTCCTGCCAGTTTTGTACCATCAAATCGCAACTGGACGGTACAATGACGACGAAAGTCCAGCACTTGTAAAATTTGGGGGTTTGGTGTTGGGGGCTTCGTTTTTGTTCCTTGGATTTTGGAAGTTTGTGTGGAGTTCTGCAAACTTCTATCTTCACAGGAAGCTACAAACAAATGGTTGCAAACTCAAACTGGTTTGATGTTAACCCTATCTGACCTGGGTGTTTTGAAACACTCAATGCCTGGGGGGGGGGTGGATTCCGCCCCCCTGTTTATCTCTATTGTCATAAGAGATATGGCAGCCAAACTTGGCACAAAGGTAGTTCATTATATAAAAAATGAAAATTTGAAATCATAATCCAATTAGCGATGTTGTTGTTGTTGCTAGAGCATGATGATCATCATGATGTCATATGACGTCATATAAATGAAAGCTTGCTAAAAGGTCATGAAACTTTATTTTTCATAAATGAAAGATATAGATCAAAATATATATAAATTCTTAATTTAGACTTAATTGGACCAATTAAACATGATTAAGAGAGATACAAAGTATGTTTTTCTCAGAGTGCAGTATGAAAAATTGGTAACCATGGAGACAAGGCTAAAAATAGAATGTCCAAATTGTTGCAGTTTTATTGCTATATGATACAAAGTTAAACTTACGAAGTATCAGAGGCCTGCTGCATGTGTGGAAAACAGTGTAAACAAAAATGTACTAGGGGGGGGGGCGGAATCCGCCCCCAGGTCAGATAGGGTTAAATTCAAACTGTTTAAGCCAGGTCCATAACGCGGAACTCGTGGAAACCGTAGCCTGCGTGCAGACTCTGTCAGAAATATTGAAAAGAAGGAAGTAAGTAGCTACTTATCTCCTTCTTTTCAATTTTTCTGACCGAGTCTCTCCTTTTTTTCAATTTTCCTGACCGAGTTTGCACGCAGGCTAGAAAACCGCGGAACAGAATTTTTCCGTGAGATATAGTTCCGCGTTATTCACTGGTGTATTTATTAGGTAAAAATCCATAGCGCGGAATTGAAAAACACGGAAATTTTGTCAAGCCCTGAAAATTACATTCTTAATTCAAAGTCATTCTTTGATCTTCGAATGCACCTGCGCCCCTCTTCAGGATCGGCCTACTATTGCATTGGTGTTGTTATTATGACCAATATCAGCTTCAATTCAATCATAAAACAAAAGTTGTCATACAATCGGTATTCATTTTCATTTTATATAAAGCGCAATACAATACTACATTGTATACGGCCTAAACAGAACATAATTTAAAAAAATACAATTATAACAAGCTACGATAGAATATTACAGCGAGAAAACAGTAACGGAATATCGTGTAATAAAAAAGTACAATAAAACGAATTATTTTCGTGGGTTATGGCAACATACTCGGTTTTGGTGTGTTTTTACGAGTGGACATTTTATGGTTTCATGTTTAGAGTTTTTGTTCTGGGTTCTGCTGCTTGTTGCAAGAATTGTGCGAGGTTTTTCTGCTTGCTGATATCTTGGGATGACAATATATCAATGAATGTGTGCTCTACTTGTGTCACTGTTAGCATCCTGTTTAAATTAGGTCCGAGGAAAGTATGTCTTAGGTCGCGATTTATTTCGCATTCAATCAGGAAATGAATTCCGTTTTCCACGTTGCCAGACTTACACATGTCGCATGTTCGTTTTGATACTTCTAGTTTTTGGTGTCTGCCAGTTTCGATTCTGAGTTGGTGGTCACTGCATCGGAATTTGGCGATAAGCTTCCTGAAGTTGAATTGGGGGAGGTTTAGATAGGTCTCCGCTCTGAGCTCCTTCTTGAAAAGTTTATAAGTTCGTAGTTTAGAGTTACTTTTGCTGTTAATTGACGATTGGTTTCTTTCTTGTACCATTGACTCTTGAAAATTTCGTTCAGTTTTTTGAGAGTCTTTTTGAATAATACATTACTGGATATTTGATTTGCATTAGTGTAAATGTGTTCCATATCAATTAGTTTTAGGATAAACTTAACAGAGTTTAACCAATCATTTTTATCTTCCGGGAGCATTTTGACTTCGTTGTACGCAAGGTGAATGAGTGAGTTTTCATTTAGGGTAGCGATTCTGTGCCAGAATTTCATCATTGTGGGCTGTGGCCAACATATAGATTGTTACAGGGAATTCGCCTAATTCCCCAAGCACTGCTAATGTCGGACAGTTTCGCTTCAAACCTAGGGTAATTTTACAGAATTTTATATGTACCTTTTCAGCTTCTGATTTCAATGCGTATTCGCTGAGCATTTCGTTATCTTTTTTAAGTGTATCTAATTGATGTTTGGTAAATGGGGCAAGTATTTCTGACCCGTACGTGATAATAGGTTTGATTAGATGATTAAATAAGAATATAGCCTTGGATGGTTTATGGTTAAATTTGAAAATGGTATCAATGATAGGGTAGAGGGCTTTCATACCCTTTTCTTTTAGGATCCTCTTAGCAGCCATGAAACTTCCACCTGCTGAGATGTCTATTCCTAGGTAACAATATTGTTGTGCGAATTCAAGGTCTTGGCCTGCAATCTTAAATGTTTCCTTTGTTATAAGTCTTCCTTGGGCATTGAATATTAAGCATTTGCTTTTGTAAATGTTTATAGTCAGTTTCCATTTTGAACAAAATTCCTCGATTTTTCCCAGGGAGCTTTTTAGGCCTTCAGATGTAGTTGGCATAACTATTAGGTCATCAGCATAAAGTAGGTGGTTAATAAAAGTTCCATCAAGGTCAATTGGGTCACAATCTCCAGTAAATATATTTTTTATGTCATCAATATAGATGTTGAAGAGCAATGGGCTCAAAACGCATCCTTGTCTAAGGCCAATTTCACTAGGGGTTGGGTCCAAAAACCCCCCTTGGGTTTTTATGCAGTAGCTTATATTTTCAAATATCGTCTTTAAATTTTTGTACAGGAATCCTTGGACATTTTTCTCCTGCAGTTTTAGAAGCAGGAGGTTTCTATTAATCGTGTCATATGCCGTTCTAAAGTCTATGAATACTGTGTAGAGCTTTCTCTTTTGTTTTCTAATTGCCTTATCGATCAACAAGGGCAGATTTTGTAATACGATAGCACGAGTTGCTTTTGTTGACACCTCTATTCAAAGCGATTAGCGATCACAGACAAAGGAATTTTCTCAACCAGCAATTCAAAACAAACAAAGCCGCAAAAGCTTCTTTGAAACCCAGGTAGCTAGCTCGCTCGTTGTGCATTCCAGAAACTGTTTTTTAGGGCAAACACGAGCGTAGATCGAAAGAAGAAGGATGCATCTACACATCTGCCGCGGGCATTTTATTTGTTTGGTTCAAAAGCCGTTTAGGAGGCGATTCAATTCTTTTATTTTTTTGGGTGTTATCAAAACATTTACTGCTCAGCTTCTGGACCAAAGAAATAAAATGCCCGAGGCAAATGTGTAGATATATCCTTCTTCTTTCGATCTATGCTCATGTTTGCCCTTAAAAATAATTTCTGGAATGCACAGCGAGCAAGCTAGCTACCTGGGTTTCAGAGAAAATTTTACGGCTTTGTTTGTTTTGAATTACTGGTTGATAGAATTTCCTTTGTCTGTGATCGCTAATCGCTTTGAATTGAGGTGTCAACAAAAGCAACTCATGCTATTGTATTACAAAATCTGCCCTTGTTTTATCGATCAGTGTTTTTAGTACAAAAGTGTGATCAGCTGTTCGCTTTCCCTTTTGAAACCCAATTTGGTTAACAGAAATAGGACACTTGAGGGAGACTTCTGTTTCAAGTCTTTTTAAGAGAACCAGACTATACAGTTTGCTAAAGCATGAGTTAACCGCGATACCTCTGTAATTATCAGGGTTTGATGTGGCACCTTTCTTATGGATGGGGCGAAGGAAGTTTAATGACCATTCAGATGGCTGTACAGCAGATCTAAATGTCATGTTGAAAAGTTTGCAAAGGGGTTTAATGAATACTTCTTTTCCATGAATAATGAACTCACTTAGTACTTTATCAGGGCCAGGTGATTTGTTCAATTTGAGCTTTTTAATGCCTTCTAAAATTTCATCGTTGCTTATGCGATAGTCAGATTGGCAAAAGTTGACCTGTTTTTCTAGTTCTGTAAGCTTAACTTTGGTTGCTTCTTTGCTTACAGGGCATTGTTTATCACTAAAGAGAGTTTTAAAATGATCAACCCATTTGCAAGGTTCAATGGAATCTCCTGGATCATTTTGATAACTACCCCAGGATCTCCTGTCGTCTATTATTTTCCAAAATGATTTGGGGTCCTTGCCCTCTAGGTCTAATTGTTTGTTTGTTAATGAATTTCTGAACGATTTTTCAGATTTTCTAAGGCATCTTTTCTACTCTCTTTTACAAGCACAAAATTTAACCTAGAGTTTGGGTCTAATGGGTTTTCCTGGACAAGCATTTTGGCTGAGTTCAATCTATTTTTTAGTTTCCTACATTCATCATTAAACCATTTCTTTTTATTTTGCTGCTGTTTTTTGGGTCTATTATTTTTCCGTTTTTTTTTTTTAGATTTTTTAGCATTTAGTGTTTGTTCAGCAGTAGTGATGATGACTTCCTTTAATGTTTTAAAGGCATCATCTATTCCTTGTTGGCTTTCATTAAAAATGTTGCTGGTGAAATTAGTTAACTTCACTTTATTGGTTTCTGATTTCAGTGCAATTTTAAATAATAGTAATGATTCTTTATCTGCAAAAAATCTCTGTTCTCTGTTAATATTAAGGTTATTTGATTTAAGTTCTAATAATTCAGTGTTGACTAGATTAGTATTAATTCTTGTGGTAATACTACAATGATCAGATAGAAGAGTGAAAGGTAGTACTTTAAAGTCATTAATTGCATCCTGTACGAAAATACAAGGCCATGTAATAGCCATGTACAAGCCTTGTAGTTATGGCCTTGTAACCTTGTTATAGCCTGAAATAGCCTTGCTGTAACCTTGTAAATGGCAAGAAAAATGCTAATTAGCCTTGTAGAAGCCTTGTGGAAAACTTGTGTCAGACTGGTTGCAGCTTGGAATCTTACTGATAGCCTTGTAATTTTCTTCCAAGGTTAGTACAAGGTTATAACAAGGTCATAATCCCCTCTACAAGGCTAAAACTTGGCCTGTACAAGGCCAAGTTTAGCCTTGTATTTTTGTACAGGATGCATTAGGGAAGCATCAATCATCATATAGTCAATTACACTAGGATTGTCACTAGTTTTCGTAGGGAACCTCGTAAAGGACCCATATTTGTCTCCCTGAAAACGACCATTTAGCTAAATGTATCTAATTAGAATTCTTAGATAGTTTGATTTGCAGAATTCAATAAGTTTTTCTCCATGGGAGTCACATTCTTTGCTGTCTTTATTGTTTCTTTTCATGGGGTTATCAAGTTTATAAGAATTTATGTCATTTATTGGTGAATGTTTATCATTATTGTCATCTACAAAGTTTTCCCTCGTGTTAGTTCTTGCATTGAGGTCACCTGCTAATAATACATTCAGGACCGTCGAGAGGGGGGGTTGGAGGGGGTAAAAGGTCCGGGGCCCGGGCCTCGAAGGGGCCCGTAAAAATATCGTTCGACAAAAGTTAGTTATTGCTGTAAAATCTCCTTACAGCAACTTTTATGGCAATCTAGCTACCTGCCTTAAAACATAGACATAAGAAAATAGTTTTCTTATGTGGCTATGTTTAAAAGTTTTTGTGTTTGGACCTTACGAGTTGACTTTCGCAAAGTCACCTCGTAAGAACGAATCTTTTCATTGTTTACCATAAATATCGCTTCCCTTGATAACTTTTTCATGGAATATCTAAAAATTTTTTTCTAAAGCAGCTTTTTTAAAAAGGGCGTTTCCTTCATTCTCCGAGAGTCTGAAGGGCGTGGTCCCAGAAAATTTTCTTGGGGGCTCCCCCCCAAGCCCTCCCTGAGGCCCGATCCTGAGAATCGGTCCAGGGCCCGAGCTGGCTCTCGACGGCCCTGAATACATTGCCTTCAAGTCTGAACTTAGCTGTTTCTTCATCTAGTTGATTAAATATATCATAAGGTAGAGATTTAAAGTATAGAGAAGAGTCAGGACTTATGTAAACACAGCAAATGTAGAGATCTGAAGAGAACCCAAAGAAGCTTTTATCAAGTTTTATCCAGACCTTGTCTGGAGCTGACTGCTCAATAATTTTGATACCTTTGGCAAGAAAATTCCTGTAAATCAGCATTAGACCACCAAATGCACGGTTATTGGCACTTGTTTTGCGTGCAAAATGTTTTAGTGTGAAGCCTTTTAGGGAAATAGTTGTTATGTCAGTTTGTTTGCAGTGGGTTTCTTGTAGCCACAGAATGTCATGTTTTCTCAAAACCTGTTGAAATTCATCTTCATTAAGTTTGCATGTTTTAAATCCATTGGTATTCTCAAAAAGGCATTGTATGTTCCATGTACCCACATCAATATGGGTATATAAAAGTTGCTTCATGTTGTACTTTTGTTCTAAGTTAAACGGTTTGGAATATGAACTTTTAAAGAAACATTAAAGAACAGAACATTGTTATAACTTGATTGTTCTAGAGTGTATACATTATTTGTATTTACCTCCTTTGATATGGAAAGTTTCTCCTTGGTCTGGATCTCCTGAAACCATCTGGTGAGTTTTGTCTTACTCGGTTGACAACAGTTAAGTTCAGTGCCTTGCAGATACTGACTTTGACATTTGAGGCAAAAGTAGAGTTGCCATCCTTACTTAGATGCACTTTATCTTTGATATCAAAATATCTTCCGACTTGATCTTCACGGACATTCAGAATGCTGTTGTCACAGAGGACAACCTTGTCATCTTTGAAATAGATTTCTGCAATGCGTGCATTGAACAGCTGGATTTTCAGCTTCAGGTTTGAGTCATCATATCTTGGGATGATGGTACTGAGAACAACTTGTTCAGCCTTTTTACATCCTTCAACCACACAATCTTTGGTTAGCTGCACCATTTCATCAATTGTGGATGATTTCAGATTATTTGTACCACAATGCAACATGATGCAGCTTGTGTCAGCTGTGTTTTGAAGCTCTTGCTTGGCTTCCTGTAGAGTGGGGGCAAATTTAATTTTGGTCACTCTGCCTTCATTTTTGATTACAAAGTCCTTTGTAATCTAAGAAGGGGCTCCGATGTCAGTCAGAAAGAAAGAAAGAAAGAAAGAAAGTAAGTCAGTCACGCTCGTTAAAACAATTAATTAACGTTTTATCTCTGCTAATTGGCACTGAAATAAAGAAAGCGCACAGAAAGCGCATACAAGACAGAAGTTTCCTGCGATCCTGTAGCAACAGTTGACGTCGGCTTATTTCATGTTGGACAGATTTGACACCGCAAGATGGATAAATCACCATGATGTTTACCCTGGCACAACAACAAATTGACACGTTCTTGACTTCATTAGCAGCTTAATGATGTTAAAACAATCGTTTTCTAGAACGAACGCATCATTAGCCACTTATTGATAGCACTCATTATGCAAATAAGTCAACCTTGGAGGATGATGTAACCGGCGGCCTGCACAGAGGCTTGCATTCGCAGTATCACCGAAGGTAGAAGGACCGCCCTCCTACACAGCTACGGATGCAAACGTCGCAGGTGAAGTTGAGAGGAAAGGTGCAGAATTCCAGCAAACAATGGCCCCATTGACTGGGGGAAGGCACGTGATCACACTGAACCAAAACATCTTCATGCATGTGAATCTGCACAGAGGTTATTTTCGTGACTGCTTGTCTCAAACTAGATGCCCGCGAATAGAAACGTTCTGCAGGGTTCTGCATAAACATAAGTAATTTTGCATTATCGTAAATCTCATATGACATCTAATTTGAGACATACAAGGCGCTTGCTTTTCTATTGAAGGCGACTTTAGCAGCAACACTCATCTCTCTGACTGTAGCTAAAAACAGCATCAACGATCATTTGGGGTTATGAAGAAATCAATTTTCAGATTTTCTTATGCTTGCTTAGCTCAGGACGGACTTTGTAATCATCCAAAAGGATCTTATGTTTTAGTAGCCAATCTGCTTGTAGGCCTTTGAACATTGAGTCTCAGTCTCCCAATAAAATGACATCATTTGCTTTTCGTGGTGGTTTCCCGGTTGGTTGAAGTTAAACCAAAGAACTTCTTGAAGATAATGCAAGGATTAAGAAGCCTTTGGTCTCCTCTATTGTGCGATATCATGTGATATTGTGCACAAGTGTGTCCAAATATTGTGGGATATCGTGTGCAACAAGTGTGTCCACACAATCGCAAGGCAAGGAATGTCTTTGATCAAAAGACAGGGTGTGCAGCAGTCTTTCTCCGATCTTTCTCATCATTTGAACATTGAGGGACGGTTGCATTTCGCTACTTACGGCCTGGAGGAAGGGCACGCCCTGTCTTTACATTTTGCGATATACTGGCTTTTACGAAGAAACACAAGCAGCCGCAGCCGTTCCTGATCCAAAGTGAAGATGGAGACGTTTCTCGCAAGACTGCGAACATTTAGAGCCAAATTTTCCACAGAACCATTTCTATTTCTCTACATGTTCGCAACAGCGGTGCATTATCCGTTAATACCAGTACTGCTTATTTCAAAAGCTTGCCATCAGGCCTACAATAAAACAGTTTGCAGCAATCTTCAAATGATTGCTTACAAGCATGAAGAGAAGGTTGTCTACGTTCATGCTACAGGATGGAATACACTTTACGCCGTAGTTCATTTCATCCCAGCTTTGGTATTCATCCTCCCGTTCGGTTCGTTATCTGACCTGGTCTCCAAAAAGAAGCTTTTAATGATACCAGCATTGGCTCTATTATTGCAGAGTGTTACATTTGCCTTCTGTGCTTTTTACCAAAGTTTGCCGATCGCATTACTTTTACTTGGAGGCAGCTTACCTGGATTTCACGGAAGTGCGCAAGGTACCATTGCTTTGAGTAATTCATACATGGCAGACCGGATTCCTGCGGGTCCGGCAAGAACTATGCGGATGGCAATCCTTTCGGTACAATCAGTTTTGGGGTTGGCGTTTGGTACATATTTTGCGGGGGCTGTGTCTCGTCGACAGGGCATTGGGATGACTTTTATCATCAGCAGTGTAATTTGCTTTGTTAATCTCCTGTACGTGGTAGTTATTCTTCCTGCTGAGACTGCAGGGGCAAAGGAGGCACCAGATTCCGGTGTAATATGCGTTTGCGTACCCTTATGCAAAAGGGTCCGGGTACACAAACGCATAGCAAAATTTGACTATGCGAAAGTGTCCCCCCATTGTTTTAGGAAGGGTACACAAACGCATGGCCAATTTTCGTATGCAAAAGGGTCCGGGTACACAAACGCATAGCAAAATTTGACTATGCGAAAGTGTCCCCCCATTGTTTTAGGAAGGGTACACAAACGCATGGCCAATTTTCGTATGCAAAAGGGTCCGGGTACACAAACGCATAGCAAAATTTGACTATGCGAAAGTGTCCCCCCATTGTTTTAGGAAGGGTACACAAACGCATGGCCAATTTTCGTATGCAAAAGGGTCCGGGTACACAAACGCATAGCAAAATTTGACTATGCGAAAGTGTCCCCCATTGTTTTAGGAAGGGTACACAAACGCATGGCCAATTTTCGTATGCAAAAGGGTCCGGGTTCACAAACGCATAGCAAAATTTGACTATGCGAAAGTGTCCCCCCATTGTTTTAGGAAGGGTACACAAACGCATGGCCAATTTTCGTATGCAAAAGGGTCCGGGTACACAAACGCATAGCAAAATTTGACTATGAGAAAGTGTCCTCCCATTGTTTTAGGAAGGGTACGCAAACGCATGGCCAATTTTCGTATGCAAAAGGGTCCGGGTACACAAACGCATTGCAAAATTTTACTATGCGAAAGTGTCCTCCCATTGTTTTAGGAAGGGTACGCAAACGCATGGTCAATTTTCGTATGCAAAAGGGTCCGGGTACACAAACGCATAGCAAAATTTTACTATGCGAAAGTGTCCCCCCATTGTTTTAGGAAGGGTACGCAAACGCATGGCCAATTTTCGTATGCAAAAGGGTCAGGGTACACAAACGCATAGCAAAATTTGACTATGAGAAAGTGTCCCCCCATTGTTTTAGGAAGGGTACGCAAACGCATGGCCAATTTTCGTATGCAAAATGTTCCGGGTACACAAACGCATAGCAAAATTTGACTATGAGAAAGTGTCCCCCCATTGTTTTAGGAAGGGTACGCAAACGCATGGCCAATTTTCGTATGCAAAAGGGTCCGGGTACACAAACGCATCTTTTGCTTATCGTGGGGCCAGTCTCTGGAACAGTCTTGATTTGGATACAAAGATGGCTCCCTCAATCAATGCCTTCAAGTCCAAAATCAATGAAAAATAAACCTTTTATATATGGAGGTGTATCGCTGTAAATTTATATATCTTTAATTTTGACGTATTCCGCTCTTTTTATTGTAAATTTTGTAGTATATA
Organism: Aurelia coerulea; assembly: GCA_039566865.1. Lineage (NCBI taxonomy): Eukaryota > Metazoa > Cnidaria > Scyphozoa > Semaeostomeae > Ulmaridae > Aurelia > Aurelia coerulea. The sequence continues at coordinate 13,805,265 of CM076960.1, read as the reverse complement.
ATTTTTTAATTTTGTAAGTAATTTTTTGCAGGGCCAATTGTAAAACAGTGTTTATACTGAATTTGTACCCTGGGTAAAAAATTTTTAAATGAAAAATGAAATGAAAACATAGCGAAATTTGACTATGAGAAAGTGTCCCCCATTGTTTTAGGAAGGGTACGCAAACGCATGGCCAATTTTCGTATACAAAAGGGTCCGGGTACACAAACGCATTGCAAAATTTTACTATGCGAAAGTGTCCTCCCATTGTTTTAGGAAGTGTACGCAAATGCATGGTCAATTTTCGTATGCAAAAGGGTCCGGGTACACAAACGCATAGCAAAATCTTACTATGCGAAAGTGTCCCCCCATTGTTTTAGGAAGGGTACTTGATATAAAGGCCGCCATAGCTTCATTCCCTTATCAGAAACGCACCAGTAACGAAAAATGACTGGCAATTGCAACTTCAAAATAAGCAACATGCGATTTTATACGATTCGGAATGAGGACTTATGGAGAAATAGCCGAACAATTTCGTGAAAGAACATGATTAATGTTCGTTAAAACATTTTTGATAGCATTTTAAGCCAATCTAAAGGGCGTGGCCACAAAAATTTATATTTCAAACAATAAAAAGTGAGTAACAATATGAAATATGACTAATCGCCAGCCTAGCGCCGCAGGATGATCATCCATGTAAAGTTTGTTTGCAGGAAACGTTTTACTGTCTCTACATGCATTTAGAGACGTAGTGTAGTGTTTGAAGTATACTGATTTAACCCACCAGCATGGCGGAGGCGTACGAGTCATCAAGCCAACAAACTGCGAACCAGCGTTTCGGATGCATTTTACAGTCGGGCTATGTATATATCTTTGTCAGTTTTTCAACTGTTTTCACAGGGAAAAGTAATCTCTTCCCGGTTTTATTTTTATGTTTTCAATATGAGAGTGTGTGAATTGTTGTGGATAACAGATCAATCATGCAGTCCATACGATCCCATTGGAGATCCCGCTTTCGTCAGAGAGTCAAGTTTATATTTCATTTCATTTTAATTCATTTTAAATTCTTTATACACGGTGGCCCCATCAACCAAGAGTGGCTGCTTTTCAGGGGGCCGTGGCAAAAACCTACTTACAATACTACCAAAATTAAAAATAAAAAGAATATTTACAATGTTAAATTAGAATAAATGAAAAATTAAAAGCTATTTACATTTCAGTCTACATTTAAAAGTAGACAGAGAGGGGGCTAGCTTGACTTCATGCTCCAACTCATTCCAAAGCTTTGATCCACGGAACGAAAATGCTTTTTGGCCATTGCTTGTTTTCATTCGTGGAGCAAGCAAGTCAGTCTCAGAATTTCTCAAATTTACAATCTCCCTTGTCGAGTTTCTCGTGAATAGAGTAGAGAGGTAAGTGGGCGCGAGACCACTTATTGATTTGAAAACAATGGTAGCCGTCTCTTGTTTGATCATGTCGTGGACTGTCGGCCATTTGAGCTCTTTTATCAAGTTTGCTGCTGGTGCATCATAGCTACTGTTGGTAACTATTCTCGCAGCACGATTTTGTAACTTTTGTAGCGCCATCAGGCGAGAGTCTCCACAGCTACCCCACACAGAGCAACAGTAGCGAAAATGGGGCTCAACGATACCTCTATACATTTGACTAAGGGTATGCTTTGGAAGCAATTTCTTAGCATATTTTAGGAAACCTAAAGAGCAAGATATCTTTGAACGTAAAGCCTTGGTATGCTAATCCCACACAAGATGTTTATCAAGTTGTACTCCCAAGTATTTCGCATTATCTACAACATCAATATGCGAATTGCCAATGGCGAAAGATGGGGTCGGTACTGATTTCAAACAATAAAAAGTGAGTAACAATATGAAATATGACTAATCGCCAGCCTAGCGCCGCAGGATGATCATCCATGTAAAGTTTGTTTGCAGGAAACGTTTTACTGTCTCTACATGCATTTAGAGACGTAGTGTAGTGTTTGAAGTATCCTAATTTAACCAACCAGCATGGCGGAGGCGTACGAGTCATCAAGCCAACAAACTGCGAACCAGCGTTTCGGATGCATTTTACAGTCGGGACGCTATAAGGTTCACAGAGCATCCAGTAACCTTGTTTCCAAAGTTACTCTCTGCCCCTCCTTGCCGAGGTGCATAACCCTCCCCTCTCTAACGAGCCCCCTCTCGGGTTTCCGAAATTACACAAGCCTCCCGGGTATTCTTTGCAAGAGCTTTTACGGTATTCTTCGTAAAGGAAAACAATTTTGGTGGAAACATATGAAAGGTACATTTCTTGTTCGCTGTTTAGGGAACCGTCAAGCAAGATATGATATCAGACCAGAGCTGGATGGATTGGCACTTCTTTTAGGTAGAAGTTTTGAAAGAAAGCAGCAGTATTCATCAAACAAAGTGATGAAAGATATATTTAGGAGACTGAAAGAATATGAAAATGGCATTGACTTGTCTCTCCTTCCACCATACCAGACAGCAAACTTTGTTACAAAATGTGGTGAAATGCATCAAATCCTGATCGCTGGGTTATCCTGGCCAATCAGGCTGATTACCAGATATAATGATAACATTGGACAGAGGAAGTGTATTGGCATAAGAGTCGGGTGGCTGGGTTGTGCTGCATAGCCCCTCTAATCAGGCAAAAGCTATTTCACTTCAGGCGCGATTCAAGCACTATTAAAGCAACGAAACCATCATATTGGGCACTATCCATAAAATAAGCCCATCTAAACATTAGGCTGCACCTAAGTCCAGGAAAGGATAGCAGAGTTGCTGATCAATGCCAGCAATGGAAGAGATGGTCGAGAATAATGACAATATCTTAAGTTCTGATTTGTTAGCCCATTGCTAGTTCCTTTGGATTTAGGATTTTGCATCCGAATCGTTTGCTCACCGATCGGCAGGCAATTGCATCCGAATTTGACATGTAAGGAAGGATTCCAAACGGAAAAGTCTCAACGAAAGATGCAAATCACAATAATGCAGCCGAAAGTGCAAACGGGCACACTACCATCGTTATTCTTTACAAGAGAGCATCATGAATAGATTCACGTAATTTCATTGGATGACTTAATGGTAAGCCATCGTCCTGACGTCTTTGAAGTGTGGATTTGGATGCGAATTCGAAGTCCAAGGGAACTGGAAATTGGCCATAAATGTAAAAAATAGAGTAACATGAACTTGTGGTAATTACAGAATTTGTTTATTACTGAACTGGTCTATTAACGATCCATTCAACATGTTGCAACAGAGCCTTTTTATAGGATCATGGCTGAGGGCACTATCCAACGTTTCCCTTGATTGAAAAGAACCATAGGTAAGTATGAAGTTTGAGCCGTAAACACAGTAGACCAAACAAGGCTCTCTGTTGCAATGTTACTGTCAGAAATTGATAGGATGAGGCACTTCAACCATGAAGTGGACACAGATAATCTCTCTCGTTGCCCCCAAATTCGGGGCAACATTTTGGGGTTAGAAGAAGGTAACAACCTGAAAAAATAGATCAAGCTATTGCTATTCATGAATTTTTTATCCCAAATTCCATTTCCTTTAGCTGAAGATCAAGATGTTTATGCTTTGAGTGAGCCGTTTGACAACAGCAAACTTTACCCCATTTTTAAGGCATTCGCCGCTATATCTCAAAAGCTCCTTTTTCCTGTTTAAATAACATCTTTCTATGAGAATCATTACAAGATTTGAAATGACAAGCACCAAAGGTTACCAAAAGAGTTTGACCTTTGACCCCTACTTGGGGGCATTTGCCCCTATACTTCATAAACTGTTCCTCTCCCATCAAAATAACATCGAAATTCGGGTTCTACACCCCTGAATTGCTATGGTCAGGTACTTTTAGTGAATTTTGAATCATCTTGCTTTGTTGCCCACATTTGGGGGCAGGGTTACCCCAGAATGATCCGAAACCTCAACAGTACCTTTTATGAGCTAGATGGGGCCATTATGAATGTTCTAAAGCTAAAAATGAACTTTTAAAGGGGTACATCAAGAGTCTTAACAGTAACACATTTTCCTTCAATTTTAGGGGCATTTACCCCCGTATCTCAAAAACGGCCCTTCTCCCATAAAAAGAACAACGATATTCGAATTCTACGCCCCAAAATTGACCAAAATCACTTGGTCTCACAATTACCTCGTTTGGTGGTACTACCCCCCCCCCCACCCTTCTGCTACCGGACTAGTGGGTGTACATTCGTCACTTTCCTAGACCCAGTTTATGTTAAATGTTTATTTTTATCATTAGAGCATTCCCTGGCAAAAATGGTAATTGCAAATTGAAACCTTAAACCTGAAACCCGAAACCTTAAACCCGAAACCTTGAACCCGAAACCTTGACCCCAAGACCTAAACCCGAAACCCAGAAAAAAGTTCGTCCGGGTATATTTGAAGTTTGAAGCGAAAGTGACTAAAAGTGTGTTGAATAATATTTCAATTTCAAAGTATTTGCTCTAACTTATTTTCATTTGTTTTGTTTCCCAACCCTTCCCCCAATTGCCCCCCCGATTGAAGACCACCCCCCTTATTTTGCAATACCGAGTAGTAGATCTTGCTCCCAAACCCATTCATGAGTCAGTCCTTCTAATGGCTTTTGTGCATGGTCACTAAACGCTAATGCGTTTCAGTTCCTGGCTATTGTCTTTACAGTCATGAAACGCATACCGTTGAGGTCACACAAAATAGAGTCACGAAACGCATTGCGTTTCAGGTGGGTACACTTCCGCATAGGGGACACTTTAGCATACTACACCGGCACTGAAATGGATAAACTCACACAAGAAGAAGATATGAAATCACCAAGACGCCCGACGTTGCTACTAGAATGCATATATTACTCAAAACATGCTCTGATAAACATATTAACTTTCGTAAAAAAGTATCGGGGCCATGAAAATGGGAAATACGTCCTCCAATTGCTTGTAGCCTACGCATGTTTGACTTCTGCCTTGGCTGGAGAAGCACAAATAAACGTCTTCTTTATCACACACAGTCCACTGAGTTTTTCGAAAAACCAAGTTGGCACATATCTTTTAACCAATTACCTTGTACGTGGCTTCGGCGCATTTATTGTATCGTTGATTACAAAGTGTTTAAAAATACGGGAAGATTACTGCGCTGCTTTTGGCCTTTTTGGTGCTGTCTCGATGTATGTGGTGATGTCATTGACAAAAACAGAAGTGCAGCTGTACGGAATCACCGTAATGTCTGTTGGAATCGTTTTCACGATTCCATGCGTTCGATCTTTGCTGACGAAATTAGTGGGTGAAGACGAACATGGAACCGTCCTTTCCTTCTCTGGGTGCCTTGGATTGGTTGCAGATTCGGTCATAGCTGTGTCTGCTAATCTTTTGTTTCAGAACACTGCTCATATTTTCCCAGGACTTGTAATGTTACTCTTCGCTTTCATTTGTCTAATTGGTTTGGGAACAATGTTGGTGTTTTGCTGTTCATATATTGGGAAAGGAGCCAGCTCGATGGAGGAAAAGAAAGAAGGAAACAGTGTCAAGATTGGAAAAGAACGGAAGGAAGAAAACGAAGGAGAGGAAGAAAAGGAAGAAGAACGAAACAGTTTAAAGAAAGAGACAGAAGGAAAGGAAGAAAACGAACTAAAAAAACAGTATGGATCATGTAGTCCTTAAAAGGCGCACCTTCATAAGTAGCGTGTCTGAATTTCAACATATTTTCCCGCTCCTTTTACTGATGTTTATAATGGGGCTAGCGACGCAGGAAAAGCTACTAACTGTGCATATTTGAATGAAAAGTATTTGATTGATGCACTATTTGAAAAATCGTCTCCAGTTTTTCTGAACTAAAGCAATGACAAACAGCAAATCAGATTGTCTTTGAGAACTAACCGGGATAAAAAATTGTAATTCTCTAGGACTGAGCAATATCTCCGTCAATTTATGGAACTACTAGATAGGTATAATATAAGACAATATAAAAATAGACCTTTTAGTTATTATATGAAAGAGTCTAGCCTGCGTGCAGGCTTTTGTTACTAGGGAGGAGAGGAAAGAAAGAACTACAGTTCAAGTTCTTTCGTTCCTCTCCTCCCCAGCTTGGGCGTAGGAGGAGATAAAATTTGGGAGGCTGCCCGATAAAAAATGCATTGTTTAAGAAATTTTTGCCCGACTTTAGGCGGATTTCTGCCCGATTATGGCTGATTTTTGCAAAACTTTCCGACGTTGGGGGGCCGCAGCCCCCCAGCCCCCTTACTCATACGCCTATGCCCAGTTACCACAGTCTGCATGCAGGCTAGAAAGAGTCTGGATCGAGCGATATCTTGACACATTTTTGCGAGAAATTCGACTGCGTTGCGTTAGACCTTCTATCATTATTTGAAAATTCCTACAAACATTGTTCGATTCAGATTCTATTTTAGAATAGCTAAAAGGTCTATTGCATGGTTACTGTGAAGGAGAAGTTATAGAGCCACTCTTCCGTCTTCGTAGTGAGACAAACATATTTTGGTTGGGTTCCATTTCAAAAAGCAATGCTTTTACTTTCTACAAAATAGTTTAAATGTGGTTGATTTCTCCATTCTCGTCTGTTAGTAAAGTGAAGGGGAGTGAAGCAAAGGGATCGGGTTTTTGAAAACATAAACAGAACTATAAATATCAAAACTAGGTGAAAGGAGATTACGATACTTCTGCTGTCTAACTATTACGTTTCTGCGGTTATCTGAAAAGGAAAGATAGGGCCAGGTTTTGCCTTATCATGAAACCAAAAGCACGGACTTTCAAATCCGCGGACGTGAGGTCCGCGGTTTAGGTTTTGCCCTATTGGAAAATCAAAAACGCGGACCGCGGACTATTGCCTTGGAGGTCCGCGAAGTCCGCGTGGTCCGCGAGGTCCGCGTTATAGACCTGGCCGGAAAGATAGATTAGTTCAAGTGGGGAAACGATCTTTTTGTGTCGTACAATGTTGCTATAATATAACTATTTAAAATAAAATAATTGTACCTTGAACAGAGATATAAACACGACGTTTCGAGCTGAGTGTTCAAGGTACAATTATTTTATTTTAAATAGTTATATTATATAGTTTAAGCGGGGGTTAGGAAGTGCAACTACTACTTTCCGTTTTGAGGTAATCCCAAATCCTCGTTCTTTGAGGGTAATCATAAGCCACAAGCAGGTACTTTCCCCGTCGGGTAATCCCTGCGACCTACTACTTTCCCTTTTGAGGTATTATATTTTTGTTAAGGTCTATCGAGCAGGCCTTATGAATTTAAATTTGGAGCCAATAGAGAAGGTTTTCAAAATCCTTCCACCTTCAATGGTTGGATAGCCGCCGCAGTCGAGCTTCAATGTGAAACCATTACCGATCTTCTTTGCTTCTTCCTCCAGCCTTTGAAAGATTAGACTTGCATTTCGTACTGAGGTAGGGTACATCCTACCTGAGTTGGTTGCTCTTTTTGATAAAGGGAAGGGCGGGTTGGGGATTTTCTCTTCTGAAAGATTTGCATCGGCCAGGTCAATAACGCGGAACGTGAAACAATTGAAAAAGCAGTTTATTAGTTTCATTGAATTGTATCCCAGTAAATATGTTCAAAATGAAAATGTAATGAAACCGTGGAAATTGAATTCCGCGATCTGATGTTCCGCGTTATTGACTTCTGCATATGGTCAAAATCAATAACGCGGAATTAGATCTCGTGGAACATTTTGAAATTTAAAAAATGCGTTGTTTTGCCACAGTATCAATGTCAGCCTGTAGAAACATTGCTAGTTATTTCCCCTGAAGTGTTGGAACGTTTGTAAAACAGTTTTTACTAAGAAGAATGTTTTTGGCTTGTGTCAGGGCCGTAGGAAGAAGCTTCGGATTGGGGGGGGGGGGGGGGCAATTGAAAACAATAGAGAACAATACATCTAATTAAGTCATGTGACGTAGCACCATTGTTTTAAAAAATTATTGGCCCATCTCAAAAAAAAGCAACCTGTGTCTTTTCAAGATTAACGTCCAGTGTTAAAATAACTTATTTTCTGCTTTATTTTTGTGACCAAGTCTATAAAAACACTCCAAGTCTTTCATCAGAAACCAACAATAGCTGTCTCCGAAAAAGGACTGGCCTATCGAGATGGAGTTCCGCGTTATTGATTTTCGCCTTTGCAGTTCGGAATCTGGCTCTCCCTAATCAGCCATGCCTGCATTTCATGATACACATTCACTCAGTTGCATTATTTCTTTCATAGGTATTTCAAAGTATTGGATCAAATCTATCAAAGGTTTGTTTGCAAAAGTTTTTACTTTGAAGGTTACAGGAATCAGGTCCCAAAATTTCCCTTCCATGGATTCGTGATCAAAGTCTGTCTCAGCCTAGTGTCACATGAAAATGCAGTTGAATGACAACAATCGAAGTGATTTGCATGAATAATTTTCATTATTGCAAATCTCAAATGACTGCTAATTTGAAAAGACTTCAATGGTATTTGCTGCCGAAGGCAGCATTACTATTCTTCATCAATCAGCGAGCGAAATTAGCCTGCCTGCCTGCCTGCTGTCTGTCGTCTGTCGTCTGTCGTCTGTATATGTAGATGGGCCAGCTCACAGATACGGTTCGCGGCGCGCGGGCTCGCAGCTGGTGAGCATTTATCCAACAAACAACAACAAAAGTTCTTCAAAAAAAGATAATGAGTTCTTCCTACCTACTTAACAACCTAACTTCTAAGATACGCAACATGCACTTCTAAAATTCCTAGAAACCTGTAAGATAACGATGGATAACGGAGGCTTTGCTGGTGCACTATTAATGGATCTCTCCAAAGCCTTCGACTGTCTAAATCACGAGCTACTATTAGCAAAATTGCATGCATATGGTTTTAGTAGAAGTGCTCTCGCGCTTATTCACAGCTATCTTCCGAACAGAAGACAAAGGGTCAAAATTAATGGTTCCTTTAGCACGTTGAAAGAAACTAACTTAGGTGTGCCACAAGGTTCGGTGGTAGGGCCCCTGTTATTTAACATATATATTAACGATTTATTTCTTCTGATGAACGGAACCGAAATATGTAACTATGCAGATGATACTACCTTATACTCATGCGATTATGAGGTAAGAAATGTGATAACAAGACTAGAGCAAGATGCAAACCGACTAACAGCATGGTTTCCAGAAAACTATATGAAATTAAATGAAGATAAATGTCACTTCATTCTTTTTGGGGCTAGCAAAGAAAGAGTTAATATACACGTTGGAGAAGCCCAGATAGAAGAAAGTGACGAAGAGAAGTTACTGGGCATTAGTCTTGATAAGAAATTAAGTTTTAAGAAGCATGTCCAAACGCTATGTAAAAAGCTAGTCAGAAGCTTCATGCTCTTACTCGCATTTCAATCTTCATGGAGCCCGAGAAACTAAAACTGTTGATGAAAACATTCATTATGTCCCAGTTTAGCTATTGCTCGCTGATTTGGATGTTTCACGATAGAAATTTGAATAATAAGATAAACAGGATACATGAAAGGGCCCTAAGAATCGCATACAAGGACAATGTTTCTAGCTTTGAAAAATTGTTAGAAATGGATAATTCGGTAACCGTTCATCAGAGGAACCTGCAGTTGCTCATGGTAGAGATCTACAAAACAAAATATGATCTAAATCCCAGCTTTATGAAGCAAATTTTTGAGGAAAAAGAAATGCCTTACAACCTAAGGTGTTCTGATAAACTACAACTACCAAAGGCCAAAACAACTTGCCTTGGAATCGATACAGTCAGATTTATGGGGAAAAAAGTATGGGAGACACTACCACCAGAACTGAAAAATTCAGATTCCCTTCAGATTTTCAAAAGGCTTATCAAAGCCCATCAATGCCAAGCCTGCAACTGCAGATTATGTAAAATATTTTATCCCAATTTAGGTTTTTTATTGTAAATTATATCTTCACTTGTAATATTATATGTATTTTTTGTAAATAGTTGGCCTTAATTAGCAATTGTAGCTATATTTTTTAGCCAACTTTAAATTAAAAAAAAAAAAAAACTACGTCAATGGACGACAAAGGGTTATTTCTGACAGTGCAGAACTCAATATTACGGACCACGGAACCATGGACTACAGAACTACGGAACCAAGAGCCATGGACTAGGGAACTAGAACCGGCGGAGGAGAGTAACTCAATATTCTAAATCATTTACCTTGTTAACCATTACCCAACTGTAAATTCAAACATAATATACGTTTCCTTAGCGACAATCATTCGATTAATTTCTATAAAATTGACCTCGCTACTGTTGCATTTGGTACAAATACGACAGTAAGAACCCGCAAAATAGAAACCACTTTATAAGAAACCTCAGAATGATTTTTTTGAGAAATGGTGCCTTCATATAAGAAACTTCTCAGCCTGATTTTAAGAAGGTTTCTTATAGGAGGAACCCAAATGAATTAATATTTAATGATCTTTGTTAAAATCAGGTGCCAAACATTTTTTAGAGATTTTATCCAAAAGCATCTCTATCTATATACTTGGTATGTATGATATGTTTGAGTAATTTTAGACGTAACAAGAACATACCGTTCGATAGTGTTTGCTCTGGGTTTGTTTAAATATTTAAGTTGAAATCACTGAAGGTTTCTTAACCATGTCATAAGAAACCTTTCAGCCTGTTGCCAGATTAATGACCTTTTAAAAAGAAACTTAACAGGCTGTTTTGAGAAAAACAGGTTTCTATTTCGCGGGTTCTTACTATAATTGGCAGCACTCGCTGACTGATGTTATATCTAGTTATATTTCATACTTGCAATGAAGATGACTACCAGGTGTTCCAAAAATGAAACAGATTTGAACATGCCAGCAATGAGAATTTTGCTCCTTGAGAAGATGACTTGAATGCGAATACCTTGTTTGTTGATAATGGGCCTGCTGTAAGTGTTGAAATATTTATTTTGAAAGCTAAATTTTGTATCTTCCTCCAAACCATAACCTTGGCATTGTTGTCCTAGCGAGTTCTTCAAGCACAGCAACTAAGTCAAATTGAATTTGAAATATGACCTGAAAAATTAGAAACTGCATAATGAATGAATCCTAGCAAATATGATGAATTTTTGTGGTACTAATCGTCAAGAGAGAGCTCAATTGTAAACCCTTAGTAGAAAATGCAATTTGCACAAACTTTGGAATCAGATTGCATTGGTTCTTTTGGAGTTGGCAAGTTTGTATGGAGTTTGCGCTTGCATGTTTGCAGGAAGTTTCAAACAAACTGTTGCAAACTAGTTTGGTGCAAAATTCGAAGTCTTTTTGCAAACAGTTTGCAAACTCTAACCTGAAACATACTCAAAACAAACTTTTGACAAATTTGCTACAAACTAAATGCAAACTCAATTTTTAACATCAACGGTTTTCAGTGCCATGAATTTTTAATTTCAAAAGTGGATCAAGTTTTCTGCTTGGGTTGTGAGATGATATTGTGTTATTGCTCAATTGTTTGGAATAACCCCAATTGACTAACCCCAAGGGAACTCGCAGTCATGCGTTGTAAAGTTGTTTACGACTGTTTCTTTATAGTTCTAAGTTGAGTGTTTTGGAAAGCAGACACGTTGTTTTTTTATGTCTCATTTGGCTAGGCCAAGTTTAGGAAAACATAACAGGTTGCTCTTGAAGGCCAAATCAGAAGGGAAGGAAAATCTGGGAAATATGACTTAGAGAAGGCCTAGAAATGCTTTAGATCCATATATGATTGCTATAGCCTTTGATATGCAAAGACAATTTGGTGATATAGAAATCGACCTGCTGCAAAATTCTGGAGTAGTTGCAATTATGCGACATGGCAAGTTGTTCCTTGCATGCCAGTTCAATGGCACTATGCCTATGGCATCGTTATGCTCCACTGTTTCTCCTGTTCACCCCATGATTCAGGGAAATAGTTCCTACATAAAAATATAAATTCAATGAAATTGCAACGGAAAGATATTTCTTTCTATTGTAAAAGTAATAATGCTGCAGTTCTGACAACATTGAACAAACGCTCGTACAGCAGATTATGACCAATCAATTTTTAGATCCTCAAATCAGCATTAAAATGTTCATTTTTTCCATTCATTTTGAGTCTTTAGAAAATGAAATATCTTCAACACTGTTGGTTGTTTTCAATGTTCAATGAGACTGAAAACTGAAGGTACTCATTTGTAGCTCAAAAGACAAATTACTAAAAAAGTTACAAATCTATAATCTAATTCTGGATTTTGTCATCAAGTCATCAAGTCATAAATCTTCAATATTGATCCAGCGTATGGTTTTTGTGGCCTGTCAAAAGTTGTTGGGTTTTTGGCGCAACTAGTAGACCCTTCATTGACTATGATTTTCTCGAAGATTATACCGTTTTCCTGCAACACTTTAGGCAGCCCCTCTAGTGAACAGGCCATTTAAAGGACAAGTCCGGGGTTGGTATGATTGATGATAAAATACAAGATAATACTGATATAAATGATGTATGATACTTTTTCCCACTATTTTTCGCCTTCTCCTTGTGAAATTACGTATTCAAATAAGCAATTTGAGCGAAGTGACGTCATATCACGCAAACGAAAACGAGACTATGCGACTGTTTTTTCACCTCTTAATCGCAGCTAGCCTCTTTATCGTGTACTCATGTAATGAAAATGGCACAAAAACGCGACAAAGAGGCTTGCAACAATAAAGAGGCGAAAAAGCAATCACACAGCCTCGTCTTCGTTTGCACGATATGACATCACTTCGCTCAAATTGCTTATTTGAATGCGTAATTTTACAGGGAGAAGGCGAAAAATAGTGGGAAAAAGTATCATACATCATTCATCATAGCAGTGTTATCTTCTATTTTATCATCAATCATACCAACCCCGGACTTGTCCTTTAAAGCTGTTTTGGTACATTTCGATAAGTAAGAATTTTGATTGATTCCTAAATGCCTTTCTAGACTGACTACAAATTAGCATTTATTGCTATTGATAGACTGATGGACGCTGCGTTGAAGATGCGTTGAGAAGGAATTAACGCATCTGACATTCTGAGAAAAATCTTGAAAACTAAGTTGAAGCTTTGTAAGATGATGGAATTGGTTTCATAGCTTTTTTCTTAAAATTTTTCAAACAATGAATAAGTTTTTCGTTATATCTGAAGTTCCTTTACACCTTTTACGCCAGCTCTATACCTTTTTCAACTTAGCAGTCTCGTTTTGAAACTTTCAAAATTTCTTCAAATTGCTTCCTGTGAAATTTCTGACATCAGGTTAAGATTCAGCACAGAAATTTTAGCCTGGTTGCAAATTTTCAAGATCTTAGTGTTCGCAATTTTTATCTTATGACGATAAAGAATTTGAAATTTTAATGGGATTTGACCGTTGATGATGACTCACCCTGAACGATTTTTGCGGTCAAATCTTGCAAATTTTCAAATTTATTGTCGTCATAAAAGCAAAATCGTCAAAACTAGGACAATGAAAATTCGAATCTGGACTAAATTTTTGGTAATGAATCCAAATCCGTGCTCAAAAGTTTCATGTTAAGAATTTCTGAAAAATTTCAAAAACAAGGCTTTTAATTGAAAAGGTGTTTCTTAAAGGTTTGATGGCTGTGGTAAACACTCCACAGTTGAAAGTTACAATGAGTAAATTTCTCATCAAAATTCCTTGACCTGCTTTCTAAAGCTCTGAACAAATACATCTGCAGTTAATGGCTATTTCAGGCTGTCTTTCTCTTTATTTATCATGAGTGAGTTTATTTTCAGAGCAAATATTTGTTATCTGATTTTGAGGCATGGGGTTTTCGCTTCTTCCCTAAGATGTTACTTCAAACAACTTGGCGTGCTCACACCACTTTATCACAACTCCAATGAGATAACCGAGTTTTCTTTAACAAAGAAAGTCGGTTATGTTATGAGTAACAGCGCCGATGTTTTATGAATGTTCGGAAAGATTCTTGTCTAGAACCCTGCAAAACAAATAAGAGATTTTCAGAAATCGTAGAAATGCAGGCACCAGTTTGATAAGATTGAGACCCAGTTTATACAATGCCGGTACGAAATGAATACAGCATGAAACTGCGCCGTATTCGTTCGAAATGAATACGATAGGTTTTGACCATGCGCAAAGCGAGGATTTGTCAAGGCGCATGCTCTCATTTCCAGATTATCGCCTCGATGTGAATCCGACATGAAATGATGCCGTATTCGCCGTTTACACTGTGCCGGTAGAGCGACAAAGCCAGTTAGCATGCCGTATTCATTTCGTGCCGTATTCAAGTGAAAACTATGCCGGCATAGTGTAAACGGGAGGCCAATACGGCACAGTTTCATGCCGTATTCATTTCGTACCGGCATAGTGTAATTGGGGTCTGAGTAACGGAAAAACCTTTCATCATTTATGAGCAGCGTTTTACAATGTCAACGTGTGTAATTGGCCATACCATAATGATCAACCTATATTTTTGAATTCATCTCAACATCAACGACACCCCTGCAAATGAATTATATCCCAAGTGTATCAAACTCCATTCCTGTACAAGACGGGGGTTAGTGTAATGAAAATGGTAAGTGTTTCAATGTCAAGTTGGACTTTTGAATCTTTGAGGCATCAACCAGATGTAGTACGACCTCTCAGGAACGGTTTTGACCTGCAAAATGTATATAAGATAATTTTTCTTCTGAGTTATAGTACGGCCAATTACACGCCTTGATGTCGTAAAACGCTGCCCATAACTGCTAAAAAGTTGATTCAGATTTTGCGACCCCCCGCTTTTTTCCGCTGCTCATTTTGATCCAACTAGTGCTCATTTAGTAATTGTATTACTATACTTTCAGAAAACGTTTTATTTGTTTTGCAAAAATCAACTACTTGTCACAAACGCACCAAAACATGTTTAAGATCGGCATCATAGTCTATTTCTTATGATTTTTCAAAGAGTTTCACATTTTTTGAGCACATGGTAGAGTTACAGTAAGATACATAGATTTCAAATCCTTTAATCGGTGGTCTACGGTGGATGCAAAATTCGATGACCTATTTCTTTTAACTGAATGGCTTGAACGAAACTTTTTTATATTCAGCAGACAAAAATTTACAATACAATGCTACCTCCTACTATACTTTCTAATTACAACTAGACGACACTACAGGGACGATACCAAGAGGAGCGAAGTGACACGACTACCCCAGGGCCATAACATGAAACAAAAAACAGGGACAATACAAGAACAATGTGTAAAGAAGCAAAAAGGGAAAAAATAAAACAAACAGCATACGAACGTTAAATTAAGCTCAAATTAGGATAGCTTGCAACCAAATATTTGCAAATTAAATGAAGAGTCTAAACTCAACAACGAAACTTTTGCACAACAAAGATTTTGCACAACAAAGATTTTGCACAACAACGAATCTTTAGCTATTTATCCATAATTACACCATTAGGCTTTTCAGAAATCTTGAATATTTTTTGAAATTGCAACGTATTTTGTAGGTATTTCAACTCATTTGAGAATGCGACGTCATCAAATTTCTAAATCGTAAACCTGAAGAACGACGGACTTTTACTTGGTATCACATTGCAGACATCCATCGGCTATGATTTTCTTGGAAATTATTTCAAGCTTTGTCTAAAGATTTAGAAATTATTGGTTTTAAGATTTTTCAAAATTTTCTTGGGTTTTTAAAAATAAAGGAAAACACTCTAATTCTGAAAGTCCTAAAGATTTCAGAAAAGTATAATGGTAGAATTATAGCAAAATTGCTTAAGTTTCTTTAAAGCTATTCAGTTCAAGGAAATAGGTCATAGAATTTTACACCAACCTTTTCAAAGATTTGGATCCTAAAGCTCCTTCAAAGACCCTCTGCTAACAATTAGGATCTTTATTAGGTCCATAAGACCATTAGGATCGCAAAATTCTCAAAGGGAAAGAAAGAGAATGGTTTAAATCGTTCTTGAGTGGACGAAAGCAGTTTTGTTCTGTAAATGGTCAAAGGTCTGGGACTGAGAGAGTTTTGTGCGGTATTCCTCAGGGATCATGCTTAGGACCCCTCTGTTTCCATATATGTAGATGATGCACACAAGATAATCGCATCTAATTACGTAAAAGAGCTCATACGCATGGAAAAGAAAGAGCTATTAAATATCAGTGACTGGTTGAAGATGAATAAACTAAGTGCGAACCCCAAAACAACTGAATTTATGGTTCTTGGTCACCAACGTAGAATAAATGAAATAGGTATTAAATGAAATAGGTCACCAACGTAGAATAAAAGAAAGAGCTATTAGATATCAGTGACTGGTTGAGGATGAATAAACTAAATGCGAACCCCAAAAAAACTGAATTTATGGTTATTGGTCACCAACGTAGAATAACTGAAATAGGTGACCTCCCTTCGCTCGAACTTGATAATTATGAAATAAAACGTGTGGAGAAAACCAAATATCTAGGTGTCATTATCGATGAAGGGATGAAGTGGAAGGATCAATATAAATCACTGACAGTAAAGTTAGCAGGTGGTTTATCATCTTTGAAAAAACTTAAAGACGTTCTTCCCAATCAAAGCCATGCGATGTCTATCACGTCCTACGCTACGGAAACGTAGCATGGGGCAGCATTTCTTCATCCGAACTTCAAGCACTTCAACGTTTCCAAAACAGGGCCCTATCAATTATTGAACGCGCAAGCTTCAAGGACCCATGGCCTAAGAAATGGCTAAGCGTCGAGAATCTTATTCGTTTTGATCGCTCTGTTATTGTATATAAGATTGTAGTCAAGCTATGTCTTGAAAGCCTATGGAATGTGTTCCAAAAGAGATGCTCTGTATCAAAATATAATATGAGGAATGATAGAGATCTCCATATTCCCAAGCTATAGAGATCTCCATTAAGGCTTGGAAGGATATTCCAGCTCATATCAGAGACAGTGGCGGACTGGCCCACCGGCCCACCGGCCCGTGGCCGGTGGGCCCCCTCAAAATCTTGCAAAAAGGGCCCCCTTTTTCCTGGAAAAGGGCCCCTTTTGCAAAAATTAAGGACATTTTTGGTAGAGTTGAATGTTTGAATAATGGACATCTCACTTCACATTTGAATCCTTCAGTGTTATTGAACTTGCTCAAGGAAATGAATACAGTCGCTTGGAAGGATATTCCAGCTCATATCAGAGAACTGTGTCATCACTGCGCCTGTTTAAAATACATCTAAAATGGCATTTGATGAGCCTTGATAATTAAATTTGTTTTATTCATAAAACTACTGTTACAAATGATCAAAAATTCAATTTTAGCATCGGCAAACCTGGGATTGGGAGAAGCGTTCTAAGCCAAAGTAGAGGGCGTGTCCTCAGAAATTTTCCTGGGGACTTTGCCCCCAGACTTCATTTTGATACTCCGTCAGTTAATTCGCCCTTAGGAAAGGGTTCCTCAACAGTTTGAGTAATGAAACCATCATCAATTGTCTGGCCCACAATACAAAAAAAGGCAAAATTACTTTTATAAAGTAGAGACAATGTAAAGATTTTAATCATGCCATAAGTAGATATATCGTGAAATATATGCCTCATTTTCAAAGAAAGTGAGTTTAGCTTGGCTATTGGTAAGGAATCGAGGAATTGCGACGAATTTTGTCCCTGACCAGTGACCACACACTCATCATCGAGGCCACACCCACTTAGGGCCCCCTTAACTCATTCATGGCCGGTGCAAAAATCAGAGCCAGTCCGCCACTGATCAGAGAACTGTGTCATCACTGCGCCTGTTTAAAATACATCTAAAATGGCATTTGATGAGCCTTGATAATTAAATTTGTTTTGTATCTCATTAAAAATTTTACAAGAGAAGTTACTTACTACGCTACTTACTAATTACTCTACGAAACACTACAAGGACGATAGTGCAACGGGCAGCAATAGACTGTGACAACCCCGCAGCAGTTAACATAGAAAGACGTAAAAACTATCGGGTGAATCAGGAAAGATGTACCAACCTCCCGCAAAACCGCACCCCAAGAGCAACACAACCGATTCGCATAATTTCAATTAATTCAAGCCCTCAAGAACGACTCCCTGAAAGATCAGTTTTGCTTACATGTTATGCTTATATTAATTTAGTTTCAGATTTGTATTTTCATATTTAGGATTGTTGTAGTATATTTTTAACTGAAGGGATATCGCGATAAACAAATCATATAAAAAAGGCTTTGTGCTTCGCGCTTGAGAAAAACAACATGGACACAAGGTGGGCAATGTCGGTGGTAAATGTTTACGGTTCTCGTATCAGGCTTGAAGAAGGACAATAATAATATACCAATTTGCTTTCCTCTGAGTGTCTTGGACAACCTATTTTCTTCTCTGCATCCATTGTACCCTGACTTTTCGCTCGTTATGCAAGGAGCGATATAAAAACAAAACACTGGGCTAGCTTCGCAGACTTTCAGGTAATTTGCAAGTCCTTTTTCAGTGTATTATGGGACAGCAACAGAACGCAATGCGTCGTGGTTAGCAATTGGTCTTTAAGCCATTCAATAAAAAAAAGATGCGATAAGAATCTTGCTCATAGCCAGGCTGCTCTTACTCACGATACAACTTGGAATTTTACAGCCGTGATCGCAAATTTATGCAAAGATGAATGAAGCCGCTTTTTTAACATCGTGGGTAGGAAACCTTCCATTTGATTATGGATTGCGTTTATTTGATGAAAAATGAACTCAATTTACAAAACGATAGCGTTTAATTGACGGGGGACTTCAACATGATATCAGAGCTTCTCGTCATATGTGAGAGAAACCTACTTTGTAGAATTTTTTCGGAGTCTTTGTAGTGTGGACGTGTTTCTTTTGACCTTGCGAAATGATTTTATTTTAGTTTGAGTTCCAGCAAGCCTGACGTTAAAGGGAGTGTGCAATTTTAGCCTTACTCCACAACTGATGTTGTTGTTGTTCGTTCAGTAAGGGCCTTATTTCCGTAGAGCTGTAAAACCGGAAGAACGTTCAATCGGCGACGAATTTTTGTCACCTTTTTGTTCCGAATATTGATAAGAATATGGCTCAGAATCAGAATATGGCTTAGAAGAATTCGGTTTTTGCATTTATGGCTTGAAGGAACATCCATCTTAGTTGTGATAGCTAGTTTTATGTTACACCAATTACCGTGGCATTCTAAAAGCCACGAAAACGAGGTATTTGTAATTTGTATCAAGTTTAATTGCTGGAGGAGATCGATGGAATGCACATGTAAGTCAAGTGAATAACATTTTAAAGGCTAAGTGTAACAGAGAAGGACTATCATTTATTGATAACTCTAATATAGAACCGGCATATCACTTAAATCGTAGTAACTTGCGCTTAAACTCTAAAGGGACACGTATGCTCGCCAATAACTTTTTAAGAGCTCTATGCCATTATTGACTATCATACAGAGAAGGAAGAGCGCGGACTCCAAATGATGCAAGTAATAATTTAGAAGGTGAGAATCTTATTCCGGACGATTTAAATAACGGGCCAAATATCTCGGGGGTAGAAACGTCTACAACTGATACCTCCGCAGATACCTCCGCAGATACCTCCGCAGATGCAAAATCTTCATTAAAATTGTTGAGATTGAGGAACATTGGTAGAGTGATACGTGATAGTTGAATATCTAAATATAAATTCCGTCAGAAATGAATTGGATGCGCTTAGAGAAATAGCTTCACACAATCTAGAGATACTTATGATTGCTGAAACAAAAATAGATGCTTCCTTTCCCACGGGGCCATTTGCCATAGAAGGATTTGCAACTCCCTTTCGATTAGACAGAAATGCAAATGGCGGTGGGTTACTGGTCTATGTCCGATGTGATATACCTTCACATCAGTTGCATTCTTTCACATTTTCCGATGGCATTCAATGCATTAGTTTCGAATGTTTGGTGTTTATCAACCACCAACCCAATCACAAGATTATTTATTTGAAAACTTGGGTCGTGCACATGACCACTGCAGTAAAAATTATGAAAACTTTATGTTCATAGGAGATTTTAATATGACTGAAACTGAGGAACAGTTGAAAAACTCCCTGGACCTAAATAGTCTCAAAAATCTTGTGCACGAGCCAACATGTTACAAATCTCAAACAGCTAGATGCATAGATCTTGTATTGACAAGCCGAAACAGGAGCGTGCAACAAACTACTACAGTTGGAACTGGCTTGTCAGATTTCCATAAAATGGTTGTTACTGTCCTTAAAACCACTTTCCCCAAACAAGGACCAACTGTAATTAACTATAGAAATTACAAAAATTTTGACGAAATTGCTTTTAGGAATGAACTGCGAGAGGAATGAGAGAAAATAAAACAATCAGATTTGAATTACAGTTCATTCGAAACTACTTTTGATAAAGTTCTAGACAAACATATTCCAATTAAAAAGAAACATGTGCGAGCAAATGACAAACCATTTATGACTCGTGCACAGCGTAAAGCAGTCATGTTACGTTCCAGACTGCGTAATAGATATGACGAAGATCAGGCTGTTGAAAGGTGGAATAAATTTCGCAAACATTCAGACTCTTGTGTTAAGTTATTTCGGAAGGAAAAAAGAAATTATTACAATAACCTAGATATCTCATTTGTCACTGACAATAAGAAATTCTGGAAAACTGTGAAACCTTTTTTCTCGGACAAATCACAGTCTAAGAATAAAATAGTTTTGATTGAAGATGAAACAATTATCTCCAACGATGTTGAGGTAGCAAAAACTATGAACGAATTTTTCAGCACTGTAACAGATTTCCTTGGCATAAATGGAAACTCTAATTACGCAAATGCAACAGAAGGAATCACATATCCTGTTGATAAGGCCGTACGCTCGATTAGCCTTGGTCTTGATAGTATCAGTGTGTTTGTTCCACTTTAGTTGACTGTCTTTCTGAACACCTAAGTATTTTGTATTGGTAATCATTTCAATTTCCTGATCATCTATTGAAAAAGATGGTTGAGCCTCGGGATGGCTTTCGATCTTACGGATGTTTGGACCAGAACCTTGAACAAGCGACTGCGTTTTGACAACATTCAGAGAAAGTTTGTTTGCATGCAGCCAACCCTGTAGCTTCAAAAGATCGAAGTTTAGGTCATTCTGTAGGTCATCAATGCTTTTGAAGAGAGGGAAATAGCCGTATCATCAGAATACATGCTGACAAGAGGTTTTCGCAGGGGGAAAGGCAACTCATTTATGTAAATCAGGAATAAGTGTGGACCAATACAAGAGCCGTGAGAACTCCACAAGTAATTCCCTTCACATCAGAGGAAGTGCCACCTATCCTGCAAAATTGTTTACGATTATCCAAGTACGATGTAAACCAGTCATGTTCCAGGCCAGTCACTCCAGACATTTTCAGTTTTTTCAGTAGAATTTCATGATCAACCGTGTCGAAAGCCTTCTTCAAGTCAATGAAAATTAGACCAGTGTATTTTCCTTTGTCTATATTCAGGTACCAAGCATTGGTGCTAGCCATATGAGCTGTGGCAACCGAGTGTAAGAGTCGAGTGGGCCTGCATTTCCTGTTGTTTTGCCCTTGTCCCGGGTTGTCCTGCTGGGTGGTGATTGCTCCTGTAGCCCAAGCTCATTCTATGTCCTGTTCTACTGTACCATGTCTCTTTCCATTTCTTTCGTGTCAGGTGCAATGGTCCTTGTAGTGTATCATTGTGTACTAATAAATTGTCATTTGTATATTGATTTTGTCTTATTTATTTTGGGTAAAAATTTTAATTTATTTGTAGTCTTTGATGTATTGATGTATTTAGATATATTTGTTAATAATGAAAACTGAAAACTGAAACTAGAAAACCAGACTGATGCTCATATAGTGATTTATTTGCATCCAGGTATTCATACAACTGATTAAAGATTGATTTCTCAAATAGCCTCGATATGAAAGGAGGAACTGATATTGGTCTATAGTTTGACCTGTCATTCCTTGCCCCTTCCTTGCACCACTCTTGAAGATGGAGGCAGTACGAACTATTTTCCAGTCCTCCGGAAGTTTTTCTGTGAACAACGATTTATTGAAAAGATCACACAAGGACCCGCCGACAACTGGCAAAGCAGTCTTCAAATAAAAGCTCGCAATGCCATCGTCGCCTGAACCATGTGATATTTTCATCTTATTACAGGCAACGATCATTTATCTGTCATGATGGCAGAAACAGAGAACGGAGGAGTTTCGAACGGGTATTCATCAGACAAGAGTGGATTAGCTTTTTTGGGAATTTTCTCGCTGAGCTTATTCCCAATGCTGCAGAAGTACTCATTCATTGGTGATGCAATTGCTTTGTCTCCACTAACTGTTTGGCTGTCTACAGTAAGATTAGGCACAACTGTAGTGTTCGATTTTTTGTTGATGGCTTGGTTAATGGTTGTCCAAGTTTTCTTGAGGTCACCTTGAAACTGTGTGATTTTTCAGAGAAATATTCACGTTTAAGTTGCGTATTCAAGTTATTTAACCTGTCACGAATTTGCTTGTAGGATTCCATCAACAATTTTAAGTTGCTTTTCACAGCTTGAGTTTTAATGTATCTCTAGTTTTTGCCAATTTGAAATAATCAGCATTCAGGCAAGGCAAGGCATACGTCTATTTAGAGTAGGAGCATGTTTTTCTAGAATGAGCCCACAAATTTGGATCTACTTGCTCACTGCATCATCAATGTCTTGAGCATTAGCTACAAATGCCTGCCAATCAATCCTCGAAGAGATCTGAGAAGAAACCAAGCTGATGAAGCTGAGAAGTTAATCTTTGAATTGCATAGAAAAATGTGCGACAATAGACGATTGCGCTAAAGATGGCTGCGAGGAACTTTTCACCAAGATGCGTTTTATTCTTTAATCGAATTCCCATAGAATCGACAAATATTCGTAATTTTAACGCAATGCATCTTAGTAAAAAAAAACTGCCTCCATCTTTAGCGCAATCGTCTGTTGCATTGCTCCTGAATCAGAAAATTATAATTTAGACTTGAGATCTTTAGATGCATCTTTCTCATTTGGAAAATATCACCTTGTATCCCTCGATAGTCTCTTTCCGCATGTACGACGAATTAGGTAGCTACCCTAGTTTCGCGGTATCTCAGGATGCTCATTTGAGAGAATATTATGTTGTACCGTCACTCCTTCAACTCGTACTCCTTTACTTTACTGTGCATCTGTATCTCTTAACAGCCGCTTTTCACATCTCAAAAATCCTGTTTCGCATGTACCAAGGGTTTACCAAGGGTTTACCTCGGGTCATTTGGTTCATTCATTCTTTCATTACTTTATTTTAAGTAGGCTGGAAGGATTGCTAGCTACATCTAACTAATTGAGGCCTACTTTTCATGCCGCATCCAGGCATGGGAGCCCTAGTTTAACTTTTAGTTTAACATCCCTTATGAAGGATGGCGAAGTGAATTGCTTGGTTAAGTGAGTGAAAATTGGAAAGGGCGTATGGTTTTTTAGATAGACAAGAGCATCATTGCTTTAGCTAAATCAGGAGAATTCTACCTTGGCCTTACCCCCTTTATGTCGGTAAAACCTCCTAAAATGTCTTTACCAAAGGTGATCGAAGCCGTTATTAAACCTAGGCTCCGCAATATGAGCTGCAGGCACCGTTTTAACGTATTTGCAGTGCAAATTGAGATGCGCTTAAAAATTTGTCCAGATAGAATGGAGCATCATTACCTTGTGTAAAGCAAGGGAGACCAACTCCCCTGCCCCCTTCGTATCTATTGAGGCTACTAAACTGTCTTTAAAAGGCCCATGTTTTGTGTGAGTCTACTCCCTCTTTGTACCCTTAGTCCTGCATAATATCTAGGTGTAAAGTTTAGACTCTTCATTTAATTTGCAATTATTTGGTTGCAAGCTATCCTAACTTGTAGCTTAATTCAATGTTTGTATGCTGTTTGTTTCATTCTTTGTTTCCTTTTTTTGCTTTCTTTACATATTGTTCTTGTATTGTCCTCGCTTTTTGTTTCATGTTATGGCCCTGGGGTAGTCGTGTCTCTTCGGTCCTCTTGGTCTCGTCCCTGCAGTGTCGTATAATGGTAATTGGAAAGTATAGTTGAAGGTAGCATTGTTTTGTAAATGTTATCTGCTGAATATATACCGGGTGTCCCAAAAAAGTATAGGCGTTTGAACAGTTTCTGTGAAGGAGCCTTGTATTCAAATTTTTTATTTTCAGTTTATGGTATAGATGAGATCTCAACTTAGATTTTGCGATCTTGCCTGTCAAAATCGGGCTTGTATTTGCAGAGTAATTCACTTGAACAGGCAAAATGTTTTAGGCAGCCTAAGACAGATGGTTATTTAATTATACAGTTACTATCCATGTGTAATGTATAGAAAGCTTTTGGGGCAGCTAAACAATACATCATTTTTGAAAGTTTGTTGTGCTATGAAAGTGCAATTTACTGTTCATTATTCAAAAGCCCAATATGACGAACAATCACAACTGAAACTAAACTTGGGTGGGAAAGATCCTTTAGCTCTTTAAAGACACTACTCCACACCGTTCCTTCAGTCCTAGAACCTTATGCTGTGAACTGTTAAAGTGTAAATGCATCTTTTCTTTTGATATTTTCTCTAATTTGCAAATTGCTTGATTGATCAGGAGATTTTTAAGAATAACTTTTCAAAGGTTGAGCTGACTCAACATTTTCGTCCAATTATCCATTGATTGTAGTAGCATAATTCAATAACCATCTGTCTCAGCCTACCTCAGAAATGTTTCCTGTTTAGGTAAATTATTTTGGGATTGCAAATCCGATTGTACCGTGCGAGGTTGCAAAATCTAAGTTGAGATCTCATCTATATACTGGACAATAAAATTTTTGAATACAAGGCTCCTTTACAGGATCTGATCAAACGCCAATCAAACGCCTATATTTTTTTGGGACAACCGGTATATATATTTTTTTATATAAATGAGTGCAAATTGAATTGCGATTTTTATTCATTTCAATTAAGGCTATTAAACTATCTTTGAATGCCTATTTTATGAAGATCTACACTATGAACCCTATGCCCCGCAAAATGAACTTTAAACGCCATGGAAAGACTTTGCAGTGCAAATTAGGATGCGCATATGTTTTTATCGGAAAAGGAAACGGGCCGTGCTTTACTCGCATAAATCAGATGTTTGCAATGCGCTCTGAGAAAAACAAATTTTCATTGGCAGGTGGAAGGAATGGTATCTATCTAGGTTACAAAACAACTTCTCTTGAATCAATTGTGTTAGGTTTAAGCGTTGTATCACGGTTTCGTTGCATTTACTGGCTCGTTACATATTCGTAACAAAACGAAATCAAGCATGATTCAAGATAATGGAATGAGAAATTGACGTAGAATATTCTAACTTTGATTTGCAGGTCGAAGGAGAACGCACGAAGCAAAGATCCGTTGACGCGACAGGTGCTTTTGCTGGCTTGAATTTTTTAGGTGAGCAATGTCCGTCTCCATTTAACACACAACAGCGGATATGGTGAAAGCACATGAACTCTGTGGCTTGAATTCCTTAATCGAAGCAGTGAAGGATCTCTGAGGTTTGTACGACTTATAATATTTGCATGATTTCAAAGTCTTTTCAATTTGAAGATATTTCGAACGATGTTTATTTTCAAGTTTTACAGGCAAATCTTTTACTTAATATTCAATTCACTTGAAATGTTTATGTCTGGCATGGTTTTGAACACGTTTCAGCTTCATCTGGATTTCAAACTGCTTAGTTTGTGTGAGGTTTGTGAGATGTTTTTGGATATCTTCTAAGAGCGTTGAGTTTGAATCTTTAAATGCCACCAACCGTTCATTTACTTGATCTCAATCCAAATGAAATTTTCATGTATCATTATTTTAAAATATTTCGCTTTTTTCGTTCATTTCTATCAGTTAGTTTAATTTCTCATTTTCTAACAACGCTTTCCAAACAGCAACGAATATAATTGTTCAAGTTTTCAAGCCAGTTTTTTACTTGATTTTAAGTTACTTAGAGTTTGTAAGTCGTAGATCGATCGTTCATGGTTTTGAACTATTTTCATTTTGATTTGAATTTCGAACGGCTTTCAGGTTATACCCTTACGTTTAGCGTTCCTTCGCTTGGTTCCAATTTGTTTCAGGTTTGTAGTTCTTCTTGGATATTCTCTTAGAGCGTTGAATTTAAATCTTCAGATGCTACCATTCGTTGTTAACTTTGATCTAGATTCAAATACGATCTTTACCTTTCATAACATTTGCATTATTTTATTCCATTTTGCTTTTGTCACTCTTTTCTTTCAAATAATTAGTTTGATATTTATATATATATTTAATCATTAGTTTAATATTTATCTATATGTTTGATAATTAGTTAAACATCTAGTTTAATTTCTTATTTTCTAACAGTATTTCTCCATCAGCTACAAGTATCAATGTTCAAGTTTTACAAGCCACCTTTTTACTTAATTGCTTGGAGTTTGTCGTTCTTAAATGGTTTTGAACGGTTTTGAATTATTTAAAATTGGATAATTCCAAAGAGCGTTCAGTTTAAACATTCAATTATTAGCAACTGTTCTTATACTTATCTAAATTCTGGTCAAATGCTCAGGTCCCATTATATTTGTGCTGGTCTAAATTATTTTCCTTTTGTTGTTCGTTTCTATCGACTTGTTTAACGAAAGGTTTATTTACTTGAATCCAACATTTGTTAGCTGTGAATTCACGTACCGTAATGCCTTTCAAGCACTGCTTTTTCACTGAAAGAACTGCTTTGCTTTTTCGTTAGGTCAGAAGTATCTAATTTGGGAAACTTCCAAGTTTCTCTCCATTTTTCGCTAGCTTTGCTGTTAACTAAAAACCAAGATTACAGTAATAATCATCCCGAGTGCTCTGATTTGAAGACCGCTCCAACACTCTATAAAGGCTAATTTCCAGTCAGTGAAATTTTCCGAGCGGGCGGAATTTATAGACAATAAACGGTCGCTCAGCCGTAACTTTCTATTCAATGCCAGAGCGACATTTTCTCTCGAATACAATAGAAATTCCGCCCGCTCGGAAAATTCCACTGACTGGAAATCAGCCTTAACGCTCATTTTTGCGTGGTCTCATTACTGCTCGTTGTCCACGCATTGGGAAATACTACAAGGGCAACTATTACTACGAATTAAATTAATATTACCAACAACTATAATTGACATACTTGAAGCATCCGATAATTTACAACTCTATAGTGCTCTGATAATTCTGAAAATGACCGTAGAAATTTGCAAGTTCGCGTTGTGCAATTCTTTCTTCGCTCATACTGCGATATTTTCAAACGTTCGCTTTTGCGTACACTAACCTAGAACCCTTCGTGTGTAGAGGTATCAGCCGGGCAGCTGTCTTAACCAACCGTATTCATGTCAACTCACACCTCAACAAGGTGTAAAATTGGTACCTTAGTGATGAAGGCATCGAAACTCTCGAGCGCCGACTGTATGGCTGCACAGGTCAATAATATACTTCTCGAGGAATGTAGAAAAAAGTCGGAAAAAGAAATGCCTTAGCTGAGGTGGTAATCGAATTGCAATTGCTCCTGAATATATGTACTTAAAGAAAGGTACGCCATATAAAAAAATTCCTTTACACTTCAAGCCGGTTTCTAGCCGTCAAAATAATGAAATGAGCCCTTCAATTCCTGTCCATGCGTTTCGCAATGCCTTAGTTCTCATCTTCACTCAAATACTATCAAATTACAGTCATAGAAATATTTGTTTGCCTTCTTGTAATATTTCTGGACATCTGTTTCAACAAACTTTCTGTGACTGTATTAAATTGTTAGAGATCCCAGAAAGTCTTTATTACTTTCTCTTCATACAACCTCGTAGAGTAGGTTCATAAAGAATGTTCTCCTGAATTGGACTAGAGCTCACAGAATCTTTGCCTCTGCAAGATGCCTTTGCCTCTGCAAGATGGCTACAGACAAATATCTTAGCATTCATCTATAAAGCACTTAACAAGCTATCTCCTTCTTGCTTTGATAATTACTTTCTGCCAAATGCAACTGTTCATAGCATTGGTACTCATCAGGCTACCAGAGGTGACCTCTTTAGTGCTCTTAAAATTACTACTTCGTATGGTCTTCAAACCATTCAATATTTTGGTTTAAACTCTGGAATACTCTTCCAATTTGCATTCGCGTTGCCACGTCGGTCGCAGCTTTTCGGTCAAAATTGAAGTCTTATTTCATTGATTCATATAACACATTGGTGTGCCATTTAATGTTATGGAAATTATTTTTTCTCATGTTGAAGTATTTGGTTAGTGGCTGTCGTTTTTAATAAAGTTTTAGTGTTGTTTTTCGTTTTAATGACGGGGGGGGGGGGGTTCTCTCTCAATTATTTAAGCTCCTCCTTAATCGATCAATCTTAAATGCAAATATGTGAACTAACTTATACTTTATTATTTTTAGTCAATATTGTTAACTTTTAGTTTGTAATGTTGTAGTGTATTTAGTTGTTGTAGAGTCTATGAGAATTGTATTTAGGATTGATTGATGATGAATGAAAACTAAACTGAAAACTAAACTAAACTAAACTCTTTCCCTCAGCAACTACTTTTTAAAGGGGCTTCGTCTCCAAATTTTGGTCAAATCGGTGATTATGAACTTTTTTGATCCATGGGCAATATCACATAGACGTTTACCTGTTTTTCAAAAATGAAAGCATCATTTTGAAGATAAGTCCTTGCACTTTACAGAGGGAAAATCCAAACATTCATATCTTTTACGATTGCTTGGATATAAGTGGATTTTTAACGAGCCCTTTTTTTGGCTTGGGTGAAGCCACTAAACAAGCTACAGAAAGCAATGGAGAACAATGGAAACGTGCGGTGTTTACTGATTTGTTTACAGTTTGGCGACGGGACCCCTTCAATGTTGGTAAATAGTTGGTAAATATGTTGTTAACTATGTTGGTAGATCGTTGTTATCCTCATTTCGTAACTCTTAACTCAAAATTCCATCATGCTTTAGTGTAACGCTCGATACCATCAACAGTGGAAAGATTAAAAAGATCGAGACTCTATTTTTCTATTTTGATTATATTTGCGTTGCGAAGCAGAACCAAACTTTAATTCATATACTGTTCCGTTGTTAGTGAGAGTCCAGCAAGAATTTGACTTCTCTATTTAAAGTTCCATTGAATTTAACCATTGTTCATTTCCATAAATCTGCTGTAAAGTATAATTTAGCGATCTGAAATTCAATTTTCGTTCTGTTGAACAATAGTTTCCATGTGAGGTAATATTAAAATATCCTTAATTTTAATGCTCACAGTTTTTGCTTATCAATTTTACAAGCTTCATAGGAATTTCTAACTTTAAAGAGAAAATTTTAAGCTTCAAATTTTAATCTGTGTGTTGTGATGTGCTAGTTTCAACGAAAACATTTTATGTGCTCTGGAATTTATATAGTATTTAATTTGAAGATTTGAAAACTCCATCAAAATTTATAATGTTTATTGAACAATTTTAGACTTTAATTTCGATCTCTCTTTCGTGATGTGATACATCCTAATGTTTACTTTAAGATCTGTTTTTCACTGGAATATAGCTCTGTTGGATTTTGGTTGATAATTTCAAATCCATCATCAAAATTTATAATGTTCATTGAACAATTTTAGACTTTAATTTCGATCTCTCTTTCGTGATGTGATACATCCTAATGTTTACTTTAAGATCTGTTTTTCACTGGAATATAGCTCTGTTGGATTTTGGTTGATAATTTCAAATCCATCATCAAAATTTATAATGTTCATTGAACAATTTTAGACTTTAATTTCGATCTCTCTTTCGTGATGTGATACATCCTAATGTTTACTTTAAGATCTGTTTTTCACTGGAATATAGCTCTGTTGGATTTTGGTTGATAATTTCAAATACTTCATAAAAATTTATAATGTTCATTGAACAATTTTAGACTTTAATTTCGATCTCTCTTTCGTGATGTGATACATCCTAATGTTTACTTTAAGATCTGTTTTTCTCTGGAATATAGCTCTGTTGGATTTTGGTTGATAATTTCAAATCCTTCTTCAAAATTTATAATGTCCATTGAACAATTTTAGACTTTAATTTCGATCTCTCTTTCGTGATGTGATACATCCTAATGTTTACTTTAAGATCAGTTTTTCTCTGGAATATAGCTCTTATGGATTTTGGCTGATAAATTTAAATCCATCATCAAAATTTATAATGTTCATTGAACAATTTTAGACTTTAATTTCGATCTCTCTTTTGTGATGTGATACATCCTAATGTTTACTTTAAGATCTGTTTTTCACTGGAATATAGCTCTGTTGGATTTTGGTTGATAATTTCAAATACTTCATCAAAATTTATAATGTTCATTGAACAATTTTAGACTTTAATTTCGATCTCTCTTTCGTGATGTGATATATCCTAATGCTTACTTTGAGATCAGTGTTTCATTGGAATATAGCTCTGTTGGATTTTGGTTGATAAATTTAAATCCATCATCAAAATGTATAATGATTATTGAATAATTTTAGACTTTAATTTCGATCTCTCTTTCGCGATGCGATACATTATAATGTTTACTTTTAGATCATTGTTTCGCTAGAATGTAGCTCTGTTGGATTTTGGCTGCTGAATTTAAACTGCAAAGTTTATAATTTTTATGGAACAATTTTCTTACTTCTAACTTCGATCTCTGTTTTCAGATGCTTGTTTATTGATTTTCAAAGCTTCATCGAAATTTCCTATACTCAAATGAGTAGACTTGAAAATTTCATCGCTCTTCTTTGATGATATCTTTCACTAGAATTTAGCTCTATTTAATTTGTTCTTTGATTTCAAAGCTTCATCGAAATTTCCTATAATCAAAATCACTTCAACTTGAAATTTCGTCGCTCTTCTTTGATGCAATGCTTTCCATAAATAGATCTGAAATAGAACTTTTGCTCTGGAATGCAAGACTATTAAGTTTTGTTTATTGATTTAAAAGCTTCACCAAAATGTCCAACTTTTTTTAAACTCATATTTTTGATTCTAATTTAACATCTGTTCCTGCAATGCTTTTAAAGGGAGTACAAAGACCAGCATGCTTTGTGTGAAGTTAGCGACTTGCTCTGCACAGCTTCCAGAATAACTGACTGTACGAAATTCACAAAAAACAAAAACAAACGATTGCAAAGGCTGCTGGTCTTTGTACTCCCTTTAAAAGTAGATCATGCATGTTGGGATTTAAAATTTGATTTTATCATCGATTTATAGAGCTTTGTTGAAACTTTGAATCATTTGCTCAAACTATAGTACGCTAGCTCCTGCGGAGGGCTAGGCGCCTTGGGTGCCTGGCCGCCTGCGGCGGTTACCACTGATCAAGTGGCGTGCTTTGTGCGCCACTATCTCAATGCTGAGCAGCCTTGAATGAAACCATTCAATTATGTACCTATTTGAAGTATGTATAGATGTATTTATGTATGTATGTATGTATGTATGTATGTATGTATGTATGTATGCATGTATGTATGTATGTATATATGTATGTATGTATAGAATTCTTTAACGCGAGTAACAGAGCTAAGTTAAGAACTTGTTTACAGCCTGGCTCACAAGAAGTTACAGAGACCAAAAGGGTTGCTCGTTGTCACACATCCTGAAGATTTACGTGCAAAGGTATCTTCCCACAAATTGTACTCATCAGCCTCTTCTGCATTTATTGATCTTTTTCGTTTAGCTGCTGGGTGTCCTAAAAAAGTACTCCTGTTTAAAAAGTCACCAAGAATTTATCATCAAACCTTTCATAACATTTTCTCTTTGAATTGCTTGGTCAGAGACCCAAGAATATTCACAGATTACAAAATGTCTGCTTTTGGTGTAGCAAGGTAGAAAAATTGCATGTTGAAGAACCTTTTTTTGAGCTATAGTTTTTGAGCAAAGTACTCAATCTTGCCTAATCATCATTGAAGTCTCCAATGATAGTGTGCATATATTTCTGTCATTTATGACGAAACTAAAAGTTTTACATGCACAAAGAAATTGATCTGGCAATCATCAGTGCTTTCTTGCAGTATGATTCAAAACTAGGTAGCCCTAAAGAGAGCTAAATTTGCTATTTTTTAACTAATTACAAGATCAGCGATGTCTTAGAAAATAATTTGGTTCTTGATCTACTTGACACAAAAAGAAAATCGAGGATCGGCCATGTGATCAAATTTTGGTGAATTTGCAAATGGGAGTAATATATTTTTGGGACACCTGTTTTTTTTTTTCTTTTTTTTTTTTATATATCATCATAAAATATTAAAATATACAAAGCAACGACAACAGTTAAACTAGAATTGAGGAAAGAAAAAAAGTTATGTCGTTCGTAGTGAGAAAGGACACAAAGTCATCGAGTTCTCACTACGAACGACACTTACAACAGTTCAATACTACGACAGTATATCTAGTCTAACAAAAAAAAAACACACAACGTTACAAAAATTAAGGTGTTCCAGGTGCGTCAAAGAAATATATCTCTGACTCACCTGTTGGGGTGCGCTGTGATTTGATGGTTTTATTTCTAGCCTAATCGCTGTGTTGATTTGATGAAGGAAATGGTCGCTTCCAGAATTATTCTGTTCACAATCACATTTACGTTTGGGCTACCAAATAGTAGTAATTCGCAAATAGTCTTACTATCCAAACGCTCAATGTCAATGCCAGGAAGGTCCCCGAGCTGACCAAGGAGATCTCTACGCTGTAATTCAAAGAGAGGGCAATGCAGGAGAAAATGCTCGTTATCTTCTTTGCCTGTGCCACAAGCACAGATAGGACACCTGTATTATGCAAGACAAAAGTGTGTCTCAGAATCTCAATATATTGTTTGGCGTACAGGTGAAATAGTTCTGTCAGATCTGGTATATTGGTTAAATCTAATAAAGATTTCAGACTTCTGATTTCATACTCTGTTTTGTGATGGGATACCTTCTAGAGGTAGATCTGAGATCGTTAGTTTCATAAGATTTTATTCATTCAATGGATAACACCATCAAAATCCCTAATGATTAAACCAAAATTCTCAGTTATCAATTTCAATTATCAGTAAACCTTATCAAAACAGAGCATAGCAGATATTTGCAGCAGTAATAATACGTTTAGAATTTTATTAATCTCTGAAACTGTTAATAACATGCTTTCGACTATAAAATCGTTTTCTTTATATAAATCATTTAAATTTTCTTGAAACTATGTTTGCCGAAGAATTAAAGAACCATGTCAACCATCGTTCTTTGCGAGGCAGCTTCGAAGCAACTATGCTCTCCTTCTCGTGAGGCTGGCCGACAATTTAGAGAGCCATTGTTACCCAGGGTCCTTTGCATGTACGCTACAATTTCAGACTGTCTGAAAATCAAATTTGGCCTAAACGG
Organism: Aurelia coerulea; assembly: GCA_039566865.1. Classification (NCBI taxonomy): domain Eukaryota; kingdom Metazoa; phylum Cnidaria; class Scyphozoa; order Semaeostomeae; family Ulmaridae; genus Aurelia; species Aurelia coerulea. The sequence goes on along the minus strand of CM076960.1, from coordinate 13,771,922 downwards.
CAACTATACCGGGTGCGCCAAAATAAACTATGCACGTTTGGCAGGCCACAATAAATCGTACACTGGACCGATTTTGAAGATTTATGGCTTAATCGTTAGCAGAAAGCCTGAATTAAATTCTAGGACTTTTTGCCAATTTTCCATTATCAGTTCTTAGAGCTAGAAGCGAGTTTCTTAGAATGTTCATTTTCGAAAACATTGAAAACGATCAAAAAAACGTCGATCAAATTTTAAAAGAATCAACATGAATGAACAAAGAGAAAACGTTTTCAGGGGGATTTGGGGGTTTAGTACGAATTCTCGTACAGCAGATTACAATTGGTTGACTTCTAAATCCCAAATCACCATGAACAAGTTCTCTCTTTGCCCATTCATGTCGATTCTTTAGAAAACTTAATCGATGTTTTTTGATCGCTTTCAGTGTTTTCGAAAACTAAAATTTTAGGAAACCCGCTTCTAGCACTAAAAACTGAAAATGAAAAAATTTGCAAAAATCCCAGTATCGGTTCAATTAAAGTGAAGCCTTTCTATCAGTTCAACTACTGCAGTTTTGCAAACCCTTAGAAAGGAACTGTAGAACCGCCATTTTTACAGCCAAAACCGTAAAACCATTCAAAGATAAAACGTTAATCAATTGTTTTAACGAGCGTGACGGACTTTCTTTCTGACTTTCTGACTGACATCGAAGCCCCTTCTTAGATTACAAAGGACTTTGTAAAAAAAAGCCTAAAAGCCGCGAATCGTCAGCCCCTACAACCCACATTACAACCGTCACCGCCTCTCGATAACTCTCATACTGTATATAGATGATTGCGGCCTAGCGAAGAGAGGTTGCAGTATCTTTTCAATCTTCAAATGGACGTTTCTATACCATTACTTATGATCTTAAAAAACAGGCATTTCTCATGATAATTGAATGATTAGGAAAGCCTTGCTCCTTGTAGTTATTCATGTTTCCACTGTTGTGTGTTTTCAGATGTGCTATTTGCGATGTTTGATATACAAACAATATGATGATTTGATAGTTCGTACATGTGCAAAGGATCACGGCACGTGGTCTTTAATTTTTTCGTAATGTGTTGGCTACAGTGCAAGACAAGACTCGTTTGTATTTCCTGACGTCATTCCTACACAGCTATTTGAGATTTTAGGAAAACAATGTTATGCAAAAACCCGCCTCTATTATCAATGTGCGCGTTGATGATAGGAAAAACGTGTGGATGACTAGAATATTGATTAATCTGAATAAGCAATTTTTAGGGCCAACAGAGACGATTTTTTCAGAGTTGATAGGCTTATGGTCTGGGTTGCAGTTATTTATAATTCAATTTACATAGATTGAGTAGAATGAGTCAAGTTTCATAGAAGACACGGATCAGTTTTGTTTGATTAATTGAACAACATAGTTAGAGTACACATGCGAAAGTTTGAATTTTAGTGAAATTTCCAAAACAAGCAAAGATGTGATGAAATGTTAAAAGAATAAGGACGAAAAACACGGCCCTGCTAAGATTAGATCACGTCTAAACACACAAGAAACTGGTCGACAGTCGGTTTCTGGACATGTCTGCCCATTCAGCTCGCCCACAACCATCCAGTCGGCTTTCGCTGCGAAGAAACATCCTCTACTTTGGCTCAGAAGCATCCTTTACCCGACTTATACCCAGCCATTCTCTCTACAGTTTTAAAGGAATCTCGAGGATTTCTTTCTGTAAACTTAGTTTCTACGAAGAAACAAAAGACAGCTAACACATAAATCTTTGCATTTCGAGTATCGACATCCTGAAAAATTCAGGTTCAAGTTCAGTGCCGGATCGGGACCGATTTTATCACTATAAAATAGCGATTGGGACCGAGTTATGAAATTATTGGCGGGGGGTGTGTTGAGCCCCCCACACCCCCCCTCATTTGCGCCCCTGATTCGCATCTGCTCAACAGTGTCCACTTTGTTGTAAAATCATCGCCAATCCTCCGAATTGGTAAACATGGCTCCCTTGTGTTTCCAAAACATTATCTCTTTTCGTGAAAAAATTCTGGAAACTGTTTTGAATTTTGAAAGTTTAATTGATTTAAATGACCGAGAAAAGCGGGCTCACTTTTCAGCATATGTGTGGGTCGATTTGGAAAGCAGATGTATTTGTCTTGTTTGAAGTAGGCCGACTATGGGGTGCCGGAAACGTCGAATTAAAAATATGATTAAATTATTAGATACATTAAGCTTTTCTGGTTGCTCTACATTCCTGATGTATCGAGAGGGATTTTTAATCCCCGCACGTGGCAGATTGACGCAGTGACGTACTGCTTCCCTTCATGTAATATAGGTAAGATCTGATGACTGGTGATAAATACAATTGTTCATTTAAAAAATCTACGAAAAGGGGAAAGCCACAGAGGGGAGAGCCGTGGCTCCCTCAGGGTTCTTCCTTGGATTGACATGACCCAGGGGGGTACTCCCTAACTTTCAATAAGGGGGGGTCCATGCCACTATTTCTTCGCTGACCCCTAAATATTAAGCCTAATGTTTTGGAGACCCCAAATATTGTTATCTATTTCTGGGGCCCCTAAAACGTTTTTGAATGATTTCAATTACAGCTTCTTGATCTTTCTCAGTTTTGAAATAATACCAAACATTTATCTCATGGTTCACCACTTCAGGGCCAAATTGCACCATTCTTCCTTTCTTCAGATTTGTGGCCCCAAATATTGAATTTTGGTCCATGTTGTAATTCACAGACCCTAAATATTGATTTAACGTAAAATTGCGGACCCCAAATATTGGCATGGACCCCCCCTTGAATTGAAAGTCAATGAGTACCCCCCCTTGGTGACGTGACCTAGAGCCATTGAGTACCCCCCCCCCCCCTTGGTGACGTGACCTAGAGCCATTGTGCCATTCCGTTTGACTGGTATAATGCCTCTTGGTCAAGTCAATCTGCCGCGTGCGGAGATTAAAAATTGCGGTCGAAATTTCAGGAACGAAGCTTATCTAGGAAGGCTCGATGTAACATACACGTAAATCACAATTTTGGTTTAGAATTTTCCATGGCCCATGCTCGCAGTTAGCTTCAAGAAGGCGTTTAGTCACAGAATAGAGATTTAGTACTTGTCAAGCGCGGTGCTTGAAGCGTAGAACTTCTTTCATAGCTCTTTTAAAAAGTGTGTAAACGACATGTCCTGAGAGAATATTTTCGGCAATGCTCAAATAGATAAAGGATGGCAACTTATTCAAATCTTTTAGCCGAAGGACAATGCAATGTCATTATGATAGACTATCTTTAATATCAGTAAACATTTAAAGATAGACTATCTTTAAATCTAAAATGAACCGACAATTAATATAATCATTGTTTTCTCACAGTTCGAAGTATATAGTTATTATTTTAGTTTCGACCTTTAGAACCGGTTAACATAAAGGCTTCAAACAAGCTGTTGCCAACATAATTATCATTATTCATTGCTACAGGACTTTTTAATCGTGAATTACTGTTTTCTTTTCAAATTGGTTAGCTCTTTATTAGCTGTAAGTGAAAATGAAGGTGAAGGTGAAGTTGCGTTTTTCAGCGCCAAGCGCTGGGATCGCAGAAATAGAGCAGACCTAATCGAGTCCGCGACCCCTGTCATGACGCTCAAGTGATGGGGTCCTACCGGATATCGAATCCACTCTGCTTGACTGTTCTGGCTGCAAAGTCAGAGGATTACACCACTGCGCCACAACACCTTCTGTGAGCTGTTGCGTTAGGCTACTTTGAATAAATTATCATTTAAAAATGACAGTAATAATGTTAAAGGAATTGAATCAGCATAAGAAGGCAAGGTATACCCTATCTGTCAGAATTCGCTGACTCATGGTTCTGGATGGCCCATCTGATTGGCTAGCGTTCATGTGAAATGAAACTGATCACATGAAACGCATTGTGCAGCAGCAGGTCCTTTTAGTTTGTTAGGAGTTATAATGGATCTTTCTCACATGGGTCACATGATACGCGGCAAACAGGCCTATTTATCATGACTCAATGCCTTTAAAAATAGATTATATTTCAAAATAGAATCCCTAAATTTGCACTAAAAATTCTTCAACGCTTAGAGCTGCATTTATCCCGCTTCTCTGATTTTCTTCGTTTCGCAATGAAATTCCTCACAACCTATTTGCATTACTCACAACCCCCTTTCATGAATTTCTTTGTTTTGCATTGAAAATTGCACAAAGCCTATAGTTGCATTAATCCCGATTCCGTGATATTTTTTGGTCTTTAAAAACTGCCAGGGAGCTAGCAGTTTCAATATCATTTGTTATAGTAGCAGCTTTCAGATTTTAAGCGCAATAAAAGGTGTGATTTCAGTGCCTAAATTTGTGTTTCTTGAATTCGCGTGTAACAGATCATTTCCACTTGGAGAATATAAGGCACAGAACTGGTTGCAAGTGCATCCTTAATAAATGCAAGGTTTAGATTTACTTTCTTCTTATAAATCTCGACTATGAGCAGCCAGGTTTCGTTGATGGACTGTCAATAATCTATGTGCATTGCGATCTCTGTATACAATGGAATGATGACCATTCCTTCTTCGTGGGAAGCAAAATTTTAGGAGCCCAGGGAATGCCAAAGAATTCGTCGGTTGGAATGCTTCGAGCTTCCTCATAGTATATAGATCTCTGTGCTTGCACAGTTTATTGCAGGTGTGGTGTGGTGTGGTGTGGTGTGGTGGTGGTGTGGTGGTGGTGATGATGATGATGATGATGATTTTGATGATGATGATGATGATGATGATGATGATGATCATGATGATTTTGATTATGATGATGATTATGATGGTGATGATGACGAACAAAGGTTATGGAAAATTATACACTGCCAACGCTGATTACATGTACAGACTCACACGTAAAAACATTGATCATTGGTCAACGTCAAACGACAGAAATAAGTTGAAAGTGAACAGCTGCGATTCAGGCTTGGCAAAGTTTCCTTTGCTTGAAGCTAAAAAGCGCTATACAACAGTTGATCGAGCTTTGACACTGGAATGATCATCAACAAACGCCTACTCGTTTGAATATTCATCATCCCACACCTCAACATGAAAGGAAGGAAAGCGAACGATACTGCAATTTGCCTTTGTGCAGTTCAATTTCTTGCAGGTCCAGAAAGCCTGCGGAGGTTTAACAAGATCTAGACTGGGAACTTAATTTGAAAATGCATAGTTGCACAGGGGGGTGAACAACTGGAAGTTAGTTTTTCTCTGTCCTACTGAAAAGAAGGATACACAAAATTCAAGACACTACGATTGTTTCTTAAATCTGCAAATAATTTATAGTCGCTCGGGGATGGTTCACTTGAGAGTCAAACACGTTGGAATTGCCTGAGCGACAATGCCTCTTTAGCTTGTTCGCTTAAAGAGCCATGATCACCCAGGCTCCTTTGCCGCCAACTGCAATTTAAGACTGTACGAAATTCAAATTTGGCAGAAACAGAATGTACGGATCCACATTGCAGAAGTTGGATTGATGGAAAAGACAACTAAATTTACTAAAGTCAAACTTTATGTGGGGTGAGTGGCCGAGCGGCATATGCAGTTTCCGTCAGGTGACTGAAGTTAAAGGGAATCGACATAGTTAAAAGCTGGCCCGGGCCAAGTTAAAAATATAATCTATTGTATTAAACAACTTTGACGCCTGCCGTTTCATTGTGGGGGAAGGAAACAATGGGTTTCCTGGGCGTTTCTTCAGCCTATTTATAGCAGCTTGTCGATATAGCTATGTCTATTCCCTTTTAGCTCGGTCGAGTGAGGTCAAACTCCGGATGGGTGACCTCTCAGGGAGACTTGACCTCGCAACTCACCTCGCCGTCTTTCGGAAGGGACATTAAACTAGCGGTCCCATGCCTGGATGCGGCATGCATAATGGGCTTAGATAAGCTTTAAGTAGCTAAAAATGCTTCCTGCCCATTCAAAATAAATTACTGAAAGAAAATTTCAAATACTGCACTGTAGCCTGCGTGCAGACTTTACTTTCCACTGCGAAGGAAAGCTTATGAGGATCATCAACTGCTCTCCTTCACAGTAGAAAGGCAAAGTTTGCACGCAGGCTACTGCGCTATTGATCCATAGTTTCTGAATAGGCCAAATATTATTTTGAGACGGTTTGAAATTACAACATGCCCGCCAAGAACCCTGGGTAAAAATGGGTCTTTATAATGGGAAAATGAACAACTGCTTTTGCGCTGAATCAAGACTTATGTCAACGAGGTTTATTATTTATGTGAAAAACAACACACTTTAAAGTCAATAAGCAAGTTATTAATGAACCGACTGTATTGGTTTTAGGGCAAAATTTGCCAGTGTATGTGTACCTAGAAAATAAAGCTCAAAGTTGGCTGATAATATTTACTCAATCCGCAAATAAATTGATCTGACCGAAGATAGATCATAATGAAAGTATCAGTGGACGGATTTCCAAACAGAATACCGGCTGAGTCAAGTAATGTTTAGATGTTTCAAAGACTGTAGCTTTTAGTCATTCAAGACATGAAGGTGTTGTTGCACAGAGGTATAAATCCTCTGATTTTACAGCCAGAACAGTGAGGCGGACAGGGCGCACAGACTAAGAATGGTCGAAAGTCCCGAAATCATGAAACTCCAAAACTTCAAAAAGTTGCGTGACAAAAGTTGCGTGACAAATTGGTCAATTAACCTTTTAATTTAGTCAATTGACCATGCAAGTAACGCTTTTTTTTTGCAAAATGAGATACGATGATCATACTTGCCATACTGCGCATGAACTGATTTTTGGAGTGAACCGCAATGATATCATTTGACAGCCCCAATAAGTTCTGCAAAAATTGTTGAAAACGAGCAAAAAACGAACAGGCAGACAAACAAACAAATTGAATATAAACCAAAACTATTGCACACGAATATTATGCTGCTTCTCAGCAACTACGAGAGAACACAGATCGATTTCTGGATCTCAGTAAATATCCTCTTTCACAACACAGAAGTATCCATTCTTGTCCCAATCTTCTACATGCACCGGAATAGACGATTGCGCTAAAGATGGCGGCAAGGAATTTTTTACCAAGATGCACTACGTTCTTTAATCGAATTCCTATAGAATCGTTAAAGAATCTTACTTAGAACGCAATGCATTTTGGTAAAAAATTCCTCGCCGCCATCTTTAGCGCTATCGTCTATTCTTCGCACGTCCCCTCGGGGTAACTGTATTTTCCAACTGGTGAAAGTTTCTTCCCGCTTTCCTTAAAGTATGCGTAATTCCGCAAAAGACAAATCTTTCTCTAAACTTCAAAATGTCGTGACTAGACAAGCTAATTAAACCGATCAATTAAGTTATTTTCGAACTTCAAAGACACACTTTGATCTTAGTCATTCTTTCCCATTGCATTCTTACTTCGAAACGTTTGTTTCCACGCAACTGTTAAATCTCGCTTTTGTTTTTGACGTTTATTTGTTTTGTGTGCTGATAGAATAGAGTGATTTCTCGTATTCAGAACATTTTGTTTACAGTTTCTCTTAAGTATAGTTTTACCCAATGACGCCGTAGTAGTTATAAATGTGACAGGGGATCTGATACACACAAGAAGCCGACCAATAGCTTCGATTTCATCATTGTTATTTCATTTATTAAATCATGTATCTTAGTTTCGGCTAGGAAGACATGCAAATGCAACAGCTGATGTAAAACGAAACTGTTAGAGCCTGGTCAACATTTAGAATCTTTACATCTTCCCGCCGTGTTGCTGTAATTTCATTTATTAACATCATGTATCTAAGTTTGGGCTTGGAAGACACGCAGATGCTAAAATTGATGTAAAATGAAACTATTAGAGCCTTGCCTATAATCTTTACATCTCACCGCCGGATCGCTTTAATTTCATTTATTAAAATCATGTATCCCTTAGGTTTGGGCTAGAAAGATACGCAAATGCTAAAGTTGCTGCAAAGTGAAACTATGAGAGCCTTGCCCATTATCTATCTTCCCGCCGGATCGCTTTAATTTTATCTATTAAAATCATGTATCTAGGTTTGGGCTAGAAAGACATGCAAATGCTCATGTGGATGTAAACTAAAACTACCACAGCCCACCCTAAGCCTACATCAAGATTCTTGGCATCTTTCCGCTGTGGCTTTGATGTCATTCAAGTTAAGTCTTGTATCTACAATTGCGGCCCCAACAACCTTGACCTGCGGAAGAAACTGAGGCTTGTTTCTTACTTGTAGGAAAAAAAAATGTCAATTTCTGCCGTATAGGTCAACGTTTTATTTGCAGAGGCAAAGCCTGATGTCAACTGATGCTGTTAGAGCCCGGCTTACGTCTCTGCATCTTTCAGCCGTTTTCCATTTCGTTCATTTACCGTTCCTTTAGCACGTGGAAAGAAACTAACTTAAGTGTGCCACAAGGTTCGGCTCTAGAATTAGCTTTCCTCAAACAAGCTACTTGAAACAATCTAGGGAGTAAAAGCGCTCACTTTACTCGTATCTCAATATTCCAAAATATTTACTGTGGATGGCATGTTGAATTATTATTTTATTAATATCATTTATTGTTTTTAAATTCTTTAGCAGGGTGAAAACATTCAGTTAACAAAAACTGTTTTACAATGTGCCCTGTTAAAATAGAAAGAAAAAACATCGAATACTATTTAATACACTGTTAAGTAGCAACACAAGAAAAACCTATTAAGAAAGAAAGAAACAATTCTATCGAAAGAAAAGATAATAACATTGATACAGAAAAGAAATCGTGAAATTGGTTGTTATGAACCAATCTCACGATTGGTTTATAACAGTCGAGTACTTGGACAGTCGAGTTGGACACGTAGGGCTCCAGAATTAGCTTTGCTCAAGCAAGCTCCTTGAAACAATCTAGGAAGTAAAAGCGCTCACTTTGCTCATAACTCAATATTCCTAATTTCTTCCTGTGGATGGGTTCTTGAATAATCGAGTACTTGGACTCGTAGGGCTCCAGAATTAACTTTCCTCAAGCAAGCTCCTTGAAACAATCTAGGAAGTAAAAGCGCTCCCTTTGCTCATAACTCAATATTCCTAATTTCTTCCTGTGGATGGGTTCTTGAATAATCGAGTACTTGGACTCGTAGGGCTCCAGAATTAACTTTCCTCAAGCAAGCTCCTTGAAACAATCTAGGAAGTAAAAGCGCTCCCTTTGCTTTGCTCATAACTCAATATTCCTAATTTCTTCCTGTGGATGGGTTCTATAAAGCATCGCACGAGGAAAATTTTTGAAGACAGATCCCTTACTTTGGCTTAGAATTGAATAATCGAGTACTTGGACTCGTAGGGCTCCAGAATTAACTTTCCTCAAGCAAGCTACTTGAAACGATCTAGGAAGTAAAAGGGCTCTCTTCGTTCGTACCTCAATATTTCAAAATATTTCCTGTGGATCGCATCTTGAACAGTCGAGTACTTGGACACGTAGGGCTCCAGAATTACTTTTCCCAAGCAAGCTACTTGAAACGATCTAGGAAGTAAAAGGGCTCTCTTCGTTCGTGCCTCAATATTTCAAAATATTTCCTGTGGATCGCATCTTGAACAGTCGAGTACTTGGACACGTAGGGCTCCAGAATTACTTTTCCCAAGCAAGCTACTTGAAACGATCTAGGAAGTAAAAGGGCTCTCTTCGTTCGTGCCTCAATATTTCAAAATATTTCCTGTGGATCGCATCTTGAACAGTCGAGTACTTGGACACGTAGGGCTCCAGAATTACTTTTCCCAAGCAAGCTACTTGAAACGATCTAGGAAGTAAAAGGGCTCTCTTCGTTCGTACCTCAATATTTCAAAATATTTCCTGTGGATCGCATCTTGAACAGTCGAGTACTTGGACACGTAGGGCTCCAGAATTACTTTTCCCAAGCAAGCTACTTGAAACCAGAGGCGCCGGAGGCTCCATGATGCGGCGGGGGCAGGAATCGCAGAAAGGGCACCTTAGGGTGTCAAAATTTGCCGTTGAAAATAATCGGGAATCGTCATTTAGGATATTGTGCTCAACATCTATTTCGAAACGGGTGTCGCCAGCCCAAAAAGCTGGGGCGGAAAGGTATAAGGGGGTCTGAGGGCAAAGCCCCCAGAAAAAATTCTCCTGACCACGCCCTTTAGACCCTCGGAAAACGTGGGAAACGCCCTTCAGACACTCAGAGAACATAATGGGAATGCTCTTTTTATTACTTTGATCTATTTAGATATTTCTGGAAAAGCAACCATCTCAAGCAGTACTTTTTACAACAGCGTGCCTTTTTGTGCAACAAAAATCGAAACAGAGAAGAACATCATGCATTTATTTATGAGGAAGGAAAAAATATGGTTAGAAACAGCGGCGTGGCCAGGGCAAATTAAGTGGGAGGGGAATGTAAAATGAGGGGGTCTGAAAATTTTTGGGGCCACGCCCTTTACTTTGGCTTAGAATGCATCTTCCAATATCATGCTTGCCTTTAGCGACGAGGAAGCCTTGATAGTTTTGTAACAGTTATCCTATGAATCAGAGCACGAGGAAAATTTTTGAAGAAATATCCTTTTACTTTGGCTTAGAATGCATCTCCTAATATCATGCTTGCCTTTAGCGACAAGGAAACCTTGATCTTTTTGTGACAGTTATGCTATAAATCAGAGCACGAGGAAAATTTTTGAAGAAGTATCCTTTACTTTGGCTTAGAATGCATCTCCCAATGTCATGCTTGCCAGTGGTAAAATGGAAGATTTGACATTTCTCGGAAAATTCTTACCCAACCTATACCCAGCTATTTTCTCCTCGGTTTTAGAGGAATCTCGAGGACCATCTTTTGACAAAAGTGGGGGGGGGGGGGGGCAATTGCCCCCCATACCCCCCACCGTGGCCACGCCACTGGTTAGAAATTGAATTTTAAGGCCTTTCTCGAAATCTTCAATAAAGAATTGAGAATTCAGGAGGAAGGCCAGTTATCACAAAAGTTTCAAGTCAATAAAAATCTACCCTTCCCAATCTTTTTGACTGATTTCGAGAAATTATAACATCGGCTCTGTGAAAACTGTGGTCGACATGTCCACCCCAGACCACCCCGTGGCGACGCTACTGTCCTTCAAACGTACTGTAATCTTGAGAGCAGAAGGAATCGTTCTATTATTGTGACTGCGGACGAGAAACAACTCGCTTCCAACTAACAGGCACGATTAATCAATAGTTCTGTGAAATGCATTTTTTGGAAAGGGCACTTTGCTGCCCCCGCGCTGCCCCCGTACCACTAGGGCAACGAGGGCAGCTGCCCCCGCTGCCCCCGTGGCTCCGGCGCCCTTGCTTGAAACGATCTAGGAAGTAAAAGGGCTCTCTTCGTTCGTACCTCAATATTTCAAAATATTTCCTGTGGATGGCATCTTGAACAGTCGAGTACTTGGACACGTAGGGCTCCAGAATTAGCTTTCCTCATGCAAGCTACTTGAAAAAACTTGAAACTACAGTAGAAACCCGCATAAAAGAACCTGTTTTTATAAGAACCTAGAGCAGAGGCTGAAATAATCTTTTAAACCCCCTAAATAAGAACCTCTAAGAGGCTGAAACTGGGAAAGGCTCTTATATAATAGCTTTCATGTAAATTATGAAAATGACCAGAATTTTTAGAATTCTTCACATTCTGATCAGACTTCTTCATTGGTACAAAAGATTTGTTCTCAAGAAGTCTCAAGAATTCTCAAGAATTCTCAAGAATTCTCAAGAAATCTCAAGAAATCTCAAGAATTCTTGGGCTGGAAAATAGTGTTAATGTGTGCAAGGCCTGCTTCTTTATAAGAACCTTTTTAAGAACCTTACAGGCTAGAATTTAGAATAGCAGCCATTTAATTAAGAACCTATTCAGGCTGCCCAGAAAAAACCTAGGCTCTTTTATGCGGGTTTCTACTGTATCTAGGACGTAAAGGCGCTCGCTTTGTTCGTACCTCAATATTCCTGAATACTTTCTATGGATAGCATCTTGAACAGTCGAGTACTTGGACACGTAAGACTCCAAAATTAGCTTTCCTCAAGCCAGCTACTTGAAACGATCTAGGAAGTAAAAGCGCTCTCTTCGTTCGTACCTCAATATTTCAAACTATTTCCTGTGGATGGCATCTTGAACAGTCGAGTACTTGGACACGTAGGGCTCCAGAATTACTTTTCCCAAGCCAGCTACTTGAAACTTGAAACTATCTAGGACGTAAAGGCGCTCGCTTTGTTCGTACCTCAATATTCCTAAATACTTTATATGGATAGCATCTTGAACAGTCGAGTACTTGGACACGTAGGGCTCCAGAATTAGCTTTCCTCAAGCAAGCTACTTGAAACGATCTAGGAAGTAAAAGCGCTCTCTTCGTTCGTACCTCAATATTTCAAAACATTTCCTGTGGATTGCATCTTGAACAGTCGAGTACTTGGACACGTAGGGCTCCAGAATCACTTTTCCCAAGCCAGCTACTTGAAACTTGAAACTACAGTAGAAACCCGCATAAAAGAACCTGTTTTTATAAGAACCTAGAGCAGAGGCTGAAATTCAATCTTTTAAACCCCCTAAATAAGAACCTCTAAGAGGCTGAAACTGGGAAAGGCTCTTATATAATATTTTTCTAATGTAAATTATGAAAATGACCAGAATTTTTAGAATTCTTCACATTCTGATCAGACTTCTTCATTGGTGCAAAAGATTTGTTCTTAAGAAGTCTCAAGAATTCTCAAGAATTCTCAAGAATTCTCAAGAATTCTCAAGAAATCTCAAGAAATCTCAAGAAATCTCAAGAATTCTTGGGCTGGAAAATAGTGTTAATGTGTGCAAGGCCTGCTTGTATATAAGAACCTTTTTAAGAACCTTACAGGCTAGAATTTAGAATAGCAGCCATTTAACTAAGAACCTATTCAGGCTGCCCAGAAAAAACCTAGGCTCTTTTATGCGGGTTTCTACTGTATCTAGGACGTAAAGGCGCTCGCTTTGTTCGTACCTCAATATTCCTGAATACTTTCTATGGATAGCATCTTGAACAGTCGAGTACTTGGACACGTAAGACTCCAAAATTGGCTTTCCTCAAGCCAGCTACTTGAAACGATCTAGGAAGTAAAAGCGCTCTCTTCGTTCGTACCTCAATATTTCAAACTATTTCCTGTGGATAGCATCTTGAACAGTCGAGTACTTGGACACGTAGGGCTCCAGAATTAGCTTTCCTCATGCAAGCTACTTGAAACGATCTAGGAAGTAAAAGCGCTCTCTTCGTTCATACCTCAATATTTCAAAATATTTCCTGTGGATGGCATCTTGAACAGTCGAGTACTTGGACACGTAGGGCTCCAGAATTACTTTTCCCAAGCAAGCTACTTGAAACGATCTAGGAAGTAAAAGTGATCTCTTCGTTCATACCTCAATATTTCAAAATATTTCCTGTGGATGGCACCCAGGGGGGGGGGGGGGCTTGGTAGTTCAAGGTGACGTACCCGTTGCAAAATTTAGGGTCCTGAATTTTGCAATTTACTACCCTTTAGGGTAGAAAATTTTCAAATTTACTATCGCTTAGGGTTGTGAAAATCGATATGATTAGCTCGCGGAGTTTTAACAAAGTTTGATGAATTGAATTTTTGTTAGTAAGACTCTGTAACAACAGAAATCAACCAGTTATCCAGTTATTCACGATCTTCAGCAGCACCTCAGGTTATTGCAATTAATTTTTATCAATGATCTACGATTGACCACACTGCCATATGCCCACAGAGTTGGAGAAAGTTCTCCAAATCCCACCTTTACTTCTACAGTATTAAACTTGCCTACTTTTGGTTTTGTTACTAATAATCACAGAAATCATGCTCTTAACTTTTGGCATCTACTTAATAACAAGCAGAGTCAATAATTTGGAGAGGAGGAAAGACAAATCTCCACTTTCTCTGTTATAATAATGCATCCAATAATACCTAATCACTCAGGGCCTAATCATCATAATATAGATAGGAGCATCCTCTTTCTCTACTGTGTTACTCCAAATACAGATACTGTGTTATTCCAAAGTAAATCTACGTAAATGAAGTCTTTTTTTGCTCATATCTGCTATACAATAGCACTATTGTTTCTGGAACAATTGACCTATTGTTATTGCTGCTTACGGAAAAAGTTACTACCGCTTAGGCTACAAGGTACTACCGCTTAGGCTAAAAGCTACTACCGCTAAGGGTTTAGGGTTTTACAACATTTTGCAACGGGTACGTCATCTTGAACTACCAAGTCCCCCCCCCCTGGGGGATGGCATCTTGAACAGTCGAGTACTTGGACACGTAGGGCTCCAGAATTACTTTTCCCAAGCCAACTACTTGAAACTTGAAACTATCTAGGACGTAAAGGCGCTCGCTTTGTTCGTACCTCAATATTCCTAAATACTTTCTATGGATAGCATCTTGAACAGTCGAGTACTTGGACACGTAGGGCTCCAGAATTAGCTTTCCTCAAGCAAGCTACTTGAAACGATCTAGGAAGTAAAAGCGCTCTCTTCGTTCGTACCTCAATATTTCAAAATATTTCCTGTGGATGGCATCTTGAACAGGCGAGTGCTTGGACACGTAGGGCTCCAGACTTTTTTGCTTTCTTCGAGCAAGCTACTTGAAACTATTGGGTACCTGAAACAAACTGGGAAGTAAAAGCGCTCGCTTTGCTCTCGCCTCAGCATTGCTAGGTATCTCCTGGAGATGGCTTATCGAATGTTCAAGTAATTGTGCAACTAGGAGGCCCTTTACATGAGAAATTTCAACCCGGGTTGAGTTGGGGTTGAGTTAAACACGGGTTGAGTTTCAACTCGGCTGACGGTGTAAGCCTTCATCGCGTTTACATGAAGGAGGCCGAGTTGAAACTCAACACGGGTTCAACTCAACTCGGCAACTCAACCCGTGTTGAAATTTCAACACGGGTTGAAATTCTCATGTAAACGCAAATTTTTTTCAACTCGGGGCGAGATTAGAATGCGAACAAAGGAGATCGAATCTATTTCCGCAATCGTTCAAATATTTGAGTGGGGTCACATTCCTTCTTCTATTGTTTGCAACCATGTGACCTAATCTCAACCCGTGTTGAGATTTCATGTAAACGCAAGGCAAAATAATCAATGCTGTTAAAACTCAACCCGTGTTGAAACTCAACACTGGTTGAAATTTATCATGTAAAGGGCCTCTAAGACTCGAGGATTAGCTTCCAAGTTAATAAACTTCATAGAATAATCAAGAGATATTTACGTCAACCGGACTCAAACTGGAGCTCTTGGGATTAAAAGATGAAGATTCAGTGGTGATAAAGCAACCATTTCAGACTACCCTCATGTGATCATTTTAAAGATTCATGCATTCAGATAAATCGAATTTGTGTTAACCTCTCTTGTTTAAGAATGGACACGGGAAGGGGCAATTTTGTGAGCATTAGCGTAATACGGGTGACTGGTATGAATGATAAGTAATCGGCGGCTGCTTTGTGTGTGATATTCCGTGTGCTCAATGAAATTTCTTTTTAAGTTATTTGGTATTATGTAATACTGGGTTATCCAGAATGCAGTACTATTGAGTCAAAGCCTGCCCCGTTTTGAGCGTTATACAGGGTGAGTAAAAGGGTCAAAGCATTTATTAGCCTGTAGTTTGTTAGCTATCGTTAGATTCTTTAAATTTTATTATATTTGTGTGTTAAAAATGCCAGAATATATAATAGAATTAAAATCGGTCATGTTTTTCTCGATTTACAATTGATTTATGGAAGTGTTTTATCGAGGAATCGTCCAAAAGACCCCTAAATATTTGGATCAAATTTTCCAACACTTAAGTTCCACCACGATCAAAATGAATTTGGTTATCTTATTGCCTATGCAATCAGTTGTGTACCTTGGGCACCAGAGCCTCTCAAAAAAGAAGAAGAAGAAAGACCCGTATTAGTTGTGTAGATGCATAGCCGGGCGCACTGTTCTCTGTACTTGAAGAAGTAATTCTTTCCGTTTTTCTGTTTGAAGAATGAAAACATTATGGATGGTGTTTTGCTCAAACCGGAAGGCATACACCTATCTTCGTACATAGATGGGTAGATCGGAATCAGGAATTTCTGTAACAATAGGCATTGTTAATGCAGGCGATATAAACAATTTAGAGATATTTGAAGTATCTTAAAGGCATTGTCCTTGTATACAATCAAAACGATTGGTATCGTCATGCTGGATAGTTTGTATGTACAACGTACTAAGATGTTTGGAACACCGCTAAACGAAAAAAGATCGAGTATGGTCTGATTAATGATAAATATATGAAAATTCCCAATATTTTATTCAGAACTTCTTCAGGGTTGTTATGAGATTTCAGTTTCAGTGCAGTTTGATATAATTTAAATTCCACTACATACAATTTATAGTCCTAACTAAACAAACAAGAACTAAACTACAAAGGTAAGAGATGATATTACAGAAAATAAATACAACGATACGGAGAATTGATACAATATACAATTACAAAAAGGAGCTAAATAAATTGTATGCAGGGAATTACTTAAAGGAGGAGATCTCTCAATAGGTTAACTAATCGAGCAGAGACCCCCCCCCCTATCCTAAGACAGTATCAAGTGAATTTGAATGAATCTAAATAATCGTGCAGTTTATTTTCATACAGATTGAGAGAGTATCAAAACAGCTTAGATTCATTGGTTGACCTTGTTCAATAAGTAAATTTTCAGTTTTATTTTGAACGATATTTTTGATGGAGCATTTCGGAGTTCGAAAGGTAATGCATTCCGAAGTTTAGCAACAAGATATCAAATCGACTTCAGACCGTATTAAAGACTGTTTTTTCGAAACACGAATAAATCACCTTGACTGGGCTGTCTTGTGGAATACTGATGAACAAATGAACTGAATAAGAAAAAACATGAACGTAACTAGGTGAAAGCAACTAGAGATAGTTACATGTCACACGTTCCGGACAGTCACTTTCTTTTACGCTTACGTCATCGCAAGCATTCTTTTTGGATCCGACAAATGCCGTCGATATAGTGGCCTGTCCTTTTCACATTCGCTAAAGATGTTTGTCTTGTGGGAACTTCAAATCCCCCTTTTCGTGAAAAAATTGTCAGATGCCGAAACTAGTCTATTAATAGGTTTTGGTTCAGATGCAAGATTTTCGCGTTTCATTCTCTAAGTGTATAGCTTTTACATTGTTTCAGTTGGTAAAAGCCACAGAAGCTATTGTTCGCAAGACATTTACCGCAATAATAGCACACTTGATCAACAAGCAATGAAACACGTAATCCTCTACACCTTAACCTAATCAGATCGATCTAGATTTCGGTTATGACGTCAGTATGAAACCAATACAATGCTAGGCAGATATCGGCAAAGTTTTTATGCCTACAAAACTGTGTCTAGAAGAGATACATTTGCAATCTCTTTGTCAATTATTCATCAAGCCAAAGCCTCCCTTGACACTAACTCACAAATCCTTTGCATATATTTACATAGAAGCATCAGTTTTCTGATGTATTTTGTAAATAGTCCTACTTTTGTTCTTTGTTTTTAAGATCTTGCAATGTCTGTGTCGATGTTTTTATCGTTTGCTGTATTTTAGGCTTATGTTTCGTTGCGATTTCCAACGAAATGCTGCGCTTTCACAGTGTCTTCGAAATTGGAATCTCGGAACACTGCAAAGAGTTTGAGAGAACGTCGCGTGACTGAGCATCATAAGAAAATATTTTATGTTGCGCACTGGTCTGAGCAAAAATGTCAGATAAAATCCAACAGAGAATAACTGGAAAATATGTTGGGGGTCCAATTGAAACGTTTACCAGTTTCAAGACTTTTTCATATATGCATGCAAGATATTACAATACATGTTACAATTTACCACTGGGTTTCCCAGAAAAAAGTATGCAGGTTTGGTTGGGTCCAGTGAAGAGAATTTTGCATTAATCAATGGTTAATCAATTTCAAAATGTTTCTTGATATTTAACTTGAACGTTAGATACCTCATTTGGAGTTGCAGGTGCTTTGAGAGCTAAAATATTGATCTTGAAAGTTTAAATTTGCCTCCACGTCCAAACAAGAGCTTTGCCCTTCTGGCCTAAGCAAATTCTTGAAGCACATCGAAATTTAAATCTAAATTTATGCAAAATGAAAACGACACAATGGGTGACTTTTAGCAAACAGAATATATTATGATCTAAGGCCTGCTCAAATGTTATGAAGGATTTTTATTTACTCGCTGTGCTTAAAGAATTTGCTGAGGCCAAAATGCCAAAGCTCTAATTTAGGGTGACCCTGTACGAAAATACAAGGCCATGTAATAGCCATGTACAAGCCTTGTAGTTATGGCCTTGTAACCTTGTAATAGCCTAGAATAGCCTTGCTGGGGCCTTGCTATAACCTTGTAAATGGCTTGAAAAATGCTAATTAGCCTTGTGGAAGCCTTGTGGAAACCTTGTGTTAGACTGGTTGCAACTTGGAATCTTACTGATAGCCTTGTAATTTTCTTCAAAGGTTAGTACAAGGTCATAACAAGGTTATAATCCCTGCTACAAGGCTAAAACTTGGCCTGTACAAGGCCAAGTTTAGCCTTTTATTTTTGTACAGGACATCAAATTTGAACTCTTAAGATTAATGTTTTCCTGTACAAAAATACAAGGCTAAACTTGGCCTTGTACAGGCCAAGTTTTAGCCTTGTAGCAGGGATTATAACCTTGTTATAACCTTGTACTAACCTTGGAAGAAAATTACAAGGCTATCAGTAAGATTCCAAGCTGCAACCAGTCTGACACAAGGTTTCCACAAGGCTTCTACAAGGCTAATTAGCATTTTTCAAGCCATTTACAAGGTTACAGCAAGGCTATTCCAGGCTATAACAAGGTTACAAGGCCATAACTACAAGGCTTGTACATGGCTATTACATGGCCTTGTATTTTCGTACAGGTTATTACTCAAAACTCCAATATCAACAAACGAGGTATCTTTGTTGAGTAACATTTTGAAATTCATTAAGAACTGATTCAAGCTAAATTCTCATGGCTGGACGCAACCAAACCTGTATAAATTTCTCTGGGATACTTAGTAGACTGTCTTATTATTATGCAACCATACAACACTACAGGGATGATACCTTGGGGAACCAAGAATCAACACCCCATGGCCATTACATAAAAACATGCAACTAAATTACAGCTACATAAACAACTGCAAAATGCTGCACATATGATTACATACTCATACCGGGTGTTCAAAAAAAGTACTCCTGTTTAAAAAATCACAATAAATTGATTATCAAACCTTTGATAAAATTTTCTTTTTGACTTGTTTTGTCAAAGACCCAAAAATATTTATAGATGCTAAAATTTTTGCTTTTGATGCAACGAGGTAGAAAAATTGCGCGTTCAAAAACCTTATTTTGAGCTATACTTTATAGGCAAAATGCTCAATCTTGCCTAACGGTCAAAATTTTCAGGTTTTTCATCGTCATCGAAGTCTCTAGTGATAGTGTGCATTTCTTTCTGTCATTTATGACCAAACTAGAAGCTTTATAGGCACAAATAAATTGATCTGGCAAACATAAATGCTTTCTTGCAGTATGATTCAAAACCAGGTAGCTCTAAAAAGAGCTAAATTTGCTAGTTTTAAACAAGTTAGAAGATCATCTACCGGGTGACCCAGAATAAAGTGACCCAACGCAATCTGTTACAGAAAATTAAGTAAGTGGCTAATTGAAATGCTTCAAACGGTCTTCTGTAACTAAAAGACTAGCCTATGCTATGGGTATTTTTCGCAATTTTTTTCGGCACTGCAAATTTCCAAAATTAAGGATTTCGAGGAAAAGAGCATGCGTGAAATCCTCAAAAAATCGTCAAAAAGAGTGAATCGATTTACAGCCATTTCAAATCTTCAAAACAACGAGAAGCGTGTTTTTATTTTAACCTGGGAATAGGTAACCCAGTCGGAAGTCTTCAGAGCAAGTTTATAGTCCCTAGGTACTTGAAAATATTCTCAGGCAGAATGAAACACGCTCCTCGTTGTTTTGATGATCTGAAATGGCTTCAAATCGATCCCCTGTTTTTGACGACTTTTTGAGAATTTCAAGCCTGCCCTTTTCCTCGAAATCCTTAATTCGGGAACTTTCCCGTGCCCAAAAAAAATTGCGAAAAATACTCATAATGTAGGCTGGTCTTTTAGCGACAGAACAACGTTTAAAATATTTCAATCTGCCACTTCCTTTTTTTTCTATAACAGATAGCGTTGGGTCACTTTTTTCTGGGTCACCCGGTATATCTGGGGAAATAATTTGGTCCTTGATCTACTTGGTAAAAAAAGAAAATTGAAGATCAGTCATGTAATCAAATTTTTGTGATTTTTCAAAGGGGAGTACTTTTTTTGGGACACCCGGTATATCTGGGGAAATAATTTGGTCCTTGATCTACTTGGTAAAAAAAGAAAATTGAAGATCAGTCATGTAATCAAATTTTTGTGATTTTTCAAAGGGGAGTACTTTTTTTGGGACACCCGGTAGATGCCCTGGAAACTGTTTAATCTTATTGGATGATAGGCCACCATAAGCGCAGAACTTTGCAGGCAAGCAATCCAGACGAATGGGACTCAAGCCTTACATGAGCGTCTTGACAACGGGTCGCGGACTCATTCAGCTACTTTTGCGACCATAGCTACTAGGCTGCCAGGGGTGATCTTTTCGAATCTCTTAAACAAACCACTTTATACGGTCTTCAAACAATGCCGTATTTTGGGTCAGAACTCTGGAACACTCTTCCACTGTTCATACGCGTTGCTCGCTCTACTGTGGGTTTTCGTTCGAAATTGAAAACTTACTTACTTGATTCGTATGCTCAAAACTAACTGGCTATGAAACCACACCTGACAAACCACATCAACTGCTCATCTGGTTATTATTGGTTGTATAATTTGGTATCCTTGTTTTTAATTTACACGGAGAAAATTGTGTTTAGTTTTTTTAATGGGGGGGGGGGCTCTATCGATTGGTGTACCTACTTAGAGTGCTCCTCTATATTCAGTCAATCTTAAATACAATCATTCAAAGTAATTTCTTAATTTATTTCCAGTATTTCTAGTTTTTTGGCTCTTAGCATTGTAATGTGTTTAGTTGTACAGTATTTGTGTTGAATTCAACTGGTGTAATCTGCTTAACGCAGGTTGCATAATGCAGGTTGCAGGTTATATTTTATGGCCAAGGGTTGCATGGCTGTACCAAGGGGCCATCTTGATGATGCTCAGATTTTCAGTGCCAGGGGGCTGCAATCTCCCTGACACAGACATTTTAGCGTTTTGTGTGTGGCAGCTCCTTGGTACAGCCATGCAGCCCTTGACCATCAGATATAACCTGCAACCTGCATTATGCAACCTGCTTTATGCAGATTACACCAGCCGTTTTGAGTTGTATTTCGGGTTGATTGATAATGAATGAAACTGATGCCTCCACATTTACTTTGTATCGCTTGCGTGAAAATATCAGTTTCATTTATTCAAAAGGATGTAAGATACGAATTATTATTCTAAATATCATTCTGAAGAGAGTTGATAGTTTTACCAGAAGAGTTAATCGTATAGTTATATCATAGTTAAGTGTTACCAGAAATTAATCCACGACAGGTCGCCCATAACCACAGGTACTAACATACTATTTGAATGAGCAGATTGCTAAATTTACCTTGCGCCGTTTCTTCTTTTAAATTCTTCTTTTTCATTTGACAGTTACGCCGAAAGGACGTCAGTAAAATTACTCTATATAAGCTTTAGGCCCAATTGAAAAAATCTTTTTGAATGTCATTATTAGTGCTAAGGCAATGTTGCAATGTGGGAAGTTTTGTTTGGTTCAACCTTCTTCGGTTTATTTAAAGTGAACATTTGTCCTTAAAACAAATTCGTGCATGCTTTAAGAATTCTTGGCACATATCTGCAGGTGAAAGATACCCCATATCTTTATTTTAAATGCATTTTTTTGCGCTCTGAATTATTGATTTAATGTGCTTCTTGACAGGACGAATCACGCATTCAGAATGGCCACTGAGACAGCGCCGATCTCTTCCACACCTACAAATCGGAGCAGGCGGATTGATATGAGGCAACACTTCAAAGCGAACAGTCTTGATGTTCCAGACGCTAAATGGAAAGAAAATGCACGCGCAATTTCCCGTGTTTATTCCCGCGAGCAATCACGAGACAACTCGCGAGAAACTTCACGAGAACAGTCACGGGATCACTCAAGAGAGCAATCATTCGATTCGAAAGACGAAGAATTGCCCTTAGAGACAGGTGACTCGAACAGATTGCAGATTGCTGTAGGTGCCTTTCAACGCAAGTATAGGTCCATGTCTGTGTACGGGGAACATGTGATTGACATAGCGGAAAGATCAAAGAAAGCCCTCTTCATATTCCCAGAAAGAAACTCAGTGCGAATGTTTTGTAAAAGAGTAGTCGAGAATAAGTATCCTTTTCGCTTTTCTTAAGTCCCAGGTTTTTATCTCCCTGATCATTGTTCAGACAATACCGGTTGAGTCAGGAAAGAGCGTGGCACGTTTAACAAGCCATCATATGTTTATGAAAAAGAGGCCAGATAGCGTTTTTTGAGGTTTTAAATAGAGGAAGAAAGTTTAGATTAGTTGTAGCAATTTAGTTTGTCAAAATCGGTCAGTTCGTTCATATGTAATTTTCTGACATAGCTATTTTTGTGAAAAAGTATCGTTTTTCAAGAAGTTTGCTTCATTGCAATGACAATTGAATGAATAGTCCTTTAGGGATAAAAATAAATCAAAATAGTTTCGCCTCTGCGCTGTAACGCAATGCATGCCTTGTTCTGTTACAGGTTGTTAAGAACATTGACAAGCTCGATGCTGGGTGACTGAACGAGAGCGTTTTCATCAAAGACCTTAAAACTGATATTACAATGACCTTTACGACACCTAAATACTGACACAGATATCCAAATATATGGTTTCCGAACTTACTTCAGACTCTTCGATTGATTGAAAAAATCATTTAGATTTTGTCTATTGGATTAATTTCAGCGATTCTCCAAAAAAATGCATTTTCTCGTGACTCACCCGGTTGATGGTCAAAATATTAAAAGAAAACAGACATAGAAATCTACAAGATCAATATTTGCGCTTACCTTATTTTTATATTCAACAACCCGAAACCTGCTCTGTGATCCATTTAGGTTTCCTATTTTGATTCAAAGCTAAGGGTTTCAAATATTCGTAGATGACGCTATCATAGCTCAACTAGGATAAGAACAAAATGGAAAGACCAATTTATTTGATTGTCGGCAGGTTTCACTTTAAATTGATTTGTAGATAGCGACACACGAAATAGGATCCAGTATCGAATTAAGTTAGAGCATCTATTATCAAAGAAAGCTGAACGATCATGAATACAATTACAAATCGTTAGTAAAAGATAGGCACTAAATCCTAACTGGCTAACGAGCTTGGCACGTGACACGCTCTGAAACCAATCAATGGAACGGAAAACCGACCGGGAAATTTTAAAAGTCAAATTTAGGCCGTTTTTGGACGATTTTACCACCCTTCACTAAAAAAAGATTATACGGAAGGAAAATTAAGATTTTCAGAAAATTTCTTCACAGACGTGTTCCCAATACTTGACACGCCTGTTCACGGGGGCTAAGAATTATTTCAAAATCTGGAGAAATGCCGAAGTTTTGAATTCGACCTCACTAACCTCACTGTAGCGTGTCATAGTAAAAACCTCAGTAAACACAGAAACGTATCCTAGGATAGGTTCCAAATCTTTATCTCGGTGTAAAAAGGTGAGTGTATAATTCAATGACATATTTCTTCTGATTGAATGGTTTGAAAGAAACTTCAGATTCTTATCTATAATTCTACCGTTAGACAGTCCAGAAATTTTGAACATTTTTCAAAATTACCGCATATCTTACATTTCAACTCATTTGAGGATGTGACGTCATCAAATTTCTAAATCATAAACCAGATGAGTGACAGACTTTTGCTTGATACCATATTGTAGGCATTCATCAACTATGGTTGTCTTCTAAATTATTTCATGTTACGTCAAACAATTTAGAAATTACGATGGTTTTAAGTTTTTTGAAGATTTTTATTGAATTCTTGAAAAAGAAGAAAAACGCTCTAATTCTGAAAGTATTGAAGATTTCAGAAAATTCCAACGGTAGATTTATAGAGAATTAGCTAAAGTTTCTTTGAAGTCATTCAGTTCAAAGAAATAGGTCACTCAATTTTACACCAGCCTTTTTAAAGATTTGGAACCTATGCTGGAGTTGAATCGTATGAACATTAAAAGTGTAGCCTTCGTGCAGACTTTTGGACAGGACAGAAACGAGAGAGAAAAGTACAGTCTGCGCAACCGATCCACTTTTCTTGTTCACAGGTTCCCAGGAATCAAGGAACCAAACTCGATTGGTTTGGGGAAATCCCATCGTCTTTGTTAGTAATAAAGTGGCTTCTTCAAAGCAAACAACGTTGTTTGTCTGGAATCAAGAAACATTTGACAAAGCATGGAAATTATATGTGTAATGCATCACACAGCCGAGGTTAAGATTGTAGTTCGAAAAAAACGCGGACGTTAGTGAACAAGAAAAGTGGGTCAGTTGCGCAGACTCTACTATTTACCCTCGTTTATTAAATTTCCTCACAAAGTCTCCCTCGTAAATTTTTCTCACAGA
The DNA here is from genome assembly GCA_039566865.1 of Aurelia coerulea. Classification (NCBI taxonomy): domain Eukaryota; kingdom Metazoa; phylum Cnidaria; class Scyphozoa; order Semaeostomeae; family Ulmaridae; genus Aurelia; species Aurelia coerulea. Next base: position 13,747,234 of record CM076960.1, on the reverse strand, counting down.
GTCTGCACGCAAACTGTGGCTTTATTGCACAAAAGTGTGGTTTTATTGCACAGTGATTTTCAGAACTAAAATTACATGGCATGATGCGATACGATACGGCGTGACACGGCATTGCACAACACATCATGATACAACCCAAATCACCTGACATATTCACTAGGAAACAAAAGCGCTTGCTTCGCTCGCACTTCATTCCTAGCTCCTGTGGAGATCTTCTGAAGTAGCCAATGTTGATAATCTTCAAAACTTGTTGGAACTCCCTGAAAATCTTTTACCTTTAAGATAGACTTATCTTTGATAACATTGATGATACTCCCTTCCTCCATTTTGTTTGAGCATTAACGAAAAATGCCTCGAATGCATAATTTTCTCCTCCACATGGCTCCGAGACTGTTTCACAAAAGTGCTTAAAAATAGCCTGGAGCTTTTTTAAGGTTGCTGTAACCCTTCAGGCAGTGATTAAGAAAATCTGTTTTCCCGTCCGTTCTTCAAAATATACCAAACAAATTTATACATGATTGGACGCAGAACTAAATGCAGAATATCATGAAAATATATTCAGTTGATTTGATAAAAGCACAAATGATTTATTCCAGATTTTCGGTGAAATCGACCACCCTTGTGAAAAAATCTTTGTGTACCCAATCGATAATTGTTGGAGCACGACTATGTATTCATCATTGACTTAAGGTCCTGAACTGTAAAATCATGTCATGAATGTTTTGATAATCGTTCTGTCTTCAAATAATGCAGTTTTAAATTCATGTCTAAATTGTCTTTTTTTATTTTCAGGCCTTTGTAAAAATCGAACCAGTGAAGCTATCCAATTTGCTGACACTGTTTCGTAGTTATATGCTTTTTGACCCTGTGTGCCAAGTTTCAAGCCATTCGAGTGGTCTGTTGGGTACAGAAAGATTCTTTAGTACCCATAAGTACTCCGGAATCCTGTTTCGAAGCATCAGGCTTTTATCAAATTCTTGCCAAAAAATGGGGGAGAAATGATTATGCATGAAAATGTAAACAGAACTCTGCAAAGGTCGAGCAATAAAGGTTAAGCACGGTCTTGGTAAAGCGTTATGTCAATAAAATGGCAGCACAGGATATTATGAATGTAACTGCAGGGTCAAGTGAGTTCAATTTAATCTCCTAATGATGGTATTGAAGATACGGAACACTTCTTGTTGCTCTGCCCTTGCTTTGATATACAAAGACGAGACCTCCTCGCTGGAATCTATGCATTAATACGACCACTTGGATATGTAGATCTTGCAAATGAAGCTTTATTACAACTTTTGTTGTATGGCAATATAGATTTTCCCGTTTCACTGTAAATAGACATATTCTTGAGCTTACATTACATTTTATCTATGAAACTGGTCGATTCGAGTGAATTTCTGTAGCCACTTACCCATCCCTTCTTAGGCCACCCAATTTTATTGCGTAGTTAAAGTAGTTAATGTATTATCTTTTCTTTTATTATCTTTATTTAATGGCCTCGGCGTAGACATAGCCTTTTGCTCCCTGGGGTTGATCTTCCTAGTAGTATTGTAGAGAAATTTTGTAAATAATGTAGTTCATAATGTGTATTGTAAATTTTATTTGTAATATATTATATATAGAAAGAAATCTCCTAATGTCTATTCCCGCAATTTTTGAAAAACAGGATTGCTCCTTTAAGATGCTCAAATTTCCAAGTAATTGTTGCTGTTTATGGAACTGAGTTGGTTTAAACGGTAGTCAATTACTTATACCATCAGATTATGAAGAGAAAAAATTCGACAATTTTTTGTCTGAAGGGTTTTGTTACATGTGTCAAGGTTACAGGGACGTAGGAAGCATCTCCAATTTGAGGGGGCACGGCACTTAGAGGGCACTTTTTTTATTAAGCTAAAGGGGCACTTCCTGGAAATTAAAAGGGCACTTCTTTGTTTATTGCAAAATCTTGGGGGGCACATGACCCCAGTGCCCTCCCCCCCGGTTCCTACGTCTCTGCAAGGCTACATTTTAATCCAAATATGTCAGCGAGAATCAAAGTTGGAGCTGTTTGTCCGAGTTTGAAAGTTGATGGTATGAGTCGAAGTTTAGGCGAATAGTAAAGTGCAATTCAGTAACGTTTTGAGTGAAACAATAAATCAGGTCATAAGTGTAGAGGAGGCTGCCTGTTACACAATCTCGAAGACGAGGCAGTTTGGCGGCATCCATAAGCGCACTATCAATCATTTGTGATCAGTGTTTTTAAGTCGACCAAAAATTCTACTGGAAGCATAAGTCTATTATAGACATTATAAGCAAACGTTAGTAGTGAGCGCCATCTTTATCACTTAAGCATGATAACACGCAACTGCGTTTTCAATAATATATGAGTTTAAACACCCGAAGTCCTCACAATCCATTTATCTTTTGAGTTCTGTTTTAGTTTGCAATACAGCTATGGATTTGCAAGTATCTGTACATTCGAAAACCAGATATGTTTAACAAGATTAGGATCTAACGAAAAATTTCACCTAATGAGTATATATACTATTTGCTATAAGTTTTTAAACAAAGAATAAGATAACTGGCTGAACGAGATTAAGAGAATCGCGCGCGTTTGCCAAGAATTTGCTTTAACTCAACCTTGCTAAAACACCTTATCATCTACTGATGTCAGGCTCTTTCGGCTGTTTTTGTCTAGAAGTAGTGTTCAGTCATCGAATATTTATTCGTATATCTAAAATAGAAGGGAAAAGTTAACATTGAAGAGTTATAACGTTACTTTGCTATAATTCAACCTTGCTAAAGTAGCTTATCATCTACTGATGTCCGGCTCTTTCAGCTGTTTTGTCTAGAAGTAGTGTTCAGTCATCGAATATTTATTCGTATATCTAAAATAGAAGGGAAAAGTTAACATTGAAGAGTTATAACGTTACTTTGCTATAATTCAACCTTGCTAAAGTAGCTTATGATCTACTGATGTCCGGCTCTTTCAGCTGTTTTGTCTAGAAGTAATGTTCAGTCATCGAATATTTATTCGTATATCTAAAATAGAAGGGAAAAGTTAACATTGAAGAGTTATAACGTTACTTTGCTATAATTCAACTTTGCTAAAGTAGCTTATGATCTACTGATGTCCGGCTCTTTCAGCTGTTTTGTCTAGAAGTAATGTTCAGTCATCGAATATTTATTCGTATATCTAAAATAGAAGGGAAAAGTTAACATTGAAGAGTTATAACGTTACTTTGCTATAATTCAACCTTGCTAAAGTAGCTTATGATCTACTGATGTCCGGCTCTTTCAGCTGTTTTGTCTAGAAGTAATGTTCAGTCATCGAATATTTATTCGTATATCTAAAATAGAAGGGAAAAGTTAACATTGAAGAGTTATAACGTTACTTTGCTATAATTCAACCTTGCTAAAGTAGCTTATGATCTACTGATGTCCGGCTCTTTCAGCTGTTTTGTCTAGAAGTAATGTTCAGTCATCGAATATTTATTCGTATATCTAAAATAGAAGGGAAAAGTTAACATTGAAGAGTTATAACGTTACTTTGCTATAATTCAACCTTGCTAAAGTAGCTTATGATCTACTGATGTCCGGCTCTTTCAGCTGTTTTGTCTAGAAGTAATGTTCAGTCATCGAATATTTATTCGTATATCTAAAATAGAAGGGAAAAGTTAACGTTGAAGAGTTATAACGTTACTTTGCTATAATTCAACCTTGCTAAAGTAGCTTATCATCTACTGATGTCAGGCTCTTTCGGCTGTTTTGTCTAGAAGTAGTGTTCAGTCATCGAATATTTATTCGTATATCTAAAATAGAAGGGAAAAGTTAACGTTGAAGAGTTATAACGTTACTTTGCTATAATTCAACCTTGCTAAAGTAGCTTATCATCTACTGATGTCAGGCTCTTTCAGCTGTTTTGTCTAGAAGTAATGTTCAGTCATCGAATATTTATTCGTATATCTAAAATAGAAGGGAAAAGTTAACGTTGAAGAGTTATAACGTTACTTTGCTATAATTCAACCTTGCTAAAGTAGCTTATCATCTGCTGATGTCAGGCTCTTTCGGCTGTTTTGTCTAGAAGTAGTGTTCAGTCATCGAATATTTATTCGTATATCTAAAATAGAAGGGAAAAGTTAACATTGAAGAGTTATAACGTTACTTTGCTATAATTCAACCTTGCTAAAGTAGCTTATGATCTACTGATGTAAGGCTCTTTCGGCTGTTTTGTCTAGAAGCAGTGTTCAGTCATCGAGTATTTGTTCATATATCTAAAATAGAAGGGAAAAGTTAACATTGAAGAGTTATAACGTTACTTTGCTATAATTCAACCTTGCTAAAGTAGCTTATCATCTACTGATGTCAGGCTCTTTCGGCTGTTTTGTCTAGAAGTAGTGTTCAGTCATCGAATATTTATTCGTATATCTAAAATAGAAGGGAAAAGTTAACGTTGAAGAGTTATAACGTTACTTTGCTATAATTCAACCTTGCTAAAGTAGCTTATCATCTACTGATGTCAGGCTCTTTCGGCTGTTTTGTCTAGAAGTAGTGTTCAGTCATCGAATATTTATTCGTATATCTAAAATAGAAGGGAAAAGTTAACGTTGAAGAGTTATAACGTTACTTTGCTATAATTCAACCTTGCTAAAGTAGCTTATCATCTACTGATGTCAGGCTCTTTCGGCTGTTTTGTTTAGAAGCAGTGTTCAGTCATCGAATATTTATTCGTATATCTAAAATAGAAGGGAAAAGTTAACATTGAAGAGTTATAACGTTACTTTGCTATAATTCAACCTTGCTAAAGTAGCTTATCATCTACTGATGTAAGGCTTATTCGATTGTTTTGTTTAGAAGCAGTGTTCAGTCATCGAATATTTGTTCATATATCTAAAATAGAAGGGAAAAGTTAACGTTGAATTGTCATAACGTTACTTTGCTTGTATTCAACCTTGTCAGAGTAGCTTATCATCTACTGATGTAAGGCTTATTCGATTGTTTTTGTTTAGAAGCAGTGTTCAGTCATCGAATATTTGTTCATATATCTAAAATAGAAGGGAAAAGTTAACGTTGAATTGTCATAACGTTACTTTGCTTTTATTCAACCTTGTCAAAGCAGCTTAGACTACCCTCACATGAGCAAACTCAGACCGGTTTGAGTTTCAGGTCGACCTGAAACTCATTTCGGTTTCTCAGGTCCGTCTGGGTTTTCAGGTCGATCTGAAATTTTCATGTGAGCAGAAACTTTTTTCATTTCGGGGTGAAATGAATTTTCAAATTCCTTGCGTTCCTTTGGCAATCAAACAATCAAGATAAATCTTCAACAATGCAATCATAATTGTTCTGATTGCCAGGGGAATGCACGCATCGTTTATATTCAGGAAAATTTTTTTGAACTGCGCATGTGCAGAGCAAGTGAGCTGAACCCAAATCTGAGAATGTTCATGTGAGGGGGAGGCAAATTAGCAGACATAGACAAATTTCAAACCGATCTGAAACTTAGATCGGTCTGAATTTTCTCATGTGAGGGTAGTCTTAGCAGCTACTGAAGTAAGGCTTTTTCGGTTTTTTTTCATAGACAGCTTTCAATCATCAAACATTTATTCGTATCTCTAAAATCCGCAGTAGCCGCTGTAGATACGCTAAAGAAACGCCTACACACCCATTGTTTCCTTAACTACCGGGTGTCTCAAAAAAAAAGTACCCACCTTTTGATTGGAAATAGGAACCAAACAATAACATATCATTGCTCCCCGACTTCACAGCTAAATTCTTCAATCTTCAGCTTAGATGCACATAACTTGCATTTAGAAATCGTCCACCAAACACCGGAGATACAAGCTCGAAAAGTCAAAATTTACGATGCATCTGAAACCAGAGGCTTTGAAAAAGGGCCTAGTCATGATTTGTATCGTGGACATTTTCCAAAGTACCTGCAGACTTCAAGTTTCCTTTTTTTTCTTTTGAAAAGAATAAAAGATGCATGGACATGGCGATGATTAAACATATAGTGAACGATGAGAAAAAAGAGAGACAACATCTTCAGAGAGCAGGCATCGACTTGATCTTTTGCGCTATTCATTTTCTTCATCTTCATAAGAAAAGTCACTTCAAGAACAATTGAGGTAATTCAAGGTATAAATCTTTTCAAAAATGAAAACTGAAAGGTCAAAGTTGAAAATTCGTTTGCCTAATGCCTGTGTGGTGTCAAATTATGGCTAGGCCATTTCTCAAAACCTCTGGTTTCAGATGCACTCCAAATGTTGACCTTGTGAACTCATATCTCCGGTGTTTGTTGGTCGATTTGAAAATGCAAGGTATGTGCATTTAAGTTGAAGACCAACAAATGTAGCTATGAATTCAAAAAGTGGCGAAATGTTATCGTTTTGTCGCCTTGTTCAGTCAAAAAGGGGTATTTTTTTTAGACACCCGGTACAAAATGAACCCATGTATCAAAGTTGTCAAATACAATGGATTCGATTTTTACCTTGGCTTGTAGAATGGTTACGATGAGTCCCAGTAATTGCTATTCAAAACGAGACTAAGTGTCCGGCAGCCTTTCAATGGCTATAACTACGGCCATATAATCAGTCTACTTGGCCCGGGCCAGCTATGTCGGTTCCCTTTAAGCTGGCTTAGCTTGAAAGTGTGAAGGAGGTATGAACACATTTTTGCTTAGCATGCTTCCCTTGACTGATTTTAGATTATTTGAATATTTCATACTTCTTACAATCGCTGCAAATTGCATTGTTTTGATGATTGCAACACCATTGCCCAATGATGACATTTCAGAGTTAAATCTTCGCTTAGTAAGTCTTTTCATTATTCTAAATCTAATAACTTCTCTTTGAAACCTTACGCCTATCAATGCATTGGAATAAGAATGTATCTTGATTTGTTCCTCAAGTATTTTAAACAGCATCTATCAAAAAAAAAACGCAGCCAAACTGCAATTGAAAATCGAGTTTAAAAAACGGTATGATTTTAATGGACACAAAAGCATCGTCTGAAAAGCACCGAAAAGCACTATCTGAAAGCACAAACTATCCTCTTTGCAATGATATGCAGTTTGGATACTTAATGGAATTCTTCATCATTTAATTGATTCTCAAGTAAGCATGGCAAATTTCAGCTTGATTTTAGAGCAAAATCGAGATATTTTGCATTGTAAAACGTTACAAAACGATTTTTTGGAAGCATTTCAAGCCTAGAAGCACTTTAGGTGATGTCGTTTGCTATGAACATACAAAATTTTCACCAATGAGATACTTTTATTGAAACTGCTAAAATAAGCTGTCATAAGGATGAGTTTCTGCTTTTGCAAATTTCCTACCACTTTCCTGCATCTAAAATAGACCATACTTACTAAAACGTTGATTAAGTGATAAATGATTCAATTGATGTGCCAAAGCTAGATATCATTGGAAAATGGATAGATTGTGTTTTTTTAATGATGTACATTTCATCTATTAAAATGTTGTCATTTTTTGAAAATTTTCAATCATAGTTGAGTTGCCTTTTTTCTGAAATACCCTGCATATGCCAATTTATAAGCTCCGCATTACGCTTTTGAATTGTAACAAAAAGAATACGAGAATTTTAATCCCTACTGTTCAATGTCTGAATTTGATGCATAAAATGCAAGAGGTATCTGCTTAAATCCATCTTTTTTCTTTCGTTGCATAATCACGTGTTCCGTTGCCTTCCCATTTTCGCACTCACAATGAATGAGTTAGCCATTCAGGTTACGAGGTATTTTTGCGGCCACTGGATTTAAATCTGTGCCGTTAACGAATCGGCGGTAAAATTTCCTTTTGTTTGCCATCATTCAGTGCATTTTACTGGTAATGAAAAGCAACGGATGGCATTGTTAATGGTATACCCTTATTGTACATGATTTTCTAATGAGTAGAGAGGCAATATTTGCAAACTAGAGGCTCTGTTACACGATGAGCTTTTACGTGAAACTTGCTTGCAATGGCGTTGCGAAATAAGTTTCACTGGGGTTGTTACACGGAAATTTCAAAGAAAATCATAAACATTTTTGGTGCAAGCCGTTGCCTGAGCAGAAAACAAGTTCTACTTTTCGTGAAACTGCCTTGCGGCGCTCGCAACAGAAAATCTGGCAACTCGTCGTCCAATTTTGAAGTACCGCAAAAAGAATAAAGATTGGAGTACCACAGGGATCTGTCCTAGGTCCTTTGCTCTTTAACATATTCATCAATGATCTATGTCTAATGAGATTAGACTCTGAGATCTGTAATTTTGCAGATGATAACACCATATACTCATGTGGGCTAGACCTTACATGAGATTGTTACCAATTTGGAAAGTGATCTCAGCAGATTGCTCGAATGGTTTACAAACAATGGAATGGTTGCAAACCCAAAAAAATTCCAGCTAATGTTCCTTGGCTTGAAAGGGCAGAGAGGACTACGACTTAACATCAATGAGAACAAATTATCTGCAACAGATCATGTTAAATTGCTAGGGATTGAAATTGACAACAAATTAAAGTTTAGCAATCACGTCAAAACGTTATGCTCAAAAGTCAACAAAAAAATCAGTGCCTTTTCTAGGCTTAATATGTATATTTCTAGAGAACAGGCATTAACAATTTGCAACGCGGTTATCTTGTCGAACTTCAATTATTGCCCTTTGGTCTGGCTATTCTGCAACAAAGGTGCATACAAAGAGATTGATCGCACACACAAACGTGCTCTTCGGATCCTCTATAAAGAATGCGAATGTCCCTTTGAAACATTGCTCACTCGAAGTGGCAGTTTTTGCATACATGTTAGAAACTTGCAGAAATTAATGACAGAAATCTACAAGTCCATGAATCATCTTAACCCATCGCTTGTATGGGAATGCTACACGATGCACTGTTTTGTGAAACCTATCTCGCAACGCCATTGCAAGCAAGTTTCACGCAAAAGCTTATCGTGTAACAGGGTTTTAAGGGAAATTGTTAAATAAAGTAGGTCATTTCGACGTGACACCTCTTGCTGTTTTTTATCAGGTACAGGTACAATACCACCTTAGCTTGCAAAGATATGCACCGACCAAAAGCTATGTAGAGTAAATTTTCGACGCCATTTCTGCTTTGTTTGCATAATGGTAGCAGTCAAGGTCTCCTTCAGAAGACGAGGAGAGGTGTAATATTATCATGAAACGTTTTTTTGAAATTTAAACTTGTAGATGGGGGTTGAAATCGAGCCTAAAAAATACAACTCTTGGCCCTACGCAGCTGTCGACGTCAAAATTGATATGGCTTTATGGCTAAGAAGTTCTACTCTAGCTGTATCCAATTCTGTGCTTCGTTTAGTCCTCAATCAAATGGATTTTTTCTATATACGAAAATATGGCGAAAATTCGGAAAATCTGCTTTTTTGGAATTATGCTTCTCTTTCTCTTTTGAAAGAGAAATTAGCTTTTATTATCAAGCAAATAGAGCTAAAGTTGCATTGAAAACAGATTTTTTCTACATAGTTTTCGTCGTACTCTAGGAAAAATAAATATACAGTTATGCCCAAAATCTTTCATACCAATGCCAAGTGGAGGCCACAAGAAAGGCACAGCATAGGGAGGACTGATCATCCACTGTGACAGCCAACCTGCTGAGAGCAGAAGGCACCCGACGACGACGACGACGATGTAGGGACCTTTGTATTTTGGCTGAGGTAACATGAGAATGTGACAAAAAGCCAAGAAAGCACTGCAATACACATTTCTAGGAATTCAATATTTTGGTTAATTGGTCCGCAAATAAAATTATTCAAAATACTCAGAATTTGGTATTGGTATAAAGAATTTTGGGGTTAACTGTAAATCATAATTTAACTGGCTTCGATAAAGCATTAAACGTGCAACATAGACCTGGAGAGATAAGTCGCAACTTGGGAAGAGACTAGCGGGTGTCCCAAAAATAAGTTTCACTGTTTGAAAGTTCCAGAAACACAACCATTGTCTCGTTTCGAACGATTTAAACGGCAATCTCTGGCTTAAAGGCTAACTTGGATCCATATAATTCTTGCCGAATTTTTCCCTTGGCTAAAATACCTTAAAATATGGATTTTCCGAAACTTTTCAGCTCGAGAAACCCTTGAAAGGAGTAAAATCTAGCGATAAAGATATGTTCCATTCCTTTCACGTTTTACATCGTCGGCGTCAAGAGCATGCAAACGCTTGTCAGTTTCATAGATTGGTATTCAAAATCAGCGATATTCAAATTGCGGACCACATGAACTTGTCTCAGGAAGTGTACTTTTTCTTGAAACAACAAGCAAAAGCGTGCTTTTTACGGATAAAAACAGACACATATTGTTATTAAGTCCTTTAATGGAGCTCAAGCTCCGTACTGTTGGAATTTGTTAAAAAGCTTGACTTCTATGTATTTTGAGCTGCAGGTTTAACAATCTTATTGATAAACTGTTTTGAATGAAACGAGTGCACAGATCTAAGTCGGGCTTGGGCATTGCATAATAGATTCCTGTTTGAATTTGTTAGAAATATCATGTACGGACACCAATTTTTTGGACTCTCGGTAGTTGCATGCCAACCCGTGATATTTACCTTTTCACACACCCTGCAAACCCTCTTCTAACAACTGAAACTTTTTATCTCGCAGGAAGACGCGGATGCAGTATTTGTTGCAATTTTTACATTAGAAGCAATTCTCAAGATTATTGCTTATGGATTTTTCTTCCATTCAAATTCATACTTACGAAGTGGATGGAACATTTTAGATTTTGTTGTTGTAGTTGTTGGGTAAGCTGCATTTTTCATTCATTTTCATTTGTCATTTTTTAAATGTTAGTTTACTTATGCACAAAATCCCTCCAGCTACTATTCAATACTACAAAAAGATACAGTTTTATTACTTAATATCATACGTCAACAAAAAGGAAAACACTGAAGGCTAATGTAATTGCTTTCAGCTAATCAAATGTCTTTTTAGTTATTTTTTTAAAATTGGCACAACAGAGGAAGCCCATTGATACTTATAGAGATTTCATTCCAGCCCTTAAGAGCTGAAAATCCCTGTTTTGGCTTACACCAGATTGTGCCTTGGAATCTGAAGTTCTCTACAGAATCGCGTTTTATAACTGGAGCAATGGGATCGTCATTGGACTTTGTATTTGAGATGTTCTTGGCTGAGTCTATTCATGATCTTATAGGCCATAATCAAACATGACCGTTAGGCTCATTCCGTTAGGCACTGAACGCATAATCTCATTGTCAGCGAAGGCGATTGGGCTGGATTTCAGACCTAAAAAATCCCTAAATATGGGTCTCAAAATTTAACTGTTCCATTCGAAATGGATACCTTCCTAAGATATAACAAAAGCTTTGTAGAGTTGTTTGTTTTTAGCGTTGGAGACTTTTTTTTTGCTTTTGAAACTTGCCTGGTTGTAACTTTATTTTATAATTGTGTGTTTAAAGTGAAAATGAAACTGGTTTCTAGCAAGTTCAACAGGCATTTCTGAAATCCTTAAAAGTGGGTATGAAAATCGACCTTGAATCCCTAAGGATGTAATTCATCCCAAGACTCAAGTTACCACCCAGGGCATCTCTTTAGAATACTTTTTCTTATTTGTTTTTATATTTTGTTTCTTTGTCTCTTGGTTCTAATCAAAGCTGTTTCTCCTATTTTTCAGTTTAATACAAGTTTCTAGTTTGGGAAATGATTCAAGTACAAAGAGAAATTCTGAATCAATTAGAGCACTGCGAGCCATTAGAGTTCTTCGTCCTCTGAAATTAGTTTCAGGGATACCAAGTGAGTAGTTTTAGATAGTAAACTTTAGGTTGCCTTTTAAAGGACAAGTCCGGGGTTGGTATGATTGATGATAAAATACAAGATAATACTGCTATGAGTGATGTATGATACTTTTTTCCAAACATTGAAAATGGCACAAGAACACGATAAAGAGGCTAGCAGCAATCGAGAGGCGAAAAAACAATCACACAGCCTCGTCTTCGTTTGCGCGATATGACGTCACTTCGCTCAAATTGCTCATTTGAATACGTAATTTCACAAGCAGAAGGCGAGAAATAGTGGAAAAAGGATCATACATCATTTATAGCAGGATTATCTTGTATTTTATCATCAATCATACCAACCCCGGACTTTTCCTTTAAAGGACTGGACAAAGAGGCAGCCTTTGAGAATGAAATTTGTCAATTGCTCCTCCCTATTAGGATAACAAACTACTGCCCATCTTGCAGGAACTTTGACTTCATCTCGCTGCCCATCAATAAGAGCTCCCGAAAATGCCTTTACATGAACTGAACTTTGGCTACCATTGTTTTAGCAGCTGAATTAATCGCGTTTTAATAAAAATGTTCCAGCAGGAAATTATGTAAGAGTGTTGCCTGATGAATTAGCAATATTTTGTTATGAAACATCGCATCTTTGTTTTATTTTCAACGCAACGCGGGTGAAAAGAAAACAGTTGCTGCTGATTTGTTTCGAAATAACTAAAGCTCCCTGTCTTTGTATCAATTTATACATGAGTAATGTAGTGTATATGAACGTAAATCAAAGCGGACGAAATTTCAATTTTAACGCATTGGTGGCTACCCTTTTCCAAGGTACCGAATTAGGATATGTGAAGGCCTATTCACCACCATAGTTTGAGCTTCCTGTGTGAGGCAGAAGGACGTGTATGTATAATTAAAGGGGCTGTACAACCCGTCCTCTCTGCGTGGCTCTACGTGTCAAATCATCGAATGTGTTCAGGCTAAACACAACCTGTACCAAAATACAAGGCCATGTAATAGCCATGTACAAGCCTTGTAGTTATGGCCTTGTAACCTTGTTATAGCCTGGAATAGCCTTGCTGTAACCTTGTAAATGGCTTGAAAAATGCTAATTAGCCTTGTAGAAGCCTTGTGGAAACCTTGTGTCAGACTGGTTGCAGCTTGGAATCTTACTGATAGCCTTGTAATTTTCTTCCAAGGTTAGTACAAGGTTATAACAAGGTCATAATCCCCTCTACAAGGCTAAAACTTGGCCTGTACAAGGCCAAGTTTAGCCTTGTATTTTTGTACAGGAACATAGCTAATGGTGATTTTGCATAAAGAATAATAATTCAAAGTATCTGCGACAATCTTGGTGATCGAAGCTTTGGTGGAGGAATTGTTCTAGTTTTCTAACGCTGAATATTTGAAAGTTTTCATGGATATCAAAAGCTCCATCACATTTCATAGAAATAGACAAGAAAACACTGCGATAAAACTTACGTAGAAGCTGCGATGAAACTGGCCGCCATTAAAAACCCAAGGCTTTAGTCACCTGCGCAGGTTGCTACAAAATCTTATACAGCCCCTTTCAGGTAGAGCTGTGAAATATATGTCTCTCTGTTGAATATATCCACAGCTTTGTCAACATTTGTTCTCCTTATCTTTGCAGGTCTTCAAGTGGTCATGAAATCTCTTATACGTGCAATGGTCCCCCTTCTTCAAATCTTACTCCTTGTTTTGTTTGTTATCGTCATTTATGCAATTATCGGCTTGGAATTACTGCGTGGCAGTTTTCATTTTACTTGCTTCAAGAATACTACAACTGGATGTAAGTAGCCTACGACAGTCTATTCTTCGCAGGAACTAAACCGATATTGCGCTTCAGGCAGAGGTGGAAAAGATAGCAGACCACACCACCAACGGTCCCAAAATTGTTTAAAGTTTTTAAAAAGAAAGAAAAATATTTAAAAGGAAGAAAGGAAAGGGATAATGCAAGAAAAGCAAGAAAATGGGAAAATAATGATTCAATTTTGTATTTCAAACTAAGGCTTTAGAAAATTGATGAATGCTGTTTGATCAATTTAGGTTGTTTCTAGGGCAGAAAATTTTCAAGACATTGCTTATAATTCGAGGAGCAATCAGCCGAAAATTCAAAAACTTTGCCAAACATCATTTACGATTGTGCCCAAAGATAATGGATATTTAAGAGCTGCCCAATGCAAATCATTGCAGGACGAAACCAGATAAAGCCAGTTGTTGCTGTTTAAAACTGAGTTGTTACGTATTACCGGATAATGATGCCTTATCATTACCTCGCAACTTGCATCGTTATCCAAAAAAGTTGCGTTACAGCGTTTCTGCCAAAACCATAGCATAGGGCCATAACACCGCTACCTCTCCAGATCCCCTAGCCTGCATGCAGACTTCACAAGAATATGTAAAGTCTGCGTAATGACGACTGGTCCACCGTTTCTCTTTGAAATGCGTCGCTTGTGTGCCCTCCGACTCTTATTGTCTCTTAGCCAATGAAAATATGTTTTGTGTTTCTCAAAAGCATTGTTCTGCAGAAGGCATCAATGGCGCCTCTATATAATTGATTGTTCTTGCATTATCAAAAGCATTGTTCCTTTACCCGCAGAAACTTGACGGGGTTGTTCTGCTGACTCTGCAAAATAGCAAATCATCATCACCATTATCATCATTTAAAATTGATTTGCAACCTAGTGCAGAGTACTAATTTATTCCAACTTTAAAAGTAAATATTAAAACAAATTTTAATTCACTAGTATAGCTGGGTATATGTATATTTGAAAACGCTACGAACATGGTCTGCGGGTGCATTTCTCACCGGTCCATGATTTTGTTTCATATTTATAAATGGCTAGAGATGGACTTTTCTTAACTCTGTCACTAAGAGTGTTCCAGAGCAAATTTCCTCTAAAGGATAGTGACTCTGAGCCAAAACATTTCTTGATCTTTGGAAGTTTGCAAAGATCTTTAATCCTTAGGTTGTAGTTTATGTCTTTCCTCTCGCGAAATTCCCACAAATATGCGGGGTTCAATTTATTGAATGATTTATTATTCAGTTTCTGGAGATTGAGTACAAACTCGTCATTGCCTGACATCTTTTGCTCCTTCTTTCAATAGGGAAATTAGCATTACGTCCGCACGAATGGCCTCGACCGTGCGATAACAACAAGGGATGGGGTCGGGCATGTGGACCTGCTGAAATATGCAGAAAAGCAACAGAAAAAGAATGGCTTGGACCAAATCAAGGAATAACCACGTTTGATAATATGTTTTTGGCTATGTTGACAGTATTTCAGTGTATAACACTCGAGGGATGGTCAGAAGTGCTGTATCTTGTGAGTATAGTTGAAGACCCATTGTCAACCATGATCCTTTGTGCTCCGAATGAAAATAAACAAAAATAGAATTCTGGCCAAAACGATTTTCGAATAATACGAAAATCGACTTTGGCGCCACGAAGGATCATGGTCAATAATGCAATCGGTCTTTAAAGTCTGTCTTAAATTAGATGCCAAGTGACATTTGCGTTCACTGTTGATTCATCACAATCAGCATCATCATCTTCATCATCATCATCCTCATAATTGATTACATCAATTGAATGTGACATAAAAGGTCGTAAATATGACTCAAATTTGATGTATGTTATCCGGTTAATCAAGAAGCGTTTGCAAACAGACCTGCTTAATTTGCTCGAGCGTGCGAGCGCCGCTCGCAGGCACAAAACATCACGACTCATTATTTGCTGGCATTTTAATTGTACTGAGAGAACAAGGACAGATAATGCTACAATAGAACCCGCTACTGTTCATTGACACCTAGATACAAAGCAATTTGTGATTGCAGACAAAGGGAATTCCATGCTCGGTTGGTCAAGACATAAACAAAAACAAAGCAAGCTGCAAAAATTGCCCTGAAACCCGGGTCGCTAGCTCGCTCATTGTGCATCCCAGAAATAGTTTTAAAGAGCGAATATTAGCATATATCGAAAGAAGAAGGATATCTCTAAACTTCTACCTCGAGCATTTTATTTATTTTGTGCAGAACCCAATTGGGAGGGGATTTAATTCTCGTACTTTTTAGGTGTAATTAAAGGCACTGTGTCCATGTAAGTAGACAACTTCGAGGGGGGTATCTCGAAAACATGTGATCTTTCGTCGTTTTTTCATGTGAGCGTTGTTTCTTGCAAAGTCTTTTCTTGCAAAGCGTTGTTTGTTAGTCAAACGATTGTTTCAAGTTCTTTTGAATTCGTCAGCAGGGATTCAGCAATCTCGCCTTTTGAAATAGTGTTCTAGAATCTTCAAAGGTCCTTGTTTTCTTCTTTTGTGTGATTGTTATCAGACAGATTAATGAACATAAAGGCATATTTTGACAAGTTCTTTTGAATTCGTCAGCAGGAACTTAGCAATCTCGCCTTTTGAAATGATGTTCTAGAATTTTCAATGGTCCTTGTTTTCTTCTTTTGTGTGGTTGTTATCAGACAGAATAGGTTTCCTTTCCTTTCGACAACGAGGCTCTTGTTTTCATGTGATCAGTTTAAGACAGTCTGCCCTAAACCAATCAAATTCTCGAACAGTTACATGCATGTCAGCATCGTGTCAGCAGTTTCAACGGTTCGTGCATGCAATTTATTGATATATGGACACACTGCCTTTAAAACACTTACTGCTCAGCTTCTGTACGACAAAAATGAAATGCCCGAGGCAGAAGTTTACATATATCCTTCTTCTTTGATATTTGCTAATATTTGCTCTTTAAAGCCATTTCTGGAATGCACAACGAGCGAGCTAGCGACCCGGGATTCAGGGCAATTTTTGCGGCTTGCTTTGTTTTTGTTTATGTCTTGACCAACCGAGCATGGAATTCCCTTTGTCTGCAATCACAAATTGCTTTGTATCTTGGTGTCAATGAAAAGTATCGAGTTCTATTGTAACATTATCTGTCCTTGTTTATTGAGAGTGCTTTTATCGCAGGTAAATTTTCCCTAACCATTTGCTCACAGGCATAGTATACTTTTTGATAAGGCTTGTTTGCAAGTTTATATGTTAGAAATAAAGGTAGCATCTTCGATTGTTTAAAGTTTGCTGCAGGAAAGGAAGGTCCCTCTTAGGTATCAATATCTGTTCACCTGCGATCGGTCTCACAAATCCATAGCTATGAGAAATTGCAACATTCCCTAAATCAGATTATATCTGGAAATGTATTCCTTGCAATTAATTGACGCAAGACATGCATTTTATTCAGGGACAAAAGAAAACTTTTCTATATTCATTTTTTCTGCATAGTCAATTCTGAACATTGCATCTTCTTGCCAAATACAACCTTTCCCTAAATTTTTCTCACTTCATTTTGGTCCCCTCCCCCCCTGTAAAGGGAATCGACATAGTTAAAAGTTGGCCCAGGCCAAGTTAAAAATATGACTAGTGCTGTTTCATTGTGTATTTGAAAATATGACTAGTGCTGTTTCTATCGTACTTGACAACTTTGACTCGTGCTGTTTCATTGTGTAGCTAAAGGAACAATGTGGGTGTGGGCTTTTCTTTAGCCTATTTATAGCGGCTACGAGATACAGCTATGTCTATTTCCTTTAAGATTGATGTGTCGTTGCCTAATCTTTGATAGGTGTATTGCTTTTATTTCAGACTATAGATGCAAAAAATCAGAATTACCCATTTATAGCATGGGGCTCATTCACTCTTTTGATCGTGATTGGCTCATTTTTCATGCTCAATCTGGTTCTTGGAGTTCTTAGCGGGTAAGTGGCTATGACGTCGATTCATTTATACTTACTCTGCACACTAGGTCAGTCAAAACAGAACCTTTTTGAAAATCAATAAAATTTAGTCATTATGTTGATCTTTAAATGTTGCTCTGTATTTGTGTCATGGAGCAAATAAATTTGAGTAGTGACCATTACTTTGTTCTTCACAGAGAGAGACAATGACATTAAGTACAAAACCCTTGTTTGAATTGAACAAGCAATTTCTTACATAGTTTGGTTCTTACACTACAGGGTGATTAGAAGAACTGTGAAACGTTTTGAAAAGTCACCTAAATTAGATTATTTTCTAATTTTGATGGGTGACCTCGGAGGCTTAACTTCGCAACTAACCTCGCCATCTTTTGGAGGGGAAGAGACGTTAACTAGGGGTCCCATTCCTGGATGTGGCATGCATAGTGGGCTTTAATTAGTTTTAGTAGCTAGAAATACTTCCTGCCCACTCAAAATAAATTACTGAAAAAATGCCGACAAAATGCCGCACAGAAATAGGTTGATTGAGTGTTAGGAGATTGTGTAACGTTGCTACGTTTTATCATTTGTCAACTTGCGAAGGCTCTTCTGCCTTTCTCCAATTTCTCACTGGTTTTCGTTTTCTTTAAGGGAATTTGCAAAAGAGAGAGAAAGAGTTGAGAAAAGAAAGTCTTTTATGAAACTTCGAAGGCAACTGCAAATTGAGCGCCAGGTTGATCAATATCTTGATTGGATCAACAAAGCAGGTACAGTGATACATAAAGAATGTTATTTATTGACAATTGTTTTTGGTCATCCTCCACTTTTAATGATGTTTTCCAGGCCTAGAAGAACTTTTGATTTTGATTTGAGTTTTGAAATTCTCAAAGTCCAGGTTATGAATTTAGTTGTTGCGGAGCTGATCACACGTGCAAATTCTTGAAGCTGTTATTAGTCGATATTTTCCAATTTTTCTTTCGTTCAATGGCATCCAAAATTGTTCCAGAGCCTGAAGAAATGGATCAGCTCATTATGGACACAATTAGAAAAATTCGAAAGTCAAAAAAACGTGCATATTCGGAGCTAGTTTGTGAAAAGTTATCAGAGGCTTATGGCCTAGACAAGTCTCCTGCCTCGCTGCAGCTCACGATGATGATGACTACGGGAAGGATTGAAAACATCCCAACGAAAGAGGGTCTGGAATCCCTGAGAATAAATGAATCGAAGGTAAATTTATATGCTGAGAGTCAAGTTGATAATGGAAAAGGTAGAAAGCTATCAAACGATGAGGTCAGGATTATCGAGTGCAGGAATGAACTGCGGGCCGTTGCCGAAGCAGAGAGCCAGGGTTCTGCTGAAAATGAAAAGATGTGTGCTAGTGATATGGAATCTGACAGTGATAGTGATACAGAAAGTATACCAAGTGAATCAGTTTTAGATAGAGAAAGAAATTGGTTACAAGATGGGTTAGTATGTAGCCAGAAGTCTGGGCTTGAAAAAGATGAAACTTTACAAAACAAAGAGAAAATAGGAGGAAAAACAGGAGATGATATGAATCAGATAATAAATGAACAAACTGGATATAAATTAAATCAGAGAATGGATGATATGGAGAAAAAGCTGTCCTATGCCATAAACATGATAAATAAGAAAGAAAATGAAGAAAATAATGTAGAAAAAAAGGTAGGGTATCATGGTTTGTTAGCCAGGATATACGTTCTAGAAAATGAAAAAAGGGACCTTTCATTGGAGAACGTGGCCCTTAAAAATAAACTTTCAGATTTAAAAAAATTAGCCGATGTTGGAAATTTTCATATTCCAAAAGAAAAAAAATCTAATCCAAATATTGGTTTTGGTGAGTTAAGACACGCTAGGCCCAATGTTGTTGATAAAAAAACAGCAGGGATGACCAGGGATTTGCTGGAGACAAATGACATTCCCTTATGGGGAG
This sequence comes from Aurelia coerulea, assembly GCA_039566865.1. Classification (NCBI taxonomy): domain Eukaryota; kingdom Metazoa; phylum Cnidaria; class Scyphozoa; order Semaeostomeae; family Ulmaridae; genus Aurelia; species Aurelia coerulea. Next base: position 13,727,801 of record CM076960.1, on the reverse strand, counting down.
TATCAACAAAGGCTCCACGAAGCTTCCAGCCAATGCCATCTCAAGAGACAAAAAGTAAGATCCCAGACAGCGAATACACTTTTGGAAATCGTCGACGTGCGACCACTTACAACGATAGCGAGACGGAAATATCTAAAGATTCACAATGGGAAGTACCAACAACAAGAAAAGCTGCACGAAGCTTCCAACCAAAGGCATCCCAAGTGGCAACAAGAAATAGATACCAAGTCTTAGAAAATGAGGACATTGCCAGCAATCATCGTGGGAATACACAAAATGAGTTAAACAAATTCCAGACAGAGGAATCAAAAGTGGCAGATAGACCAATAGCAAGAGGGGCCAATCCAGAATCGATGACAATCCCAGGACGGTACAAAAAAAGTAGAGAAGAAGAGACTTTTGTAGCTGATTCAAATAACGAGCGCAGATTTGTAGCCACAGAAAGAAACATAATGCCTGGGATCTACGACTACAATGAAGTGGTAAAGATGCGACCAAATCAATCAAGGATCAATCAATACAATCCTTTTGCCGAAACCACGCCTTGGGGAACTGTAGGAATGGAAAGAAACGTAGTCCCTGGTGAAAATTCGTATTCAGAGGCCGTGAGAAAGCATAGCAATGAAAATAACGAAGCCCATCACGCTCAAGCTAGATCAACATCACGGGAAAACAAACCGAGCACTCAGCTTCAGCTAAATGCGGGATCGTTTCAGCGGCCAAACAGGAAAAGACCAGTGATAAGTTTGGTTGGAGATTCGATAATAAAAGGAATTCGAAAGAATGAAATTAATCAACACGTGAAATATATGTCAATTTTTGTAAAGACTTTCCCAGGTGCAACCACGGATGACATGGAGTCATACATAGTTCCGACTCTGAAGAGAGAACCTGATGCTTTGATAATACATTGCGGCACGAACGATTTGAGAAAAGATGACCCAGAGACAATCGCGAAAAAGATCACTGAAATCGCCGTGAAATCAAAGAGAATAGTTCAAAATGTGGCTGTGTCCAGTATCTTAGCACGTGGCGACTCTGATCTTATGGAAGGGAAGAGACTCCAGGTAAATTCACTTTTAGCCAAATCACTTGCAGAAAATAAAATACACTTCATTCGACACGAAAATGTTGATCAAGATTGGCGTTATTTACTATACGAAGATGGTATTCATCTCAACAATGACGGTACAAATGTTTTAGGACAAGATTTTGTCAATTATATCAACACTATCTGACTGAATGAACTAACTTCTAACCTTGTAAATAGCATTAACATTTCGTCAATTTCATTTAGAGAAAGCCATACATTAACATGCCCACCAGACCTTGGTAGTTCACCAGACTCCTTAGAAAAGAGCAAACATGATGAAGTTCCCAGCATAGGGTCACCTGAACAACTCTATTCGCCTTCTTCTCCCTCTAATCTTACCATATGTTCCTCAAATACGCCTAGTGAATCTGAACTTTCTTCTTCCGTATCTTCAATCAGATCCACGCAACCGAATAATTCGAGTGACATTGAGGAGTTTTTTAATCTAAGAACAAAACATCCGAACAATCCTTTAATTGGATTCTTAAATATAAATAGTATTCGAAACAAAATAACTGATTTGAGACTGGTGATGGAAAGATGCTTGCCTGATATTTTGGTAATAGAAGAAACTAAACTAAATTCAGATTTCAAAACTGAGACCTTTCTTATAAATAACTATCAAAGACCGATTCGTCGTGATAGGAATGAATTTGGTGGGGGTTTGATGCAATTTATTAGGAAAGGGGTTGTCTGCAATAGAGTTTCTAAATTTGAGAGTCCTTCGATCGAGATCATCTGTTCTGATTTGATGGTTTGCAAAAAGAGATGGGCTATTTTTAGCATTTACCGACCTCCAGATGCTGCCAACTTAGATCTATTTTTCAGAGAACTGTCTTCTTCATTAAACTTGGCCTTGGACAAATACGATAATGTTATGATTATGGGCGATATAAATATTGACACTCATGATATTCAGCATCCCGGATATAATAAGTTAAATTCCTTCATTGACGTGTTTGGACTATCAAATTTAGTAAAGGCTAAGACATGTTTCACAAAAGGTCATAGTTCGTCGATTGACGTCATGCTCACGAATAAACCCAGATGTTTTCAAAATACTACTGTTTTTGAAACTGGTCTAAGCGACTTTCATGGTCTTGTCTCAACTTTAATGAAAACACACATACCCCGTCTCAAACCTAAGATGATTAAATATCGTACCTATAAAAAATTTGACCCTGTAAAGTTTCTTCAAGATGTAAAGAATACTGACTTTAAAGTAGATTCAAATGATGCAGATTTGTCTTATAGGAATCTTTCATCTGCTTTCCGAAAATTGGTAGATAAACATGCTCCTTTAAAAACTAAAATTCAGAGGGGAAATACTGCTCCTTTTATGAATCAGCAATTACAGAAAGCAATTTATACAAGATCGAGGCTCAAAAAAAGACTAAATAAAAATCCTACCACAGAAAATAGAACTAATTTCAAAAAGCAACGAAATAAATGTGTCTCCATAAGAAAGAAGGCAATGAAAAACCACTTTAAAGAAGCAACTAAACATGGAACTATGTCTAATAAAGAATTCTGGGATCTTGTTAAACCATTTCTTTCAAATAAAGGAGGACTTACAAGTAGCGATATTTCTCTTGTGAAAAATGATACCGTTATAACTGATGACCAGGAATTGACAGAGATTTTCAATGATCACTATGTAAATATAGTAGAAAAATCCAGCGGTAAGAAGCCCATCAGCCTTGCTAAAGATACTGGAATTTCTGACGACCGCCAAGTTGTTCGCTTGATTCTTGATAAGTATAAAAACCACCCTAGTGTCCTAGCTGTTATTCAAAACCCAGAGAAAGTGTTAGACACTTTCACCTTTCATGAGATAGACAATCAAGTAGTTGCAAAACTATTGAAATCATTGGATGGCAGAAAATCTACTGGTGAAGACCAAATACCCCCGAAGTTAGTATCTCTCGCAGCTAACGAGCTTACAAACACTTTAACCACGGCAATAAACAGTAGCATTCGAAATTCTAGTTTCCCAAACGATGCAAAAAAGGCAGCGGTCTGCCCTTTGGATAAGGGGGAACCAAATCGCACAGTAGAAAGGAATTTTCGCCCAGTTAGTGTTCTCAATACCTTTTCAAAGATATATGAAAAAGTTCTAAAACATCAACTGATTGGACATTTAGATAGCACGCTTTCTATCTTTATTGCGGCATACAGACGAACATATGGAACTCAACACGTCTTGATACGTCTCATAGAAGATTGGAGGGCTAACCTCGACAACGACTATCTCGTAGGAGCAATCCTAATGGATCTTTCAAAAGCCTTCGACTGTATTCCGCATGACTTACTTATTGCCAAATTACATGCATATGGATTTGACGAAGATGCACTAGTCCTTACCTATTCTTACCTCAAAAGACGAAAACAATGTGTTAGGATAAATAATACGTATAGTTCTTTTCAAGAGGTTATATCTGGTGTACCCCAAGGCTCTGTGCTGGGACCAATCCTTTTCAACTTTTACATCAATGACTTATTTTACTTTATAAAACAGGCAACGCTTTATAATTACGCTGATGATAATACACTCACTTATTTTTCTAAAAGCATGCCCGATCTTGTAAATATTTTAGAAAAAGAAACAGGAGTTGCCTTGTCCTGGTTGGAACAAAATGAAATGATTGCTAACCCTGAAAAATTCCATGCTATATTGCTCAGAAAAAACCGGACAAATACTAGTGGAGAACAAATTAACATTAACGGCAAAATAATCAAATCTGAGGAGACTGTGAAACTTTTAGGCGTTACGCTGGATTATAAACTTGATTTCGACCCACATATTTCGAATCTTTGCAAAAAAGCTGCAGCACAATTAAATGTTCTTAAAAGATTAAAGTCGTTCATTGGCTGTAAAGAAAAAACGATTCTTGTTCAGAGCTTTGTATATTCTAATTTTGATTACTGTCCCTTGGTCTGGTATTTTTCATCTTCCAAATCATTACAGAAAATTGAAAAGTTACAAGAACGCGCTCTAAGATTTCTCTATAATGATCATACCAGTTCGTATAACGATTTGCTTTCGAAGTCAGATAAATGCACAATGCTCATTGCTCGCCAAAGAGTCCTGTGCATAGAAATATTCAAAACAGTGAAACAGTTGAACCCACAGTTCATGCAAAACGTTTTTAAATTACGGTCATCAAATTATTCATTAAGAAATCCAAATAACTTAGCCCATGTTAGGCCTAATCAAACAACATTCGGGTCCAACAGTCTGATGTCTATTGGGCCACAGATTTGGAATGGCCTACCAAACGAGCTGAAAGCAGCAGAAAACTTGAAAACTTTTAAAAATCTGATAAAACGATGGGACGGACCCTCCTGTAAATGCAGTGCTTGTCATTGCCTGCCTAGTGTTACAAATTAGTGCCTGTTAGTGCAATTTAATTTTATGATTTATAAAACAAAAACAAATTTAATTTACTTCCTGTAGTTATATTCGATTTTGATTTGTTAACTTTGTATATATGTATATATCTGTATATATTGTTAGCTATAGTAGTTAATCGAATCAAAATAAATTTACAAACAAACTGCTGTCCTGTATATATGTATATCAGTTAATGCGAAAACTTTACCAAATCATTCACATAAACTCGAACGAATACTTGAAGTTATGGCCTGTTTTATGAACTGCAAACTATTCCTTCACTTGATATTCAACTGTTCTTGTATGGAATACTTTCATATTTTCAGAGGAAATAATATTGAACGAAGATGAATTTGAAAACAATGCAGGTAAGCGAAACACATACTGGGTGAGTCATAAAAACATGAGCTGTTTGTCAATTTTTGTTTGCAGTTTACTTTGCCAATTGATTTGTTTGAAATTCCTTGCACAGAAGAAAGATTAATTTAGGTATGAATTGTTGGTCGAAGTCAGTTTTTTCTTTTCATAATTACGAGCGATTTTATCAAAATTGTTTTTCACCACAGGGGGTCCAGGAATATCAGTGAACAGACTGTAGTTTTGGTTTCTTTGGTTCCTTGTGATCTGCATTATGAAAGCAACAGCTTGAATTTTTCGAATGATATCTAGCTTGAATTATTTTGGAAAACAATCACATTTCTACGGCAAAAAAAGTTTTACTCTACAGTTTTTAGCTGTACTTTAAGAATATTCAAGAAATCGATTATATCACCAACAGAAGGCCACTAACAAAAATTGAAAGGATCGTGAAGATCAGTTCTGGATTTTCACTAGCTAAAAAGCACTGATCAATTGTAAAATCGGCCTTGTCTAAGATTTGTTATGGCTTGCCAAAAAGGTGGAACTTTAGGTGTACACCCAGTAACTGCTCAATTTTCTCTATCATCTTGTAGATTTGATTCGCCAATCAGATTCATTAGACGTACAACAAAATGTAATGAGTCCTGGCAACTCAATGCGACATCTTTTGCAAGAGGACAATGACAAACAGAAGAAAGTCCAAGTCACAGTAATGAGTTCGAACAAGACTGCGACACCAAGGAAAAAGTAAGCTTCCTTCATTATATCAATTACACCATGCATAGCTTTTTTAAGGACTCTTCTTTATATCAATTAAAAACAAAGGTTATAACTAAAACTACAAACTGCAATTACATTAAACTATGACATTTATGGCGAGCAAGGACACGAAGTCACCTAGTCCTTACTCTGAATGCCACTTATTAAAGGTTAATCATGAAAAGAATTTAGATAAGTAATAGCCGAATGAATGCTACTCCGTTTGGGAGGCTACTGTAGGAATGTTATTGGCCATTTTGCCACACAGAACGGCAAGATCGGCTAAGGCTTGTTTTACCCATTTAAAGTTATGTGAGCATGCTGTTTGGAAGTTTCTGTATCGGGTGTCCCAAAAAAAAGTTCCGGCGTTTGGTTGAACGCAGACGAAAAAGTTCGTTATCTAGTAATTTATTGCTATTCTAGGTACATGCTCGACATTTCAACTTACAGTTTGGCATATCGTAGGAAGAAATCAGTAATCTGAAGATGGAGTTATTAGTTCTAACATCGCACTTTTATGTTGAAGGCAAAACCAGAGAGATTTGTTCGCCTTCCTGCATCATCATGATGAAGGGGGGATCTCCGGATGAGCAACACAAAATCTAGGTTTACACTTTCTTTCATTGCTTAGACGACACGTGGAAGAGTTCCGCTCATTCAGCATACTGTATTTGAAGTAAGGTCTGAAAATCGAATCTAATAGGTCTCGGGGGAAAATACTACGTTCATACGTTGCCACTCAATTCGAACTGGACGTACACAGAAAAATGCATTATTGCATAATATGGCAGGTCGAAAAGCAATTGAAACCATTCTTTAGTTAAGAAAAGACAGTTTATTCTATTTCGTGCCGTGAAACCGTGAAACAGTAAAATCCCTATTTGGAAGTCCCAGTTGGCACAAGACAACAATAACAGCACCAAACAGTTTTCCCGAGATCTATTTGTTTCAATTCTTCACACCTTAGGCTAATTCACACAATCAAAAATGATTTGAATCTAAATTCTATTCAATTACAAAGCAACGTTTTCCCTTGTGAATAAAACGTCTGCCCGCTCGGGACGTCAAGGTAATGAACGAATTTTCAACTTAATTTTTGTGCTGCTCATCGAGGGAGTCCCCACCATCATGAAGCAGGAAGGCGTAATAATCTCTCTGGTTTTGCCTTGAGCATGAAAGTGAAATGTTAGAGCTCATAACTCCAATTTCCGATTACTAATTTCTTCCTGCGATATGTCAAACTGTAAGTTGAAATATCTGGCATGCATCTAGAATGAAAAGAAATTGCCAGATGAGAAAGATTTTTCTATGTGCTCTGTCAAACGTCGGATCTTTTTTTGGGACACCCGGTATGTACTTCTTTTTGCATTCATGGCGCAAGTTTCATAGCGCAAAATACTTTAAAGAATTCAAAAGATGTTTTATAAAGAGAGCTGATCACTTGATTTGAAGTGAAACTTTATCCTATCATATTCATTATTTACCGTTGGTTTAAAATAATATTACCGTTGGTTTACAATAGCAATGCAGCAAGAACGAGAGACCGTCTGAGAAAATCGGCTGTAAGAGCTGGATCTGAGATCCTGATGACTGCTTACCGGCATGTCAGAAATGTTGTTAACAAACAAAACAAAGCACTAAAACGACAGTACTTTTCTAAGAAAATTCAACGCTGCGAGGGTGACATGAAAGAAAAGCGGTCTAAAACCACAAATGTTTCTTCACTACAAGAAGACAACAAAATCTTAACGAGTTGCGATGAAATAGCGGAGTCGATGAATCAGTATTTCTGCAGTATTGGTTAAAAGCTAAGCGTAAGATACCTTATGCATAAAACCCACTTTTGCGTGGAGATTTTTCCATGAACAAAAATTCAACTGGATTTGAGTTTCGAGCGATAACTCCGGCAGACCTCATGAAGGCAATGCAAAAGTTTAAGGTATCTTTGGGACAGATGGCATCTCAAGCTGTTTTCTTAAAATAGGGATGCCTGTTCTCGCACCAGTGCTGAGTACCATATTTAGTAAATCGATTTCGGAGGGCTTATTTCCAAACAACTGGAAAGTTGCTAGAGTAGCTCCTATCTTTAAAGAGGGTCCTACTGAAGATAGGTCAAATTACAGACCTGTATCCTTGCTCCCGGTCGTTTCACGTCTTTTTGAGAAGACTATCTTCGACCAACTTTACGCCTACTTCGACGATAATAAGTTGTTCTACTCACATCAATCCGGCTTCAGGGCCCTGCACTCGGTTTTTGAACGAATCGTTACTAACAGCTCATATGATGCATCATCTCTTCCTTTGATTGGAAGGCTAGGGTGGTTAACTGTAAAAGAAATGATAGAATTTGAAATTGCAACTATGGTTTACAAGTCTCTCCATGGTTTAGCTCCTGAATATTTGCAGCTAATGTTTACAAAACTGTCGGAAAACAATTCACGGTCTCTCCGTAATACCGACACGGATCTCAGAATACCTCGCTTTACAATATCGTACGGGCAACGTAGTTTCTCATATCGAAGTGTGACTGTGTGGAATAAACTAAGCACAGAAATAAAAAATGCCCCTTCACTGGCCACTTTCAAAAATTTGCTGAAACAAGCTTTGAAGAATCAAAGGGTGTGAAAGTTCATGTACAGCATCAAGCCTTTTATTTTCTAACCAGAACATATTGTATATAAATTTTTATTTTTCTTTGTAATACCGGTTGCTTTGTAATTTATTCATGTAATTAGATTAGTTAGGTTTTTAAGCAGGGCACATTGAAAATCAGTGTATTTAATTCTACTGAATGTATAACCCTGTTGAAATAAATAAAAATGAAAATGAATGAATGAAATGAAATGAAATGAAATGAAATGAAATGAGTATTATTAAAACTAATTAAGACTAACCCACATAAATACTTAAAATCTAGAAAAAACTAGTAGCACATCCTGTCTCATTAACGGCATATTCTGCAGGTGCAATGTTCTCCGACCCAATTTTTATATTAGTTTTAAAACGTGCTAGTGTCGGTTCTTGTTTTATACTGTCATCAAGAGTATTCCAAAGAAATCTTCCCTTGAAAGATAAAGATTCTACTCCATAAGATGTTGCCTTTGCCTTTGGGAGTATGCAGGGATTTTTTTCCTTAGTACCTAGGCCACATATTTCTTCTCATGAAATTCCCATACAATCGATGGATTCATATTATTCAATGACAAGTATATTTCAGTCATCAATTTTTGCACATTTTTACGTGGATGGTGAAGCTGTTACTGCGAGCGAGTAACGATTGAAACGAAGATGACTGAAACCTCTGATTTTGTGTATTGCATTCGAGTACTTCCAAAAGGCAAATTAGATTTGGACCGGGCGAGTCAGAAAAAGCGTGAGATGTTTCCAAATATTTATTGATGAATGTTCTTCACGAATCCTTTTCTTTTCAAATTTATTATATTGATATAGGGCAAAATTAGAAATTAAAATTTGGTTGAACGAGATTTTTTTTTTATCATTCTTTAAAGTTGGTTATTTACAAATAGTTATCAGCATAATATATACATCAACTAATTTAAACCAACTACAACCAAAAATAATTACATAATATAAAGTATAATACAATATCCTATTTACAACATAGTTTACAGCTGCAGTTTGCCCCCTTCCATGCTTTTATTTTTCTTTTGAAAGCTGCCACATTTTCACATGTTTTAATATCGTCACTTAGTGCATTCCAAAGGATGCTGCCTCTGAAGGTTACTGAGTATAGTCCAAAAGTGTGTGTTTGTGTGCAAATGTGAGATCGGTTTCTCCGTGTCAGAATTACGAGCGATATTTGTCAAATCGTGTTTCGCAAGTTTCCTAAAATAGGCCTTCAATTTTATTCGCATTGTGAACTGTTAAAACATGACAACCATACTGTTTCTCTATCAACAAATTGAAACAACGCATGAAGAGTGCCAGTGCACAAAAGGAGAAACTATGGTAATTCATTTTATATCCACAGGGGGACTTTATATTTAAATGTCATGATTAAGGTGCAGAAAGTTCTGTAAAAGCGATACCTTTTCACCGGAATAGCTACATCACAGGATCGCAAATAGATACGGAAAGAAATGACTGATTTTAAAAGCGATGTTTTTCTACAACTAATCTAATCTCCCTTCTGCAAAATGAAACTCAAAAAAACACCATTTGACTTGTTTTTAACTAAAGTATGGCTTGTCAAACGCCCTACGTTTTGTCTTGCACACCTGGAATATATTACAACCTCCTCGAGCAACATTAGATCATCGGAAGCTCGAAAATGGGATTATCCTTTCCTTTAAACTTCCCATCAGCTCCAAGTAATCGCCATCACTTCCCAACCCATTTGTTTTCCCTAAAAAGGGGTCGCCTCCATATTGGAGTTGCAAATGTGTCATGTTTCGTTGAACAACATGAATCTGACGGCTCCAGAATCAATATGTGCAAGAGGAGAAGACATTTTTAGAGATGAAATTAACTGCAAAGCATGATATATTACTTAGAATCATGCTAAAAGCGCATGGATATGACAACATTGGGCTCAAATCTTTAAAAAGGTCGGTGTAAAATTCAACTGCAGTTTCCTTTGAATTAAATGGCTTGGAATGAACTTACCGTTTTTTGCTGTAAATCTGCCGTGGAAAATGGCGGCCTTTATTAGATTTGAGGCCATGACGTCATCAAAAAATGCTAAACCAGAAAAGATACTGATTTCTGCTTTTCACCATATTTTAGGCCTTCATGAACTATGGTTTTTTTGAAAGTTATATGATTTTTCCTCCTTTGGCTTAGGATTTACGATGATTTAAATGTTTTAAATTTTTCCATCCATTTTTTCAAATTTTTTCATTTTGAAAAAAACAAGATATCAAAAAATTCCACGGCAGGTTTACAGCAAAGTACTATAAGTTCCTTTCAAGCCACTGAATTCAAAGAAAAATGGAATATAATTTTACACCCACCTTTTTAAATATTTGAAAGATTTGAGCCCTATGCTGGATATGACGGGCTCTTTTGTCACATGAGAAGAAATACTGTCTCAAACCTGTAGCAACAATGGTACGAAAATATTCAACTTCTTTGCAAGCCATTTGATAAATTTTGTACCATGATTACTCTATTTTTAGATACTTTTTAGATCCAGCGTGTTTTGTTTTTTCAGGCTTTCATTTTCCAATCCTTCGTTGATAATTAACTCTAGTTATGATTGATGATTACGTTGATGATTAACTCTAGTTATGATTGATGATTACGTTGATGATTAACTCTAGTTATGATTGATGATTACGTTGATGATTAACTCTAGTTATGATTGATGATTACGTTGATGATTAACTCTAGTTATGATTGATGATTACGTTGATGATTAACTCTAGTTATGATTGATGATTACGTTGATGATTAACTCTAGTTATGATTGATGATTACGTTGATGATTAACTCTATGTTATAGGCAATCAATTTACCATTCTATGAAGCGAAAAGAGAAGCGATTGCGTATCTTGATCAGAAAGATGAGCAAGAATAATGTTTTCAATTGGACGGTGTTAGTCCTTGTGTTCCTGAATTCTGTTGGTATGTCGCTGCAAAGATATCGTCAAGATCCATTGCTTGCCCATTTTCTTGGTAAGATTCTTTTCCTGCTAATTATTTTTGCATTTTTACAACCCACTTTGTGAATGAATATTAAACTTTCTAAGCTCTATTGCAAAATTTTAATCATAAGAAGTATGCAAAAAGTAAGCAAAAATTTTTCCAAATTTTGACGTGAATCTGACTAAAACATTTTTTTCATGTTCCCATGAAATTTACAATCAACAGACAAAGGTTACGAGACGATGCCACGAGGAGTATGGAAATACATAGCAACCCTGCGACCATAAAATTTAACATAGAGATTCAAATGAATATTACATTTGAATTTTACAAATTACATATTGCAAATAGCAAATAACAATTACATATAATTCCGTCAATAAAAAGGTACAACAACAAGAACAAATGTAAGAAAAAACAAATTACAAGAGAGAGGAGGTTTTTAACAACAAACTTAGGGACTTACTGAAACCGTTCTGAAACATTTAACATTTCTGCCATTTAAGAATATCTGGATTGCAAGAAATACTTTTACCTATTTCAGAAGCCTACAGAAATAAAGCCTTTTTCAGACTGATTTTAGAATTTTTTCCTCACCTCAGCCTTTTTAAAATCAGTATGTTGTCCCCAGCAGTTTATTTTCATTGGCATTGGAATAGGCATAGCGACAACAGAGGTACATTTAGGCAAATCAAACGTACTGTATTTCATTTTCATTTTTAAATATTTGTACAGGTGACCAATTTCAGTAATACATAACTGTTTTACAAATTGACCTGTGTAAGTCGTTGAATAAACCCCCGAGGGCTTATTTAGCAAAGCATACTTTGGGATGGGGGCTTATTCGAGGGGGGCTTATTTGAGTGGGCTTATTTGAGGGGGGTGGCTTATTTAGCAGCAGCCAAAATATTACCAGGACTAATCTTTTTCTTTTACTTGAGGCTGGTCAGTATGCTTAAAATAGCAGATATATTGGGATATATTGTTTTCGAGGCAATATCTAAGCCCGAGTACGTTGAAAAAAAACACGAGGAAAGCCAATCAAAAAAGGAATCAAAAGTATTCACTAAAAGAACAATCGAAACCACCCATGGGGGCTTATTCGAAGGTGAGGACTTATTTCGCAAAAAAGTTTTTGGGTGGGGGCTTATTCGAGGTAACAGACGAACTTTTTTGCTGTCTTGTATGTTTCAAGAATATGACATTGAGTCCTTTTCTCGTAGATTTATCAGAAAGAGTGTTTACAGCTCTTTTCTTCATTGAGATGCTGCTAAGAGTTTACGGCCTTGGACTGAAAACATACATGCGATCTTCATTCAATAGATTTGATTTTGCAGTAAGTTTGATACCTATCAATCAATCAATCAATCGCTCGATCAATCATTCATGAATCAATCAGTTTACCAGGAAATCAGTAAACCATAGTAAACTAAATTTTGTCAAAAGAAATGGAAACACGACCCCCGTTTTTGATAGATACCTGCTAGATGCGGTAAGAAGTTGAATATAAAAAAATAAAATAAAATAAAAAAGAAGTTCCTTCGGATCTCAGAACACTTTTCAGAGAGTAAGCAACGATAACTTTGTTCGAATTGACTTACGACTGGTTCAGTTTAAATACACTAGTAAGTTTTATTTTCCTTCTGGCCTTGTTTCTCAATATTTTCATTTGTCGTTGGCTGATTTTGTTGTGTAACAGTGCGAGCATTACAAGGGTTTCATTTTGCGACTTTGCAAATCGAACTTTGCGTTTCAACCATCGTTATTCAAATGAAAGAAAAGTCAGCTAAAAACGAATGAAAATAACGAGAAACAAAGCAAAAAGACCGATAACACTTGCCTGTGTGTAAACTAAACCATGGCTAACTCACTTTGCACAAAGAGGTCGATAGCAAACTCTCTGAAAAGTTTTGAGATCCGAAGCAACTTCATTGATATCTTGATTATTTTCCGAATCATTACGTTTTTCTTTTTATTGAAAGAATTCACAAAAGCTTCGAAAAATTCAAATTATTGTAAATCCTAAATTAATGGAGGAAATACGGTACAATCTTCAACAAAACCATAGTTTATGAAGCTCCATGATATGGCAGTAAGCAGAAATCTGTAACTTCCGTGGTTTGGAGCAATTGCTGACGTCACAATCGGAAAACTGTTTGAGACCAAGAAGACGGCGTAATCCTGAAATTTGTGGATATATCAAAGATTGGCAATGAACACTTATTACCGGATTGGTCAAAAAGGAATATTGTGTAATCGATGGACCATTCTTTAAAAAGTTTATCGTTCAAAATTTACAAAAGTTTGTATGTGTCTTTCTTTACTGGTTAAAACAGTGCTCAATGCCAGCGTTCAAAAGTTAAGTATGTGAGCCCTTTTATTTACTACGATGAAGAACTTATATAGCGCTTACGATAATTTTGCTAATATCTTCAGTAAATTCAATGCAAATAAGCAAAACTATTTCTAATACTGGCATAAAAATGGGCAAGGTTAAAAGAACGTTTTTCAAGACAGAATTTTCATTGATAGTTGAGCGATAGCAGCACGAAGTTTTTTTGACAACTATAAAGAGAACTTCTTTCACAGATAAAACTCTCTTTGGCCTCCTTTGCACCCTGTTGCTTGCACATCCAATTTCATGCACCCTATCAACGCTGTATTTTTATCCTTTTGTAGGTTGTGTGGTTAAGCATTGGCGATTTGCTGTTACGTAAATATGTTGGCGAGGAGCTCGGAATTAGTGTCTTGAGATCTTTCCGATTACTCAGAGCTTTTAAGATCACAAGGTAAGTGTTTCGAATGTGAATGCAAGTGAACTACTCTCGAGTACCGAATAATCGCTTCCCCCGCTTTTTAATTTTTGAAAGATTTTTGACCCCCCCCCCCCCACCTTTATTCCAACCCCCCTATTATTAATTCTTGAAAAATAGAAATGATAGTGACCATAATTTTTTAATGATTTCTGCTAAGCAAATGTACTTACTGTATTTATTAACTTTATTCTCCTTTGTTTGTCTGACCCGCACGCGAGAAATGTATTAGTAACATGGCTAATATAACAAGGATACGTGTTTAACTAAGAAAGCGAAAAACGACTATTCTCAATTTCCAACCCCCCCCCCATTGTTCCAACCCCCCATTATTCTCACCCCCCCCCCTTTATTCGGTACTCGAGAGTAAGTAAGTGAACGCGTCGCGTGCCCCTATCTTTAAACTTTTGTGAAAACGATTCTTTCTTACAGTGATCAATGAATTGCAGATTTTTCTAAGCATAGCTGTTTATGCTGGATTGTTGCATATATAGCTTCTACCCTTTAAAGATAAGAATTTTACTATTTAGGTAATTTTTGATAATTCTTGTAATTTCGCTCATTCTTAAAATCGCTTGCATTTGACGAATTTTTGAGAAATTTTTATGAAGCTGACTGATGGTGGTCATAATGCTTCGAGTTTTCCTGTTTCCTCCAATATCTATGTTTTTGTAATATTTGTAAGTTTCTCAAGTGCTGCAATAGGCGATTGCTCTAAAGATGGCGCACATGATCTTTTTACCATGATTCTTTGCGTTCCACGAGAAATCAGCCAATGGAATCAATTGCAATTCTTTCAGACGCAAAAGATCATGGAAAAGAATTCCGTGGCGCCATCCTTAGCAGAATCGTCTGCTGTCGTAAATTTTGAATAATAACTGTTTGCTCTTTTGTAAAATTTTAATTTTCACACCAGATTTTGGCGATCAATGCAGAACGTCGTGACATCACTGATGAACAGTATTAAGTCGATTTTAAGTCTCATTTTGTTGCTGTTGCTGTTCATTCTAATATTCGCTCTACTTGGGATGCAGCTCTTCGGTGGAATGTAAGTAGGAAGCATTGTATTGATTTTTTACTGATCTCTTTGATACCAGGGCAGAAAGTGCATTGGAACGATGAGAATATAACAAACCATTGTAATTTCTGAAGAACTAACAATAAGATCTGCTAATTTTTCTTTTGTTAATTTTCGTGTTGGCAAATATAAACTGACGAGAAAGCAGACAAATTGCAAATATTATGCCCCGTTTTTCCTGCTGCTGAATATGAGCTTCAGATGTGTTGTGCAGGATGTTTGAGAAAAGACGCAACCCAACTATAATTGAAAATCTTGAAAAAATGATAAGATTCTAGTAAAGGTAGCTACCATCTGAAAGTGCCTGGTGAACCAGAAGAAAGTTCCAACTTTTGAAAATTCATAGCATCAAGAGTACTGGATGGATTGGAATGAATCAATATTTGCTTGGCAGCCAAAAGATTGAAGTATTTTTGTGATTTTTCTTGCCTTCTAATGAGCACTGGATAAAAATGGTAAATTCAAGTTTACAAAAAACATGGTGGTTGCAAAATGACTGAAAAAGGCCTAAAACGATCTTTCTTCTTTCTCGTGATATGCAGTTTTAGATGCATCAATGGAATTATTTATCATTTAATCGACATTTTAGTACATATGGCCAATTTCAAATGCAGCATGCCGCAACAGGCAAAATCAACACCATTTTACCATAAAAAATCAGGACACAGATTTTGTCGTAACATTTCAGGCATAGGAGCACTTGAGGTGATGCCTTAAGGTATGGAAAAGCAAATGTTATTCCCATTAGATACATTTATTCATAATGATAAAACAAGCTCTCACAAACAAGGGCAGATTTTGTAATACAATAGCAACAGTTGCGTTTGATTGACACCTCAATTCAAAGCGATTAGCGGATGCAGACAAAGGAAATTCTCTCAACCAGTAATTCAAAACAAACAAAGCCGCAAAAGTTTCCCCGAAACTAGTAGGACAAACTCTCGCCTTGTGCAAGCGAAAGATGGTTTTTAAGAGAAGTTATGTGCTTATAGCGAAAGAAGAAGGGTAAATCTAAAGCTCTGTCGCTTAGATTATGTTTATTTGATTTAGGAGCTGTTTTGTAATCGTTTCATTTTAAGCCCTAAAGACGCGAGAATTACAATGCCTTCTGCTCGGCTCCTGAATCAAATAAACATAATCTAAGCGACAGAACTTTAGATTTACCTTTCTTCTTTCGCTATAAGCACATAACTTCTCTTAAAAACCATCTTTCGCTTGCACAAGGCGAGAGTTTGTCCTACTAGTTTCGGGGAAACTTTTGCGGCTTTGTTTGTTTTGAATTACTGGTTGAGAGAATTTCCTTTGTCTGCATCCGCTAATCGCTTTGAATTGAGGTGTCGATCAAACGCAACTGTTGGTATTGTATTACAAAATCTGCCCTTGTTGCTCTCACAAAGATGGGTTTTCGTCTTTGTAAATGTCACTTTCCGGCATCTGAAATAGGCCATAGTTACGAAAACTTAAATTAAGTGATGAATAATTCAATTAATACGCCCAAGCAGGATACCATTGGAAAGAAGATAGATTGTGCTTTCAGATGTTATTCATCAAATTGATTCAAATATTATTATTTCCTGAAGAATCCCGAACAATAGACAATTCTATTAACATTTTGTTTCAAATGTAGAAAAACTTCAGATGCAACGCTAGAACGCTTTCTTTAAAATTTATGTACCTTATTGATTTAAGCTTGTTTTGACTTTCTTGTACCATAAATCAACAACCACTTGTCAAATTTACCCAAAGGAGGTCTAAAAATCTACCTAGACTGATTATATGTTCGTAGGTTATCGCTATTGATAGACTGATGGACGCTATAACTACGATTCATGGCCATACGCTTCCAGAAACGGCCATGGCCTAAATCACCTGCTATTTTTTCTCAAAACCACCGACACTAAAACGTCCGAAAAAGTGATTTTCCGGAAGTGCTACACTGCAAAATAAGCTATTAGTGCTTAGATGAATATTTCTTCGAGCTATAAAAGCAAAAGAACTCCTACCTATAAGTGATATTTTGGTTGTTTGGGGGCCCAAAAGATCTCGTAAATTCGCTCGCTACTTTGAGATTTTGATCAATGCAGCAGTTCAGTCGAACGCGTTGTTTGAACGCGTTTGTTTGCCTTTGGCGGGAAGTTTGAATTGAAGAAGAATCAGCCAATCTATCAATCTTTAATCACAATCGTAAATGATACTTGTTGGACAAATGTTGTTTATTTTTCAGCTGACCACTTCCAGACTTATAAACAGCATCTTTCGTATGAAATTCCTTGGGTTGGTAACAGCCTAAATTTATATAATAATGCCTATGAATAAAGTAACTGTAGGATTTCGACGTAAAATTAACTTTCCATTTTCACTTTTCTGTCTTTATTCCTGTTCCTTTCTTCCTTTCATTTTTCTGGAGACCTGAACAAATTTCTGGGACCATTGGTGCTGTGGTCCACTATTTTTTCCACTCCTGACATGCAACGCGAGGAGTTCGAAGAATGTGGTTATTTTGACTTAGTAAATTGATAAAATGGATGAAATGAGGAATGTTTAACTAGCGAAATTGGCGTCCGGAGGCAGGTTTTCTTCTTTATAGACTCTATGAGAGGTATTTTCATAACTAATATACCAATATTGACTTTCTGTTTCAGGTTTCACAAGACAATGACCCCGGCGAGGACTAATTTTGATAACTTCTTCAAAGCTATGCTTGCTGTCTTCCAAGTAAGTCAACTGCTCTTCGTCTTTTTTTATCTTTTTAGTTACATGAAGGTGAGCCAGTTTGCTTGCCGTGCTGCAGCTTGTTGCTGATATCTCATCTCAGCTTAATTTGTCTTAGCCTAGCATAGGTTCCAAATCTTAAGGTCGACGGAAAAAGGTGGGTGTAAAGTTCTATGACCTATTTCTTCTGATTGAATGTCGTGAAAGAAACTTTAGATACTTATCTATAATTCTACCATTGGACTTTTTAGAAGGTTTGAATATTTTTCGAAATTACAGCGTATCTTACATTTCAACTCATTTGAGGATGTTACGTCATCAAATTTGTAAATCATAAACCAGATGAGTGACAGACTTTTGCTTGATGCCATATTGTAGACATCCATAAACTATGGTTTTCTTGGCAAAATTACTTCATTTTACGTCAAAAAAATTAGAAATTAGGATGGTTTGAGATTTTTTGGACAAGTTTTCTTGAACTCTTGAAAAAGAAAGAAACACTCTAATTCTGAAAATATTGAAGATTTCAGATAAGTCCAACGGTAGGTTTATAGAGAACTAGGTAGAGTTTCTGCGAAATCATTCAGTTCAAAGAAATAGGTCACTGAATTTTTACACCAGCCTTTTCAAAGATGGAAAACCTGTGCTTCTTAGCCTATGAGTAGACCCATTAACAAAAAAATAGAAAGGGTCCACGAAGCAAAGACCAGAAGTTTGCTGCTGCGGCGTCCAGATTTCTGCAAAGTTAATTGACGTTGTCTTTTTTGAGACACATTTCACACATTTTTTTAATAGAGGATTAAAGTGAATAATTGGGTGGTCATATAGCGAGCTTTTGCTCTTTACCTCGTAGACCCTACCTTCTTTTGGATGATGGGTCTCTACTCGTAGGACAAACAATTTTCTGTTTCTATGAACAGGTGGGCTTGGTAAGTTCTCATTGGAACTCTGACGCGAACCCGGGAAATGGAATGATTATTTGCTCGTAATGCATGTCCATCGGAACGAAATTCAGAATTGGGTTGAGGGGGGGGGGGCTGAAACTAGATACGAGGGCAGCGAGCAAAGATGAAAGTCCGGGACTTGGCCGCACGAAGATTTTTTGCCACCACGCAAATTTTGAAGTTAGGACTTAGAAATAGATTGTATTTTGTGTAATTGTATAATATTGAAAGTGATAGCTTAATAACTCTGATAACTTCCTTGAGTAAGATTTCACACAATAATGAAAACAAAATTTGTTTTTGACTTCCATCAAACTTCATTCAATATCTTCAAACAGATGTAATGTGACCAAACAAGGTGACCAAACAGCCCCAACATTAAATCAAACATTGGTCTGAAAATCTTATGCTAAATGCTTGATCTGTTTGACCGGGGCTTAAAATTGTTTCAGGCAATCCAAGTAAAATTTTATTTTTGCTGATAGCAAAAGGGAATAGACAACAGTCTAACGTGGAGGTGCCAAATTCAGAGTATAAAAGGGAAAGTTTCTCAAGCAGTTGGCCTTTTAACATACTGTAAAAATTTTTTATCTATGAAGACCTTGAAGGACATTTGTCGTAGTGTTGTAGAACCACATCTAAACTATTGCAGCTCCGTTTGGGGCTGTAGTGGTATTACTAGAACATGCTGAAACCAGCTGAAATGAGAATAATTTGAAGCAATAACTAACTAAAGTAGCATACCTTTACTTACAAGAAAGATCCCCAAGAAAGATCCCAAAAGTCCGAAAAAAACAAATATCTTTTCGAGTGTTTCATCATTGATTTCCACAAATTAATTTCTTAATTTAACTTTGTCTTTCTTTTACAAAATAAAGCTTTTCGCTAAGATATTATTTTTGTGGCTCCTGCAGTGGCAAGGTACTCCCTAAAATACCAGTTCATGGTATTGTGGCACAATAATCCTCTGACTTTTTAGCTAAAGGACAGAGTTCGAGTCCCAACCACACCATATTTGCCACATCATACTTGCGTCATGGTCAGGGGTCGCGAACTTTATTATCGCTTGCCTACTTCTCATTTTTCATTTTCATTTGAAAATTTAAGGAGGCTGGTCCTTCAGCAATGCTGTTTTTCAAGGGGCTCTCCACTTTCAGAATTTATAAAATTGAAATGATATAGAAAATGAAGTAATCTAATTACCATTCAATCCATATAATACTAATAGAAAGCCCTTAATCTGAATTTATTATTTACAATCACGGAAATTTAAAATATACAAACACCTAACATACAGCTACACAAAACATTGATTGAAATAGTTTATGGAGGATGCCATATTTCATTCAACTGAGACATCATTCCAAGGCTTGGCACCTCTAAAGGAGAAACATCTTTGACCATTTTTGTAGTTTTTCTTTCGTAGTCTTAGGTCAGTTGTTGTATCTAAGATTCTTTGATGTCAGCTGTGATGTTTTCGTGAAAAGATTGCAAATGTATTGTGGAGCGAGCTCATGAAGAGATTTGAAGACCATGATATTAGACTATTGTCTTCCAGCTAAGTTTTGTATAAGTGGCTGACCGGGGTATCAAAGCGGCTGCCAGTTACAATATGTGCAGCACGGTTTATGATCTTTGCAACTTGTTGAAATTGACTCTGCGATTCCAGAGCTAAGCTTTGTTAAACACCTAAAAACGCCTTGATATTTACCTTACCAATCTGACAAACGCCCTACATTTGTTTGGCCGAGCTAATTCATTTGTCTATCAAGCCTGAATATGGCCTACGTGTAGACCCATTATTCCAAAAGAAGAAAGGGTCTACGAAACAATGAGCAAAAGCTTGCTACTGCAGTCCCAGAGTTCTAGAACTTAATTTATGCTGCCTTTGTTGGAGACGCGTTTCACACATTATTTGAATAGAGGATTAGCATAATTAACTGGGCAGCCGTAGCAAGCTTTTTCTCTTTATTTCGTAGACCCATTTAGACCCCGTTTACACTATGTCGGTACGAAATGAATACGGCATGAAACTGTGCCGTATTGGCCTCCCGTTTACACTATGCCGGCATAGTTTTTACGTGAATACGGCACGAAATGAATACGGCATGCTAACTGGCTTCGTCGCTCTACCAATTCGTGTAAACGGCGAATACGGCATCATTTCATGTCGGATTCACATCGAGGCGATAATCTGGCAACTGAGAGCATGCGTCTTGACTAATCCTCGCTCTGCGCATGGTCAAAACCTATCGTATTCATTTTGTGCCGGTATAGTGTAAACGGTAATTCCGTTTCAACAGAAAAACCAATACGGCACAGCTTTATGCCGTATTCATTTCATACCGGCATAGTGTAAACGGTGTCTTATTCTTTAGGATAATGGGTCTACTCGTAGGCTAGCCTAAATAATGTTTGCTGTTACTTTGTATTCAGATAATGACTGGAGAAGATTGGAATTCCGTAATGTACAATGGTATTAGTGCTTTTGGTGGACCAAACTCATTTCGAGGAAAGCTGGCCTCTTTTTATTTTGTGTCATTGGTTATCATTGGAAATTGTATCTTTTCATCACCTTTTACCTGTGAGAATTAGTTGTGCAACCGTGCATGCATCTAACAGTTTTCCGAAATTTAATTCTAATTTCATTTGATTTATTCAAAATTCAAGCTTCTGGTTACTACAATGATTACCTACAGTAGCTGTGAAAACTAAAATGTTCGATGTACGATACAATGAAAGACTACTGAGGTGAATATGATGAGACTATTGCTTGGGATACCTAGAAAGAAGTCCAAGGAGCTTTCTGGCCAGGTAGCCCTTTTCTGCCAATCTAACAAACTGTAATGAATAATGCAATTTTTTTCATGTAACATTAAGAACAGTACCGGGTGAGTCAGAAAAAAGAATCCCCGTTTGAAAGGTCACGGCTCCCTGGATATAAAGACAAGACAATGATATCGGCAAATATATAGTTTAATGGTGGAAATGTTCAAATCTACTATAAAATTTACCTGACTAAAATCGGCCACTCGATTCTGAAATGTTCTCGAGAAAGCCTCTTTATCAAACCTTCAAAACATGACCAAAATCATGAACAAATTTCCCTTACATTTCTGCCTTACAGTGGCCGTACAGCAATGACTTGTGGACGCTTTAGCACGTGCTATCCTCTTGAGAGGATGAACAAGTCCTCCCCCTGGTATCGATGACCTATTTAAGGGGATTCCATTCTCCCAAGAGGAAAAAATACATGAATTTATGTGAGTGTCATCAGTTTTAGTTAGGAAAATTTGCTCTTTATTTTCATTCGTTTTCGCAGGTTTTTGGAAGGGGCTTTCTGCAGAAAATCACCCATATCGACGGAAAGGAATGGCCGATTAAGGCCGGCTGAATTACTGAACCTAATTGAACATATTGGGAATAAAACAAGATAGTTTTCAATATTATTGCTTTGATATTCATAGAGCAGTGGCCTTCCAAGCGGGGATTCTTTTTTCTGACTCACCCGGTAGTAGTAAGAAAATTAACAGGGAGGGGGGGGGGGGGAGAGAAGGAAAGAAAATGATAGGAAGATAATGATTAAGATAAAGACCATTACTGCTAAATTGATGGAAGCGTTTGACTGATGCCTTCATTTCATCAAGAATTGAAGCTATTTATTAACATATCTACGGCAGCTAAAAATATACGCAATTTAAAATACGAACTTTTGATACTACTTTCTATCGATTTAATGATAGGTTTGAAGCTTAGGACACCTAGTAGGAACTCTAACGAGCTCTTGGGCTAGGTGCCCGTTGCCTCTGCCAAGCTAACATTTAGTGATATTGAAATTAATACGAATAAATGTTTTTTTTTTTACAGTAACACTGTTAAAACACTGTTTTAACACTGTTTTAGCAGTGTTAGTGTTTTTTTAACACTAACACTAACAAAAATTCTTAGAAAAAAAAAAGAAAAACAGGAAAAAAGCTTAATTATCTGTTTGGGTGGAATGGGGGAAAAATTCGTGCAAGTTTGAAGATGACTTATGCTGCTAATTTATGAAGAATTTCAAATTATTTTCAGCATTAAAGACAGTTTTGCTGAAGTGATTCAAGGATCCTGTGAAAGTGTCTAGAAATACAAGATTCTGAGCCATGTATTAAAGGCATGTTTCAATGCTTTCCTTCCAGCACTAACGCTCCATCAACTGTCATTCTAATGCCACATAATTTCAAATTTTAACCAGGTGAGTTTCAGTTCTACGTAGCCTATTCTACGAATTCATTATACTGAATCAATGAATAATTCAGGTAATTGGCAAACATAAAAATGTTTGTGATTGACCCATCTGGTAGAAACCTTTTCTTTCAGTCAACCTTGACATATAACAGATACTCTTTTGAACGTCTTCCTCGCCATCGCAGTTGACAATTTAGCCAATGCACAGGCGCTTACAAGAGATGAAGAATTGGAGGCACGAAGGCAAGAAGAGGCCAAGATGTTGAGAAGGAGGAAACTAGTTTTAAAAGAAGACAAATGGAGCAAAGTACGGGCAGTGCCTAAGATCTTGGCGTTGCGAAAGAGATCTGACTTGAATGAAAATCCCTTTTCGGGAATGACGTATCAAGGAAGAGTGGACAATGTGAAAAGGTATGCGATCTTTCATTGAATTCCATTGCTAGTGGCGAATTTCCTTACTTAGAGTCTTTTCATACGGAAAAAGTTTTCCCGAGTCACCTGGAAACTTGCTCAGCCGAGATAATACAGTAAAAACCCGCACATAAGAACCTAAGATTTTGAACTCAGCCTGTTTAGGTTCTTACGCAATGAGGCACATCCAGTAATCAGGGTGTAGGTTCTTAACAAAGGGAAATATGCGAATCTAAATCTTAGCCAAATTTATTTACATTCTTGGCCCTATCCACTTCAACCCAAGATTACCCAGTTTACCCCTGCAGGCCCTGCCTATCACAGTTCTGTAAGTAATGTTTTGGAGTCCATGAACGAGGTGGATTGGCAAAAGTTGCATTTATTTCCTAATGAATGAATGAAACGCTTTATTAAGAACCTAGTTAAGATATCAGCCTGAAATGGTTGTTATTTATTGGGTACAAACTATGTTATTTCAGGCTGTAGGCTCTTAATAGATGAAGGTTCTTATGTGCGGGTTTCCCGGGCAAGCCGAGGTATAAAACAGTTATGATGCTTTGTCTCTGGCGCCAAAGGATTACCAATAAGCGAAGCGATTGCACCGCCTAGCCAGGAAAATCCGTTCATATAGGAGAATATTTCCTCGCCTAGTTGGGATCCCGGTAGAGTTCAAGCGAGATCTCGGCTAGCTGGGAAAACCTTTCTCGTGTGAACGCTTACGCTATTTTATGTGGTAAGGCTATATGAGGTGGGATCTTGACATAGCGGAATTCCGCTTCACTAGGAAAATGCCGGGGAAACTTTCTCCAAATGAACAGGCCCTTAAGTGGAATGAACTTATATATTATATCAAGTGGCCGCTACAAATAGGCTGAAGGAAAAAGCCTAGACGCCTATACTGTTTCTTCAGCTACAAAATGAAACGGCATATGTCAAAGTTTTCAAACACAATAATTGGGTTTTTAGACTGCGTTCACATGATGCCGGCACGTTTTGAAAAGGTGAAAAATGTGACGGATAAGTCTCCCGTTCACACGAAAACGGCACATTTTTTGCCGGCAGATTTTGAAAACGGTAGATTTTGAAAATGGAACTCTAACCGGCACATTTTGAAAACGGCATCGTGTGAACACCCCAAATTGATGAAAACGGAACATTTTTGCTAAAAGGAACTAGTGATTGGTACATTGACATAGACAGTGGGAAGTATACTGCGATGATCTTTATAGATCTCAAGAAAGCATTCGACACGGTTGACCATCAAATACTCTTAGATAAAATGCAATTTTATGGAATTACTGGACTTGCGCACAAATGGTCCAGTTCTTATCTTAATAATCGGAAGCAGTACTGCAGAGTCAATGGCACAACTTCTAGCATTAGAAATATTGATATTGGAGTGCCACAGGGATCGTGCCTAGGGCCTCTTCTTTTTATACTATACATAAATGACTTGCCATTTGCTCTAAAGAAAGCAAAGGCAACCATGTATGCCGACGACACAGCAATTTTGTATTCTTCTGATAAAAGTGAGGAACTGGACCTAGTATTCAACGAGGAGCTGTCGTACATTGAAAGGTGGCTACAAGGCAATAAGCTTTCCCTTAATGTTGTTAAAACCCAGGCTATGATAATTGGTTCAAAGCCAAAAATTAAGAAACTAAAAAACAATCTTAGCACACTTCCTTCTTTCAAAGTAGGGGGCGAGGAAATCAACGTGGTAAACGAAACAAAATACCTCGGAGTCATGGTTGATAATTGCCTTACCTGAGAACTGGCAATGGCCAAAAATCCTTTGCTTATCGTGGGGCCAGTCTCTGGAACAGTCTTGATTTGGATACAAAGATGGCTCCCTCAATCAATGCTTTTAAGTCCAAAATCAATGAAAAATAAACCTTTTATATATGGAGGTGTATCGCTGTAAATTTATATATCTTTAATTTTGACGTATTCCGCTCTTTTTATTGTAAATTTTGTAGTATATAATTTTTTAATTTTGTAAGCAAGGGCCAATTGTAAAACAGTATTTATACTGAATTTGTACCCTGGGTAAACAATTTTAAAATGAAAAATGAAAAAATGAAATAAATTTTTTAACGCTTTCGAAACGAGGCTGATTGGCTTTGGCGCGAAAATCCAGCCTAATTCTCGTGGGGCTTGCAAAGAGTTTATTTCTCTCACAATTACTGGCGTTTTTTAATTTTTCCGGTATCGTGTGAACGCTAGCTCAAATTTTGCTACCATAACATTTTTCACCGTTTTCAAAATGTGCCGGCATCGTGTGAACACAGTCTTAGCTTGGCACAGGCTAGCTTTTAACCACGTCTATTCCCTTTAAAGTAGACTGACCAAGACTGTGTTGCGCGGCTCTATAAACAGGACAAAGGAAAAACCAAACCCATTATTGTTTCTTTTAGCTTTACTTGCTTGGGCTCGCATCGGATTATCAAATATAACAGGCTGTTTTATAACCAATGAGATCTCATTTATTAACTCAGGTTATTCTTTCTGATTCCAACAGTCGTCAGTTCTGCCAAGTCGATGATGATTTTCCTCCTGCATCTTTCTTATTTCTTGTTACTTTCCCTTTTTTATCTCACACATAGTTGACTTAGCCAGCAGCGATACAGTTTGGTCAGCAAACAAACCTGACTTAGGATGAGTGAGATGAAAAGCAGCATTGAAGATGCATGCATTGCGAGTCTACATAATACCCTTGAAGGTCTTAATGATGAATAAAGATTAGGGCCTCTTTATCATACTAACTGGGGGACCGGGATCTACACAGCCGTTATTATTATTATCAAATTCTTTACAGTTGGTATTTACAATAGCTAATATACATTAGCTAATTCAAACCAACTATCTACAAAGGAAAAATTCACAATAATATAAAGAAAATAAGCATATTTACATCGATTTACATGATTACTGTTTTCGGAGAGATTTCCATAGAGGTTTCTTTGATCCTGTTGTATATAAATCTCAAACAAAAGGCATATTGTTCCCTTTGATAAGGAAACGAGAGATGGCCCCTCAACCATGGTCCCTGAAAATAGGCTTTGGTAAGAATTATTTATTTCAACAGGAAAAGTACATCAGAGCATCGCAAACCAAAGGAATCGGTAAGCTAATTTGTAATTTCTGTTAAATCATTGTTTTGCAAAGGTCTTAACTTTATTTGATCCATTTGTGAAATGCATTGGAATTTTTAACTAACACAGAATCTGTATTTCCTGAAATGTACGGAGTGTCCCCAAAAACTTATACCCCGTTTGTGTAGCCGCTGTGGAAGACCTGTGACTTCAATTGCCTAGCTTTTTCTACAAAGTTGATTGGAAAGGCTGAAATCTGAAAGGTGATAGCTGGTTATGACAGAAGAAAGTCAAAGTTTGAGGTTATTTTGACTTCCTTGTGCCATGTATCAGCAACAGTTTGTCAGGTTGACTCAAAGAAGCTCTTCTGTTGTGGCACAATGGTGTAATCCTCTGACTTTGCAGCCAGAACAGTCAGGTGGACAGGGCTCGATGCCCAGTAGAGCCCCACCACTTGAGTGATTAAAGAAAATTTCAAATCAGGACTTTATAAAATTCAGAGTGAAATCAGAACAGAAAACTCTGATACCGAAAAATTATTATATCGACTCCTATGTCTAGTCTGTCTGTCTCTCTTCCTCCGCATCAAGGTTAGTCATTTCCTCGGGGTACATCTGGTTCATAGTTTTTTATCTTAATATTTTTTTAGTTTCTTTGTTTTTTATGGGGGGCTCTCTCTCTATTTTTTCATTTCATTTCATATATTTATTTAAAGTTGGTATTTACATAGTTTTTAAAGAATAAAGCTAATGTACACCAACTATTTACAATAAACCTAAAGTAATACATGCTAATATACAATCAAAGGAATTCAGTGTCTATTTACAAATTGTACAAAGGCAACTGGTTCCATCCCAAGTTTTAAAGGTGGTTTGAAGCGAAACTTTTTATTGATGCAAATGAATAGCGCAGTTGAATGATAAAGAATATCGTTTAAATTTTTTTGATACCTTGTTTCATTTTCGAGTTATCCACTATTGTGTACGATTGGCTAATGACATCATTTTGTTTGCAAAATGTAAAGAAAGTATACAAGGTTGGCCACGTTTCCAAAGAGAAATCTAATTAAAAAACTTTGCACAATCAATATGCCTTTCTAAACATCATATTAACTCATGGGGCAATATATATAACATATATTCAGCTCAGCTGAAATATTACTTACAACTGTAACCTTTCAAAGATCAGATACAGCTATATTTCCATATGTTATCCTAGTAATTTGCAAACAAAATGACGTCATCAGCTGCAACTTAATATCAGTGGATATCTTGAAAACGAAATGAGATAGCAAAGAAATTTAAACAGGATTCTTCAGCATTAGACTGTGCCGTCCATTTGCATTAATAAAAATTTTCGCTTCAGGTCACCTTTAATTTCCTTATTGAAAGCTGCAACAGACGCTACATTCTTTGCATCATCGCTTAGGGTATTCCACAGCATAGCTCCCCTAAATCTAAGGGAGTTTATCCCATATTTTATCGTGTGAGACCTCTGAGGTAGCTCACATAATACTTGTTTTCGTAAGTTGTAAGTAATAGATTTTGTTTGGAAATTCTCCCAGAGGTATGACGGATTTAATTGGTGGAGCGTTTTGTAAACTTCTAAGAGCAGTTTCTGTAGGTTCTTTACATGTATTGTAACATCACCATGCCTAAATAGAAGTTCTTCAAAAGAGGATTCAAAATCCTGGTCTGGTATAAAACCCTTAAAGCACGTTTATGTAGTCGATTGATGTTACTGTTGGCAGCTTTGCTACAAAATAGCCAAATCAGGGGGCAATAGTTGAAATGTGATAGTATAACAGCGTTGAATACGACCCTTGCTTGATTAAAATTGATATAATTTAACAATCTAGAGAATGCCTTTACCTTTGTACTGACTTTCATGCAGAGATCCTCTACGTGTTGGCCAAAAGTTAGTTTTTTATCGATAGTGACTCCTAGTAGTTTCACTTTATCATTTGCACGTATGATTTGGCCATTGATATTCAAGCCCAAGTGCACAGTTTCTTTCATACCCAGGAACATCAATTGAAACTTTCCAGGGTTTGCAACCATATTATTCCTAAAAAACCAATCTAGGATCTTTTCAAGATCGCTTTCAAGTTTTGAAACAACTGATTCAAAAGAATGGCCAAACGCATATAATGTGTTGTCGTCTGCAAAGTTGCATAAATCTGACTGAAGATTGATAAGGAATAGGTCATTAATAAAGATATTAAAAAGCAAGGGACCCAGGACTGATCTTTGTGGCACGCCAATTTTTGTCTGTTTATATGAACTTTAATGCGCTGCAACCTTAACCCTCTGTTTACGACCATTTTGGTAGCTGTAGATTAGTTTCAGGCTTTTTTTCCAATTTCGTATGCCTCCAATTTCGCTATCAATAAATCGTGCGGTAGGCAATCATACGCCTTTGAGGGGTCCATTAGAATAATACCCACAATACCCTTTGAATCTAATGATCTTTTCCAATTTTCAATAACTATTTGCAAGGCATGTTGGGTGCTGTACCCTTTTCCGAACCCTGACAATAAATTGCACAATAAACTATTTCTGTTTATGAAGTGATCATTTAGTTGATCGCCGAAGAGTCGCTTATATACTTTAGACGATTAGTTTTCCTACTTAGAGAGCTCCTCCTTGATAAATATATACCATATACAATCATTTATTACCTGACTGACGTTTCAAAAACGAGGCAATACAAGAATCCCGCCAATCCCATTGGCTAATCGCACATTTCCCGCGGTTTTCCCGTAGCCTTGTATAATACGATACAAGGACGCGTTTTTGTCACCACAGCAACTAATTTAGGCCTGTGAGATTTACATTGAACTCAAACGACATAACAGTAAAATAATGAGTTTGACTAAATGGTATAAGTCAAAATTAGAAGCTATCAGGTAATAAAACTCATACTAACCGGTTTTGTAGTTGTACAGGAAAATATAAAGCCCTCGGTCTTAATGCTACAGACCTCGCAAGCTCGGTCTGTACCTTTAAGACCTCGGGCTTTATATTTTCCTGTACAACACAAAACCGGTTAGTATGCGCATAGTAATATCCTTTCCTTTTGCTTAGATTGTAGTTTTGTATTTGATGTTATTAATTTAGCATTGTATCTATTTGTAATGTAATTGTGTAGAATTGTATGTAGTATTGATTGATGATCAATGAAACTGAACTGAACTGAACTGAACTGAACTGAACTGAACTGAACTGAACTGAACTGAACTGAACTGAACTGAACTGAACTGAACTGAACTGAACTGAACTGAACTGAACTGAACTGAACTGAACTGAACTGAACTGAACTGAACTGAACTGAACTGAACTGAACTGAACTGAACTGAACTGAAGTGTGTCATGACAAGGAATCGCGGACTCGATTAGCGCTTAGCTACTTCTGTGATCCCAGCGCTTGGCTCTAAAAACCGCAACTTCACCTTCACCTATTCTTTTATAGGCTGGAACTGACAGTATCTGCGATGTTGTTCTTGAATATCGGAATAGAACGAGAAGAGAAGCAACTGTCATTGTACCGGAATCTCAAAGACAACGGGGTAGATCTCGTACTACTCATCCGGGTAAGTTCAAGTTGATGTTATTTGTGAATGCCTCAGAATGAAATAGCTACTGAGCGAACCTTTGGTCCTTGACACTATTCCAAAAGATAGAAAATTTTAAGATCACTGAGCATTGTAATCAAACGAAATGAAGCGATGAAAGACCTAGCAAACGATCATAAACGAAGACTTGTCAGAGCACTTTTCAAACATAAGGGGGCCCAGAAAATCTCGAATGACCAGCTGAAAGCCAGTATCGATTACATTGAATGAACGAAAACAATTGAAACAGCAAGAATCAGATGGATTGGTCATTCATAACGAATGTCAGGTGACACACCTGCAAGGTCGACACAAAACCACCTAGTTGAAATATGCAGAAGAACAATTGGTATTTATCTCGTGGAAGAATGCCAAAGTTGTATCTGAAGATAGAACTTATTGGAAATCATTAACAAAAGATGAAATTAAGATATAAAAAGTCGTGTATTTATTGACACTACCCTGTACACTTTACGTGAGCTATTATTTCAAGAATTTTAAAGTGTGGTGCATTTTGTAGGAACAGAACAAGTTATGAATCAATTTTGAAATTTTGTGAATATGCAAATTAAAGTTTGAGGACACTATAGTCATTCGTGTCACGTTTCCTGCTTTTGCTTCTATAGTCATGCAATGTTCCGGCAATTATACTGGGTGAGTCAAAAACGCCCGACGTAGACCGTCCCTACTTTTTGCTCGCAATTAAACAATTTTGTACTTAATTATCTATTGAGTAAACTTACTGTACCTACTTATTCATTGACTTGAATTGCTCGCTCAAAGAGCGAAAAGGTTCAAATCAAAAATATAAAAAACGAGCGAAATTTACGACGAATTATAATCAGTCTACGCCCGACGTTTGAAACTGATGCTCCCTGAATATCAAATCAGTAATATTGAAAACTGCCTTTTTTACATGTTCAATTAGATTCACTAATTTACCCGGCTTTAATCCGTCATTCCTTCCCGTGGATATGGGTTCTGCAGAAAGCACCTTTCAAAAATGAGTGGAAACGAAGAGCAAAGTGTCCTTGGTTTCCCTTGCTAACGATAGCGACACTTGCATGTGTTAGCATATGTTTTGTTCTCTTGGGAGAACGAATCCCCCTGAATATGTTTTTCGTAGTAGGGGTGGACTTATTCATCCTCCCAAGATAAAGCGTGTTCAGGCCATTGCTGTCAGGTAGATATACTAAAGAAACAATTTTTTCGTGATTTTAGCATGTTTGTAAAAGTTTCTCGAAGGGGCTTTTTGGAGAAAATCCCGTGTAAAATCTGACCGGAGATACCGGTTTTAGCCAGGAAAATTACAAAAAAGATTGAACATGTTCGCTATTCAATCAGATATTGCAAAATGTTATCACTTTGATATTTAGGGAGCTGTAACATTTCAAACGACGAGTGTTTTTTTTCTTTATATCAATCTGAAATTTTACAATAACAAAACATGGTTACAGGGAGAATGAGAATAAATTGCAACCCCGTGGCTTTAACAAATAACATAAAACATTTACATAAAAATAATTAACTAAACCACAGCATAAACTAAAGCTACGAAAAGAAATAAGATGATACAAAGGTGGGGGGAGGAGACGAAAATTTCACTGAAATGATTTAAGAAAATCTCTTTGATGATTCAATGAACTCTAGTGTTGCTTTAATGATTGTTTTATTTGACTCAAAAAGTAACCTTATATCACCATACAATATTATTGAAACTAGTTCCTCATTGGAAAGGGTGTTTTTTCTAACTTACCTGGTATTGTTCGTTTACGTCTGGCAGAAAATCCTCAACTAACCTTTCTTTTACTATAGCAAAGGAGAACTTACAAGCGACTTTGTTTAACTTTTTCGTACACACTCTGATTGCACGCTGCAGGGAGCACTGGGGAATAAATAAGGCAGGTCAGAAAATAAAAGAAAGTCCCTCAGCCATCTGGGACCACATTAACCAATTATCCTACCTTACACAACTTAGGGTTGGTCTCAGGTCACGCCGCGTCGGTGGAAGATTTCTCAG
Organism: Aurelia coerulea; assembly: GCA_039566865.1. NCBI lineage: Eukaryota > Metazoa > Cnidaria > Scyphozoa > Semaeostomeae > Ulmaridae > Aurelia > Aurelia coerulea. The sequence goes on along the minus strand of CM076960.1, from coordinate 13,695,675 downwards.
TTTTGGACAGAGCTAATAATGATTTTGATTTGCTCATTCATGAAAGTTTATTAATTTTGCGCGATCGTCAGTCACTTAACTCTCAGCAATCTTCTATTCCCTTAGCTCTGTTTTAGGTATTGTCCTCCGGGCTTACCTCATTATTTATTTTTCACGTAGGATTTGTAAACAACGCATTTTTGGTAGTTTATTGTCTTTATGGATATAAATTTAGCCTCGTGCTTTAGGAAACTTGGTATTCTGATGATGAAGCACAGCTTTGCTTCGAAACGTCAATTGTAATTCAACATGGCCTAGTCTTTTAATTAATAATAACTTCTCGGAATTGTCACATGGATTTGTCATAACTATTTACTTGGATTTGTCTTGGAATGAAATAATAACACAATGAAAATGTTTATCGTCGCAATTCTTGCTCTTCGCGCACTCTGATTAGTCATTTATTATTACTATCATTATTATTATCAAATTATTTATAGTTGGTATAATACATATTAGGAAACTAATTGAAACCAACTATTTACAATACTACGAATTAATTAAAAGTAAAATATGGGATCCTCACTATCACCTTTTCTTATTTAATTGCAGATCTTGCATGTACAATTTTGCCCATTCCATCCTTTGATCATCCTCTTAGATATCGCTGTTGAGCTGTATCTTTTATTGTCTCTGGTAGTGTGTTCCAAGGGAGAGCGCCTTTGAACACAAGTGAATTAACTCCGCATGTGTTTGCATTTCTTTTCGGTAATTGCAACAGATTCTTAGTTCGTAATTCATATTTTATGTGTTTTCTTTCAAAGAACGTCCACATAAATGATGGATTTTCCTCTGAAAGGCACTTAAATATTTGAAGCATCAATTTTTGCAAATTCTTTGTGTGGACTTTTCGTTCATCTGTTCTTTCCAGTAGTACTTCAAATGGCATATTGAAGTCATTGTGCAAAATTCTTAATGATCTTTTTTGGACACGGTCTATCTGATTGTTTGATGTCTCATCATGTTTCTTTTTCAATAGGCTCACCTTCGACTCCCAAGATACTCCAAAGAAGACAATTATCAACGGTGAAAATCATTCATAGCAGATCGTTATTTATCTTTTCTTCAAACAATAGATTTCGATTGTTTTGTCGCAGCTTGGTTACCCTGAAACATTTTGATCACATCATGTTACTTATCATTATATTGAGCAGTATTCTCCTGGCGATGGAAGATCCACTCGTTGAATCATCGAAACACAATGATGTAAGTTCTCCCGTGTGGATTTAAATTTTTAATTTTATTTTTCATTTATTTATTTTATTTATTCAGTAATTTTTTAATTCAGCTGACCACCATATTGTAAGTTTTCATAAACTCTGGTTTCCTTGATGATTGTACCGTGGATTTAGAATTTTGGTTTAAACATTCTGTAATTTTGGAAAACACAAGACATCGAAGATTGCTAATGTCTAATGAATCACTACGGCAAAGCACATGAACTCCATTTTAATCAAACGAAAGATGCAATGATCTTTTTAAAGACTTGATGTGTTTGTTTGTTAACACAGGTATAACTAAAAGACAATTTCTATTTCTGGAGAATGTTATGAGAGAGTACAGAACGGGGCTTTTTTGAACGTTCTAGTCAGTTGACAAAGGCCAAATATTTTCGAATATTTTTCTGATTATTATACAGTCAAATTCGCACAAGTTGAATGTTCGCATAAGCCGGAAAAATTAGACAACACTGAAAGTCCCATCCTCATTTTTCTCTTCAAATTATAATTTTTCTCAAGTTAGATGTCACGTGAAAATATCTGCGAATAAAGAATTTTAAGTGTTTTGCTTGAGCAATTTCGCGTTATTGCAGATCTCTCAGGACATGTTATTTGAGACAGACTTAAATAGTTTAGATAAGTTGAGCGTTTTCCTCTGGTCTTAATCAATTCAAGTTATGCGAGTTTGACTGTGTGCAGGCATATCTCTTCCGTTAAGTTGCTTAAGGATTCATCTAGATATGTTATGTATACTGTCGAATTTTTTACAGCTATTACGTGATATTGACATTGCATTCGTCACAATTTTCACTTTTGAAGTCAGTGCTAAGGTAATGTTTTCAAATTTGATATGATCACAATTTTGTCACATTTCAAATCATGCATTATTTTGCTTTAGCAAATAATAAAAGCAAATTTTGGCTTGCATTTCTAGTTGGTAGCTTTGCACTGTTTGATCCAACCGTTTAAACGCGTTTTCCTTTCAGAAGGATTCATGTAATCAATTTCAAAGTATGCCTATATTCATCTATAAGACAATACTATTAATATAAGACAATACTATTTTGTAACTATAAAACAGCACTATTGTGGTAAGCAGACAACACTATTTGGTTCCACCCTCTTCAACGGTATACCACACATAATTTAATATCGAGTCTGGACACAGAAAGAAAAATTCTGCATCGAATGATGTAAATCAGAGCTTCGTACCATGTCCGTACGGGTAAACGTGGCTGCTGACGTGATTGTTAAAATTTCTAATTTTTCTACCGGATGCACCAGAAAAGAGTTCCCACTTTTGAAAATTCATAGCATCAAGAGTACTGGATGGATTGGAATGAATCAATGTTTGCTTGACAGCCAAAAGATCGCAATATTTTTGTGATTTTTCTCGCCTTCGTTTGAGCACTGGAAAAGTTGGTAAATCCAAGTTGTCAAAAGCTTGATGGTTGCAAAATGACTGAAAAAGAGATATCGTCTGCACATCTAGCGCCATGGGATTGAAAATCTCTCTCTCTTGAGAGAGGTGAGACACCTGTGTGTAGTGTTCTGTGTGAGGAGAGTCCTAACGTTTTGATCAAGTGTTTTAGGTCCCTTTTCACTCATTTTGCAGCCATGAAATTTTGTAAAGTTGAATTTACCTATATTTCCAGTGCTCTTAGAAAAGCTAGAAAAATCACAAAATTACTTCGACCTTTTTGCTTTGAAGTAGAATTTGAATCATTCAAATCCACGAAGTACTTGTGGTGCTACGAATTTTCGAAAGTGGGAACTTTTTTCTGGCTCACACAAGTAAATAGCGCATAATTTCACAACATAAAATCAATTTTCGGAATCTACTTGAAAATTGACCTAATGAAGGGAGAATGACAAACTAGCCATATCAGATGCACTGGATTTACAGTTTGTGCAGGGTGGCCGGATGATTGTGGCCAGTAGTGTAGTTTAGGTTAACCCTATCCAGACTGGGCTTTTTGAGCTACTAGAAGACTGGGGGGGGGGGCTCATTCAGCCCCCCTCTAAAATCGCCATTCCTTCACTTACGAAAACAAAACTCACCACGCAGGTAGCCGTGCTTATGATCTATCATTTTTCACAAAAATAATTCTAAAAATAGATATGACGTCATAATTATTCAAGACCAACTGGCACGTGTTCACGAAAAAAATGAAAAAATCCACTTTTTTCTAAATCTTTATAATTTTCTAAGATTGATTCATGAAACCAAATTATGCCAATAAAAGCATTGTTAGAAGGTGAAAATATACTTATAAAGTGAAAAATTTGATTTTCGCAAATCCAAGATGGCGGACAGAGAGATTAAAAATCTTGTTTTTCTGAAAAGTGACAAATGCAGCCACAATAGAGAATTTCTCCATATATTACAATGAAAACTACTTCAATGATAAGTGTTCGTTGCATACTTCATTTTTCCTTTTGAAACTTTTGTTTTGATTATTGCAAAAAATGCTGACATCAGCATATTTTCACAGTAGTAAGCAAATGAGTTGGAAGGAAGAAGGAAGGGGGAAATAGGGGGTTGAGGTTAGTAATTTGGTGAAATTTTGATAATATCTTGACAAATTAAACACTTTCAAGTCAAAAAATTCTCACTGTAAAACAGATTCTCAAGATACATGAAAGCTGATCGTTAGTAGTACTATGTGAGGATACCCCCGGGGAATCTTATACCGTTTGCGGCCAATGGTGCACAAAATTCAAACAAAATTACATAGCTTAGGCGAAAACAACCCTGTTGATCAGCTTTAATCTATTTATTGCCGATGTAAAACATTTGGGGTCGAAATATCCTTGCAGAAAGACTGCTAACTAATTTTTGCCATTTTCTTAAAGATGACGTCATTAATGAGGTCACGTGACACATAATTGGTCTATTGTTCCTGGAAAAATTAAAGAGACCTTATAGATTATAAGTATAGAACGTAAAAAGGATACTATCAAAGGATTATGAGGTGATCTGGAATTACATCCATAAGCAGCTTACCTAAAAGGTGGCCCTGACCACTCTAAAAAAAACAGCCACCCCCCACTCCCCTGAATTTTTTTCAAAATTTCACGCAAAATCACACTTCAAAAGGATAGAAACTAAAAGTCAAAAACCATTTCCTGGTTCGTTGAACCAATTTGGAGCAGTGCTCAGTTAAGTATGTGGGGGCGGGGCTGAATGAGCCCCCCCCAGTCTGGATAGGGTTAAGGCTTGAGGTCTAATACCCCATTCACCCATGAAAGTTAAACCAGTTTAAACAAAGACATTCAATCGAATGAGGCCTTCTGCTTGATTAATAAAACAAATCCAATGAATTTGATTCGTTGAAATTCAACCTGGTTTAGGTAAAGCTGGTTTAGCTGTGTCAGTGTGAAAGCAGTATAAGTTGGTTTGGCACGTCCCCCATCAGAAATGATCTGTGACGAACTGTCACTTCTTCCAATTCAATTCAATTCAATTTTCTTTGTAGAACACAAAATCCTAATACGGTGCATAACATAATAAAGCTGTATTCTACACGACCCAAGAAAAGCAGGGCATATCTAGCTTGGGCTGTATATTGGATCGTTTGAGATTGTTCTAATTCAAGTCAATTATTATCTATTCTCAGATTGTTGCATATGGATTTATTTTTCATAAAGGCTCATATTTGCGAGATTGGTGGAATGTTATCGATACATTTATTGTTGCCTGCAATATAACTGCTATTGTTTTAAGGTACGTAGCCAGCTTTATGAGCTTGATGTAATGTGTGATCCACACAAGAAGGAATTTTGTTAACGCTTTTCAGGTAAGATTCTACTTTCTTCGCGCTTGAGTCCCTTGTAGACTGATTACATGGCTCTAATAATTGCTATTGATTGGCTAGATTCAAATGGAGAACTCCTCCAATTTTTGTCAGAAAATTTATCTCTTTAACACTTCATTGCATAGTAAGAAGACTAACTAACTTACCTAGATAGAAACATTTCTTTTGTTGAAATCGGTCTTTCCATACTTAGAATCAAGCCCTTGCTTGTGTTACAGGCTACACTGAAACCATGCCAAACATACAGTTTCTCTGGCCAAGAAATAAAACAAGGCATGCATTGTGTTAGAGCACAAAAGAAAGAAACTATTTGTATTCATGTTAATTTAACTGCTATTGATAGGAGACAGAAAGTTGTGTAGAAGCGAAATTTGTTTCACCAAATAGCTATATCTCGAAATCGCAAATATTCATGTAGTCCGGTAGCAGAAAGGGGGGTATTACCACCAAGAGAGGTAATTTATGAGACTAGACTCTTTAGGTCAATTTTGGGGTGCTGAATCCGAATCTCGATGTTCTTTGGTCAGGCGAGGGGCCGTTTACGAGATATGGGGGTATTTGCCCCCAAAATTGGGGCAAAATGAAACTTTAGCAAAAATATCAACCTTCATCACCAATACAATTATATAAACACAAAACGCAAGTCTAAATGTCGTTTAATTTATATACGAGCTTCTCAATTGTGTCTCGTGTCATTTTTGCTTCTTTTGGGGGCGGAATTGCCCCCAAAAGGGGCAAAGAACTATTGTGCTCGAAAATGATGTTAAAATATTCAATTATATCAAAATTGATGTGCTGAATCCGATTTTGAATGTTATTTCATCAAATTATGAACAAGTGAAGAGATATGGGGGCTTTTAACCCCCAAAAGGGGGCAACCTGTCATTTACAAATCCGAATTTTTTTTAGAATTGTTCAAAAATATCTATTTGCATGAAATCTGAGGCACTGAATTCGAAATGTAATGTTATCTAATGGAATTTGGAATAAATGTTAAGATATTAGGGGTTTTACCCATTGAGGGATAGAAAGTTATGGGTTACAGTACTAAAACGCTAACAGAAAGGTGCCAAGCTGTTAAATTTGGAGATATGATATGATGATGATGCGCATCAGTTGTTATACATGACCAGATCCTGAAAATGATTTGTATTAAAGTGATTTTAGAAGTTAAACAGTTGTATACAACCAATAAAACGTTTTAGTAACGAAAGTAGATCTCCAAATTAAACAAGTCAGATTCTCCATACCGTATTAGATGAATATTTCTGGACAGTATTAGTTTCCTTTTTCAACTTACTCTTAATTGTCACTATCGTCAAAATCTGAGAGTGAAACATCTTCCTCACCCTCTTCTTCTTCTACATCCCTAATTCCGTATCTATCCATGTCCATCAATCAGCAGATCTGCAACATCCTCTGGATATGCCCCCTCTATCCACTTCACATTCATCTCAAGAAGCCAACCACTAAAGTGCGGAACATCGCATAACATAAGTGGTCGATATACACCCCTCCACATTCTTGCGACAAAATTCGCTCGTTTGCAATGCAGTTCTAAGTTGCTTTGACAAAGAGAGAGGAGTGAGAGATCAACAATCTTTTGCGGTCTTTTTCATGCTTCTTCCAAAACTAATTTTCCCTGGCCTCGTTTACGGAAACATGTTTTTCTTTCCGAAGATTGAGCACACGAAATGTTCTAATGCTTTCATTTGATCTTCTGTGAGATTCCGACTTTCTCCAAGACTGCTAAACAGATCTAAAAATTGAGGACTATTCTTGACGTATTTCCAGCACGATTGATTCCCCTTTCGAAGAAAGCTAGATAAACAGTCAATCCCACTGAATGAACGAAGAGCCTCTCGTGCAGAAAGATTGCGATTGGAGTGTCCATGGATGTACCAGAACTAAGACAGTGATGTACTCTTACATGTGATGATGTACTTTTACTGTTTCATCATTAATCACGCCCGTAATCTTGCTGGCCATGGAAAGCAATGATGTGAACATATACATTGATAACGGAACTGGGAAGAGTCTAAGATGCTCGATTTGAGTGCCTGCAAATCATCATCAGAGAAACAAAGGAAGCCTCTGCTGGGATTGCATTCATTCTGTGGGAATGACTGTGCATCTAGCTTTATTCGAAAGGGGAAGCAATTGTGCTGGAAATACGTCAAGAAAAGTCCTCAATTTTTGGATCTGTTTAGCAGTCTTGGAGAAAGTCGGAATCTCACAGAAGATCAAATGAAAGCATTAGAACATTTCGTGTGCTCAATCTTCGGAAAGAAAAACATGCTTCCGTAAACGAGGCCAGGGAAAATTTGTTTTGGGAGAAGCATGAGAAAGACTGCAAGATTGTTGATCTCTCACTCCTCTCTCTTTGTCAAAGCAACTTAGAACTGCATTGCAAACGAGCGAATTTCGTCGCAAGAATGTGGAGGGGTGTATATCGACCACTTATGTTATGCGATGTTCCGCACTTTCGTGGTTGGCTTCTTGACATGAATGTGAAGTGGATAGAGGGGGCATATCCAGAGGATGTTGCAGATCTGCTGATTGATGGACATGGATAGATACGGAATTAGGGATGTAGAAGAAGAAGAGGGTGAGGAAGATGTTTCACTCTCAGATTTTGACGATAGTGACAATTAAGAGTAAGTTGAAAAAGGAAACTAATACTGTCCAGAAATATTCATCTAATACGGTATGGAGAATCTGACTTGTTTAATTTGGAGATCTACTTTCGTTACTAAAACGTTTTATTGGTTGTATACAACTGTTTAACTTCTAAAATCACTTTAATACAAATCATTTTCAGGATCTGGTCATGTATAACAACTGATGCGCATCATCATCATATCATATCTCCAAATTTAACAGCTTGGCACCTTGCTGTTAGCGTTTTAGTACTGTAACCCATAACTTTCTATCCCTCAATGGGTAAAACCCCTAATATCTTAACATTTATTCCAAATTCCATTAGATAACATTACATTTCGAATTCAGTGCCTCAGATTTCATGCAAATAGATATTTTTGAACAATTCTAAAAAAAATTCGGATTTGTAAATGACAGGTTGCCCCCTTTTGGGGGTTAAAAGCCCCCATATCTCTTCACTTGTTCATAATTTGATGAAATAACATTCAAATTCGGATTCAGCACATCAATTTTGATATAATTGAATATTTTAAAATCATTTTCGAGCACGATAGTTCTCTGCCCCTTTTGGGGGCAATTCCGCCCCCAAAAGAAGCAAAAATGACACGAGACACAATTGAGAAGCTCGTATATAAATTAAACGACATTTAGACTTGCGTTTTGTGTTTATATAATTGTATTGGTGATGAAGGTTGATATTTTTGCTAAAGTTTCATTTTGCCCCAATTTTGGGGGCAAATACCCCCATATCTCGTAAACGGCCCCTCGCCTGACCAAAGAACATCGAGATTCGGATTCAGCACCCAAAAATTGACCTACAGAGTCTAGTCTCTTAAATTACCTCTCTTGGTGGTAATACCCCCCTTTCTGCTACCGGACTACTAATTTGATCTTTCTTCTGCAATATAAAACTTCAATAATCCTGAGTTGACTTTTTTCTCACCATAATATGGCTTGTTAAACGCCTCACGTTTTTTCCAACTTTTATTTTTCTTGATTTATCATCGTTTTTCAATGTAGCTTTCAAAGTGGAGCAGCCTCTGGGGAAGAGCAAACATTAAAATCTATGCGAGTGCTGCGTGTGTTCAGGCCACTGCGCGTGGTAAACAAGCTCGAAAAGTTAAAGGTATCTATAATCATTCAAGTGTTTATGTCCACGATATCACAATAAGAACCCACAAAATAGAAACGATTTTTACAAAGTCAATCAAACCCAATCAAATCAAATCAAAATATCAAATCCTAATCGTTCTTTCTAGCTGGTGTGACATAGTTGTAAGAAACTAATTAATACCAACTATTTACAATATAATTTACATTCAAGTGTTTATGTTCACGATAATTAAACCCTCTCACAATAAGAACCCACAAAATAGAAACGATTTTTTACAAAGTCAATCAAATCAAATCAAATCCTAATCGTTCTTTATAGCTGGTGTGACATAGTTGTAAGAAACTAATTAATACCAACTATTTACAATATAATTTACAAAGATATATAAGAAATGATATTTACAAGCTACAAAACATAATGGAAAATTTACTTACAAATGTTAAACTTACACTTTACGATCTGCCTGACCCTTTACGACTCATAAGCATACATGCATTAACCACCCGCGTATAAGAACCTAGCAAGTCAGCCTAAGGGCCCTAGGACGAGATTAAAGTCAAGTTAAGGGAGATTTCTAATAATATGTAAAATATCATACCTGTTACCAAGAAGATTGTCCTTGGCTGTTTGTTTGTTGATTATTCTCTTGGCTTTGCTTTTCAAACAACATAAATCCCTTGTTTTCTCAAGTTAATAAACCTTCTCATTCCCACGCTTCTTATCAGCTAAGTTTGATTTCGACAACTATACGAAAGTGAGGTTGATCTCAGGTCCACGTAAGATAGAGATGGGTTTGTCATGCGCTGTTTCTTATAGTTTCCTCGTATACCAAGGCTTGAAATCCAGCCACTACCATATGCTGAAGCGTGCCTGCACACCTCACGATTTTGATTGGTTGTTGGTTTGCTACGCGCGCTTTTCAAAATGAATCAAGGCAACGAGCCTTGTACCATGCTTAATATTTTTGGTTGGATAAGAAACAACGCATGACAGACATATCTCTATTTTGCGTGGACCTGAGATCAACCTCAATTTTGTTTAGTTGTCGAAATCAAACATGGCTGACAGGAAGCGTGGGAATGAGAAGGTTTGTGTACTTGAGAAAGCAAGGGATTTATGCTGTTTGAAAAGCAAAGCCAAGAGAATAATCAACAAACAAACATTCAAGGACAATCTTGAGTTAGAAATCTCCTTTAACTTGAATTTAATCTCGTCCTAGGGCCCTTGGTCAGCCTGACTAGGTTTTTTTACTGGGTATTTAGTGAGAAGTGAGGTTCTTGACTTGGTTGTTATCTTTTTATCCAGGGCTTTCACCAATTTTCTTTGTTTAGATTCACATTTCAAGCTTATTATTTACTTTCAGTTCACTAAACTTCAGTTCATGAGATCTTCTTCACAATACAGGAACCATTTGTGGAAGAATTAGAAAGTTGCTTGCAATCGTTTATAAGCAACTGTATTTTTAGTCTAATGATCTAGAAATTTGCCTCACCCGAAATTTGAAATTTGTTTGTTTTACATCATTTCATTTCATTTTTCATTTTCGTTTCATTTAATCCATATTTAAAGTTGATATTTACAATAGTAATTAAAAACATATTAATTCAAACCAACTATTTAAGAAAATATACTTTATACAAAACTTAGCGGCATATTTTGCAGGTGCATTTATCTCCAGCCCAGTCTTTGATCCTCTTTTTGAAAGCCGAAACCTCAACCGGTAGAAGCTTACAGTCGTCAATGAAATATATAGAAGCTGTAAAAATGTTTTAGATTATAATTTAATGTGCTTTCTCGTTTCCGTCTAGCTTGTATTTCAATGCATGGTATTCTCGCTGAAAAGAGTGATAAACATAATCATCATCACATTAATGTGTTTATTTATGTTCGCTGTCATTGGTGTGCACTTATTTCAGGTGAGGTATCTTCTTTCTTTGATATCTTTTCTAGACATAAAAGAACAAATACCAGTCGAGAAAGGAGTCTTTCTTTTTTTAAGGCTGTACCCGCATCGTAATATCTACTCAGCGTATTAAAGGAAGAAAGAAGAAAAATAAATGCGCCAAAGATCAATTCGACGCCTGCTTTCTTATATTGCTGCATCTTCTTCAATCGTACATACTCAGCGTATTATGTATACAGGAGGTTAAGCCCGTCTGAATAACGTTGATGGTGACGAGTTGCTGAAATTTAATCGTTCACTTCAACCGCTTTTGTTCGTTCCTTGGAAGCTTTTTTTTTAAGATAAAGGCTCATTATTTCAGAAGGAAATGTCTGATTTGGATGAAGATAAACTCTCAGATACATTTGAAAATCTTGGTTATTCAACGAACTGTATGCAAAGTTAGAAATAGGAATTGTGTTTCGCTAGTTCGATAAGAGCGTTTTGATAAACGCTCATGATGGCGATGTTTTTTAAAAACTGTATATGATTTTACTGGCAAGATATTTCTTACATAATCGTGTGAAGATCTAACTCGTGCAAATGTATGCTGCTATGGCAACATTTCCCAGTGAGATCCGATTTAGATCTAATGTTGATACTTCAGTTTCAAGGGTACATCAACTTCTTATCACTTTTCCTTTCAGGGCAAATTCCAACAATGCAATGATGTAACAAAACTTACAAGAGAAGAGTGCCAGTAAGTTCAAGAAATTTTATTCATCTCGATCGAGGTGTTGCGTTGTTCGAGGGCTACTTTGTTCAATTTTATACGTGTATGTTTTATGAACAGCCTTTTTTATCAAGAACCACACTCTCGGGTTAATGAAGAAATGAAATGAAAAAATCCTGAGTCTAAAAAGCATTTTGTAAGAAAGTCTTTTCATTCGTTTGATTTTTTGAAATTCAAAGATATTTTCGCTTGTCCGTATACTGAATATCATGGCCCCATTTTACATAGCGAGTATGTTTTGTCTGCAAACACAAAGACGATATTCTCTAAGGCTAAATGCATCTTTGCAGTTGAACATTCCAAGGACAATATATTTGGTCGGATTTCAAGAACAACAGAAAGCATGCAGAGACAGAGCATTTCTAGTCGCTGCTGCTGCTGCTGCATTATGAATTCGCCTGCCTTGTAACATTCGTGACTCCCAGAGCATTGATATTTTTAAATCTAGATTGAAAACAGTCTTACTTTCTATTGCTTTTGAAGTGTAATTTATTCTGGAACTTTTTTACTTGTAAATATGGACATTTGCCTTCAACTTAGGTCTTGTACAGCGCTAAAGAATATATTTCTAATAGCTTTTGGTGCTTTATGAAAAGTTGGTATTATTATACTCTATTACGTGGTATTGCGTAACCAATATTTAGAGAGGTCCTCCTTGAAACTAATGTTTAGACAGAGGTCCTTCATAAGATCCTCCTTGAAATGTCCAAAAAGGCAAAGGTTATTCCATGCCAATATAAATAAAAGATACCTTTCTGAGATTTCAAATGAATCGTTACGAGCTTAAAGTAGTGGATCAAAATCTTGGTTTTTGGTCACTTTAATCATTACAGGGTGAATAAGAAAATTTTGTAGGCTTTTGAATTGAAAGCCTGTTGAGTCTTAAACCTTTCATTAGATTCCTATTAACTCATGCTACCTGTGTTGCTAACATGCTGATTTGCCAGCTAAATTGATCCAGCATTTTAAGCCTGCTTTGAAGGATTTTGAGATGAAGCATTTTTAAACATAGGACTCAAATCTTTAAAAAGGTCGGTGTAAAATTCTTTTACAGTTTTCTTTGAAATAAATAGCTTGGAAGGAACTTAGGGTTTTTTGCTGTAAATCAGCCGTGGAAATGTATTGATATCTTGATTTTTTTCAAAATGGCAGCATTTATTATATTTGATGCTATGATGTTTTTTCCTCTATTTGTCTAGGATTGACGATGATTTAAATTTTTTCAAAATTTTCCATGCTTTTTTAAAAAATAATCAAATTGCTGTCATTTTGAAAAAAATCAAGTTTTCCTAAAATTTCCACGGCAGATTTACAGCAAATTACCATGAGTTCCTTTTAAACCATTCAATTCAAAGGAAAATGCCATAGAATTTTACACCCACCTTTTTACAGATATGAAAGATTTGAACCCTTTGCTGCATTTTTATAAAGTCATTGAAAATTTGAAAACGATACGACGGCTTTTGACGAACTAAATTTTCCTCCGTAACTTGATATCTTAGCTACACAGGTATTTTAAGTTTATGGGAATTTGATAAATGGTTTGAGAGCTACAGGCTTTCAAACTGCCAAATGTTTTCAGCGTTTTTCTGACCCGGGAGGAGGGTACATAATATGTTGAGGGTACGGGTATGTGCCGCCCATATGGGTGGGTTTTTGGCCCAAAATTATCTAAACTGGGGTCCTTTTTCGGCACATTTTTCTTTAAAATGGGTTCAATTTGGCTGACATCGGCAAAAGATCGTTGAAAATGGGTACTTTGCCGCCAAAGTTCATCATAAAAGTGGGTACGAAGGCAAATTTGTGCAATTAGAAGAGGGAAGCTTTCTGAAAACCGGGTGACAGACCCCCTTCACCCCCAGGTCGTGCCCCCCCCTGGGTTTTCTGACTCACCCGGTAGTAGGTTACTGACTGCCTGTTATCACGACACTCTTCTGCCATGTTCCTTACAGGGGTGACTACTTCACCGTCAAAGATTGGCACTTCCCTGAGCTAACGGTAAGTGATGCTCATTGTATTCAGAATATGCTAGCCTGCGCGCAGATGCGTGATCAGCTGCTGAAAGGGGCTGGGTCTCGTAACTGTAAACGAACCCCTTTCAAAACTGTGACTTTTCAGTTTTTTGTATACCCTATCATACAGTTTTCCCGATGTTTTTTTTTTCAAAATGAGGGTGTTATTTTGAAGATGACGTCTTGAATTTCACAGAGGAATGACGAAAAATTCATATATTGTAAGACTGCAATGATATTGGTTGATTTCTAAAAGTAATTTTATTTTGGATTCATCCTCCCATTAACTTGTCTAGTTTTTTACAGTCAAAGATGTGTAGAATAATACAATTTTATTGAATCTAAATGTCAGTGACATTTACTTGACATCGAAATTGAAATTCAATACTATTGCCAGTTTCAGAAATAGATTTTTGATTTTAATTGCTAGTAAATCATGAACCAGCATGGGACGTGGAATTCTCGCTCCTATACATGCCCCTTACAGGAATTTATCTGATTTTTGTGTCTTAAGGATGAGCGATTTTACCAAATAAAATGGTCATATTTACGTTAGCCTTTGACGGATCGATTAACATTTTAGTTTTAAATAGCGTCCACATACTTTTTATTCCACAGCAAGACAAACATGTTACGTTTTTTTACTCATCCGGTCCCAAAAAATTGAGACAAGGCTTGCATTGTGGTAGAGCACAAAAAGAAAACTATCCTAATTTATCTCTTATCCTTTGGGGACTAAGAATTTAATTGTCATTGTTAGGAATCATGTTAAACCAGCTTAGACTAAACCGGGTATTAACATTTGCAAGTTAAACCAGCTTAGACTAAACCGGGTTATCGAATAGGGCCTTCTAATTGACCAATCAAATAAATCGAATGCTTCTGATTGGTTTGAAGTTAAACTTGGTTTAGATAAAGCTGATTTAACATGTTCAGTGTGAATGCAGTATAAGGGATAACAATTGGTGGAAGTAAGAAAGTGGTTTTATTAAAGGCAGGACTTTACTGTATTGGTATTTGTTTTGCCTCAGGTACTCAAGCGTTCATGGAAGACATATGATTTCAACTTCGATACAGTCTCCGATGCTATGCTCACACTATTCTCATCGGCTACTGGGGAAGGATGGCCAAAGTAAGCAATCTTCTAACACAAGTGATCCTAACTTCTTTTAAAATGAAACAATCCATAACTCTATATAAAATAAAATCTCCAAGAAAATTGAGATTTTGCTTTAATCGTTAGATCAACTCAGGGTTGTTTTCAGTACATATTGTTTTTCCCTCGCTTCAATCATCCTAGGCTCATTGGCATCGAGCGCCCAGGATTCAGACCACGAATGTACTTCGCTCTATCAGTACAGTTTGGATCCATTACAAAGTTGTTACGGTTTAAGAGCGTTTATACTGCTCCAGAACAAAGTTATTCTACAGATTGAAGGAAGAAAAGTGTTGCGGATTAGGAGGAACAATGTAAACGGGTTGCTGATCCGTTACATTTTTGTTACGGATGCTAAGTTTTTCCGGTACAATGTAAGGCGGGGTCTGACTCTCTGACTCACTTCAAGCGTCCCATTTTGGAACAGAAAGTCATTTCAAATTTCTAATAAGGTGCAACTGTCGTACACTACCGGGTGAGTAGAAACAACAATTCCCTTAAGATATCAAGATGACAACATTGGCAATTATTTCATTTAATAGTAGACATGCTCAAATCCATTTAAAAATGACTGAAGTCAGCCATTCTGTTCTAAAATTGTACTCGATTTTCTCAAGAAAGCCCCTTCGAGAAACCTTTAAACAGGTCTAAAATTAAGACCTTTGATATAATGTTATTGTGCTTTCAGGAATAACTCTTTCATCCTCCCTCGGGTTTCATCCTTCTTAGGGGATGATACGTGCTAAAGCATTCAAAAGTCATTGCTGTAAGGTGGAACATTTGATCGTGAATTTTAGGTTTGTTTTGAGCGTTTCTGAAGGGGCTTTCTTGAGAGAATCCTCATGATTTCAGAACGGAGTAGCCGATTTCAGTCGGGTAAATTTCCAAATGTATTAAAGCAACAATCATTAAAGCAACACTAGAGTTCATTGAATCATCAAAGAGATTTTCTTAAATCATTTCAGTGAAATTTTTGTCTCCTCCCCCCACATTTGCATCATTTTATTTCTTTTCGTCGTAGCTTTAGTTTATGCTGTAGTTTAGTTACTTATTTTTCATGTAAATGTTTTATGTTATATGTTAAAGACACGGGGTTGCAATTTATTCTCATTCTCCCTATGGTATCGTCCTGTAACCATGTTCTGTTCTTGTAATATTTTAGATTGATATAATAAAAAAATGGATCTGAACATGTCCACTATTGAATTACATACTTACCAATATCATTATTTAGATATCCATGGAGCAGTAGCCTTTTAAATGGGAATTGTTTTGGCTCAACCTGTAGAGGGTTTAATTATATATTTACTTAGACTGCGTTCACACGATGCCGGCACATTTTGAAAACGGTGAAAAATGTGACGGATAGGCCTCCCGTTCTCACGAAAACGGCAAATTTTTTACCGGCAGATTTTGAAAACGGTATATTTTGAAAACAGAACTGTTTGAAAACGGTATCATCGTGTGAACGCTAGCTCAAATTTTGCTACCGTCACATTTTTCACCGTTTTCAAAATGTGCCGGCATCATGTGAACGCAGTCTTAGTGAAAAAGGTATACTTCACCTCTTTCCCAGCCGAGACTCTGAACTTTTTAACCACCCTTTGCAATCTAGCATTTGCTTCAACACAGTGTCATATCTTTTATTTACAGAGTTATGCAAATAATGATAGATTCGACAGAAGTGGATCGTGGGCCAATCATGGACAATCGTCTTCACATGTCACTGTATTATGTCTGCTTTGTTGTCGTATTCAGCTTCTTCTTTTTGAACATATTCGTCGCTTTGATCATTGTTACATTTCAAGAAAGGGGAGAACGTGAGCTCACTGGATGTGAACTCACCAAGAACCAGGTAATTATGGACCTTGTTTACTGGGGGTTTTAAAACTTAGCTTTCTTTGAGCCTATATAAATCGAGATATTTCTAAAACCTTTACATCAACAGAGTAGATGCTGCAAATGCATGTGTTAAAAGTATCTACCTGCGGCCGCTGCATCCCTACAACGTTCTAAAAGGCAAAACTTGATGTTGTCTTGGACTTTAGATTCATCCTCTCAAAAAGTTTATCTATTCCAACACTTTGCTGTGTCAGAGGACATAATGGCATTATTTCACGCAGTTTCTGTTCTGTCTCTGACGTCCGAACGAGAGAGTTTATGGAGAAACAGAAACAGTTCATATGGCAACTAGTTAGAGATGACTACACTTGTTGATGATTTCGATCCTTCGGTTGTAGATCCTAAATTTTATACCTTGTAGTCAGAAAAAATGGCTGCTATTAGAAAGTTTACCTAATTATGAAAGCAACGATATTTTGCAATATCTCATTGAATAGCAAACATGCTCAACTAATTTTAGAATTTTTCCTGGCTGAAATCGGTCACTCAGCTCAGGTTTTACAAGGGTCTTCTCGAGAAAATACGTCGGAGCAACTTTAAACAACGTCCTAAAATCAGGAGCAAATCTCCCTGATATTTTTACCTTACAGCAATGACCTGAAGATTCTGTAAAACGCGTTATCCTCTTCGGAGGATGAAAAAGGCTTCCCCTAGTATGAATAACTCATTCAGGGGGAATCCGTTCTACCAAGAGAACAAAATGTGTGCTATAATACACGTAAGTGTCATCATTGTTAGGAAGAATAATCAAGGAAATTTTGCTCGTCATTTTCATTCGTTTGAAGGGGCTTTCCTCAGAAAATCTCCCAAATCAGTAACGGAAAGAAATAATTGATCATAGCCGTGTAAATTACTGAAACTAATTGACCATATCGGCAATGAAACAAGACTCTTTTCCATGTTATTGCTTTGATATTCAGGGAGCAGTATCTTTCAAACGTCCTGATATCTTTCTTTTTTTCACTGCCCGGTACCATCCGAGATTTTAGATTAGCAATATACAGTGGTGTCCCGCATATTAGAAACACAAATTTAAGAAACACAGACCCTGATTACCCCATTTTATAAGAAAGTGGTACAGGTCTGAAAAAACCTTGTTCCTCGTTTAACAAAACTAAGCAAAAACACCTTCCTGGAATAATTATATCATTTCCTGGGAGTCAAAATTTACAAATGCAAATCAAGATGATTTCTCAAAAATATAGAGCTTGCATTAACGTTTCGCTTTCGCTTAAGAACTGTGAGTTCTGATGAAGTGAAAGCGAAACGTTAACCCTATCCAGACTAGGCTTTTTGAAACTCTGGGGAGACTAGGGGGGGGGCACAAAGTGCCCCCCTGTTTTTTCTCAGAATCATAAGTGCTAGAGACTTTTGGCACAAGTAACAAACATGATAAGGCAAACAAGATGATGTGATTTTTTTGTTTATGTCACGTGATTAAGTGCTGACGTCAGCAAATGCTGCTAATTTGGGTGTAAAACCACATGTACTTTGTTACATTGTATCTCCAAATTGATAAAACATATCGATGTGATATTTAAAACATAGAAGGATTATATCCTTGTAATTCTTATTTTGAAATTTTTGCTTTGTAACAATCATATTTTTGCTGATGTCAGCATTTATTTATTTTGTACGAAAAAAAGAGCGATTTTTGTCTAAAATTGATTACAAATTATTTTTAAAAATAGCAAAAAATGCTAAACGTACATAAAAACACCTGCTGCATCATATGATGTCACTCATTTTTCTAAAAATGAAGCAAACCATGGTTTTTCGTCAGTACGCATGCGCAACAACCAATTGTTGATGACGTCATCAAAAATCAATAAACTATATATCAAATGAAAGCTTGTTGCAAGACGAGTTCAACCATGTTTGTCTCATTGTCATAGAGCCAGTGGTTCGAAAGCTATTTCTTAAAAGGTATTTATTTTGCGGAACACTCAGTTTAAAAGCATGTGTTGACCCCCGGAATCAGTGTCAAAATTTTTGAAATTGACATGAAAAGATGTCTCATAGATAGAAACTAAAAGTCACAAGAAAGCTGGGCTATTCTTGAGATACTCAACGAGCTGTGTGGAAAAGTTTACTTGGGAGGGGGGCACTTTGTGCCCCCCCCCCTAGTCTGGATAGGGTTAATGCAAGCTCTATATTTTTGAGAAATCTTTATCAATTTCATATAGTTGTCGAGGAGGCTCATGATTTATTAAATCAAAATAATATGTTTTTATGACAATCATAGAGCTCGTGTCTGAGCAGTTGATCGATAGCACATGATTTTCTAATAAGGAAACTTTAACCTGATTTGAATTTTACCTCATTTCATAAGAAAAATAAAATAAACACGTCATACCTGAAATTGAATAAGTTGTCTCTTATATGCGGGACACAACTGTATTTCTCATCCATGGCATTAGTTTAAGTTTAAAGCTCATGGATGAGTTACTATGTCTATCTGTAAACTTGTCCTTTCCAAAGCACTCTCTTTACAGTTATAATTTCCTTTTTCATCTTTTACATCCATATATAATAAAACATGCATTTATCTCAATATATGTATACAATGAGGTGCCCTGAAGATGCCCTAATGGGCGAAACTAGCTAGCAGATAGCTGAATAAATGAAAAAAAAAAAATGATGGAGCGCAAAGATCAACTCGATGCTTGCTCTCTGAGGATGTTGTCCCTCTTCTTCATCGTTCACTGTATAGCAAAACATACATTTATCTCAATATATGAATATAGAGAAAAGAAATATTTCCTTTTCTCTTTTATTGGAAAAAATTGAAGAATATCTTGGAGATAATTCTTGGAGATATTAAATGGAGATAATGCTTCGAATGTCTGAGAATCCTTATAACATTTTTCCAGTCATCATTTTATTAATTGATCTTTCTTTCATCTAGAGAGCCTGTTTACAATTTGTTTTACAAGCCAAACCAAGACAACGGTTTATGCCACAAAATAAAGATGGAGTATGTTACAAAGTGTGGAGAGTTGTTGATTCAAAGCCATTTGAAATTGCAATCATGACACTTATTGCCCTAAATGCAATCGTCCTCATGTTGTCAGTAAGTAATTAGATATTGTTTGGCATCCTGAAAACATTTTGATGTTTTGAGACATCGTCAAATTTGTTTACGCAACTTGAGCAATTTTCTCTAAAATTTTGACTTATAAAAGATTCTGCGATGAACCCATGAACAATCAAATTAGTTATGAATACATTGTACGAGGTGCGCTGAAAAATACTAAATTGCCCTGCTTTAACCTGGTGAGTCAGAATTAACGTGGGGGTGTTTGACAAGTCATATTTTAGTGAAAAAAGTCAGATTAGATGTGTTCAACGTTTATTTTGTAAAAGAAAGATTGAATTGGCTGAGGAAATTTAGTTTGTTAAAATACCGGATGTCCCAAAAAAGTACTCCCGTTTGAAAAATCACCAACATTTGACTACATGACTGATCTTCAATTTTCTTTTTTTGCCAAGTAGCTTGAGGACCGAACTATTTTCTTGGACATAGCTGACCGTGTAATTAGTTTAAAATTAGCAAATCTAGCTCGTTTTAAGGCTACCTGGTTTTGAATCATACTGCAAAAAAGCATTTATGCTTGCCAGACCAATTTCTTTGTGCATATAAAGCTTCTAGTTTGGTCATAAATGCCAGAAAGAAATTCACACTATCATTGGAGACTTCGATGATGATGAAAAATCCGAAACTTTTAACTGTTAGGCAAGACTGAGTATTTTGCTTAACAAGTATTGCTCAAAATATAAGGTTTTTCAACGTGTAATGTTTCTACCTTGTTGCATCAAAAGCAAGCACTTTATCATCTATAAATATTTTTGGGTTTTTGACAAAACAACTCAAAAAGAAAATTTTATCAAAGGTTTGATAATTGATTTTTGGTGATTTTTTAAACAGGAGTCCTTTTTTCTGGGACAACCGTTAGGTCTTTTCTCTTTGTATCTATTAGCAGTTTGGTGATACAGTTTTTTTGGTGAAAAATATCGTCAGCATGAGAACGTTCTGCTTCGTAACCGTGATGATTAAGTGATTAATCCCCCAGGGGTACAAAACGAGTAATGATAAGTTCCCTTTTGTATCCTAGCACGATACATGTCTTGTTTAAATTTGTTGGTAGAGAAACTAGCAACTTTGCCATGGTTTTGCAGTTCACACGTGCGTGAATATGAATCTCTTTATAGGCCTATTTTAGAAACTTTGTGAAACACCATTTTACTAAAATTGGTCGTGATTATGGCAAGGAAAGACCGTTTTTCGACCGAAAAGAATTCCTTCTTAAGTTAGCCCTTCTGCTATGCAATGAATTTTAAAGAAACGAATTTACAAAACAAGCTGCATCAATTAAATTGGCAGAAACCCGTCTTGTTTCTGACTCACTCGATATAAAGTCCAATTTCCAATTGATCCGAGACAGAATGAAACTTTTAGATAACGTTTTACAAGCGTGTGAATCTTGTGGGGGGGGGGGGGGGGACTTGACTAGGTTTTGGTCGGGGACGTGCCATCGAAGCTTCAAAAACATACCTGTTCATTATACCAATTTTCCGAAACAGCATACCCGACTCTGTACCAATTCTCCGAAAAAGTATACCCGACCTTATACCAATTTTCCGAAAATGTATACCCGACGTTATACTTTTACCAAAATCGCGAAAATTGATACCGTTCCTTATACCAAATCGCGAAAATCGATACCCTTCCCGATGGCACGTCCCCGTACCCAAAATATGTGAAGTGCCCCCCCCCCCTCGGTGTGTGAATTCCCTTTCACGTTGTCCAACTCAATATCCTGTCATTTTCTTCTTCGTTCAATTAAAATGCTCCTTATAAATATTCACCATATCTCTCTTACTTGCAGACAGCTGATGAAACGACTACCTACAGAAGGGTTTTGGAATTGCTTAACTTTATTTTCACGATTATTTTTACGTTGGAAGCATGTCTCAAATTAATTGCGTACAAACTGGCAAGTATAATCCAATTCTTCTTCTTAGTTACTGGATGAGTAGAAAGGCGCATCACTTTTGAATAGGTACCATTCACCGAATATCAAAGCAATAATATTGATGAATGTCTTGTTTGAAGAGCCTGTGGTCCCCATTATGCTTTGCAGCCTCACGGTGATTTTCATACTGCATGAAAATGATTTTGGCCTAGAAATCGCACGGTTGTGTTGTCTTTTCAATCTTCAAATTAACATTGTTATGCCATTGGTTTTGCTTTCAGAAACGGAAATTTCTGAAAATATTCAAAGGACTAGGGAAAATTTGTTTCCTGTTGCTATTTACGTTTCCTACTATTGTGTGTTCAAAATATGTATTTACCGCCAGTATGATGTTTTGCTTGTTTACGTACGTGCAGAAGAACATGGGGAGCACATGATCTTTAAAGCAGAGTTTTTCCGTTAAGTTTAAGCTTCGTATATATTTCATTCATGGTCGTATATTTTACATTTTGTAAGTCAGGCAAGCGTCTTTTTTCATATTATGAGTCTTTTGTTCAATTAAAAGGGTTTCAAGCCAAACTTTGTTGTTTCTTTTAGGTGTCTTTGTTTTGTGTATGAAATTTCTTGACAGTAAAAGTCTATCGCAAATCAGATGCAACGAGAGATTTGCAATAGCGCAAAATTACTCATTGATAACACTTAGACTGGTTTTATTGACGGACATGTTGCCTGACATCAATGTGAGGTGGGATTTCGGTCATCCTTATAAGTGTGCCAACTTTTTTGCAACAATGTTATGAGTCCTTTTTGAGCAAAGTGAAAACTCAAAATCAAAGAACACTGGATACAAATGTTAGTTTACCCAGGAAACAAGGCATTTCAAAGTCAGTATCCCTGAAATTTTCTTTAGATTTAGAATTAATGGTCGATCTGTTCTTTTATAGAATTATTTCAAAGATGGTTGGAATGTATTCGACTTTCTCATCGTCCTCATGACTCTGATTGGTTCATTCGTGAATCTCTACAAGAAAGTAAGTGTACGGTTGTTTGTTGATGAGATTTCATTTCCCGTAAAATTGCTTTTAAAATCGTTCAGATGTTCTTTACACTTTGTAATGCGATGTTCGTATTTTGTGTAAGTAATTTAAGTACTTAATGGCTATCCTCTTAATCATATACTTAAAATCCTTCAGGCAGATGTTTGTACCTTTCCTTTTTCGTTCAATACTGGATGAGTAAAAAGCAGTCCCTTTTGAAAGGTCAGCGCTCCGTGGAAGGCAATACTATTGGCAAGGCTTTAATTTAATTTATTTTCAAATGTGTTCTTACATTTGCCTGACTGAAATCGGCTATTCCGTTTTGAAATTATGAGGAATTTTCTCGAGAAAGTACCTCCAAAGAAGCCTTCAAACTAATTCTTTCTTTTCGCAGTCCTCTTCAATCGACCCAAGTTTCTTCAGACTGTTCAGAGCCTTCAGATTAATCAAGCTGTTGAAACAAGGATACAACATCAGGGTGCTTCTTTGGACTTTTTTACAATCTTTCAAGGTATGCATAACATGTTCCTATAAAGATATATATGATGAAACTAGTTGGATATGAAAGTGAAAATAAATACATTTCTGGGAAAACTTATCTGAATTTTTTCCAATTTCGTAAATTTTTTTCAGTTCTGATATTATGCAGGGTTAATGTGCTGCCATGCTCCCTGTGGTATCGTATTTTGTAATTTGTCATTGTTGTTATCTTATGAGGATATTTCAAAAAGTTTAGATATTTGTTGTGACATTTGATTTTTTGTTAGGCATTGCCATATGTTATGCTTCTGATTCTGATGCTGTTCTTCATATATGCTGTCATTGGAATGCAGGTATGTGTGTTGACTTGACATAAGATTGCAGGTTTTCTTTCCTCTTTAGTAATTAGTGGATTTTTCTGCTTGTATTTAAAGTCTAGACACCTCCTCGACGGGCAAGGTAGAAAGCAGCGTTAAATATTCTTTCATTTGAGTCCAAGAAAAGTTTTTGGTTGGTAAGGACCAACTTCGGAGTAAATAGATTGTCACATGGGAGGAAAGAGAAGAAAAATGAAGACGAATGGATAAAAGAGAGGGAAAGACGAGAGAGAAATAAGAGAAGTGGCATAAATTGAACCAAGAGAGGATAAAGAAGATAGAAAGAACTGTAAAAATTGTTTCCCAAACCTACGCTGCACATCTACTTCATTGGAGCATCATGGATCTCTTCAGGACCATGGCAAGTACTTGAAATCTGCCCATGAAAGCATTGGCTCATTTTTGTTAGTGTGTATTTTTAATTGTTTATATGGTGGTTTGCTAAACATTTTGACGCCTTTGGCTTGTGATGACCAATTTTAGACCTTTTGAGTGAGAATCTAAAAAGCTTAGAAGAACATTTACGCCTGATAGAAAATAAACCCATGGATTGAAACATCTGATTGTTTCTCATAAATCAACAGCACATCTAACCAACGCAATTGGCTGCTCTTGAAAAACATTCGCTTAGCTAGGACCTCCACGGTGCAACTTGAACAGTCGAAGAATTGTTTACAACTTTAACTGACTGTAGGGACATAGTGAAGAGAATTTTGAAATATTTAGTTTCATGTCACCAATCGTTTAATCATTAATTGAAAATTGCAGACGCTTCCTAAGGTTTTTTAGAAGTGAGTGCGAGAAATATTAGAAAGGAACGCTGCTCAGATTTGCTTGTTTAGTTCAATCTTACAAATTTACCTTGCTTTGAACCTATGATGATTACTTCACTATCCAATAACACGGGGATGTGCGCCAGTTTTGGGGTGGTTTTGGCACGAAAATTCTGGGAACGGGATTTAATTTTTGTAGAAACTTTCTGGTATTGGGGTTTACTTTTTACTAGAAATTCTTGGAATGCTCAGATTTAGAATAAACAACAATTTTACAAATTGTTTTATGGTGAAAACACTTATTGTAAACCTCATACAAATTCTGGGATTGGTCTCAAAACTCCTCTTATATTCTGGGATTGGGTCATAATGGACATTATTGCAGCGCACACCTCCTTATAGGGGGGGGGGCTCCCTCCTCGATTAGTTTAGCTACTGAGGGGGCTCCTCCTCCAGGTAATTCTCTGCATACAATTCATGTTAATATATTTGAATTGTATGTATGGAATTTGAAATATAAAACTGAAACTTATGTCCCAATATTGAAGTCCTCCCGGGCTTTAAAGCTCTATATCAAAAAAAGTTTTAATTCGAAATTTCTTAATCTGATAACCAGGTGCTTGCCTATTTACCGAATTAAGGCTAGCTTTTTCAGGCCTTTTTAAAACCTGGCTCTTGTTTGTTCAAAAGAGACAAGCTACATGCATGATCTCATTCTTCAAACATGGCTAACGGGGACCTTTAATTATGTTTGAAGAATGAAAACATTATGGAGGGGCTTTTACTCAACCGGAAGGAATACACCTATATGTACCATCGAGGATGGGGGCGGTGCGCTGCTTCCCGGTGGGACGGGGGATGTGCTGTGCGGGATGTGAGGTCCCCTTCACGATGCAGGCACTGGGCTGCGGTTGAACTGGGGAATTGCTCCCTAGCGGCGACCGCAGCTTAGGATATGCGTGTGGGGGTTCCCTCGCGCGGTGTGTCCGCCGTCTCTCTGGGAGGTGGGCGTCGCTCCGTACCTCGTAGGGAAGGCATGCTTTTATCTTGTATATAATCCACTAAATGTTTTTATTGATTAGCTTTAGGAATTAATTTGTAAATTTTGTAAATTTTTGTAAAGTAGGCCTAAATTAGCTGTAATTTAGCTATTCTTTTTATTTTACTTAGCCTACATTGAATAAATTATTAATGATGATGATGATGATGATGTAGAAACATGACAATAGGCATTGTTTTTTGACACAATCGAAACAATCAACAAATAACTTGAGATATTTATATATGTAGACAATCGAAACAATTCAGAGATATTTAAGCTGACCATCAAATATGAGGTAGTTGCCAATTGATATTTGGTTGTTGCCAATGGATATTTCCTCGTTGAGGCCTTAAGGCTAATGACTACGTACTCCTGACAATATCTGGCCGATCGAGCTGCCAACTCATTAAAAGCAATTTTCAAAATTTGAACTCTTTGACCTGGCAAGCTTGCCTGACTGTTGGAAATCTTCAGTATGAACGACTGTTGTCAAGGGAACCAACCAACCCATATAATACTATGAAAGCCTGGTTCACACCAGTGCGATCACGATATACTCACGGATTTTTTGGGGAGAAAATGTTTAATCTCATTGGTGTGAACACCCAAAATTCTTCTCACTGGCAAATTTTCAGTGAGAAAATCAATGAGAATAATATCAAAGCGTTTTGATATTTATCTCACTCACTGACTTTCTCATCGAACAAAGGAAGCCTCTAAACGGCCTGGTGTCAGCGTCACTCGAAGTGATTTTTGCTTCCATTCGGTTTTAAAAATGGAATTCCCCTTAACTAGCTTTAAAGTATCTGAAACGTCCCTTTCCTCCTTTCACTGCAAAAGAACTTGCTGTGGAATGTTGATTGAATTATGGATGGAAGCAAACTCATACCGCATTCACTTAAAGAACCTTCTCTCCAAGTTTTTGTTTTTATGACTCTTACAGACCCCAAATTTTTATTCCACTACGAAAGCCAGCTATTCTAAGCTGGACATTCCACTCTTAACTCCTGACTCATTTCTCGTTTCAATATGATTTCATATTTCGCCTGAAGATATCAAATTTAACCTTTCAACACACACCAATATCAATTAGAACACTTGCGAAAACCGACAGAAAAGTATGTTGCAAATGAAATCCATCAAAGTGGGTATTTCTTGGTATTGAGAGCTAAACACTACATACTAAACAACTTAAAATCCTCTGGTTTTGAAGCAACGAGTGATTGTGACTCTCTTTCTCAATAAATCAGTAACCACTTGTCAGATTTGCACAAACTCGGTGCCAAACTCTAAGTTGAAATCTCTACTATTCATAAATCTAAAAAACAGGAAAGTTAGATTTATGGCTCTTGCACAGTATCCATTCAAACGGCGCACATCTTTTTTGGGACACCCTGTACATCAATCGAAAATAGTAATAAGAGCAAAACAACATTTTTCGAACGCATCTTCTAGCTTTTAGATTGTTTTGTGTGTACCGAGAGCTCTCCAGATTGTCATTACGAGAACCGACAGTCGAACCATTGTTTTCGCATTCAAGAATAGGAAAAGAGGAGAAAAATGAAGCAAAATAAAAGAGTTTATGGACGAAATACTTGCCAATTATAAACAGAAAAATATTTTTCCTGGAAAATTCTGCATTGTGAACTCACTGTCCGAAAACCACCGCCAAGATCAGTCTCAAAAACATCGTTGTCAAAGATAAGCAGGCATACTCTCAAGTACCGAATAATCGTCCCCCCCCCCCGCTTATTAATTTTTGAAAAATTTTCCAACCCCCCCACTTTTATTCCAACCCCCCTTTTATTAATTCTTGAAAAATATAAATAATAGTGAACATAATTTTCTAATAATTCCTGCTAAGCAAATGTACCTACTGTATTTATTAACTTTATTCTCCTTCGTTTGTCTGACCCGTGTTACATACGTGTTTTACATACGTGGTACCCATGTTAGATCCGTGTTTTACTAAGAAAACGAAAAACGACTATTCTCAATTTTCCAACCCCCCCCCCCGATTGTTCCAACCCCCCCCGATTATTACTATATTTAACCATTTCCAACCCCCCCGATTATTCTCACCCCCCCCCCCGTTTATTCGGTACTTGAGAGTAGTAAAAAACCAAAACATTTCGGGAAAATATGTCCAAATACCTGTCCATTCACCTGGTATTTTTGGTTTTTGTCTTTGATTAAAGTTTCGTAGGAAAATATTCAGTTTTCCTTAAGCGTCCGATTACCACCGCCGGTACCTCAGTGTGCTAAGTAAAGTTTCGGTTTTGTTTTATCTGAATCTTCTAGTATCTATCTTCCTGTTGATATGGGAGATTTCCGTAGAAAGCCTCTTTCAAAAATCTGCAAAAAACGAGTGAAAGCAACGAGCACAATTTGCTGTTTCCTTCCTAACTGTAATGACATTTAAATGCATGTGGAAATTGCTGTATTGCTGTATTTTGCTGGAATCAAATACATGGCTATTGCTGTATTTTTTTCTTTTTGTCATATATATATATCTTGCAGTTATTTGCAAATTGTAAGTACCGTTCTTGGTGTAGGCCAGATGACCTTGTGTCTTCTTACACCAAGATCGGTACAGTAGTAATGTATTTAGTTTAGTTTTAATTTATTATGAATAGAAAAAAAAAACATTTAAATGCATTCATGTATTTCGTCCTCTTGGGAGAATGGAACTCCCAGAATAAGTTAGGTATACTTGAGGGAAGACTTATTCAGCCTACCAAGAGCACAGCGTGTGCCAAAACGTATTCAAATCCTTGCTGTAAGGTAAAACCACTGTTGTAAAACTACAGGGAAACTTGCTTGCGATTTTATAAAAGGTTTTTCGAAGGGACGTACTCGACAAACTCCCTTGTAAAATCTGAACGGAATGACCGATTTCAACCAGGAAAAATTCTCAAAATAATTCAACATGTCCATTATTTATTAGTATATTTGCAAATACCATTGCCTTGATATGCAGGGAGAAGTAGCCTTTCAAATGGGAATTGTCTTGATTGTCTCACCCCTCTGTAACAGAGTATTGGGAGCATGTTCACTTGATGATAGCCTGTGTTCCAGACTCTAGTTGTTGATGAAAGTAACAATTAATCACTTTTTAAGACCTTTACAACTTTGTTGAATGAATGAAAGAACAGATATCATTCGCGTGGCTAACACCAAACACTCTATTGCCATGCTCCTCGTTAAAGTCGACCAAACGTTTTACATTCCTGTAATGAATCCTTTGAGCTTCATGGCAACGTTCGTCCCAAATCCACTCAAAACTTTCGAACGAAAACAACGATTTATGTAGCTTGCTACTGTTAAATGCTGTACATCTTTCAGGACACCGATCGAAGCCTATGGAAAAACAAAGTCCTTCTTGAAGGCGTCGTTCTAGATATGAGTAAACAGGTTCTTTCATGGTGTCCAATGATCCAGAAACATATCTGTTGTATTCAAGAAAATGTCGCGCATGTATTGCAACTCTTGGTTTGGGAATTTTGAGTTCCCCATCGATATCTTGCAGATACTTCAAAGTGACTTGTGATGCCCGTCTCCTCTGCCCTTCCCATTTTTCATCAGGTGTCATCTCTAGATGGAAATCATAGTCGTTTCGGCGAAAATACCAGATGTAATTACAGAAAATACTGAACTGGCACATACAGTCATTGAGAAGTTTGTAAGTTTTAGATTTAGAAAAATGAGGATTCTCGATTAACATTGCTTCACGAAAGACTTCAGTAAATGGCTTTCCCGTTCTATTTTCAATGTAAGATCTCATTTCAATTATATGTTCAACTTTTATGATAACCGGGAAATATGACATACATTGTAAAACTTCCTTTTTGCCAAGCATGATTTCACTTACATCAGACCAGCATTCCCAATGTTGCTGCCAGTAGGGCGCCCCTATTCGAGCCTGAATTGTTGGCTTCCATTTGCTGTCTGCGAATCTGAACAGAACTTGTGGTGTTATTACAGTTGTAAACATTGTATCGGAATCAGCAAAAGCAACATATTCAGCACTGACATAGCGTTCAGGGTAGAAATAATCGAAAAGCATTCGTCTCCTTTGGTTACCTTGATAAACGCTTGAGTTGCCTGGCCCCAAATAAACAACTTTTGGAGCTGGCCATAATTGAAAGAGATTTCTCCCGACAACGTGGTCAAGTGGATTTTCTTCGTCTAGTATCACAGTAAGATTGAGCCATTGGTCGGGCCAAAATAGTTGAAGACTTCTTATGAACCATTCTTTGTAGACGGTGAAAGCGGCGGGGTTGCTGTTCATTCGAACGGCCAGTTCTAAAGTAGGTAAGGTCTTCCACTGGCTTTCCTCAATTGTATAGACTAATGGCAGTCTTCGATGAAGAGGAACATCTTGGAAGCGAATAGCGGTGATTAAGAGTATCGTAAGTACAACAGCAGCTACGAAGCACAGTTGCTTGTTAGTCATTACTTTCTTCATTTTACTGTTTCTTCTGCAAGGCTTGCCTCCACTGTAATAGTTTTGCTGCAAATGCTCCCTTGTTGCAGCGCAACGGAGCTGTCATAGAAAATTGCCGCACCACTGACCACCTGCACGCAAATCCTCGAAAAATCAACATGCTCACAACACATCAAAGAAGAAAGTACATACAGCCTTTATTCTATGGGTTTTCCATGGATACTAGGAAGTTAAGCGCTTGCTTTGCTCGCTCTTCAACATTCCTAGCTCTGTGGAGAACTTTTTAACAATAACTGATAATTCACCTTGAATGTACAGTAGCTTTCATTCATTTTTATTTATTTAGGCACGGTAGTCCCGTCAGTCCATAAGAACTGCTTTTCAGTGGGCCGTGGCAAAACATTTACTAATTAAAAGATCACTACATTATAATTAACAAAATAAGAATTCTCGTCATGGCTAGTTTTTTATTCTTCTCTTAAAGGTGGCAAGGGAGGGTGCCTGTTTAGCATCAGGTTCGAGTTGATTCCAAAGCTTAGGTCCACAAAAAGATATAGCCCTCTGCCCATTGTTAGTTTTTCGTAATGGTAATGAGAGATCAGTTTCGGTGTTTCTCAGTTTTCTGACATTTCGAGAAGAATTTTTTTCGAACAAATCTGAAAGGCACTCCGGAACCACACCATTTAGTGACTTGTACATTGTGGTAGCTGTTTCGCTTCTAATAATATCATTTACAGTAGGCCAATTTAAACTGAGAATTAATGCCATAGCAGGCGTATCAAATCGACTTTTAGTTACAATCCTAGCTGCTCGATTTTGCAGCTTCTGCAGGGTTTGCAGTTTAGTCACCCCACAGCACCCCCACACCGAACAACAGAACCGAAAATGGGGCTCGACGATACCCCTATACATTGCACTCAACGTGTTTTGAGGTAAAATTTCCTGGAATATTTCAAAAATCCAATTGCACGAGAAACCTTGGTACGGAGATTGTAAACGTGTTCTTCCCAATCCAAATTTCTATCGATTATCACACCCAGATACTTTGTTCGGTCTACATTTTCAACCTGAGAGTCACCAATAAAAAATAGTGGATGATCAACAGCCTTATCGGTAATTTTCTTAATTTTGGGCTGGGAACCTACAATCAAAGCTTGAGTTTTTAAAACATTCAAAGAAAGTTTATTACCCTGCAACCATCGCTTCAAATCATTCAGTTCACTATTTAGAGTTTGGTTTATATCTACTAAGCTCGAAGAAGAGTAAGAAATACTGGTTATCGTCAGCGTACATGGTCACTTTACCTTTCTTCAGAGAAAACGGAAGATCATTGATATAAATCAGAAACAAAAGAGGGCCAAGACAAGAACCCTGCGGCACACCACAGCGAATATCTTCTGTTTTGGAACCTACCCCATTTACTTTGCAGAATTGCTTTCTATTGGTTAAATAGGACGTAAACCAAGTAAGTTCAAGATTATCAATACCATACTTCCTCAAATTAGCAAGTAAAATGTCATGATCTACCGTGTCAAATGCTTTTTTGAGATCAATGAAAATATTTGCAGTGTATCTGCCATTGTCCATGTTCACATACCAGTCATCTGTGTTGTTAAGAAGGCAAGTGACAACAGAGTGTAGAGCTCTGAAGCCAGATTGGTTAGAAAATAGATGTTTGTTTTTGTTCAAATAATCGTACAGTTGGTTATAAATAAACTTTTCAAAGACCCTGGCTAAAACAGGCAAGACTGATATAGGTCGGTAGTTAGATCGGTCATCAGGTTGACCACTTTTGAAAATTGGGGCTACTCTGGCTATTTTCCAGCTATCTGGAAAACAACCAGTAGCAATTGAAAGATTGAAAATATCACTAAGAGATTCTGAAATAACTGGAAGTGCAAATTTTAGAAAACAACTAGCAATGCCATCAGTACCACATCCCTTTGAGGTTTTGAATTTGCCAAAAACTTTACGTAACTGGAGAATATCAATAACATGAAAATTAAACTTAGTTTTTTGTGGATTGACCTCGTAATCATTCTCGAGGAGAGGGTTTTTTGCTTCGGGAATTTTGTCACTAAGTGTCTCTCCTATGGTACAGAAGAAATTATTCATCGATTCTGCAATGCCGGCACTGGTAGAGAGGAGCCAATCCCACCAATTCATGTGTCGAATTACTCCCTTCGCAATCAGGATGCTATTTGGCGAATAAAGGTAAGAACAGAAAAATTTCAATCTAGCTTCTATCCAAACTGCATCTCCGAATGGAATAAACTTGATCCTGAAGTGAGGCTTGCACCGTCCGCTGCTGTTTTTAAGACAAAGCTTCTATCAATAATTCGCCCCCCCCCCCTCCAAAACCTGTATTTGGTATTCATGACCCAATAGGCCTATCATATCTTTCCCAAATAAGGGTCGGTCTCAGCAAACTAAACTTTCACAAATTCAAGCATAATTTCAGGGACACCGTAAACCCAATGTGCCCAACGCATGACGGTATTGAGGATACGGAGCACTTTTTGTTGCTTTGCACTTCATTTGACATTCAACGACGAGATCTTCTCGCTGGAGTTTCAGATATACTACGACCATTTGTTGAAATCACCAATCTTTCAAACGATCTTCTGATGCACCTTTTATTATATGGTGACCAAGACCTGTCTAATGACCTAAATAGAAATATACTCGAACTTACTATACAATTCATCCACAATACTGGTCGATTCGATTAAGATCATATCAAATTTCAGTCACATGCCATGCAACCACCAAGTGCCCACCAAGTGCCTTTCAGTAAATTTTCTTTTTGTCTGTAATTTCTGTCTCACATTAGATGTCAGGTATGCTATCCAAATAAAAAATGAACAATTTTTTGGTTATTACAGCCCCAACCTGACATCTAATGTTAGACAGGCCACAGTATAGTAAGTATCGTTTTTCTTTTTTAGTTGTTTGTAGTATTTATGTAAAATTGTATGTAGGTTAGCATTTTTAAACAACGCCATGGGGTAGTCATAGTCTTTTGCTCCTCGTGGCATCGTCCTTGTAGTATTGTAAAGTAGTTCGTGGTAGAGTGGTCCGTAACATTGTATTGTAAATTTTTAATGGAATATATATAAAAAAAAAAAAGATATGTTTCCCATCGATGCTTAATGATGAAATATTGGTGGTTTTAGATTTCTTATTTAAGACATTATTGATAGTCTTCCATGTGTTCTTGAGGTCTCCTTCGCAGGAAGCAATCTTGTGAGTGAAATACTCGCGCTTTAGTTCGCTATTTAATTTATTAACTTGATTACGTGCATGTCTGTAGGACTGCGTCAGTAGTTCGGATTTTGAGCGAATAGCTTGTTTTTTTAACTTATCTCTTGCCTTGCACATAAGTTTGAAATCATTGGTCAACCAAGGACAGTATTTGTCAGAAACACGCCTGTTACGGGTTGGGGCATGCAGGGGCGCACATTAGGGGGGTGTGGGGGGGGGGGGGTGAGACACCCCCCCCAATAATTTCTGAGTCGGTCCAAAAATTTTCTCAAAAAGGAAAAGTCGGTCCACGAAAAAATCGGATGGACCAACTTCGTGGACCGACGATCAAAAAGATACGAAGTCAAGACATAAACAACGAGTGTCCTTCATACAAATCATACGTCAAGACTTTTCCCGGTGCAAGAGTAGATGATATGTTTTCTTATGTGGAGCCTACAGTAAATATGAAACCAAGTATGGTTGTTCTGATGTGTGGAACGAACAACCTTCGCGACGAGGAGCCAGACCGAATTGCAAACAAACTCGTAGATCTAGCATTGACTGTAAACGAAAGAGTTGAAAAAGTTGCAGTATCGAGCATAGTCCATAGAGCCGACTCACAAAACCTTGAAGTTAAAAGAAAGGAAGTCAATCGCCTGGTAAGAGAATCTCTCGAAAATTATGGAATAGATTTTATAACACACGACAACATTAAAGCGCAACATTTGAATAAATGGGGTCTTCACCCAAACTACAATGGAAACAACTTATTAGCAGGTAACTTCATCGATTTCATAAATTCCACGGGTTGACTAAAAAGTAGAGAGATACATAGTGTAGATAAATTAGATTCGTCCATCCATAATCTTAAACCTTCTTATGACAGCACAGATTACACTTTTCGTTCAGAATGCTCAAGCCCCAGCTTATCTGTTAGCTCTTTGTCTTTGGTAAACAATAACATACCCCTTATGGAACTATCGTCCCCTTTGCCTACTTCAACGGATATTTCTTTAGAATCTACTGAAACCCTCATTGATTCATCAACCCTATCGTTTTCTGCACCAGTTATTTCTTCGGAGTCAAATGATTCAAGCGATATAGACAAACTTTTTAGCCTCAGGACAGAGTACCATAACCATCCCCTCATAGGTTTCTTGAATATAAATAGTCTTAGACATAAGATTATTGACTTAAGGATGCTTATGGAAAGATGTTTACCTGATGTTTTAGTCATAGAGGAAACTAAAATTAATTCTGATTTCAAAACGGACATTTTTCTTATGAACAATTACCAGAAACCTATGCGTCGTGACAGAAACGAATTTGGCGGAGGAATCATGTTGTATGCTAGGAAAGGAGTAGTTTGTAATCGAGTACCAGCGTTAGAGACTCCTTCTCTAGAACTATTGTGCTCCGAACTAATGGTAAACAAAAAGAAATGGATCGTCTATTGTATTTACCGGCCCCCTGATTGTGGCAACATAGATTCTTTCTTTAGCGATCTTTCAGCCACTTTAAACTCTGCTTTAGATAAATACGACAACGTCATTGTAATGGGGGATATCAACATTGACTCCCTAAATCGGCAAGACGCTGGACACAGTAAGCTAATATCCTTTTGTGATGTCTTCGGGCTATCAAATTTAGTGAGTGCTAAAACATGTTTTACCAAGAACAGTAGTTCTTCCATTGATGCCATCCTTACAAATCGCCCGAGATGCTTTCAAAAAACTTCTGTTTTTGAAACTGGCCTAAGTGACTATCATGGTCTAGTCGTGACAGTTATGAAGTCTCAACTCCCTAGACTTAAGCCCAAAGTAATCAAGTATCGAAGTTACAAAAAGTTTGTTGCCGAAAACTTCTTGTCAGATGTAAAGCTGGCAAATTTTGGTGCTCCTGCGGATCCTGAACAAGCTTATGATAATCTTGTCTGTACTTTTCGAGAAATTGTTGACAAACATGCCCCTCTAAAAACAAAAGTGCAACGAGGAAACAGTGCTCCTTTCATGACTCATGAACTAAAGAAGGGAATTTATACCAGAAGAAGACTAAAGAAAAAATTCAACAAAAATCCTACGAAAGAAAATGAAAATAATTTTAAAAGACAAAGAAATAAATGCGTTTCCTTGAGAAAAAAGGCAATCAAACAGCACTTCAAAAAAGCAACAGAAAATGGTCTCGCGTCGAATCGTGCTTTCTGGAATCTTGTTAAACCATTTCTTTCTAACAAAGGAGGATTGGCTGGTAATGATATTTCCCTTGTTAAAAACAATGAAATTGTCACTGATGACCAAAAACTGACCGAAATCTTTAATGACCACTACATTAATATCGTGGAAAAATCTAGTGGTACAAAACCTTGCAACATAGCTGATACAGCCGCGATCGATGATGATCGGCAACTTATTAGACTGATTCTTGAAAAATACAAAAATCATCCTAGTGTTTTAGCTATCATTCAAAACCCTGACAACAAGTTTGACTCATTTTCCTTTAACCAAGTGCAAAATTCCGAAGTTAGGAAACAACTAAGGTCTTTGGACAGTAGAAAATCTACTGGAGAAGATCAAATACCTCCAAAACTTGTTTTATTGGCAGCAGACGAGCTCACAGTTCCTCTTACAGATGCTATTAACAGCAGCATACGTACACATAGGTTTCCAGATAATGGAAAACGAGCCGCAGTATGCCCTTTAG
Source organism: Aurelia coerulea (assembly GCA_039566865.1). Taxonomy (NCBI): domain Eukaryota; kingdom Metazoa; phylum Cnidaria; class Scyphozoa; order Semaeostomeae; family Ulmaridae; genus Aurelia; species Aurelia coerulea. Next base: position 13,660,000 of record CM076960.1, on the reverse strand, counting down.
ATAAAGGGGAGCCTAATCGTACAGTCGAAAGAAACTTTCGTCCAGTCAGTATTTTAAATATCTTTTCCAAAATCTATGAAAAAATTTTGAAAAACCAACTCATCCCATACCTAGATGAGACCCTTTCAATCTTCATCGCTGCCTACAGAAAAGCATATGGCACGCAACATGTCTTGATAAGAATGATCGAAGAATGGAGAGCTAAACTTGATAATGATAATATTGTAGGGGCCATCCTTATGGATCTATCGAAAGCCTTTGATTGTATTCCACACGACCTGCTAATAGCCAAACTACATGCCTATGGCTTGGATGAAAATGCTCTTGTCCTTATCTACTCTTATCTAAAACGGCGGAAACAGTCTGTGAGAATCAATAATACATGCAGTTCTTTCCAAACTATTTTATCAGGGGTACCTCAAGGCTCAGTTTTGGGCCCTATTCTGTTTTAATGTTTACATAAACGATCTCTTTTTGTTTATCAAACAAGCAACATTGCATAATTATGCCGACGATAATACTCTGGCTTATTTTTCCAGGACCCTATCAGATTTGATTGGGGTACTGGAAGAAGAAGCTGGAGTTGCTTTGACTTGGCTGAAACAGAATCAAATGATTGCTAACCCAGAAAAATTCCATGCACTCCTTATTAGAAAGGATCAAACAAATACCTGCGGAGAGAATATCAACATCCAAGGCAAAATTATCCAGTCGGAAGAAACAGTCAAATTGCTAGGTATTCAGCTAGATTATAAGCTAAATTTTGAACAGCATATCTCTGAACTTTGCAGAAAAGCAGCATCACAACTTAATGTGTTAAAAAGACTCAAACAATTCATTGGCTTTAATGAAAGGAAAATTCTTGTGCAAAGTTTTGTATATTCCAATTTCAACTATTGCCCGCTAGTATGGTACTTCTCATCAGCTAAGTCTTTGCAAAAAATTGAGAAGATTCAAGAACGTGCTCTTCGATTTTTGTACAATGATCACCAATCTTCTTACAGTGAATTACTCTTGAAATCAGAAAGATGTACTATGCATGTTTCCCGTCTTAGAATTCTCTGTATAGAAGTTTTCAAGACCTTGAAACATCTCAACCCATCTTTCATGCGTGATATTTTCAAAATAAGATCTTCCAGATATTCAACACGAAATCCGTACGACTTACAACATTATAGACCAAATCAAGTCACTTTTGGTTCAAACAGTCTTCGATCACTAGGACCTCAAATCTGGAATGCATTGCCAAATGAAACTAAATCTGCCGACAACTTAAATTCTTTTAAACGCATGATAAAACAATGGAATGGACCAAATTGTAAATGCAATGCTTGTCAACATTCACCCGAATTTTAGAAAATTATCTGGATTATGAAATAGTAGAAAATATTTGTATATTTGTTACGCCTGTCAATTCAATTATATCTTGTAAACTTTGCCCATATATGTCTTGAATATTTAACTTATTTAACTTATCTATTAATTTCTTCATTTCTTAATTTATATATTTGTATGTTCGATTTGGATTAGTTGTATATATTGTAAATATGTATAGCTAGATAAAGATAATCGAATGAAAATAAGTTGACAAACAAACCGACTTCGTGGACCGAATTTTTCATTGACCTACCAACCACGACGAAGCTCGAAAGGTCCACAATAGTTTGAATCAAAGTTGGTCCGATTTTAAATCTTTTGGGCAAAAGTCGACCCATGACGACAGTTAGAATATTCACAAGAAGTGCTTGACAATAACTAGGAGAGTCATTCTAAGCCAAAGCAGAAGATGGCATTTAAAAAATTTCTTAGATGCATTAGAAAAATTGGCACAGGCTTCCATTTTTAGGGGCAAGCAATCATTGGCTTTTAAAAAGCGGTCTAACACAAAATGGAAGGTGTTTGTTGTGCAAAGATTGTCCCAAGGAACAATGCTGTTACAAATACTCAAAATTTCTAATCTGGCACTGGGGTGCCGGTGGTGGTAGTTATGTGGCGTTGGAAAACAGACACTTGTGTATGAATCCCAAAGAAGAAAGGAGACATGGGTTACAAATATTATCCATCAAAGTGGTAAACGCTTCTACCAAAAGCTAACACTGCTGACACTATGATCATAAGGGGAAACCTTCTTAGAGGACAAACACACTAAAACAAGTCGCTTTTGCTAGGCTTGCCGGTGAAGAAGTCGTTGTTCTTAAGATTACGCCTATACCTAAAACTCCAAGTCCGTGATGCATTCTAAGCCAAAGTAAAGGATCTGTCTTCAAAAATTTTCCTCGTGCGATGCTTTATAGCATAATTGTCACTAAACGGTCAAGGTTTCCTTGTCGCTAAAGGCAAGCATGATATTGGGAGATGCATTCTAAGCCAAAGTTAAGGATCTTTCTTAAAAAATTTTCCCCGTTCACTGATTTATAGCATAAATGTCAAAAACGATAAAGGTTTCCTTGTCACTAAAGTCAAGCATGATATTGGGAGATTCATTCTAAGCCAAAGTAAAGGATCTTTCTTCAAAAATTTTCCCCGTTCACTGATTTATAGCATAAATGTCAAAAACGATAAAGGTTTCCTTGTCACTAAAGTCAAGCATGATATTGGGAGATTCATTCTAAGCCAAAGTAAGGGATCTGTCTTCAAAAATTTTCCTCGTGCGATGCTTTATAGCATAATTGTCACTAAACGGTCAAGGTTTCCTTGTCGCTAAAGGCAAGCATGATATTGGGAGATGCATTCTAAGCCAAAGTAAAGGATCTTTCTTCAAAAATTATCCCCGTTCACTGATTTATAGCATAAATGTCAAAAACGATAAAGGTTTCCTTGTCACTAAAGGCAAGCATGATATTGGGAGATGCATTCTAAGCCAAAGTAAAGGATCTTTCTTCAAAAATTTTCACCGTTCACTGATTTATAGCAAAACTGTCACAAACGATAAAGGTTTCCTTGTCGCTAATGGCAAGCATGATATTGGGAGATGCATTCTAAGCCAAAATAAAGGGCGTAGCCCCGAACATTTTCCTGGGGACCCCCTCGTTTCAATACCTCCATTTAATTTACCCTGGCCACACCGCTGCTTGCTATACGTTCAGTCGGTCCGAAAAAATTTAGTCGGTCCAGAGCATGTTGACACCCCCCCAAACAAAATTTGAATGTGCGCCCCTGGGGGCATGTTTTTCAAGAATAAGCGAGAAAATATTTGTCCATTTGTTAACTACGACATTCACATCGTCTGTATTCCACACGATGCCTCTCCAGTCTACCCCTACAAGATCTTTGACAAACTCGGCTTGATCAAAGTTCTTCATTTGCCTTGTAGAAATATTTTTGTGCTGTTTTTTGCAAGCCCCACGAAATTTTCTGACACAAAAGACCAAATAATGATCACTGAGGCAAGATTTATGTATTCCCGAGGTTACTATATTACTTTTGTTTGTCGTAGCTATATGATCTATTTGAGTAGTTGTGGTCAGTGTCTCACGAGAAGGGCTTTCAATTAATTGATGAAATCCAAATAGATTATATATTTCTAGCAGACGTAGGGAATGAGCTGGAAGGTCATTTGAAATCCCGGCTTTCGTATATTTAGGCAGAAAATCACAGTTTGTATCGCCTAGAATAATAGTTTCCTTGTCTTTCCTATCAAGAAATTTCAGACATTCTTCTAACTGATCAAGGGTATCAACACTTACGCTAGGAGGCCTGTACCAAGCCACAACGAAGTAAGGAGCAGCACGAGCAGGTTTAATCTCAACGCATAAGAGCTCAAGAAAAGATTTGGGAACATCTTCCCGCACTTTAGATTTGTCTAGCAAAGTATCTTTAAGATAAACTGCAACACCACCCCCATTACGGTCACGATCAAACCTTTTGATAGTATACCCATCGATATTGACTAAGCTATCATCGATAGTATCATGAAGCTTGGTCTCATTTATTGCAAGAACGTGAATCCCCAATTCGTTTACAAGCATTCGTATTTCATCGATATGTAGGAGTAGGCTATTCACATTTGGAGATGCAATCGTCATACCCTTCCTATGCCCAAGTTTAGTTACCCTTTTAATAGCTGGCTCAATGTGGGGAGCTGTAGAGGAAGTACCCTGCTGTGGGGGAGAGGCCCGCCCCTTGCCACAGTTTTCTTTGAAACCAACCGGAATTTCTTTGGGAGTCTTATTGCATTTAAGTGAAGGATTTTGAGCAGGTAGTACATTGGCGGTAAGAATATCTGAATCCCCTAGCCCTAGTCAAATTTCATTTAAAAAATTAATCAAGTTATTAGCTAAAACGTTACCTCCACGAAAGTTCAAGTGCAGTCCCCAGTCATCTAAATGTGTTTCGTCAATATTATCGTGCGTGATGAATTCAATTCCAGTGCCACTTAGCCCAATTTCTACTAGTCGATTGACTTGACGTCTTTTCATTTCCAGTTCTTCTGAGTCTCCCCTGTGTAAAATACTTGAGACAGCCACCTGTCTAACCCTTCGCTTCGTAGATACCGCGAGGTCGATCAACTTGTTCGCAGTTACATCAGGAGCTTCCCTCTTTAAATTATTTGTTCCACATAGAATTATCACACCATCCGGGCTCATACTGATTGTTGGTTCAAGGTACGAATGCATATGATCGATTGTGGCTCCAGGAAATGTTTTAATGGATGTTTTGATGTGGGACGCTTCTCTATTTATATCTTGTTTGCGTAGTCTGCGTAGCATTGAGTCGCCAACGATAGATACAGTTGGTTTCCGATTTATTTGGCTGTCTCGCAACCTGCCATCCCGTTGTTGCAATGGGGCCTTGCTTGCACCTGATCCCTCGGCATGCTGCACCTCTCTCTGGCTCACTTGAGCATAAGTGCGCTCTCCCGGGACCACATTTTTTTATATTTTGTTGATTTTTTATTTTCAAAATTTTTAGATTTAGTAAAAGATTCAGAGTCTGCAAAAGGTTGAGACATGTTGAAATTTCTTCCAAAGGAATCAGTAGGGATCACACAACACTCTTATAAGCCCCTCCCCTCTGGGCCAAAATTCTAAATAAGCCCCATCTCTGTTAACCACCCCCCCCCTCTTATATCAAATTCCAGTGGTTACCAAAGATTTCCCATTTATTGAGCTAGGTTAGTTTGGCATGTTAATTTTGATATGGTTTGAGATAAGACTGTGTTCAATTTTTGTAATTTGACTCGTAAAATTGTATGTTGAATCTGAAAAATATGGTATAAAAGAGCAAAAATTCTGAAACATGGCATACCTGAAAACAAAATACCTTGAAACAAAAGCATTTCCTCGACTCGGAAAATTGACGGTGCAACCCATCAAATTAGACTGATGATATGGTCGTAGTTATCGCTATTGAAATACTGCCGGACGCTCCTAACTACAACTCATAATCAAACGCCATTATTTTGAAATGACTATGACTGCCTCGTTTCGATAAGGGCCTAGGCAGAAAAGCAAAAACATTTGTATTTTTCAAATGAAACACATTGATTTGAAAACTTCACAATAAATCAGTTAATGCTTAGCGAAAGCAGCAAAATAGTACCTACGTACAAGATTTGATATTGTCGCCAACTGTTTTCATGGTCCTCTTGTTCGTAAGACTTTGTTTTGTCCGGCCAAGCTCCTTGAAACTCTGCTTTGAGCTTCGAGTTTCCGTTGGTCAACATCAATCAATCGAATTTGCAGAGATTCTAATCGCGTTGTATTTTGCTGTATACTTTGTATAGCCTCACTACATAAGGACCCTCAACTTACGCTCATCTAATTGAAGTGAATTAATGTTGTTGTTGTCGCTCCAGTTGAGGGCCTTATGGACTAACTCAGCAAGACTGAATTATGTTTTTTATGCGCGCGCAGATATCCCTCGAAACCGAGGCAATGGTGAAATCAGAATTATTACAAACGCTCCTTTCCTCAATTCTAGAACTAACTACAGCTGAAACCATAACGGTAACAACAACGAGCATAGGTGAAGGTCACACGGAAAGAGCTTACACTGAAATACGGAGAACAACCCAAAACAAAAACAAGACAGTTATACACACAAGGAACCCGCGGAGTTTTACCCAGTTTATTAATCGCAAGCCAGTGTTGTAAAGAAATCAAACTATTTGATTCTGGGCAATAAAATCTCTTGCAAAGCCTGGAGTTTCTGCTCTCTCAACTAACGCTTCGCTGGACTAAAACTTCCCGCCCGACGTGCGTCACTGCGAGTAACATCGACGAGCGAGTAATATTTTCTGAACGCAGTCATGCTTACCTTGAAGTAAGAATTGTTCTGTAAAATGTAAAAAAATTAGCTTTGCTCAACGACCAATTTGCCATAATGGGAATACAAACCTGAAATCAATGTCACTTGCGATATACTTCAAAACAACGAGAATTTTGGCCCAATCTATCATAAACTGACCCCCTGGTACATCAAACCAAACATCAAGTAATCAATACTAACATAGGCTAAGGACGGGGGTAAAATTTTGACTTCACCTTGAGCTGTTGTCGTTGCTCTCCATTGTTTGCGGCTGCTAGATTGTAAACAAACAAAGATGGCTGGCTGGGAAATCAGCATAAAACCAACACGTAGATATCTAATTTTTAAAATGTCATCCCCTATTTTCCCGGCGGTACCGATACGATTTTCTGACAGCCAAATAAAATTTCGATGAATACAAAAAGTTTCCTGAAAAGGCTGCGGCCAGATTTTTTGCAAATTACATAGAAATTCGATCAATTTTTCCTCACTATTTTTGAACTAAAATCTAGTAACCTTGAAATTTCTTGGCTTGTGAGGCTCAGAAGAGTCAAATAGGCTTGCAATTCAATGAAATAAATAACAAAGTATCTACCTCTTCAAAAATAATTTGACTGCTTGTTTATTTCAAGGATTTTGAACACTAGGAGGGTTTACTTTGGCAGACCAAAATACTTAGGCCGATAACCATGTGAAGATCACCGGTACTTCGATAAAAAATTGAAGTATGATCCCCTATTTTCCCGAATAGCTCACCTGGCTCAAAATGTTGCTCAGATCTTGGAGAAGGATTTCAGAGATGATGGTGAAAAGGCTGCGGCCAGTTTTGGAGTATTTTACAAAACATTAAATTCTTGAATTCTTCGTCTTTCGTGACAATCACCACGATATCTATTCCAAGTGTTTGGAGCCCTTTAAAATGTTTGATTAACTTCAGCTCTCGTCCAAGTAATCTTCAACTTCCAACCTGTGCATTTGGCCAAGTACCGAAGACAATAGGCCAATTCCCAGAGGTCAGGAATCTTCAAAAATCGATTGTTTGTTTTTCCTGGCAGCTTTTCAGATTTGACAGATTCCAACTAAATGCGGGGGCGCAAGGTGCTGTCGGTCAGCGGCAAAAACATAATTCAGTCTTGCTGAGTAACTCTTCTCAAAACGGCAAAAAATTCTCGCCAGGAACAAATTTGTTCCTGGACCAATCAGGGTGCAAGACTTGAAATAACTTGATGGGATTGGCTGATTCTTCTTCAATTCAAACTTCCCGCCAAAGGAAACAAAAGCATTCGAACAACGCGTTCGACTGAACTGCTGCAGCGATCAAAATCTCAAAGTAGCGAACGAATTTACGAGATCTTTTGCGTCCCCAAACAACCAAAATATCACTTATGGGTAGGATTTTTTTGCTTTAATAGCTTGAAGAAACATTCATCTAAGTACTGATAGCTTGTTTTGTAGTGTAGTACTTCAGGAAAACCACTTTTTGCGGCGATTTAGGGTCGGTGGTTTCAAGAAAAATTAGCAGGTGATTTAGGCCATGTCCGTTTCTGGAAGCGTAAGTCCATGAGTCGTAGTTATAGGGTCCATCAGCCTATCAATAGCGATAACCTACGAACATATAATCAGTCTATACTTTGTACATGGCTGTGTATAGCAGCCTCGTTCCCAAGTGCGTTCAAAAGTGCAAAAAGTAATAATATGAGTCCCAGTAAGAGCGGTCTCGGTCTGGTGTAATAGTCTCGTTTTGAATAGCGATTACTGGGACTCATCGTAATCAGTCTACCATCAAATGGCGTTTTTTCCGACTTACGAGGTAAAAGGGAATTTCCTCCACATCGTGTAGCTTACGTTGCAATAAATTCTAGTAAAAACTCTTGAACTTTCTTAAACGATATTTTTGTGAAAGTTAGTATGTAAGCTCTGTGAAGGGCAATAGCTGGATTGACAATAGCAACCCCGACCTGGTAGCATTGGGCGAGGTGTTTTGAGCGATGGTGACTATGGATGGGGAGCAGTGACGTTGGCAGTTGTGGTCGTCGTTGTTCTCTCAGTTGAGGTCCTGTTATCCAGCATCATCGGCTATGGTTGCCTGACATCCAATGTGAAACCGAATCCAGTATTTATCAGTGAAATTGTTTATGCGCAGCCTTTTGTGATTGTATTTGATTGCATGTTTAGGTTTAATTTAGTTACCTGTCTTTACGTTAAAGCCATGGGGTAGTCATGGCCTTCTGTTCCCCGTTGTATCGTCTTTGTAGTGCCTTGTAGCGTAGTAAGTAGTTCATAAGTGTTGTTTTAAGTAATTTAGTTTTCGTAATTTTTATGTTGAATATAAAAAAGAAAAAAATAGCTTGACGGATGCAAGACTCATACAGCAACTGAGGATGCGATAGTATTTTCGTTATATCTTTTGTCAGTCTTTACTTTTATTTACTGTGAAAATTTGTTTCAGTTATTTGGCAAAATAAGATTGAACAGAAGGACTCAAATCAATGAATTCAACAACTTCTCAAGCTTCTTGCATGCTTTACGAGTGTTATTCAGGTTGGTATATTTATTTATGTTTACAGTACCTTGTGCTATATCAGGTGTCCCGAATTAAGCTCAGTTTTTGGTAAACCGTTCATTCCCACAGACACATGACTATTATCAATTTGCGTTCGAAAATCAGAGTGGTAGTCAATACAGCCAATCCACTGAGCCGCAATGTTTCAAACTTAACACTTCATACAAGTGTTAAGAGTGTCTCGTTTATTTATTGAAATACATCGATTTTAATTACAGTAAAAAATAGAAACCCATACATGAGAACCTACATTTTTTAAACCAACTGTTTTGTTCTTATATATTGGATAACATTCATGAGATTTGGCTATAGGTTCTTTTTTTATTTCTAAAAATTTTTCTTTGTTTTCTACCTTTGAAATATCTTTTTTTAAATCAAATACTGTGATAATGGATGGGACACCAAAGCATTTTTATAGAATTAGACTTGAGGCCTATTAGATGACTGAGGAGCAATATTTATTTTTTGTAGTTTACAAAATAATGAATTAATGCTTTGGATTTTCGAATGTAAAAACTATATCAATGCATTTCTCCTTGAAAATAAGAATCCATGAAAAACCTGAGTGAAAAGGTTCTTACTTCTAGAGGGTAAATATTGAAGATTTCGTGCTGTAGATGCGTATTGGAGGAAAATTCTCCAAAGTATATGTAGAGTAAACAAACAGTAATTTTTTAACCAACGACCTTTTGCTCTCTCAAATATTAAGGAAGAATTTTGTAAGACAAAGGATACAAAGCTGATTAAGACAAAGCAATTTCGCAGCCTCAAGAATAGACTTCACACCTTCGACACAACCAACCCTAATGCTTCCCCCCTTTTTTTGTTTGATTGAGTCCACTCAAGAGTTGTGAAATCGGTATCTTTTGTTTTACGAAATTAGCCCTTGCTCCCTCAAATCTTAATGATTTTTCATACTGCAATATGTTCGTTTGCTCTGCTGCACATGCCCTATTGTGCATAATAAATGATCATTTACATCTCTTAGATGTGCAACCGGAGAAGCATGGCATTTAGTAATGTTAGCATGTTCCAGTCAAGCTCTTTGTTTTGATGATGCCACGAAGAAATGCGGATCCACTGCTGCTGCTGATATCTATTTCTGTTCGTTCTATTTCTTTTGTTCTTTTTTGGTAAGTTTCTCGATCAATTGGTTAATCAATCAATCAATCAATCAATCAATCAATCAGTTAATCGAATTAGACTACTTACGTATTAGTACCAGATGATTCAAAAAAAGGTGTTGACATTTGATCGACCTGTAGCTCTCAAACCATTTATTTGATTCTTATAAACTAGTAATATCTGTGTGGCTAACATATCAACTTGGATTAGAAAATTTAGTTTGTCAAAATGGGTCTTATCGTTCTCAAATTATGAGCGATTTATCAAAGCTCTTGATCTCAAAATTCTTCAAGGTAGCCCTAAAATCCTTGATCAAATTCGCCAGCAATCCAGCGTCTTGATTATAGCATAGGTTCCAAATCTTTAAAAAGGCTGGTGTAAAATTCAGTTACTTATTTCTTTGAACTGAATGATTTCGAAGAAACTTCAGCTGTTTCTCTATAATTCTACCGTTGGACTTTTAAAACTTAAAACCATCGTAATTTCTAAACTATTTGAAGCAACATGAAATAATTTCGAAGAAAACCATAGTTTATGAATGTCTACAATATGGTATCAAGCAAAAGTCTGTCACTTTCCTGGTTTATGATTTAGAAATTTGATAACGTCACACCCTCAAATGAGTTAAACTGTAACAAACGCTGAAATTTAAAAAAATGTTGAAAACTTCTGAAAAGTCCAACGGTAGAACTAAAGATAAGTAACTAAAGTTTGTTTCAAGCCACTCAGCCAGAAGAAATAGATCACAGAATTTTACACCCACCTTTTTACGCTGAGTTAAAGATTTGGAAGCTACGTTCTTGATTATAGCTTGATTATGATAGTTGTCTGGTTGAATTGATCACAAGTTTTATTTATTTTAAACCAAGCCAGGTTATTGAATATTGCATTCTAATTGGTCAATCTGGCAAATCGAAATCATTTGATTGGCTGAAATTAAACCGTGTCAGTGTGAATGGGTCATAATTGGTTCCTTTGCAGTTTAGCAATCTTAGATTTGAAGTGTGAAATATTTATTGTTGCTTAATTTCAATTGATGTCTGTTTCTTTTAGTTACTCAATCTCTTCGTTGCTGTAATCATGGATAATTTTGATTACTTAACAAGAGACAAGTCAATACTTGGTCCACATCATATGGATGAGTTTGTGCGAGTTTGGTCAGAGTATGATCCGTCAGCTTCGTGAGTAAATCTTCTTATCGCAATTTGATTTAACGGCGTAATTTGTAACTTGTGTAGAGAGAGTTGTGACATTTCTCCAGGATAGGGTTTGTAGGGTTAGTTAGGACAAACGAATTGCGCTGCTTATACGTATATCTAGATCGTTTTCCATTTGCGATCGCTCTATGCCTCTTTTTTCATTTCAAAGTCCATTTTGTAATTTATGAATAGTAGTAGTTATGAATTGTAAATAAATTAATGATGATGATGATGATGATGATGATGATGATGATGATGATGATGGTGATGATGATGATGATGATGATGATGATGATGATGATGATGATGATGATGATGATGATGATGATGATGATGATGATGATGTTGATGATGATGATGATGATGATGATGATGATGATGATGATGATGATGATGATGATGATGATGAGAGATGATGATGATGATGAGGATGATGATGATGATGATGATGATGATGATGATGATGATGAGGATGATGATGATGATGAGGATGATGATGATGATGATGATGATGATGATGATGATGATGATGATGATGATGATGATGATGATGATGATGATGATGATGATGATGATGATGATGATGATGATGATGATGATGATGATGATGATGATGATGATGATGATGATGATGATGATGATGATGATGATGATGATGATGATGATGATGATGATGATGATGATGATGATGAGAGATGATGATGATGATGATGATGATGATGATGATGATGAGGATGATGATGATGATGAGGATGATGATGATGATGATGATGATGATGATGATGATGATGATGATGATGATGATGATGATGATGATGATGATGATGATGATGATGATGATGATGATGATGATGATGATGATGATGATGATAATGATGATGATGATGATGATGAAGCAGATGGATGTCAGTAAGTCAGTGAGAAAATAAGAAAAGAAAAAGAATGAAAGAGAGAAGGACGGAAAGAAAGAAGGACAGTCAATCTGTACACTCGTTGGTGCAATTGATTAACGTTTTATCTCTGGTACTGAGCTTTGAAATAAAGAGAACACATACGATACACACATTTCCCTCGATCCTAGAAAATTTAACGTTGCCTTATTTCATGCTAGATTAATTTGATGCGATAAGATTGATCGATTTCCATGATGTATGACTTCAAGAATTTAGGTTGTGAAGAACAACATCAGTAAGGATAATTTCATGTTTGTTTGATTGTTTTATTGTTTTCTGCGTGATTTCATTCTAAAAATACGCAGGACACAAACAAATTTCTCTGGTTTGCAGATCTACTGATAACATCTCTGTGGACCTTCACATTTGTGGTTTCAGTTTCGTAGGGAGGCAGGGTTCCGTTAACGTGGGTGCTATTCCCGCTTCTGTCGTGTTTGATTATTCACATTTCCTTTTTAACTTGGTCGGCTTTGTGAATTTTTTGCTAACTCTACTTGAAAGATATGCACCCATTTTACCAATTATGATTTGTTTTAGGGGAAGGATTCCACATACCGAAGTATACTACCTAATGTGTGACATGCAACCTCCAGTTGGCTTTGGAAGAAAATGCCCAAAGTTCTTGGCTTACAAGGTATTGTTGAAGATTTATCAATGCCACATTACGATGATTGAAATCACGAAGCCCAAGTTTAAAAAAATCAACGATAATCGATAATTTCTATGCAAAGAGTTCGTTAAACGCCCTAGAAAATGCTACTAACGAAGGGCACAACCAGATACGTTTGGCGCATATTTCCTTTTCTCTTTAGTGCATATGTACGTCGCCAAACACTATACAGCTATTTCAAAACTTCAGTTTTGATAGTTCAGAATTATTAACCAATACGTTTGAATTTAGCGTTCAACAAGAAGCAAGAAATTCTTTCATGAAAAGCGGCAAATGTAAACTTGGCCAATTTGACTGAAAAATTTGAAATTTGAAATTTATCTTTGCCTTGAGACTGGTAAATATGATTCGGTGTCATCTGTTCCAAGGTTTGCCTTCCAGTGCAATTTTTGTGATTTTGCTTTATCATATCATATCTTATCGATCATCGTTTAGACACGAAGAAGCCCTTCAGTTACAAAGTTACACATTAAAGAAAATCCTATGATAGTTGATCTAAATCAGCATACAGCTCAAATCCTTACTGGTTGCTGAAGCACGCGGAAATCATCCAATTTCACGGTGCTTAGCCAATCAAATCGCCGCCGCTTTCTAACCCCGTGATATCAAATCGGTCGTTGGGAGGGAATTCTTGAGTACCCTCACGAAAACTGAAATGGCTACTAAGTTTTAATAATTACATGGAATTTTTTTTGAAAAATCGGTAGAAGGGATGCCTCTCTGTAGTTTGTAGCGTGCGTGGACAAATATCTCATTTGGAGTCGAAATTGTATTCATTTTCCGGTGGACGGATATTGACCTTCGTTAAAACATTAATAAAGTTCGATACAAGTAAGATATAAGGATAAAAATCTCAGCGATTATGGATATTGCCCCAAGAAATAACCCAAACACTTTTCCTTCTTTTACATATGAAAATCGCAGGCGATTTTGAGCGATCTCTGTCAGAAATGTTATTTGGGCCTAAGCTTCTCACTGATTAAACCTCATACGTTGGCCCCAATAAGGCTTAGTTTGTATTCTTGAGCTAAATGATTCACTTACCAATGACTCAAGCATCAATTTGACTTCATTTTCAATATAATGTCTCCAAATTTTGTTCAAAAACATCCAGTCTTAAGCAATTTCTGCAAATTTGTTTCGTTCCGTCTTTCTCTGCAAGCGCAAGTAACCTGCTCAAATGTCACATTGCTAGGTTATTGTGATACAAAGTACAGCGATTCGACACAGTTGATGCACTCATGAACAGATTTGGCACGTCTGTCTTTCTCATTTCATTCAAATGGAAACAAGAGGGATAGAACAACTTTTGGCTGTTTGGTACATTAATGAATAGATTTTACACAAAACAGCAAAGCTAGAAACAGTTTTGAAACCAGTCGAATCTATTCTTGAATCAATGCAATCAAACAAAAGGAACAATGCTGTAAACGTTTAGAGCAAAAAAACAAATTTTCTGTTGTTTTTGTGTAAAATCTATTCATTAATGTACCAAACAGCCAAAAAAGTGTTTTATCCCTTTTGTTTCCATTTGAATGAATTGAGAAAGACAGACGTGCCAAACCTATTCATAAGTGCATCAACTGTGTCGAATCGCTGTACTTTGTATCACAATAACCCAGCAATGTGACATTTGAGCAGGCTACTTGCGCTTGCAGAGAAAGACGGAACGAAACAAATATGTCGAAAATTGCTTAAGACTGGATGTTTTTGGACAAAATTTGGAGAAATTGTATTGAAAATGATTTCAAATTGATGCTTGAGTCATAGGTAAGTGAATCATTTAGCTCAAGAACACAAACTAAGCCCTATTGGGGCCAGCGTATGATGTTTAATCGGTGAGAAGCTTAGGCCCAAATAAAATTTCTGACAGAGATCGCTCAAAATCGCCTGCGATTTTCATATGTAAAGAAGGGAAAGTGTTTCGGCTATTTATTAGGGCAATATCCATAATTGCTGAGATTTTAATCCTTATAACTTATTTGTAGCGAATTTTATCAATGTTTTAGCGAAGATCAATATTTGTCAACCGGAAAATGAATACAATTTCGACTCCAAATGAGATATTTGTCAACGCACGCTACAAACTGCAGAGGGGCATCCCTTCTGCCGATTTTTCAAAAAAAAATTCCATGTAATTATTGTAACTTAGTAGCCATTTCAATTTTTTGCGAGGGTACTCAAGAATTCCCTTCCAACGTCCGATTTGATATCACGGGGCTAGAAAGCGGCGATTTCATTGGTTGAGCACCGTGAAATTGGATGATTTCCGCGTGCTTTACTAACCAGTAAGGATTTGAGCTGTATGCTGATCTAAATCTCTAGTCCTAAATGTTTATACAAAGGGTGTCCCAAAAAAACTTGTTCCCCGTTTGCCCGAAGATGGCATTAAAACGGCGAAAGATTCGCGCCAAAATTGTGCACGATGTTGCTCTTCAGATATTCAATTAAAGTTTGCTACCATCCCCGTAAAAATCCGTTGAAAAATAGTGGAGCTATGACCTTTAGGAGACCAAATTTGCCTGATGACTGAAACCAGCGGTCGGCCATTTTGTATTACTATTTTGCAGCAATATATAGATCCGTGGATGAAATGAAACAGCAGGCTCAAATGCCTTAGTGCTCATGAAATCCTGATAATCATCAGAGAGTTTCCACTATTTCTTACCTCACAGAAACTATTTCTTACATCACATGAAACTATTTGTCACTGCAAAATATTAAGACAAACTGGCCGACCGCTGGTTTTAGTCATCAGGCAAATTTGGCAGGGGCGTCGTGGGTACCAATTGACAGGGGGGCACAACTCACTGATTTTCCGACGAATGATGACGTCAAAGCCAATGACGTCATCATGTGCATGCGCAGTTTGGTTACAAAATATGATTTTCAGACAGAGATAGCAAGACCCTGATCTGGTATTCAATCGGAGCAATAATACAGACTAGTTCGCTATAACTGTTTGGGAATAGAGCGTGCCACAATCAATGGCGTGGCCAGGGTAAATGAAGTAGGTTGTAGCATTGAAATGGAAAATTTTTGGGGGCACGCCCTTTACTTTGGCTTAAAATGCATCTCCCAATATCATTCCTGCCATTAGCGACAGGGAAACCTTGATAGCTTCGTGACAGTTCTCCTATAAATCGGAGCGCGAGGAAAATTTTTGAAAAAAGATACTTTACTTTGGCTCAGAATGCATCTCCCAATATCATGCTTGCCTTCAGCAACAAGGAAACCTTGATCGTTTTGCAACAGTTTTCCTATGAATCAGAGTACGAGGACAATTTTTGAAGAAACATCCTTTACCTTGGCTTGGAATGCATCTCCCAATATCATGCCTGCCATTAGCGACAAGGAAACCTTGATAGCTTCATGACAGTTCGCCTATAAATCGGAGCGCGAGGAAAATTTTTGAAGAAAGATCCTTTACTTTGGCTTAGAATGCATCTCCCAATATCATGCCTGCCATTAGCGACAAGGAAACCTTGATAGCTTCATGACAGTTCTCCTATAAATCGGAGCATGAGGAACATTTTTGAAGAAACATCCTTTACTTTGGCTTAAAATACATCCCTTGATTCCATATTTAGCGCTAAAATAGAAGATTTGACCTTTCCAGGAAAATTCTTACACAGAAGAGACACAACCTATACCCAGCTATTTTCTCTTCGCTTTTAAAGGAATCCTGAGGACCCCGTTTCGACAAACAAAGGCTCTGGCACCCAGGAAATTTCTTGATATGACCTCCCTCAGACTGTCGGAAAATGCCTCTCTTGTGAAAAATTCATTAGTAGATAGGGTCGTGATAGAAGCTAGGCTTCAATTCATACAGATGAAAAATTTCGGAAAAATTTCCGAATTTCCGTAAAATTTCCGAATTTCCGACAAATGTCTGAATTTACGACAAATATCCGAATTTCAGACGCTAGGGGGGCCTGCCCCCCCCCCCCAGCCACGACGCTTCTGGTTAGGGAATAAGTTCCCCGATCGTTTATCTGCTTTGAACTTTGCCACCATAAAAAAGTCTTTGAAAAAAGGGACAGTCCTCTGTATCCTCAAAAATTATGGCATTAGTGAATTCCTTAAACTAATCAACTCTACGAACGCACGAAATAAATCTGTAAGATCCCAAATTTCAGCAAAAAGCCGAACGGATCTCAAATTTCCGAAATTTTCCGAAATTCCGACGCTAGGGGGGGGGGCACGTGCCTCCCCCTGCCCCTCACCCACGACGCTTCTGAAATTTGCTCTTCTGAAGGTCATAGCTCCATCATCTGTCAACCGATTTTTACGGGGATGGCAGCAAACGTTATTGCAGCTTTATTGACCATTCGTCAAAGACGCTTTTCTTAAAGCGACTCAGTGATGGTAATTCACGAATTTGGAGGGGAATATCATTCCAAGCTTTAGGAGCAGAAAAGTGGAAATATTTGTTTGCGAATCCTGTCTTACATCTTGGGATTTCAATGTCTTTGCAATGCCTCATTGCGTAAGTTGAATGCAAAGATCTTGGTTGATACTTGTTCCATAGGCCTTTTTATTATTATTTTATTATAAAATTCTTTAAAGTTGGTTGTTAAATATAGCTCTACTACGAGAACTAATAAAGACCAACTATTTACAAAAATAAAATAAATTACAGTTCATGAGAAGCAACGAAAATACCCTAAATACCCTACTTACAAATTTTGCAACGGTAAGTCTCTCCAATCCATTTTTTTATGCATGACTTCAAAGAACAGACGGAGGCGGCAATTTTTGTATCATTACGCAGGGAATTCCATAATGTGCTACCACGAAAAGATAAACTATCGTTGCCATAAATAGTTGTTTTAGTTTGAGGCAACATCAACAGATTCTTTGATTTTAGATTGTAATTATTGTCCTTTTCATGGAACATATCCCATAAAAAAGAAGGGTTTTCTTGTGTTAAACTGCTATAAACCTCGAGCATTAACTTTTGCAAGTTCTTTCGATGAATAGTGCACTCCTTTCCTCTCTGTAACAACTCATCAAACAGAGGATGTAAAATCGTTGAAGAGAATTCGAAGCTGCACCCTGCGGGGCATATCCTATTCATGATTTGGTAAGTCATAACTGACCGGTCATGGCGGATCAAATTCTTTATCTCTTACTAGTCGCAGCTCCAATCATCTCTAATTCCTGCGTTTTGAGGTGAATTTGAATTTTAGCTGTGTTAAGTTAACTAAAAGATGAATCACCGCTCTGAGCGCTCTTTTTACTTCTTAATAATGGCTACCTCAAATTAGATGTCACATGAGATTTGTGACAACGCAAACTTGCTCATTGAAAAGTCTTCAATTGTTTTTATTCGAGAGCATTTTTTCATCTTAACCTTTGAATTACATCTGCTCCCTTTTCCAGCGCCTTATGAGAATGAACATGCCAGTGAGCGGTGACAATACAGTGCTCTTCAGAACAACATTGTTTGCACTCGTAAGAACATCCATGAGTATGACACCAAAGGATAAAGGCTGCTTTAGAGACAACAGTTTCAGAAGAATCATTCGTAAGCTATGGCCGAATACAACTCAAAGGATGCTAGATGTCATTCTTCCGGAGCAATCAGGTTTGGCTTCGTGCTAATTTTCTTCAGATGAAAACATTGGGCAACCTTAAAGGCACACTGTCGTGGCACTGACTGGATGAATAAGACAATTTGAAAGAATAGAATTAGGCAGGCTTCAGTAATTTCGCTGTACACTGAAATTCACGAAGATGATAACGATCAGACTCCCTTTATTCTCAAAACAAAGTATGATCTAAGAGCATTAAGGCTTTATAATGATCCAGAGGCCAGGTCTTTTGTTAGGGATTTCAACATCAAAACCAGCTAAGTATAGCCACGACAGTAGTGTGCCTTTAAAGCAACTTCAGACTTTCAAAAATCAAATCTGGCCTAAATGTAATGATTGGGTCCACACTGCAGTCGTTGAACGGATATAAAAATCAAAAGAATTCAAAGTTTTCTCTCAGTTCAACAGCTGCAATGTGTGGATCTATATTTCTCCTTAGGCCAAACTTGACTTTCAGACAATCTGAAATTGCAGCGTGCCCGCAAAGGACCTTGGGTGACAATGGCTCTTTAAAGCTTGCGGTTTGGACATGAGAGATCATATTTAATGTATCCTATTCAATATTACAGATTTAATCGAAACATTGCACAGATTCATACATTGCATGTTAAAATAAAGTAATCCATTTTAAGATTTTAGCTGAGGAATTAAACAATTTAATTCGGCAAATAACTACAAGGTACAGGGGTGGATTTCACCCCCCCCCCCCCCACAATCAAACTTTTGTTTTCCAATGCTAAAAGGTGCAAAGCAGGCCAAGATTCCACTACTTTGACTTTATATCTATACTGTATCGAATGATGAAAATTTCAAGATTCTAGATATAGCACCGTAACCATGGCAACCAATGTTTTACTGTGTAGTGAACAAAATTTGTATACTTATTCTTAATTGTTACAGATATTAATCTCAAATATCTGCCAAATTATGCCTACACATGTATTTGATGATATCCAACTCACTTTGAAACAAAACTTTCGATTTAGTGCCTCATGATATTGTTTAAATCATGATGGCAATAATCATGATAATCATAACTTAATATCTTCTTATTGTCATAGCAGCAAGAACAATAGAGATAATTTGATCATGTGATTTTGATTGTTTGCATCAAAGTCCATCTGTTTACCAAGCTTAAAGACTATAGCTACTACAACAGCGAAGAAAAATAGGGGGTTGGAATCAACTCCCCTCCAGGCATTGACCATTTCAAAACGCCCAGGTGAAACAGGGTTAAATCGAGTTTCTGACCCGGGGGGGTACTTGATTTACGAAAATACGGGGACGTGCCGCTGGAAAATCTGAAAAGGCACCCTGTCCCGGAGTAAAATTCCCGAAAATGATACCCTGTCCCGGAGTAAAACTTTAAAACAATACCCTATTCTTGGGTTTCTTCATACAAAATTTTAGCCTTCCCTGGGAATTTGATAAAAATTTGATCGAAATCTATCAGAAAATGCGGAAATGTTGCCATCCAAACGATTTAAATCATATTCGCGGAGTGCAAATGGCTTAAAACGACGATACGTAGTCAATTATACAAAATATGGACCCTGTCATGGAGCCGACCATACAAAAGTGATACCCTGTCCCGGAGTAGGAATCCTGAAAATGATACCCTGTTCGGCGGCACGTCCCCGTACTGAAAAATATATGAGTACCCCCCCCCCCCGGGGTTTCTGAAGAAAAGAATGATTCAAATTGATTCAAAATTATTTGTTTTTAGTTCTCAGTTCTCAACAAATTACCATTGGCAAGATTTATGCAGCAAAATTGATATATGAAAGCTTCAAGGAGATGAAAAGAAGGAGAGGAAGTTGCGAATCAACAATAGAAGTAAGTATTGATAAAGCCACCCGTGAAAGTTGACTAAAGCATTTGACTGGTAGACACGCCATTCAAAAAAGTCATACGACACTACTAAGAACTTTCAAGACACTGGTTGTGTTTCGTGTTTGTATCCAGCATGCGAAGATAGTTTTTACGAGCAATGAGAGACTAAAATTATTGGATCACTGCAGGGCCTTTATTAACATACTAGTTGGACAATTGCTTGCCCCCTAGTCCCTTCTTTAGATCTATTCTTTTACCTTTCTAACAATAGGCCTATTGTCCCTTTTAATCAAGGAAGCAATATTTTTTTTTTCTTTTTTATGTATCATCATAAAATATTGAAATATACAAAGCAACGACAACAGTTAAACTAGAAGTGAGAAAAGAAAAGAATATGTCGTTCGTAGCGAGAAAGGACACAAAGTCATCGAGTTCTCACTACGAACGACACTTACAACAGTTCAATAGAACAATAGTATCTAGTCTAACAAAAAAAAAACACACAACATTACAAAAATTTAGGTAAGCAATTGATTGCTCCCTTGAAAGAGGCCGTTATGATCAGTATCATGGTCCGTCCTCTCCATGTGTCCACACCTCATGATTCCTTTAGCCTCAAATTAAAGAGCCTCTGATACTCTTTTTATTTCTAGCTTGCAGGTTTGCCACACCGGGGACGCGATTCACAAGCCCCAAGAGTTGTAGGCTAGCATGCTACCACTGCGCTGAACTATACCTTGCAATGTTAAATTATCAGTTAGTTGAGCTGTTAAAGCAAGGCTATCCTCAACAATCTTGAGGCTGCACGCAGGCTAGGCTATCCCAGTGTATGTTTGAGAAGCAAAGTAGATCAGTTGAAGAAGTGTTGGTAAAATCCGTCCAAAATCAAAATATTATTCTAACAAGATTTCATTATTTTGCAGCCATTGGAAGAGGCACAGCAAAAGGTATGCATCATTATCAGTTTTAATGCGACTGCCATCTTTAGTTTATGATCGTAAGGTAATACCAGCTTGCAATATTCCAGTCCCAATCAATTTACGGTGGAATAATCAAGTGAGGTTGCAGAGAATCTGATGTGGCTCTTTATGTTAACTTCAGAAAATCGGTCATAAAATGGTCTTGTCTTTGTTAAGCGTTAGTCTAAGGATGAGACAATAAACAATAGTTGTTTTTAGTTGTTTTCAGTTGTTGTTTACTACAGTCTTCTGTGGTGATCTGTGGCAAGTTTCTTGTCTTTTTTCGTTGTGAAATGTTTTTTCCAATATCCGGTGTATATACACAATGGTTCATGCCCGGGGGGATACTTCCATTGTGGCCTGACAGGGGGGTCCAGTCAGGGTTAAAGAGGGCCAAAACAAAAATTTTGAAAAATACCCTCAAATGGTAGTATCTCTTTACAGAAACCCCCAAATGGTAGTTCGTGGACCTAAAATTGGGCCATTTGGTAGCATCTGGTAGCGAAAATTTCCTGCACTTTTTCAAAATTTTCTATTGTAAAAACTGATTGAACAAAACAAGAAAACTCCAAATTCAATGATCAATGATACTTATTGCTGCAACGACCACATTGCCATGCAAAGGAGCCTAGTGAGCTGAAATCTTATAGCTGGCCAGGAATCTTGAAATACCCCCAGTTGGTAGTATGATTTTGATAAATAGGGCCATTTGGTAGCCATTTCGTAAGACCCTCAAACCGACTAGGCCCCCCTGTTAGGCCATAATGAGAGTACCCCCCCCCCGGGGGTTCATGTTCTTGAACATGGTGCAGACCATGCTTTATTGACTGCCCTTTGCACACTTGCTTTGCCTGATTTCGACTATTTCCCGCAGGTAGAGCTCATGCAAATGATCAATTTGTTTGTGGGTCTCCGCAGATCTCAGATAGCCCCAGGAAAACTGACAGTGGTTTCATTTACACTGCTTGTAAAGCCAAAATGGCTGGGGCATCTGACATGCCAAGACAGGCCCTTGTGATATTTTACCATCCATTATCATGATTATGCAAATTTGGTCCAACAAGCTGTTTTGAATTTCGTTAAAGTAAATCAACGGAAGAAAACGCAGCTTTGCTTGGGGGAAATATAAATATAGCCTATTGTATTTAACGTTCTCGATAGATAAAAACAACAGTAACAAATGGCACGTCGTCTTTTTGCTCTATTCTTAGAATGAATTGCTTGCTGCTCTCTTTTTTCTCTCTTTACTTGCTGTATCAAATGCACCACAGAGAGGCTCTAGGGCCTGTGCAAAAATTATTTTCAGCCCTTCATGTTAATAAAGAATTTTTTCATCGATTTGTGTGCATATTTGATTGCTTTTGTAAAGACTTTCCCAAGTCTATTTCATCAACTGAAAGAAGTCTATCTATCTGAAAGTACACTACGAAACAATTTTTTTGACGAAATATACTTGGAGCAAGTGTAGCTTTTGTGTGGAGCTAGTTCTATTACTAAGTACTTTTCTTCAGTTGCTAAGAAACTGTTAAAGTTTGATTATGGGGCTGCTGTCATTTCGCCATCATTCCTCAGTCAGCTGCTTTTTTCAGCCATCGTAGAATATCCATTTTGGTTTTATTCCAATAATATATGAACACTACCAAAAAACTATTAGCACTAAAACGAATATGTTTTCAGTTGTCGATCACTAATTGCACTGTGTCGCTCATGATTTAATTCATTTTGCAGAGAGGCACTTCAATTCTGCGGAAAATGATGGGAGCATTCAGAACTACGTCACATCCACTGCGTTTAAATGCAGACCACTACCGGAAACCAGATCCACCGTATCTTGCAAGAAGGCGAAGATCTAAAAGTTTCGATGGCTTTCCTAACTTCTCAGGGTACGTACAGGGCTAAATATTCTTTTCATTTTATTATCAACCATCGGGCTAGGGGGTGGTGACTTCCATATATCATGATATGGGATGTGCCAACTATTTGAGGATAGTTTTTAAAATTGGAACTATTTTTGAGGTATTATTTATAACAATTCAAGGCACATCTTTGAATTTAGGGGCATCGTTTTCAAAACTTGCAACTTTGGACATGGCATCGGTTTGCGCATTTGATAAATTGTACTGAATGTTCCAAAAAAGGATGAGCGTTTGAACAATTTCTGCGAAGGAGCCTTGCGCTCAAAAATCTTTATTTTTGATTTGTTGTATAAAGGAGATCTTAACTTAGATTTTACGACCTCGCATGTCCAAATCAGGTTTGTATTCGCAGGGTAATTCACTTAAACAGGCAAAATTTCTGAGGCTGCCTGAGACAGATGGTTATTGAATTATACAGTTACGATCTATACGTAATTTGTAGAAAGCTTTTGGGGCTGCTCAACAATACATCATTTTTGCAAGTTTGTTGAGCTATGAAAGTGAAACTTACTCTTCACTGATTTAAAACCCCAGTATGACTGAACAATCACACTTGCAGGCTGTCCTGACTTGTAGCTTAGTTTAATGTTTGTATGCTGTTCGTTCTGTTCTTTGACCCCTTTACACACTGTTCTGGTATTGTCCTTGTTTTTTGTTTCATGTTATGGCCTTGGGGTAGTCGTGCCACTTCGCTCCTCTTGGTATCGTCTCTGGAGTGTCGTATAGTTGTAATTAGAGAGTATAGTAGGAGGTATCATTGTATTGTAAATTTTTATCTTGAATATATAATTAAAAAATCACACTTGAAACGAAACTTGGGTAAGAAAGTTCCTTTAGTTCTACTACTAAGTAGTGTAAGACACTACTTGATACCACTCCTACAGTCCTAGAAAGTTGCACTATCAACTGTCAAAGTGTAACTGTATCTCTTCTTAACATTTTCTCTAATTAGTATAATGGTTTCATCGATCAAGCAACTTTCAAGAAAAGAACTGTTACTGGTTGATCTGACCACATGAAGCCTCCATAAAAAGTAGTAGAAAGCAAACGAATTGCGGCTTCTGCGAGTGAGACACAGCAAAAGCGGCATCTGTGGAGGAGCAATGTGCGCTTTGCGGAGGAGAGAGGAAAGAGCAGGGGAGAAAATGCTCCTCCACAGATGCAGGTTTTGCGTGTCTCACTCGCAGAAGCCGCATTTCGTTTGCTTTCTACTACTTTTTATGGCGGCTCCCTGTGATCTGACTCAAAACTACCTTCAAATTACGCATTGATAGTAGCAACATCAATAACCATCTGTCTTCTGCTGCCTCAGGAATTTTACCTGTTAAAGGGTCTGTTTCATCTAGCATGCCTTGCATGTGCCGTCTCTTGGTTGGCCTTTGTTGTCGCCATTTTCATGGCCCATGAAACAGACCCTTTAAAGTTAATTACTCTGTGAAGACACCTGTGATTTGGGTATGCGAGGTTGCAAATTGTAAGTTAAGATCTTATCTACATATATCATACTGTTCAAGCGCTATATCGTTTTTGCGACACCCGATGTACTATGTTTGGTGCTTTTTGGGTGTAAATTTGGAGCTGTGGTTTATGAACAACCTGATAGAGTGGAGGTGTGATTTCAAAGTCCAAGAGGACGCACTCTGACCACCTCTCTGTTGAAGTTACCCCGCGTGTATTAAACGGCTCCCGTCGTAAGGCACTGGCTGGGTAGAATTCTCACAGCTTCGAGGTGCAATGTTGCTATTCATGCCCGCATCCTTTTCATGGTCCAATTCGTCGGTCAGCTGAATGACAAGGTATCTTTGATGTGAGCAAGCCCTATTTCTTGTTTTGTTTCAGGCTTGATTTATCATCAGAAATAGCAACCCCAGATGCAAAAACGAAGAGATCACAATGGAGATCACGGTCTTTGCGACTTGAGATAATGACAGATCCTGAAGACACCTTTGATTTTGAGGAAGATGAACTCCGTCAGTCCAGCATGTCAAGAGTAAGTGGTTTAGCATTTGCTTGTTCCTACCTAGCATCCGAAGGTAATTTTTTTGGGGACATTGAGATGCTGAGCTTATCGAAGTTCGCTTGAATTACTGAGAGTTAGCGACTGCACTGCTTGAGCTGATGTGGAAACAATGTGTCGCAAAGATCTACAGAACACAGTGTCATGCATAACAAATAGCAAATGTTGTTTTATGGAAAGGTGAGCTGGTTATACGCTGCCAACCTTGCGTATCTGGTTGGTGAAGGTGAAGGTGAAGTTGCGTTTTTTAGCGCCAAGCGCTGGGATCGCAGAAGTAGAGAAGACCTAATCGAGTCCGCGACCCCTTGTCATGACGCTCAAGTGGGTATCGAACCCTGTACACCTGACTGTTCTGGCTGCAAAGTCAGAGGATTACACCACTGCGCCACAACACCTTCGGTTAATCGGTCTTGTACTGAAAGAGGCCATGGAGATCTAAAGGACAGGACAAAAGCACTTGTCGAGGGATTAGTAAGCATGTTATAAATAAATATAGTATCAGGGAGGGAAAATAACTGATAGGCAAGGGGATGCTGGGTAGTACATCCTCCTGCACAATGTTAGATGGCTTATCCTCCTGCACACCTCTGTTCTGAAATTCGTAATTTATTGATTCCATTGTTCATTTTAGGCAACAGCCATGACTGATATTTCACCAAATGAAGAGCCCCCGACCCCAAAACGAGAGCAATGTGAAACTGTGGAGGAGGCAAACAGTAATCGTATAACTGACAGTTTGATAACAGCATTGAGAGATCCATCCAAACCTATTTTGTGTTTTGTCAATCCACAATTACCGCAAGAGGTTTGTTGCATTTCTTCATTTAACAATATTGCAGTGCAAAGCGTCAACGTAGCAGCATTATATGTTGGAGAAACTAAAATCTTTAGCGTGTGTGCTCAAAGATTGCATCAACTACATCATACAACGGTTTCCCCAGCCAGAAAGTAGAACAATTGATACCTGTATTGACGTCAATCTTTTCTGTCACGTGCTTTCACTATCTGAGCTATTGAATATTTCGTTGACATGCTGATCAACGTTTGTTTCCTGAGCTTTTAAACAGTCTTAGCTTTAAAAACAGCAGTGTTTTTAAAGGAATACTCTCAAACAGCTGATTAGCCGCTATAAACAATGCAATCCTATTGTTGTATAAACAGGTGCCCTTTTGCAGCTCGGAAGACAGTGGTGACTGAGTTTACCACCATAAGATCACATTGTTTACAAGAGCCAATCAGCTGCAAGGCAATACTGCTTAGAGGGAAACATTGCCTCATCTATACAGCTTTCTGTAGACAAAGGTCATTGATGTTATACAGTTTATTCACACCTTATTAAGCCCCGGTCAAACGCATCCAACATTTCATCCAACATGCTGAAAACCAATGTTGGATGAAATGTTGGATGAAATGTTGGATGCGTTTGACCACCCATGTTGGATCATCCAGCATTTGCAAACTGATGTTGGATGAAGTTTGATCGAGATCAAAAACAAATTTTGTTTTTAAATGTTGGATGCAAAGTTGGATGCGTTTGACCGCCTCATCCAACATTTCGTCCAACATCTCATGTTTGGGTATGCGCAGAACGTTTCGTTTTGTTTTTCACGCCTTTTTAATTGATATAAACACGTTGCTGCGCAGGCGATGTACGATCAAGGAAATGTTGGATGAAATGTTGGATGAAATGCTGGATGCGGTTGACCACCCCCTCATAAAAAACATCGGCAAACTTTAAATTTGTTTGGGTGGAAATGTTGGATGAAATGTTGGATGCGTTTCACCAAGGCTTAATATAAAACTGTTATGACAAATGCAACTAATCCAACGAGCGGCGTTGATATAGTGGCCTCTCCATTATATTTGCTCCATCGAAATTAACCTATTTTAAGATGAAGACAGTCCGTCCCCTTCATGAATGAAAAAATCGATAAAGATCTCTATTGAATATCCCACAAATTTAAGCTAATTTTCTTTATTTAACAAGGACAAGGTCATTCATGCGTAATGGTTATGGCCATGAAAAGTATGCATGAGTAACTTTGCTTTCTTTGGATGAAGCAATTTATTGAGAGGACAAACTGCCTTCAATACAATTTGTTTTGTTTTTGTTTTGCTTTGTTTTTCTTCTCAAGGAAATGTCAAACTTAACTTTGAAAGATGTTGGGTAGGCTCTCGGAAAGATTGTAGAAAGATTATTTCTAGAATATTCCGAAAGAATCAGGCCGGAAATTCTTGCATTGCCATATGAAATTAATTTTTGATGAAACTTTGATGTTTTAGAGGATGGAAGATAGGTGTCCTTCAAGATCAGGAGATAGCAGAAATGACAATACTCAAAGACACAGATCCTTGAGGGCACGTGCATCAACACTGACTGTTTCTCTACCAATGATCAAACTTGAAATTCCGGTTGAAAATGAAGAAGATATTATGAATATGTCTCTTACGCGAGAGGACGTTGAACAATTCTTGCCTCATGCTATGTCGGAACCATTTCCGGACTTGATATTATCTGCAACCGGGAAGAGCCGGTCGAGAACAAATTCCGGACTACCATCACCTCGGGCTT
The DNA here is from genome assembly GCA_039566865.1 of Aurelia coerulea. Taxonomy (NCBI): domain Eukaryota; kingdom Metazoa; phylum Cnidaria; class Scyphozoa; order Semaeostomeae; family Ulmaridae; genus Aurelia; species Aurelia coerulea. The sequence continues at coordinate 13,632,347 of CM076960.1, read as the reverse complement.
CCAGTTCTAATCAATCTCACTTGCAGATTTCTTCGACATGTTCATCGGACACTTCACAAAATACAGAACATCAGAATGATGACATTCTATCAGATCGTAACGATATTTTACCTCCACGGTGTGATTTGCATGCTAGTAAATCGGACGCAGTTGAGAAGGTCGATGTAGAAAAGAGAAGAGACTCGTTAAAGCGTTCTAAACAATTGCATAGTACGGTTTCAGATAATGTTCATGTTCCGTTACGGCGAAGAAAACATTTAGAACGTGAGAATGAAATTGCAGAGAGCAGTTTGGAAGAAATGCGATTTTTAGCTTCAAGTATTGAAACAGACGGTACGACGGATAGTATTTCTCACGATAATGCTACTGCGGCTAGTTTTGTTTACAGTATACCTGAACCAAGTGTCTCGAACAATCCCTTAGAGGATGCAGGTGAGGACACTGTAGAAATGCAGTTCCTCCGCACGCTGCAAAATGAAATCAGCCGCGCGGCTCAATCTCCACGGAGAACGCGAGATATTGACAAACGGTGCAGTGAAGATGAAACTTGGTGCTGAGGATGATTTTTGTAAAACAAAGTCCTTTCGTTTCCAAATCTTTAAATGAAGTGTTAATAGTTTTCATGAATTTACTGTCTGGAAAATCGCTCAGGATATTCAAGTAAAAACGTAGCAAGAATGCAGTTACTCCTATAGAATGAACGGCCGCGTGCGGCTCAAACTCCACGGATTCTTTTGGTACTAAACATGTTTTGAATCAGTTTCATGGCACTTTGATAAATTTGTGTTGGAGATCTGAGACATCATCTTATGAACAATGGACGGAATTATATCAATTTCACAGCAATTTAAAATTCGTGTTGGAAATCTGAGACATCATCTTATGAACAATGGACGGAATTATATCCGTTTCAAAGCAATTTAAAATTCGTGTTGGAGATCTGAGACATCATCTTATGAACAATGGACGGAATTATATCAATTTCACAGCAATTTAAAATTCGTGTTGGAGATCTGAAACATCATCTTATGAACAATGGACGGAATTATATCCGTTTCAAAGCAATTTGAAATTCGTGTTGGAGATCTGAAACATCATCTTATGAGCAATGGATGCAATTATATCAATTTCACAGCAATTTAAAATTTGTGTTGGAGATCTGAGACATCATCTTATGACCAATGGACGGAATTATATCAGTTTCACAGCAATTTAAAATTCGTGTTGGAGATCTGAAACATCATCTTATGAGCAATGAATGGAATTATATCCGTTTCAAAGCAATTTGAAATTCGTGTTGGAGATCTGAGACATCATCTTATGAACAATGGACGGAATTATATCAATTTCACAGCAATTTGAAATTCGTGTTGGAGATCTGAGACATCATCTTATGAGCAATGGATGGAATTATATCAATTTCACAGCAATTTGAAATTCGTGTTGGAGATCTGAAACATCATCTTATGAACAATGGACGGAATTATATCCGTTTCAAAGCAATATGAAATTCGTGTTGGAGATCTGAAACATCATCTTATGAGCAAAATGGATGGAATTATATCAATTTCACAGCAATTTAAAATTCGTGTTGGAGATCTGAGACATCATCTTATGAGCAATGGATGGAATTATATCAATTTCACAGCAATTTAAAATTCGTGTTGGAGATCTGAAACATCATCTTATGAGCAATGGATGCAATTATATCAATTTCACAGCAATTTAAAATTCGTGTTGGAGGTCTGAAACATCATCTTATGAGCAATGGATGGAATTATATCAATTTCACAGCAATTTAAAATTCGTGTTGGAGATCTGAAACATCATCTTATGAGCAATGGATGGAATTATATCAATTTCACAGCAATTTAAAATTCGTGTTGGAAATCTGAGACATCATCTCATGAGCAATGGATGGAATTATATCAATTTCACAGCAATTTAAAATTCGTGTTGGAGATCTGAAACATCATCTTATGAGCAATGGATGCAATTATATCAATTTCACAGCAATTTGAAATTCGTGTTGGAGGTCTGAAACATCATCTTATGAGCAATGGATGGAATTATTTCAATTTCACAGCAATTTAAAATTCGTGTTGGAGATCTGAAACATCATCTTATGAACAATGGACGGAATTATATCCGTTTCAAAGCAATTTGAAATTCGTGTTGGAGATCTGAAACATCATCTTATGAGCAAAATGGATGGAATTATATCAATTTCACAGCAATTTAAAATTCGTGTTGGAGGTCTGAAACATCATCTTATGAGCAATGGATGGAATTATATCAATTTCACAGCAATTTAAAATTTGTGTTGGAGATCTGAAACATCATCTTACGAGCAATCGATGGAATTGAATCAGTTTCACTGCAATTTAAAATTCGTATCGGAGATGAACTAACTGAATGTGTAACATCTGAAAGAGGTAGCATGAAGACTTAAATCGTTATTGAGCTTAACTTATAGAGAAGGTAATTTGTGAAATTATCACAATTTAAGATGTCTGAAGTTGGATATTCAATGCGCGACGTGTAAAAGTCCCTTTAGCTATATTTACAATTGACTTGATTGGCTGGTTCGAAAACATAGCCAATCAACCAGCGAGACCCTTTGTAAACAATGGAACATAGGCTTTAAGAAACGCATTTCGTTGCTTCCTATATGAATTTTCCTCATGTCCCTGTGCCTGAGATCCGTCGTATGTATACAGAACAACCTGCACGTGTGAAGTGACGCAGGCAAGCAACAACTCGTGGTCATTGAAGGGGCTGTACTATCTAACCTTCTGAAAAACCATAACTTTCTCTCCCTAATGCAGGCATTTAGCTGCATATACAATACAGTTGAAGATATTTTCTATTGGTTTGAACTCCGTAGAATTGGCCAGTGCTATGAGACTCTTCATTTCATTACGATTTTGAAGATACAGCTGCATTCTGAGCCACAAATTTCGGATGTGTTTAGCCTAAACAAGGGGAAGCCCATTGCATTTTATAACTAGTTTACGATATTCTATGACTCTCTTCCTAATTTACTGAAATCTTGTACGGCCCCTTTGAAGTCCATGCACGTAATTAGAACTACAGCTTTGTTAAGGTCTAAAACACGGTCATTTGAAAACGCTATGGTCATGGCTCGATAATATCACAAATGCACACCTGTCGGTTCATTTTCATTTCAAAGAACAATGTAATTAATTTTTTTTGTCAGAATCTAAACTTGAAAACTTTGAAAATATTTGTTTGATCGCTTAAAGAACCCTTTGTTACCCAGGGTCCTTTGCGGCGAAAATGCAATTTCAGACTGAATGAAAATGAAATTTAGCCTAGCAGGAAATATGGCTCCCCATTGCAAAAGTTGACCTGATACAAAAATCAATTAAAGTCAAACTGTTCTGTTAGTTCAACTACTGCATTGTGGCCCTATATTTGCCGCTTAGGCCAATTTTGATTTTCAGAAAATTTGAAATTGCAGCGTGCTCACAAAGGACTCTGGGTGATAATGGCTCTTTAATTGAGTTTCATGAGGAAAAATCGTTCTGGGACCATTTTTGGGCGCCATGTCCATAACAAGGCCGTTTTGTGCTTGATCACATGATTTAAACACATGATCACATGATTCAAATCAGCCTGGTAAAGCTCTAGCCAGCTTCCTTTGGCCATCCCGCGCTCAGCCCCATGTAGCAGAAAATCCTTCACTGCTAAACAATGGTACGTTCATTTTTCATGTTATCAATGTTTAAAGCGGCACGTCCTTTCAGCTAACAAATCAACTAGCAAATTCATTTTAAAAACAAGAACACAAGTTAAAGGTGATCTGAAGCGAAAATTTATTTTGATGCAAATGAATATGACTGTTGAATGATAAAGAATATCGTTAAAAGTTTTTTGAGACCTTGTTTCGTTTTAGAGTTATCCACTATTTTGTATGATTGACTGATGACATCATTTTGTTTGCAAAAAGTAAAGAAAGTATACCGGGTGTCCCAAAAAATGTATACGGATTTTATTCACTCCAGTCATGTGAATTTAGCTTCAATCAATGCCTAATTACTCTAAAAATGTTCCTTGATAGTTAACTTGAACATAGATACCTCTTTTGTTGATATTGGTGCTGTGAGAGCAGACATGTTAATCTTGAAAGCTCAAATTTGCCTCGCCTTGCAAACCAGAGCTTTAGCCTTTTGGCCTAAGCAATTTATTAAGGCACAGTGTATAAATCAACGATAGCCTTGATAAAATTTGAACAATATTAGATCTTGTGTTATTCTGTTTTCCAGAAGTCACCCCCCAGTCACCCATTGGGAAGTTTCTTAATTTTTCATTAATTTCAGTTCATAATTTTAATGTGCTTCGGGAATTTGCTTAGGCCAAAAGGCCAAAGCTCTGGTTTGCAAGTGGACGCAAATTTGAGCTTTCAAGATTGATATCTCTGCTCTCAAAGGACCAATACCAACAAACGAGGTATCTATGTTCAAGTTAATTATTGAGGAACATTTTGAGAGTGATTATCCATTGATTGAAGCTAAATCTACATTGCTGGAGTCAACCAAATCTGTATACATTTTTTTGGGACACCCGGTACAAGGTTGACTGTGTTTCCAAAGGGAAATCGACTCAAAAACTTTTCTTCAGTTGAAATGCCTTTCTAAACATCGTATCAATTCATGAGACGATCTCTATTACATTCATTCAGCTTACCTTAAATGTCTCCTGCATCTGTAACCTTTCGAAGATCAGATACAGCTATATTTCCATATACTATCGTGGTAATTTGCAAACAAAATGACGTCATCTGTTGGTACTTAAAATCAATGGTTAACTTGAAAACGAAATGAGATATAAAAGAAATCTAAACAGAGTTCTTTATCATTCGCCAGTGTCGTTGATTTGCATCAATAAAAATGTTCGCTTCAGGTCTCCTTCGAATGCTCTCCACTACCGAGGAGTCGTGTTTAGGTCCCGTATGTTCAAAAGATATCTAAAACACATTTTTAAATGATCCATTATTGTGAGCAACAGAGTAACAAACAACGAAACAAGAATTTTCAAAGCCATTAAATTGTAGTTAAAATGAATAACAGCATATAAAATTGCTCACCGACAAGTTCACATGTGATCAGTTACTAAAACTTAGCTCTGTGCCGTCCTTCTGAAGTGACGTCAAAGGCACACTGTCGTGGCTGTAATTGGCTGGTTGTTATGTTGAAATCCCTAACAAAAGACTTGGCCTTATTGGAGTCTGATCGTTATCATCTTCGTGAATTTCAGTGTACAGCGAAATTACTGAAGCCGGCCTAATTCTATTCTTTCAAATTGCCTTATTCTACCAATCAGTGCCACGACAGTGTGCCTTTAATCTAGGGGTCCCATGTCTGGCTACGTTGGCCTACATTATTTAGAAATAACTAGAAATCCTTCCCGCTCACTTGAGAAAAGTACTGAATGAATGAATGAATGAATGAATGAATGAATGAATGAATGAATGAATGAATGAATGTGCACACGGCCTAATGTGGCACAGCCAGTTTGATCAAAAATTGCTATGTGGTTAGATTCCGTTGAATTGATAATATCTGAAGATTAGGCTATTTAAGAGCCCATAGTCTAGTTATCAGAAATATCAACCGACATCAGAAATAAGAAAGACTAACGTGTTGCGCACGTGTTGTTTCAAGCGCGGGCTGTTATCAATAGAAAAGAGAAGACTAAACATAGTGATACTGTGATATGAACAGGATTAATTCTTGACCCAAGGAAAAATGTCATGTTTCAAAGGTCTTCCTGATTTATCACAAAAATCAGACGATTTTTGCCTTGCCCGTGTAGTGTCACCTCATGTTTCAATCGTCTTAATTACTATGTTTGCATCCTAGATGCGTGAATTAAAATGTTTAGCCCATTTTCACAGAAAAATTTATCTTGAAAGCAGCTTTTTTCCAAATAACATAAATCCACAGAAGAGACGACGACAGATGGCCTATAAAAACAACTAAGAGGCAGAAAGAAAATTTAATTCCGGCTAAACTTACATACAGTTGGTCGAAGACGGAACTTAATCAGTCAGTTTAAGACCACTCCATGATAGGTTGGCTAAGACTTGATCGGACAGTGTCTATGAATCTTTGGTGTCTACTGTCTATGAATCTCTTACCTTTGCTGGGACAATTGTAAACCAGTTTGCTAGGACAATTGGAACGCAGTTGTTAAATTTATTACTATACTGAATTGTATCCCAGGGTAAATATGTTTAGAGTGAAAAAATGAAAAAAATGAAAATTCCATATTGCCGAAGGGTCTTAAAGAGTGCTGTGTTAGGATTATTAAAGCACTTTCAAACTTTATGTAGACCAACAATGTTTATCGCCATAGAACTGCCATTTTATTGCAAAATACAGCAAACTATATGTCATTCAAAAGAGCAAAGCGAGTGGAACTAGAATCTTTCAAAGGTTAGGAAATTTTGATGGCTTAAGACTGTTTATTCCCTAGAGAATCCTCTGGTTTTGGCACCCTCGAAGTTCGACTTTTAACAGGTCTCAAATTGTAAGCTGAAACCTATCCTATACAACTGTTTAAAAAATGAGGCAGCTAAAATCATAGCTCCTTCGCATCCGATATTCAAACGGCTTTGCATGTTTTGGGGACACTCTGTATATGCGTCCAGTCCGATTTCAATTTTGTATTTTCTTCACTTTGCTTTCGTATGCCTATATCAGGCTTGCCGCTATCCTTTTTCCATCAACGGCAAGAAAATGGCTTGCAGTTACATTTCATCTAGCGAAGGGCATATTTGATATCAATTTTGAGAAGGAATAATTGCTTCGTGTTGTGTGTCATTATTTAGCGAGAATTTAAATCACAAAGGTGAAGGAATTATTCCGTAGAATATTTATCTTTCTAGCGTATGACATATTATTGTATTGTAAAATATGGAGGATTGAATATTTGTAACATATTGGATTTTAGTATCAAAATGGTAACAGAGAATGAGAATTAAAATATATGAATGGGTGTTCGTCATTAAACTGTAAATTATACTTCTCATATTGAAAGCATGGACGTGAAATTAAGATATATGAATTTTCTTGAGCCTTTAAATCTTTTTAGAATTGTTTCAACCTTTAACCGAGTTGGTCGAGAATTTTGCACCAAACCTACAGCACCTGAGAACTTTGAAGTACGTATCTAAGTTTGATAGGGAAGGCAAGTACCAAGTGAATTAAAAAACTGTATGATTATTCCCTAAAATAATCCTATTGTGTGCCATTTTGTTGTGAAAATTCTTAGATATAAAAACTTGTTTCCCTAGCATAAGTCATTTCGTTCTCGAGTTATCATCAGTTTTTTTTACAGAGCTATGAAAATGCTGTATGAAGGAATGGAAATTTGTTCAGGATGAAATCACCCGAATAATGTTGTTATGCTCCTTGGAATTACCCCTTCATCCTCCCAAAGGGATAATACGTGCTGCAGCATGGTCATGATTTTTCTTTGTTTTTGGAGATTTCTTGAAGGGGCTTTCTTGAGAAAATTCCTCATACTTTCAGAGTTGAATGACCGATTTCTGTCAGGTAAAATTTGAAATATATTAGAACATGTTCATTATCAATTGGTATATTTCCCAATATCATTGTCTTGGTATCCAAGGATCTGTGGCCCTTCAAGCTGGGATTGTTGTCTTCTTACTATCAAGAAAAATTCTGAAAGTTCAACGAAGTTGTATTTTTAGTGAAAAGTGCGGTATTCATTGCCTTTTGCCCCTTGTAGTATATCATCCCTGTAGTCTTGTAAAGTAATTCATGTACGGTTGATTTCATTGCAGAAAGGCTAACTTAGATATTGGAAATCTATTTCGCTAAAATCGGTCAATTCATTCTAGTTGCACCTTAAAATTGTTCATATCTCCGTTGTTTGAAGTTTAGATGCACTCGTAAACATCGTTTATGGTATGGAGCTTTATTGTGAAATCTACTTCAAAACCAAATTGGCAGACGGTTGATGAAAGAAAAACAAGTTTTGAACATAACAGACAGCAGTTTCATCTTTTGATACAATCAATAATGACTAAGATATGAATAATAACAATGTACAATAGCGAAAAACAATGTACAATAAGATATAGTACGATTAGGGCATACAGCTGTGAAAATTTTATTTTTTTTAATTTTTTATTCAAATATGGAATTTTACAAGATACTTTCCATTCTACTAGCTATACCTAATTCTAATTAACGACACTACAGGTACGATACCATGGGGAGCGAAAAGACTATGACAACCCCATGGCCAATATCTAAAAACACGAAACGTTAAACCGTATACAATCAAAAATTCAGTTTAGGCACTGACCAAACGAGCAAATATTGTTTGCTAGACAGTTGAGATTTGTTTGCCAAGCAATGTTTGCCCTTTTGACCCTGTCACAAAAATGGTATGACAAGCAGAATTCGTTAAACATTGTTTCTGGAAAAGTTTTAAAAACATGCTCTACTCTGTGCAGGCATAAATAACTCGCTAAGCAATATTTTGCGACGTAGCACAACGAATTAAAAGTTTTGATTGGGGAGGCAAATCTCAAATGTTTGGCAAACATTATTTGATCGTTTAAGCTTTAATCCTAAATAATTTTCCTCAGACAACAATTTTGTATTGAAATGGATACAAGACTAAAATACAAACTAACAATCACTTTAGTCAAGGAGTGCTGCGTATTAGGTTTACTCAAAAATTGTTGTCAGAAAGTCTACTATGGTAGTCAACAGCAACTTGTGCAATCAATGCCTTCATGTAAGAATCCTCTAAAGTCACGAAATCATGACAATCCAATAACAGTTACAGCTGCTTGAAAAATTGACCATACATTTAATGCTGCTTTAGCAAAGCAAGCAACAAGATAGCTATCATACTCTCCGTAATGAACATGCGTTAGTGTATATGGTTACCGCAGACCGTAGTGACATCATTTGACTACCACGATTGTGTCTGCAAAATTATTGAAACAGACAGACAGACAAACAGAAAAATTCTTAAGCAAGAGTATTATGCTGCTTCGCAGCAAAGATTTTAGACAAATGATATAGGTACCTGATGGTTCATAATTCATTCTTTCTGCAAAATTGGTGTCTTTGAATTAGAATCATTTAACCTCTACATTCAGGCTCTTATATCGGCTTGAGAAGAAAGCCCTTAGTTGAATGAAAATACCATTGGTGATTATTTGCTTAATTCATAGAAAGCCACTAAAATAGTGCCCCTCGCACATAGAGGACGCTGTGGTTAGTCCAACTGTCTCTCGGCACCTGAGCACGCCAGTCGTGGACAAAATGAAGCAAATAGATAAATGCATGAGCAGAGACGTAGGAACCGGGGGGCACTGGGGGCACGTGCCCCCCCCCCAAGATTTTGCAATTAACAAAGAAGTGCCCTCTTTATTTTCAGGAAGTGCCCCTTTAGCTTAATGAAAAAGTGCCCTTGAAGTGTCGTGCCCCTCCAAGATTGAGATGCTTCCTACGTCCCTGTGCATGAGCTATATATAAACTTTTTCATTGATATCAAGAACAAGATAAGGCAAAGAACGTTGATGCTTAGAAGTACAATGTTTCCGTTGTCTATCCAAAGTGTGTGCTTTGAGGCCATGATAATCTCTTCGAGTAACTAAAATTTTGTGTCAGATATTTTATCTGACTTTGATTACAATATCAGTTGTTAGATAACACAGATAAACCGTATATTAACTGTATGCATAGACTTTGTAACGGAGCAAATTTCATTATCAGTTCTCCTTAAAATCAAGAAATTCAATTCAATACGAAAAACTTAGATTCAAGTGGCTAGTCTTATGTGTGCTTTCAAAAGGCGCTATTGAAAGAACTTCTATGATGTCTTTTCCAGAAGTTTCCATGAATTTCCCACTGGAGCGGTTCTGAGCGTGCATGAGCTGTTAGACAATAGATTGGCACGTGTTGCGATTTCATCGATAACTAAAGATCAACGGTTTACTCAAGCCAATTATCTTGATATAGCACTTCATTCATAAACTAACGGAAGTCGTGGTTGCTGCGAAAACCCCCAAACCATCATAAGGCAAGAGTATGCCAACACCCATTAAAGCAACAAAGTACAATTGTTTTGATATGGGCATGAAATATCACTGCTTTTCGAATTTAGCTAAGTTTAGAAGGCAGTTGGCGCGAAAGGCTTTCCAACTTCCCACCTTAATCGCTCTTTGAGTAATTAAGCATCTATCAGATAAGTCTAAAAATGTACCGGTGATTGCTAAAGCGTGCTATTTGTGCACGAAATTTTGAAACATCAGTTGCTTCCCGGCGTTTGCACTTTGGTTATTTTTTTTGGCTCTTGCTTTCCCGCTATTTCTCTGAGAAATGGGATTGAATTCAAATCCTATCTAGGTCATAGAATTCAAAAACTAGAATGATATTCAGATCCATTCAGTTTCAGGTTCATTTACTTTATAATCCGTCATGTTATCAACTGATTGATGTCAGGATGCTCACCATCAGTGTTGAATTTGGAGTCTATTACAAAAGCACTATTTCAAGGATGTCAGTGAATATGCTGAATATGTATAGAAAGCAGGGTGATATTTTCTCAGGAAGTCAGAGAAAAGGGATGATTTGAAAGGCTCTGCCAGAGACAGGAGGTATGAAATAGATTCTATGGACGAGCAAGAGGTACACCAGGAGTACAGCTGCCCGTCGGGAATTGTTTTCAGTGGCTTCGACAGCCCTAAAAAGTAGGCTGCACTGGCAAGGAATTAAGTTCTGAATAGTATGCCTAGCCATTTTAAGACCATTTTTGCTTATGAATAGTTGCCACCCTGAGGAAAATTGGGATGGAAGTATCCACCCCAGTCTACCCCTTTGCGAAGCCATTGATTGTTTTGTATCGTCTACAGGGTAGGCTGCCACGGTTTCCGGGTAAATAGGCAATGTTGATTGCCGAAAAATGGTAGATCGTGAACAATTCAACCTACATTCAATGCTGCAAGGAGGATATTTCTAAAAGATGTAGCTGGTGAGAATCTGTTCATGAATATGTTTAATCACATTTTTTGCCTTACCCATTTACCACCAACTTACCTGATATCTTAAGCCCTCTCATATAGTTGTTTCAATATCTAAATTAGCATACCCTCATTTTTTTGCAGGAAACTTGGCTCTGATTTTTTGTAGAGTATCTTAAAGGGGCTCCGTCGTCAAAATGTAAACAAAATGATGATTTTTGCAGTTTTTTTAAAGGTGATATCACACAGGATTTTCGTATTTTTTTCAAAATGAAAGTTGCTATTTGGGCATTAATCATTGTACTTCACTAAGGAACAAACCAAACATTCATATCTTCTACTATTGCTCGGATATAAATGGATTTTTAACGGTCGCTTTTTGGTGGCTTGGGTGAAGCCACCAAAAACAAACTGCAGAGAACAATGGATGAACAATGAACAATGGATAATCCCCGACACGTGCGAGTTTACGGATTTTTTTACTGTTTGACGACGGAGCCCCTTTAACGTAAGATTCAGCTCTTATGATAAAAGTTGCTTCTAAAGTTTCTTAAGTGAATTACATATTTTATCAAGATTAATTTAGAACCAAGATTTGAGCTTTTTGAACCAAGATTTACAAGAAAGAACGAAATCATAGGCAAAACTTATATTTGGTATATTTCGGTTACTGATGCACTTGCTGTTTAAAAATACCATTTACAAAGTTTCTTAATTTCAAATTGACCTCTAATCATTTCAAGAAGAGCTTCTTACTATCCTGGAAGGGCATACTATAGTTTTCTTGTCAGAAAATGAATGTATATGTAGATTTAAAATGAATAGTTTTAATTGATCTTTCATGCGTTACCATAACCAATCAAATGGGGAATATTTTTTACAAAAGGTACCACAGTAAGATGCGAATCCTATTGACGGTTTTCACTTTACTACTTTTGCAAGAGTTATTACAGCCGGGTGATCCATAAAAACTTCACGAGCTGGATCATAACTGGTTCTCTGAAATCAACAGTTATTGATAATTGCTTTGTATCACTGTTAAATGGTTTTTTTGGAAGGGTAGTCATAACTTAAACTGACCAAGCAACATCCAAAGATTGCTGCTTTCAGATAAATTCCGATGCCTTATTTGATTCATAACGTTTGCTTTCAGGAAGCTATGTGTGATCTTGCACGTGAAGTTTTCTTTCGCTAACTCCGTACATTGTTTTAGGTTTCTTTCAACAAACAAGGAATGTTTAGATCCCTTCAAGCAATTTCGTGCTTGATCAAACAACTCTCTGCCATGTTTTCTGACAAGTACTACGCTCTCTGCCATGTTTTCTGACAAGTACTACGGCTCAGTTCACAATTTTACACGTTTGTGTCTGTTGTTAGGTTTGGATCCAACTTGATCCTTTCCCCTGGAGCCGGACCTGAAGACCCAGAACTGCTACACGTTTCCAAGGAATTACTCTTTTTCTCTCTAACGCTGAGGGCCTTCCCTGCTTCACTTTTGCGCTTGAAAAATGAACGAAACATCAGCTTAATCTCCTTTCTTATCCCCTTGTGTCGGAAGGCGTAAATAAGCGGATTCGCGAAACTATTGCAATACAACAGCGTATTTGCGATATCCTCAATCGAAACGGGCAATTGTCGCAGTCCTCCTGATTCATTCAGCGTAAACGGCTTGATAATCAACTGCGGAAGATACATTGCGACAAGTGTAACTGCGATCATCGCGAAAGACTTCGTCAAGCGTCGTTCTCTGCATGTCGAACTTGACTCTGGTATCGCAATGCTACCACGTTTCGGGTCGATGTCGTGTTGCGCCAGGCTGAATCTGCTGCGTGAAATTGCAAGGCTGCTTCGTCGACCAAGCCTGTAAAACATACAGATGACAGCGATGTAGGAGATGAACGTAGCTAACAGCGAAATGACGATAACGCCAGAGATGATGAGCACAAATACAGACACAGTCTTGTTTGAAATAAATCGCAAGATCGGGATGAAGGCGCAAAATATCGATGCGAATGCCAAGGCTACCAGGATACGGTTACGATACATGTTGGCTTTGTATGTCATGGGTCTGGCGATAGCTAGCAGTCTGTCGATACTCATTATCGCTACGATGAGTAAGGATGCTCCACATAATGTGTACGAGGAATAATTCAACACAAGAAGCAACCAAGAGTCAACTCCCTGTACGTGTTCATTCTTGAAAGTGCCTCCTTGCTTCAGCAAAAAATAACCGTAGAGACTTTGTGAGATGCAGCCACTCAGGAAATCCGTTGTAGCTAAAGCGGCCATTAGGACATTTGGGACTTTCCACATCCTTCCTTTTGCAAGCCTACCAAGGGCGATTAGGACGATGACATTTTCTGGAATAGTTAACGCTGCAAACAGGATGTTTATCGTTGCAAGAACATAGCAGAATTTTCCAGTGCAATGGGTCAATGATCCAGCATCCATTTTCTCGAAGTGTCTGAAAAAGGCTTTGATTTGTAGAACTCTGCAAGAGAATGTATAGTTTTTAAGAATTCAAGAATATGCTGGGTGAGCGAAAACCCCGGAGGGGGGGTACTTGACCTAAATTTGTACGGGGGTGTGCCCACGAAAAAGTTAAATTTTACCCTGCTCCAGAATTTTTCGCTCCAAATCATAACCTGTGTTAGAAAAAATTGGTGAAAAGTATACTGTAAAACATGAAATTTTGACCGAAAAACGGCCTAATCTAACAAAATAGCCCCTTTTAACATGTTTTGACAACCTGCTCTAGAAAAATACCCTTATTTTAATACCCCGTGCTAGAAAAGATTGGTGAAAACGATACCCTTAAAACGGCACATTCCCGTCTGACAAATATATTAAGTACCCCCCCCCCCGGGGCAAAAACACACAGAGTTTGACAAACTAGTGCCCACAACTAAATGACATATAGAACGCCATTTTCATACCCATTATGTTCAATTAGATGTAGAAACCAACCCGGCGTAGCATACAGGTCAAATCCTTACTGGTTGCTGAAGCACGCGGAAATCATCCAATTTCACGGTTCTCAGCCAATCATATCGCCTCTTTCTAACCACGTGATATGAAATCAGTCGTTGGAAGGGAATTCTTGAGTACCCTCACGAAGATTGAAATGGCTACTAAGTTACAATAATTACATGGAATTCTTTTTGAAAAATCGGTCGAAGGGATGCCCCTCTGCAGTTTGTAGCGTGCTCAGACAAATATCTCATTTGGGGCCGAAAGTATATTCATTTTCCGCTTGACGAATATTGACCTTCGTTAAATCATTGATAAAATTCGCTACAAATAAGATATAAGGATAAAAATCTCAGCGATTATGGATATTGCCCTAAGAAATAACCCAAACACTTTCCCTTCTTTTACATGTCAAAATCGCAGGCGATTTTCAGCGATCTCTGTCAGAAATGTCATTTGGGCCTAAGCTTCTCACCGATTAAACCTCATACGTTGGCTCCAATAAGGCTTAGTTTGTATTCTTGAGCTGAACGATTCACTTACCAATGACTCCAGCATCAATTTGACTTCATTTTCAATTTAATGGCTCCAAAGTGTGTTCAAAAACATCCAGTCTTGAGCAATTTCTGCAAATTTGTTTCGTTCTGTATTTCTCTGCAAGGGCAAGTAACCCGCTCGAATGTCGCAATCGCTAGGTTATTGTGATACAAAGTAACGCGATTCAACACAGTTGATGCACTCATGAACAGATTTGGCACTTCTGTCTTTCTCAATTTATTCAAATGGAAACAAAGCGGATAAAATACTTTTTGGCTGTTTGGGTCATTAATGAATAGACTTTACACAAAACAACAGACAAATTGGTTTTTTGCGCTGCATATTTACTTTGTTCCTTTTGTTTAATTGCATTGATTCAAGAAGAGATTCGACAAAGCTGCTTTCAAAACTGTTTCTTGCTTTGCTGTTTTGTGTAAAATCTATTCACTAATGTACCAAATAGCCAAAAATGTTTTATCACTTTTGTTTCAATTTGAATGAATTGAGAAAGGCAGACGTGCCAATGCCAAATCTGTTCATGAATGCATCAACTGTGTCGAATCGCGTTATTTTGTATCACAATAACCTAGCGATTGCGACATTTGAGCAGGTTACTTGCCCTTGCAGAGAAATACGGAACGAAACAAACTTGCAGAAATTGCTCAAGACTGGATGTTTTTGAACAAAATTTGGAGACATTATATTGAAAATGAAGTCAAATTGATGCCTGAGTCATAGGTAAGTGAATCATTTAGCTCAAGAATACACACTAAGCCTTATTGGAGCCAACGTATGAGGTTTAATCGGTGAGAAGCTTAGGCCCAAATGATATTTCTGACAGAGATCGCTGAAAATCGCCTGCGATTTTGACATGTAAAAGAAGGGAAAGTGTTTGGGTTATTTCTTAGGGCAATATCCATAATCGCTGAGATTTTTATTCTTATATCTTATCTGTAGCGAATTTTATCAATGTTTTAACAAAGGTCAATATTCGTCGACAAGAAAATGAATAAAATTTCGTCTCCAAATGAGATATTTGTCTGAGCACGCTACAAACTGCAGAGGGGCATCCCTTCTACCGATTTTTCAAAAAAAAATTCCATTTAATTATTGTAACTTAGTAGCCATTTCAATTTTCGTGAGGGTACTCAAGAATTCCCTTCCAACGACTGATTTCATATCACGTGGTTAGAAAGAGGCGATATGATTGGCTGAGCACCGTGAAATTGGATGATTTCCGCTTGCTTCAGCAACCAGTAAGGATTTGAACTGTATGTTACCCGGCGTTAGCCCTAATCGGTCAGTCCCCTTCTAGTAGCTATGGGATCTTTTCTGCAGAAAGCCCCTGTCAAAGACCTGGAAAAACGATTGGAAAAAAGACCACCAAAATTTTGCCACTTGAATATTGACCTCCTGGGACCTGAAGAAGATTTCTACCATATGCTCACCTCTCTTGTCAATTTCGAAGATTTTATGCTGAAGCTAAGACTAAGAACGATCACGTCTTGTTGAAATGCAGCAGAAGAATACATTGAAAAACTTCAGCGTGGTGATAGAATGAACATAAGGAAGCATTGAAAACATAAACGTAATATCAAAATAAACAATAAACACGAAAGTAAAACATCGCCGTTTTTATTCGATTATAGATATTGAAAAAGCTTATCAATTAAAAGTGATAGTGTTAAAACAGCAACTATATAGAACTTCAGAACAATTATTTCGTAGACAACGTTTGATTGATAACATTTGATTGGAGTGAACAAAGTTTTCATAAAAGGTGCGATGTGCGTGATAACAACGGTGCAGAGAAAGTGAAATTTTTATATTCTATCTAAAGAAAGGATTTATTATTAAAATAATGTGGGATATAAAGTAGGCTACTTGGGCAGGCATAGATCAATTTGATTGCTTCTCAGTTTGTCTGCGTGTCTGTATTCGATCTGCTTTTCCTTCGAATTACTTTCTAACTGACGTTAAGATGCAACCAATGATTCATATCTTGTTGTACATTATGGTCAATCTAATGATTCTGAGCCAAATTCCAAGCTCCCAAAAACAAAATCACTCACCATCAAATATCAAGGCTGTGAAAAAAGGGCAGGTTATGGTGGGGTTGCATGTCTTTGTTTTAGAATCACTATTAATATGTGGTAACTTAACATCATTTTTTGTTCATATACCGTATGTCCCAAAAAAAGTACTCCTGTTTAAAAATCACCAAAAATTGATTATTAAACCTTTCATAAAATTTTCTTTTTGGGTTCTTTGATCAAAGACCCAAAAATTTTCATAGATGATAAGATGTTTGCTTTTGATACAGCAAGGTAGAAAAATCACACGTCGAAAAACCTTATTTTGAGCTATAGTTTTAAGGAAGATACTCAATCTTGCCTAACAGTCAAAATTTTCAGATTTTTATAGTCATTGAAGTCTCCAATGATAGTGCGCATTTATTTCTGTCATTTATGACCAAACCAGAAGCTTTACATCCACAAATACCTTGCAGTTACTTGGGCCTTATGCTACGCGGTACTGCAGTTAACGTATCTAAGGGGAACCTAACCGCTTGTATATGGTATGAGTAAATGCATAGATGATACCACGAGGAGCAAAATGCTATGCCTTTGCCATGTCTGCATTTTTATTGCGCTTTGCAGACCTAGACGTATTCAACCACGCACAAGACAGCAAAGTTTGACAGAAAGACAGGCGCATGCTACGAAACTGTTGCTTATTTATACTTACCCTTATCAACACGAACTTTCCCCAATTCACTGGATTTACATCGAGTCACTTTGCATACATGTATCACTCTAAAGCATAGATCTCTTTCATCGCGTCTCATCCCTTTCTCTCTCTTGCTGAATCAGACATTAGGTGAGGCCTAAAGCACCGTCTTAATTTGACAAGTCTACAATTATTGGTCTGTGGCCAAAGGACTAAAGTTCAAAACGCTGCCTGCCCAAAGTGGAACTCGCTTGTATGAATGAATATAACGATGATAAACAGGAGACGTTTCCGTTTTCCATACCACAAAAAACACGTATGTTTGATGTTTGGCGAACTAATCTGACCTCATGTGAAACCAAATTTTGCTTTTTTCCCGACAAACAACCTTTCATAGGAGTTTTACTAATTCTTTGTATATTTCTTCGCATGTCCTTTCGCTAGCCTGCTGTCAGAGGAGCTATTTTTACTTGTTTTTAAAGTTAAGAGTTAATCTGCTCTCAAGCCAGATATGCTTTGAGACAAACATGTTTTTTTGTGGATTTCCTGCATTTTTTACAGATGCTAAAGACCATACATAAATCCAGAAAAAAATTCTGCAGAAACTTGTTTGCCTACTTTGTAGCCAATCACTGCCCGCTTTGGAATTTGTAACCAAAAGGCTAGTCTCCATTCTCCACTAAGTTAAATCCACCTTCAATGTTAAAGACAGCTGTAACCAATGCTTGCCTAAAGTATTGAGCTTTTTGCCTGATATTACCTGCTCTTGAGCATTCATATATTTTTTCCTGAAAGTTATAATTTCCTGTGGATGGTGACAGTACACGTTTGGCAAGAAATTTTCTTTACAGAGTAACATAATTTTAGGCTTAGAGGCTGTTTAACAATATCAGTGTTGACAGCAACCTTACAAATGTGGGTTAACCGAAGAGATTCTGAGGCTTTTAGTCGGGGTGGCGGGTAATTCATGTTTTGTTGGAGGGTAGCTCGCTAGACTGGATTCAGTCCAATCCAAGAACAAAGGAAAGATTTTGATACCCTAGTTCATGATGTGAGCGGGGTTTCCAACAACTATTTTTGATGAAAAAGAACTGAAAAATCATTGCTTCTCCTAAAATGAACAGAACCAGAATCTTTAGTAAAATTGGGTACCGATCCCAGATTTCCCAATGAATGTAGATCCAATTCCCGGAATCTTCAGGCCACAATGTAACCCAAAATGCCCGAAAACAAGCAGTCAGATGGAATATTGAAATAACCACCCCGGGATTTTTGGCAAGCGTTATACATTTGGTTTGGCATAGTACAGTTTAATCTTCGCTTTCAAACGTCAATCGCATCCGAATGTAGAAGCCATTCGGAAGTGTCACCGCTGATCCCCAGGGTATGGTAAAGTCTTTCATCCTGTGTTTAGGTATGCGTTCGCCACTTATTATTAAATGGTCCCCTTAGCACTCCGTCTAAGTGCCCCGGTACATACTACCTCGATGATTTCTCCCTGTGAAATAACTGAGCAAAATTAGTCTTTGGACAAGATGTGAAGCTCCCCAGTACAAAATGCCTCACTCCTAAAGCCTCTGCTGCAAATTGACAAGGCAAACCACGAGGAGAAATTTGAGAAATTACTTCCACGTAGAAATGCTTCCCCGCTAATAATTATGCCGTCTTCGTTACGTAAATGAAGCTCCCCGTTGAAATATTTGACCATGTTTTTCGGTCACTAGGACCCTGGTGAACATGTGACCTCTCGCCGGGGCACTTAGACCGCGATGCCCAAAGCCAACCTCAAATACAGGCATTTGAACATTTTAGCGTAACAAAATGACGATGTGAACTCAAATTATTAATTTGTGACCATATAAATAGCTGAGCGTTAACGCTATCCTGAATTTTGCTGACAAACTGCTGACGGCCCTATGCTTTCGCACAATAGTGCTAAAGTCATTAGCAGTGGAGGCCAAAGGCTTCTTAATCCTTGCATTATCATTGGGAATTTCTTTGGTTTGATTTCAATAACGATTAAATCACAACTTTTGTTTCATGGTTGAAAAGAAGTTGATATTGGTCATGAGCGCGCTATTTATGCGGACTCAATGCCTTTAATAAATTCATCCAGTTTTCATAACAATTTCCCAAAGATATTCACAAACGCTGATAGATCATTTTGCGACGATTATCTCAATTGCTGAAAATAAATATCCAAAGGATTCACAAGCTTATCTCAACTTAAATCCCTCTCTTTCAGAATGTTGAGCACCTTTTTTAACAGCTGCAAGAATATTTACACAGATGTTGACCAACGTAGACCAATTTGAACTCTTTGAATCAACTGAAACCCTGGCCAAACGATCCAGCATTTAAGGCAAATTTAACCCAGCAATTGTTTGAAGTAATTTTGGATCGATTGGCCACCCTTGTTAATTCCTGACCTGGCCAAACGATCCAGCATTTGAGGCAACGTTTTACCCAAAAATTGTTGGGAGTATTTTTGGATCGATTGGCCACCCTCGTTAATTCCTGAGCTAGCCAAACGATCCAGCATTTGTGGCAATGCTTTACCAAACAATTGTTTGGAGTCATGTTGGATCCATTGGCCACCCTTTTTCCTGACCCGGCCAAACGATCCAGCATTTGAAGCAACATTGTACCCAACAATTGTTTGGAGTAATGTTGGATCGATTTGCCACTCTTGTTAATTCCTGACCGTGATTCGGCCAAACGATCCAGCATTTGAAGCAACGTTGTACCCAACAATTGTTTGGAAGCAGGTTGGATCGATTTGCCACCCTCGTTAATTCCTGACCAGGCCAAGCGGTCCAACAACATCCCCTGACAATAAGAATTCCCAAACAGGAACTTCCAACATTTATCATCTCTTTTAAATGTCGATTGAGCGAGAGGACGAACCATAGAATATTCCAAAATTCTGTCTAATGCGAGAAATGGAAATCATTTGTCTTCCTTCTCAGGCAAATATTTCAAGTTAAAAGTCCTCGTTTTCTTTCTGCGGTGAACTCTATGATGGAAGAATATTTATACAGTTGCACAATAATTGATGGATTCTTCCCTAGGAAAAGTCTCATCAGCTCTTCAAAAGTTGCAACCCTATGTACTAAAAATGTGCGGCCAAAGTTTGAAAAGCTAAGAAAACTGTAGTACACACTACATCGCAGCTGCCACAATTTAATCCTACTACATACATGTAGGGCCTTGAGGTGAATTCACACATGAAGCTTCTTTCTTGACGCGTTTCAATTAACGTGAAGCTCAGCGAAGCAACTGGAGGGACCACGAATTTCGAAATACAATTTTGAATAAATAAAGGAGGCTTTCACCATTCATTATATTGTAAATATGTATAGCTAGATAAAGATAATCGAATGAAAATAAGTTGACAAACAAACAAACCATTCGACCCTCAAAGCTTGGAATGATATTCCCATCAATATCAGAGAGCTCCCTACAATTAATAGATCTAAACAGCAATCAAAAGTTACTTTAAGAACTGAAATCAACCCCACACACGACTCCCTGAAAGAGTAGCTGTTGATAGATTACTGTAAATTACTGTATTTTTAGCTTTAATTGTATATAATATGTTTGATAAAACTATGGCATTTATTTTCTTACTTAACATTAAGTTTGTAAGTGTATAAAGAATTTAGAAATGAAAAATTAATGAACATTTGACCAATTGAACGTTACTTCACCGTGCCACATTGCACAAAAGAATAACCCATCAACTGTGAATTCAGCTTCATGCCACATTTACCCTTCTTGTATTTTTATTTTCGATTCATATGCTTTGGTCTCAAGTCTTCTCAAGTAAGTTTTATGCACAATGAAATGCAATATTCACCTGGATATAGCAAAAAATAACACTCCAGGCATACCGTATAAGAAGGAGCGATCTTACATGTAACGTGACTTCTCGTTGCAAACAAGATTTGAGACTATGTAGATGACTTTATTTATTATGGTCACTTTCATATTGCACGGCAGAACTCTTACAATGCTCCGTTGAAACTTTAGGACATATTTAACTTGTAAAAAGATCTGAAGGTTAAGGTAAGCGTTTGTAAAGCAAAAATGTCGATTTTCTGAATTCCTCAAATGTCGGCATTCCAACTTTTGAGCAACAAAAGAATACCATCTTTGGAAGTAATAGAAATGTTGAAAAGATGAAAGGAAAGAAACTGCAGTTTTTGACACAAACTAGTTTTTTTACCTATTAGGCCGTTTGCGTGCTTGAAAACAAAGATGAAGCCATACTATGTGTATCAATACCTTTGTTTATGGGTGTGCTTTTTAAGCCTTAATTGCTTGACCAAAATTATCCTGTGGCTCCTTTGGCTTTGATGTTTACATATGAACTGGCATCAGCAAAAGTCCCTTTTCCAAGGACTGAAAAATCCACTTGGTATAGGTACGAAAAAAGCTTTGTGTGCCCTTTGAACCAATCGCATAGCTCTAATTTTTGCACACTGCCAGAGGAAACTTCAGGCATGGAAAGTTTGTCTCAGAACCTTGAAATATATTCTGGTCTGTCTTTTATAATCAAAGGCAACGTTGGAAGGGCAGAGAAATAACATGGAAATATTTGCAACATATATTCTCATGAAAAATCTGAGACACTCTTTGGGAGCTTGATTTCGTTACATCAAACGCAAAACTACAAAATAGCTTTTTAAGATGGTATACTTTTTCACGCAATAAATTTCCCGGAAAATACAATTTTAAAATATTTGCCAATTATTTAGATATGGATAGAATCCCTAAATTCTCACACATCGAATGATGTATTGTTTAACAAGATTCCACCGATAGTTCGTCTTATGGTAAAAGATAACCGAAACTGGTGCTTCCAACGTTTACTCCTTAACTTCGCAACCAAATTGGAGACAATCTGCAGATGACTTTTTTTCTTAGGCTAACCTTTGCTTTGCACAGCAGAGCCCTTGCTATGTTCAGTTAAAATGTTACCACAGCCTCAGCTTGTAAAACAATCTTAACTGCTACCTGACAGGGTTATTGAATAAGACGGAGCAATCTTACCTTTAACTGTAGTCTCTGTTGCAACCAAATTTGAGAATACGTAGATGACTTCCTTTGCTTTGCACAGTGAAATTCTTACGATGCCCAACCAAAAACTTAGTACATCTTCCACTTGTAGAACAATGTTGATTGAGTTTGCTACCTGACTTTATTCACTGCTTTACTTGAATTGTACTCATTTATTTAACGTGCCTTGATTTGAAACGCGAGAGTCCAGAGATCTGCAAGTTATCAGGTCTTTCTGCTGTTGAATTTTGACATCAGAGGCTATTCCATTATGTTCTGGCTCGCCTAAACGGCTTTGACCTCCAAATGCTAACGAACCAGGAACTGCCGAAAAAGAAGAGGTATCAGTGAATTTCTTGCAAATTTTAACAGATCGTTCCTTGCAACGTCAACATTTAAATGACATCAAATTGTAGAGTCGTTGATTTTGAATCTGATAACGATATTGCTGCTTTCTTTTGATATTGCGTGTCTCGATGGGGTCTCTAGGTGTCTTTGGGTATCGATGGTGTCTCTAGGGTTAATGTTTGAAGATCAGATGACAAGTTTGCTGTTTCCTAAAGATGATTTACCCAAGCTGCAGTCAGGTTTTCCACCGAAGATATTGCACTTCAAAGAACGATTTCAGCACAGCCAAACTTGAATATTTTTAAATTTGCTCTTCTAACTGCAGCATCTCGACAGTGCATGAAAACAACTCTTCCGAAGTCTGATGATTCGGAGATATTTTGCTAGATTCTTTCCGTAAAGCCTCGTCGCTTGTTTCCAAATTTCCTTGACAATCCACTTTCCAGCGCTACTAAAATACTTCGTCGACTCTGCCTTGTTACTGAAACTTGCTTGACTTGAAATGTTAGCCTTTGATGACCTTCGAATGGCTTTTTTCTCTGTGCTTTTAGAAGGTCTTATCAATACTTTGATGATTAAGCGAACAGCTCTAGTGATGCACTCCCTTCATCTGCCAAATAGAACTGACGATATCGCCTCGCAACGCAGAAAGATATTATCAATTGGGTTATCTTACACTCAAGGCGGGGTTTAATCAAGACATCTGGCTTGTAACTTATTGCACCATGTGCTCATCTGTTGTTTTGTTTTCCGCCGAACTAAGACAAGATTATGGCTAAACAAAATGCAATGCGATAAAGGAACAGCTCTATCTAATTGATCATTTAGAGTTTTCAAGCTTCTTTAAAATCTAATATTAGCCACAACTCTTGTATCTTTTTAACAAACTTGTTGAGGAAAGCCGTTTCCCATATGATCTAAAAATTGCTGATATTTGGCTCTTCAAAAAAAAATGATAATATGAGCAAGAAGAACTACAGACCAATTAGTCTGCTTCCTACTATCACGAAAATATTCGAGCCACTAATCCATAGACAATTATTTGAATTTGCTGCAGGCTTTTTTCACCACTATTATGATGGTTTAGACAAGGATACAACACGCAGCATGTTTTGTTGAACTTTTTGCAATATTGTAAGAACAGCATTGATAACAAGGGACTTGCAGGGGTAGTGTTCATGGATCTTTCAAAGGCTTTTGATTGTTTAAACCATGAGCTCTTAATAGCAAAACTGAGTGCCTATGGACTCAATATGGACGCCCTTCAGTTAATAAGAAGCTATCTATCAAAGAGACAACAGAGAGTAAAGATCAACAGCTATTTTAATGACTGGAAAGAAATTAAAGTTGGAGTACCGCAAGGGTCGATCCTGGGACCTTTGCTATTTAATATCTTTATAAATGATATTTTATTTTTTGTAAACCACACAAAGATATGTAACTATGCTGATAATACCACAATTTTTGCATGCCATCCGGATCTTGATACTATTGTCAGACAGTTTGAAGAAGACAGCTCTGTGATAGTAAAATGGTTTTCTGACAACTTTTTGAAGCTAAATAATGATAAATGCCACCTGATGATATTTGGTGATAAAAGCGCGGAAACAACTGTCACAATTGGAAATTCAAGAATTAAGGAAAGTGATTATGAAAATCTGCTAGGTGTGACTTTTGATAAGAAATTAAGCTTCAAAAAACATGTTGAAGATTTGTATAAAAAGGCTAACCAAAAGCTTCACTCGCTGGCTCGCTTGTCTAATTACATTAATCCTATCAAATCAGAAATTTTAATGATTTCATCAGGGCACAATTCAGTTATTGTCCACTTGTATGGATGTTTAATGATAGGGCAACTAATTCAAAATTAAATCGCATTCACGAAAGAGCACTGCAATTGGTATGCAAAGATAGTGCATCAGAGCAAGAAAAGTTGAAGAAAAAATATGTTACCATTCATCAACACAATCTGCAATTGCTAATAATTGAAATATTCAAAAACAAAAAACAATTTAAATCCAACATTTATGAAAAACATTTTCACTGAAAGAAATATTCACTACAATTTGAGAAGTGAAAATCATTTGCAGTTGCCAAATATAAAAACAACAACATACGGAATAGAGAATATTCAGTACAGAGGTCACCTTTTGTGGTCCTCATTGCCGAAAGATATTAAAGATTCCAATACACTTTCTGAATTTAAGCGAAAAATAAAATTATGCAATGGAAATACTTGCATCTGCAGATTGTGCAAAGTATTCATTAAAGATTTAGGGTTTTGTAGGCTAGTAGCAAATTATATTTATAAACTAAGGTTTGACTTATTTGTTGGCGTTAATTTGCTTATTAGCTATACGTATTTTTTACTTTTTTGCCAACGTAAAAGAAATTGTTTAGAATAATAATAATAGTAATAATAATGATAATAATACTAATAATGATAATAATAATAAAAAGCAACCAGTATGAACTGTGACATTTAGCACCACGTATAATAATAATAATAATAACCCCGTTTTCGCTTGAAAAGCAAAGGAAAAATATACTCATGAACAATTGTTCTTACAAATGATCCAGAAAAGTTTTTCCTGAAAAATGCACATCCCTGAAAAGGCTACTGCGTCGTGAATGTCATGGCAATGACAGATTCTATATTCTGTCTCAAATTAGATGTAACTTGCAAATGCCTAGACTCACGACATAGTCCCAGTTATGCAACAACAACAACAACAACAACAACAACAACAACAACAACAACAACAAAATTTCCATCAGTCTATCAATAGCACTGATCTGATCAATAGCGATTACTACGAACATGAGATCAGTCTAGCAATTGCCCGCAAATAACAGCAATATAATTGTTTTGCAAAGAAATTTTGCGTTATCGCATATCTCAGGTGACATCTAATTTGAGATGGACTTTAATATCTTATTTGAAGGGAATCGACGTAGTTAAAAGCTTGCCGGGCCTTTTCAAAATATAAAATATTATATTTGACATCTTTTATAGGTGTGATTTCATTGTGTAGTAAAGAAAAGAATGTGTGTGAAGGCGTTTCTTTTGCCAATTTATGGCGGCTACGAGAAATAGCAATATCTATGCCCTTTCATAGCCAACATCTTCAGTTAATTTCAGCATTTGTTCGGGCTAAAGTTGATCACTTTTTCCCGATTTTAGATGGGGTCCTACTAACGAAGGAAACGGCCTGATACGTTTAGTTATTACATTCTATGGCGTTAAAAGGATTTTGCAGAGATAATATCAATCATTTTTACGTCCCCACACTTGTTTATTTGTTTTAGAAGGTGGACAGTAGACCTTGCAATTTTCGTATATCTTAGAGGTGGGATTAAAACACCGAGCATCTGAAGCATCTATGCGAAATTCGTGTGGCTTGTGTTTAGAACTCTCCTTTACCTTTTTCTTTTCATGCACACTACACTCGAGTTTTCTCTTAACATTCCAATTTCGTGTGCACAGTAAGACAGTAAGCCATGCAAGTTTACGGCGAATTTTGCGGCTCTGTTTGTTTGTTTCGATGGTTTTGATATATCGCTCGAGAGCATTGCTTTTGTCTGCGATCGCTTATCACTTTGAAATGGCATCTCAGTCTAAAGAACCCGAAGCTATTGTTAGAAAATCTTTCCTTCCTGTTTCTCCGCTTTCGTTAAGATCTCTTTGATAACGCCATTTCTTTATGGAAGCTGAAAAGTCTCAGCGTTGTATGGGTCCGACACAAGTGGTATTTTTTAAATATTTGTACCTAGCATCGGAAGGTATTTTTTAGGACGCTGGGTAGTTAAGCTTATCGAAGCAGCGTCCTGGTCCTTCTTTTCAATATGATCACATCTCATGATCCATTTAGCCTGGAATTACAGAGAGTCTGCAGCTCTCCTCGCTTTATGTTGTAGGTTCTGCAAGGCCTGGACTCGAACCACCAACCATCTTATTAGTAGTCCAGCGTGCTACCAATGAGCCAAGCCATCCTCGTGGTATGATTCAACGTTGTAAAGAAAAGCCTTAACGTTCGTTCATAGTGGTTTAAAAAAGTATCTTAATCATCGGAGAAGCAAGAATCTACGAAATTTCTCTATAATTTCCTCATAGCCTTGCACTGCTAAGCCTTGCAATTTCCTCATTGTGGTGATTGTGAGCTCTTTGCTGGAAAAAATGCTAGAATGGAGAATCTTTCTTGGTGATATCGTCATGCAAACAGCAAAGCCCCTACTTTTGTTTATTCCATGATGGTTATGTGCTAAGCCCCGGATTTATAGACAATACTGAATGAAAATCCAATATGCTTCTTAATTATCTCTAACAAGACAAGCCTTTAAGTATTGCCATCGTTGGGAAAAGAGTTCCCAATCATTAGAAAATGCTCTTTTTTGATGCAAATTTATTGGCAATGACGTCATCCGTGTAGCTACTCTTTACATAATGAGAAATTTAATAATTTAGAATATCCATTAGTGAGATGAGTGGCTGAGCGACTTGTACAGCTTCTGTCAGGTAACTGAAGTTAAGCTAGGTCGTATGAGGTCAAAGTGTGGATGGGTGACCTTCCAGATGCACGTCTAAATGGCTGCGGACTTTACAGGTGTGTGGTGCCTCTCGAATTTGCTTTTGTTGAAGATGCTTTTTCGAAATCAAAAAATCACAACTTGTGAAACTAAAACGAATAAAACACCTCCTCTCGAATTTGCTTTTGTTGAAGATGCTTTTCGAAATCTAAAAATTCTAAGACCTCAAATTACTAATTTATGAGCTCAGCAGTTAACATGGGCTTGCACAAATCATCTTGAAAGGGAAAGACAACGAATTAATGATTCTCTTTTAATTTTCTATCAAGGCAACTTTGGCAAGTCCTCAGTTTACTGTATTGCAATAATGTTGAACGACTTGGGGAAATGAAAGCTGCAACTTGTTAAAATTTCTTAATCATTTGAAGAATAGGCCTGAATAGGCCTTTGTTTCTCAGGCGTGGGTTCTTATATAAAAATTACAACGCCCAAAAACGCTTGGTTATAAAGCAAAATTCATAAAACAAAAGAGCAAATGGAGCTGCAACTTCAAAAACTGTTTTGGCGAAAAATGAATTCTTTCAAAAGAATAGCAACCTGTAATTTTGGCTTCAACTTGCACTTTTGAAAAAATGCAACTGGCAACTGGCACTCACAAATTAAATGCAGCTCACAACTGGCAACTCGCAACTCGTAAATTAAGTGCAACTTGCAAGTCAAACTCGCATAATAAGTACAACTCGCAACTGCAACTTGCAACTCGCCCATTACCATATCACCGATAAAAATGTCATCGATTTTTCTTCCTAGCAATGACGACTCTGACTACTGTTACATGTATTAGCATGAATTTTGACCCGTTGGGAGAATGGAATCCCCCTGAATAAGTTATTCATACTATCGGGAAGACTTTCTAATGCTTCCAACTGTATATAGAAATATTAAGAACATTTGCTCGTGATTTTAGAGTGTTATTTAAAGGGGATTTAAAGGCAGTCTGTCACGCTTCTTATTGGCTTTGATAAAGTCAAAGCTTAGCACAACGGATGACTTTGTGATCTGTGTATTTAGAACAAAGGAAGGCTACTCGTTATCACTTTATACGGCCGTAGAAAATCAGTTAGATCAGCAGCCATTCAATTCTTCTATTCTTTGTATTGTCATAAGGGAATTTCTTGAGAAAATCCCTGGTAAAAGCAAAGCTGGACGAAGTGACCGATTTCAGCCAGAATGAATCATAAAGGTGATTGAACCACGGGGGGGGGGGGGTTCTTGGCCAAATTTTGGGTAGGGGTCTGCCGCGAGCATCTTCAAAAGGGTACCGTTGGCTAGACTAATTTTTACGAAAATGGTACCCTTGGCTAGACCAATTTGACCATTGTTTTAACCAATTTTTACGAAAATGGTACCCTTGGCTAGACCAATTTTGACCATTTTCTCGACCAATATTGTCAAACTAGGCTTGCCGCGCGTCGCCTACGGCGCCGCGCTGGCCCGCCGTCGTATTTGTCATTCAAGTGTATGGACAGTTGAATTTAGTGCGTCGGTGACAAAGGGATGAAATATATATATATACATCTTTTTTATTCCATAATACATCGGTCTCAAAAGAACAATGGTGAAGAGGGACATAAGTATAATTTGGGAGTATCTTTGAACACCAAGGCCAAATGTTGATACTTTGTTAAGAAGAGCTATTTAGCGTTACAAATCAATGCAGTCAGTTTGTGGCGTATTCCACTCTCCAAGGGGCTCTGTTGTATTTATTTGAAAATTTAAAGCAAGAGGGAGCCGATGCGAGAACGAACAACAGTTGTTTTGCTTAGAATTATACCCCTACTGTGCTTTCTATTTTGCAAACTTAGTACACACCCTCTACACGGCATCTATTTTTCCTTTTCTCTTTTCATTTTGCATTGCTCTTTCCACTCTTTATAAACTATTACCCTGAAAACTTAACTGTATACTTACCGTAAAAGCTGTATTAAGCCCCCCTCTCTATTAAGCCCTCCTCTCTAATAAGCCCCTCCCCTCTGAGCCAAAATTTAAATAAGCCACCTCTGTATTAAGCCCCCCCCCTGTTATATCAAATTCTAGTGGCTACCAAAGAGTTTCCATTTATTGACCTAGAAAAGCTTGCATGGTAGTTCTGATGTGGTTTGAGATAAAACTGTGCCGAATTTATGTATTTGACTCGTAAAATTGTATGTTGAATCCGCAAAATACGGTGTAAATGATCTAAAAAGCTGTCATCTGTATCCTGTCATTTGATTTTGTGAATAAGCCCCCCTCTATAATAAGCCCCCTCTCTAATATGCCCCCCTGTGGAGGGTCCGAAATTAAATAGGCCTCCTGGGGGCTTAAGGTAGCATCATCCCGGTTTTAGAACCCGGGGGGGGCACTCCCATACTTGACCTGACGGGATGTGCCGCTCAACAGGGTGTCCTTTTGCGGTAAAAATTATGCGACAGGGTGTCCTTTTCTAACGAAATTTATGCGACAGGGTATTATAGTAGGTAAAAAAATTATGCAACAGGGTATCACAAGCAAAAATTGCGTTCTACACTGTATTTGAGAGGCAAAATTTTTATGCGACAGGGCATCACAAGCAAAAATTGTGTTCTACACTGTATTTGAGAGGCAAAATTTTTATGCGACAGGGTATCACAAGCAAAAATTGCGTTCTACACTGTATTTGAGAGGCAAAATTTTTATGCGACAGGGTATACTTTTGGCCTATTTTTTATGCGACAGGGTACAGGGTGTGGAGAGGTTTTCCGCACACCCCCGTCACTTCCCTAGTCAAGTACCCCCCCCGGGTTTTAGAATTACTATGAATATGGATATATAACCAAGTTGAGATGGTACATAGGCATGATTGTAAGATCTTTGGACTGAGAAATTCAAAATGGCACCTTTCATGTTGCCATAGCAACCAAAAATAGCCGAAATTTTGCAAAAAATGGTACATGGAAAAGTATTTTTCATTCTCTACTGATTAAAGTTATCTCATTGAAATTAGCTAGACTTCATGCAAGTATGTACAATGCCTTGACAATCCGCAGCTCCAACCATAGCGATTAGGTATAAACAACCCCTCACCCCCGAAACAATGTTGATTTGCAAGGTTATTGTCCTAGCATTCCATTAGAGTCGCGAATCGTCCTGCCATCCCCATTTGTATGAATAAATTTTGATGGAATAAAATGTAGACATCAGGGTCTTAATCCCCTTGTGCTTAGCCGATTGTAAAAGCAGAAGTTCATTTTGAAGTCCCATCTTCCGCGAACATTTTGACCAAATTTCATTTAAATATCTCTTATGGTTTGGAAATTAAAAATATATTCATTACACAGACTTCGCGAAAATCGCATTTCCAGGAAATTGACTTCAAAGTTCATGAAAATGATAGTAATCAAATAGTTGACATTTGCTGGGTCAATAACTTTCAGCCTTTCAAATCTCTTTCTTGTCATTGTTGGCTGCAATTTGATTTTATATCCATTCGTGGAGAACACTTTGTCACTTCCAAAAGACTTTCAATGCTGAACCTTGAGAAAATTAGCTTCAAAGAATACTGCAGCTTTGAAGAATTACTCTGCTTCAATTAGATTAATTGTTGTTTGTAGAAACGCAGTTTCATAACTGAACAGACATTCCTTGCCCTTGGAAATCTTCGACCGAATACTGCAACAATCATCAATATGAAACAGTCTTGTTGACTTCCAATTTCCTTTTCATGTCAGTGTTACCACGGCACGCCCGACACCAGCCATGAATTCATAGGGGGGAGGGGGCGAGGAACAACAACAACAACAACCCCAATTTTCGGAAACATGCACGAAAAGACTGATGTGCTCCTTTAATGGCTAAATTTTGGAATTATTTTCCAGTTTCAATGCTGGAGCCTTCAAAATTAGTGAATATAAAGCAGGGATATGCTGTAGATTCAAAAGCAACCAGCAACCGGCAAATCAATTTTTCTTCCATATAACCACACTACGCAAAACAGATGAGTAATCTGGGTGGGAGAACATTTAGGCAAACTTTTTACATCCATCATTTAACATTTGATTCATTTCTAAGTTTCAAATCTATCTTGATTTCTACCTGAATGGAACCTGCTCTCTAGACCCTTGTTTCTGCAATGTTTATGAAGGAAAATTATCTTTCATGTGTTTATCTGACGGATTTAGGCCTGGGCTATGCTCTTGGAAAATGTGGATCCTCTTCTCTTCTGGAGGGATGGGCCACCTAAGCAGGGCCTACGTCACTTTGAAAACTCTTGACCCGATTCTGAAGCCGTAGAAGAGGTCTTTCTCTCTTCTTTACTGGCACTTTGATTTATCAAACATCACTTCCATCTTTCTTGATGCACTGGTTACCAGAAAACTTGCGCTTTAAAGTCCCAAATGTAAAAACAGCATTGCAATCTTGGCTCTTTCATTAATAGCATGTTGCACGGTGATTCCAATAAGTGTCTCAGTGTTGTAATAGTTGCCCTGTTAGCTATGGTAAAGCTTAATTGGGTTTTGTTGTAGCTAAGATTCTCACTTTCAATTTGACTGGACTTGTTCTTAAAATTGATCCCATACCTACTCTTGTTCTTAAATTTACCGTCTCCGACTTTCGAAACGAAGTTTTTGAATTATAACAATCACGGAAGTTTCTTATGTACAACTTTTCATTAACTAAACTAAAAAAGTTTCAATACTGCATCTCCTGAATTCTTGAAGAAATTGTTCTGCATTAATAAATTTCATAGTGGAAATATCCGTTTCCCTCCTCTGCGGCCTGTGAAAGCAAATATGAAACTCAAAACTCAGAGAAGAAAGCAACGCCAACCAGAGCTACCGGGGAGAAGTATGAGTGCTATTGCAAGGAACAATAAATGGCTTTCCTACCTATCAATCATTTAAAGCAGGTCCCCAAGTGTTGCACCACTGATTAAAATGTGATGGCTCATCGATTTTTCAACCTTTGAGATGACGAATCAACAGGAATTCTTGACGTCACGTAAGTGATCTTGCCACCGGGTGCCCTGAGTATCAGAGCATTCTCTTGGGCCTAAGCCACCGTAATGGTGCAACTGTGTGCTGGATGAGCTCAAGATATGTCGCAAGGTCGAACCTCGTTTTCGTCAGGCATCTTGAAAGCATTCCAATTCATCGCAATGGCTCCTTTACCAACCTTCCTCATTCCAAAAAGTGGGATTTTAGATGTAGGCCGCTCAGACCTCTCTGCATTAACAGTGATATTATAGGGAGACGAAATCAAAATTTGTCCTAAGATTAAAGGAATAAGAGTGGAGGATCATACTCATAGTATTCAAAAATTTTGCTTCATATTGTAAAAACTATTTCCCTTATGAAAGCATTCCAAAAGGGCGATACCCCTCTAGTTTTTGATTAATAAACGAATGAAAGAAACAGTCAGTCGTTATCGCATCCCTCAACCATAAAAGCCCATTCCTTGTTCGATTCACAAACTGTTTAGAATAAAATTCCCTTTCATTGGAGACCCCTCTCGAAGCGCTCTGTGGTAGCGAGCATCAGTGGCGTGCTGGGGATGAGATCGCAGGGGGGGCAATAGGTCAAAATGGCGCCCCTTGCTAGACTTATGACTTATCGTCCCTTATTTCCCCGTGTCCTTTGATCTGCTGATATCAGTTGCTCAATAGGGACTCGTACCATTACTCTTATAAAGTGGGTCCCCTGTTTCAAAACGGCGTAAACAAGCGGGAGTTCTCGTACACACAACAAAATCGCTTGGAGCTTAAACATTGAAAAGCAAACTTTTAGTACAAAAAATAATGTTTTCCTGACCTACCCATCACAGACAATATACCTTTCAAAGCAGTAATCTTCCTCTGTAGAAACAAAATAGATCCATCGCAGCTTCGAGAACTCTAGGCCGCATCAACCGTTTTTTGGATGCAACAACAACAACTGTCTAAATAGCAATTACAACAATTGTCCTTATTGGTTGAAAACTAAATTCTAGCAATTGGATGGGTAAAAACGGAACCACTCTATGTGGGCCTAAAGGGGACCCACTTTGTAAGAGTAATGGTATGAGTCCCTTTGACCAAGTGATAGCAGCGTTAGCTGAATTCGTCTATTCCAGTTCATTTGTTCATACCAATGCAGATTTTCTTTGCAAGGGAAGCAAGTCAATTTCATGATAAAATGCTATTGAAAGTTCTCGAAAACTTTTTCTAATTCTAAACTGTCAATGAGCTCGTCTTTGTCGAGGGAGAGAAAAATCTTTTTTCCAAACGCCATCATCAGAGGGCCCCCAAGGAGCTCTTGAACCATCGTTGAGCGTGTCCCCGACGTGGAAAACGAATGCTCAGCGGTTGATGATCTGACAGG
The DNA here is from genome assembly GCA_039566865.1 of Aurelia coerulea. NCBI lineage: Eukaryota > Metazoa > Cnidaria > Scyphozoa > Semaeostomeae > Ulmaridae > Aurelia > Aurelia coerulea. Next base: position 13,598,765 of record CM076960.1, on the reverse strand, counting down.
AATGGCAATTGCATTGGCATAAACGTGAACTAAGATGGGATATGCATCCATTAGATGGTACGTGGGAGGACATAGCATAGCTGCAAGGCATCAGAACAAAAGATCCTTTTGGCTGATTACAAAGTCCGTCCTGAGCTAAGCAAGCATAAGAAAATCTGAAAATTTATTTCTTCATAACCCCAAATGATCGTTGATGCTGTTTTTAGCTACAGTCAGAGAGATGAGTGTTGCTGCTAAAGTCGCCTTAAATAGAAAATCAAGCGCCTTGTATGTCTCAAATTAGATGTCATGTAAGATTTACGATAATGCAAAATTACTTATGTTTATGCAGAACCCTGCAGAACGTTTCTATTCGCGGGCATCTAGTTTGAGACAAGCAGTCACGAAGATAACCTCTGTGCAGATTCACATGCATGAAGATGTTTTGGTTCAGTGTGATCACAGGCCTTCCCCTAGTCAATGGGGCCATTGTTTGCTGGAATTCTGCACCTTTCCTCTCAACTTCACCTGCGACGTTTGCATCCGTAGCTGTGTAGGAGGGCGGTCCTTCTACCTTCGGTGCTACTGCGAATGCAAGCCTCTGTGCAGGTCGCCGGTTACATCATCCTCCAAGGCTGACTTATTTGCATAATGAGTACTATCAATAAGTGGCTAATGATGCCTTCGTTCTAGAAAACGATTGTTTTAACATCATTAAGCTGCTAATGAAGTCAAGAACGTGCCAATTTGTTGTTGTGCCAGGGTAAACATCATGGTGATTTATCCATCTTGCGATGTCAAATCTGTCCAACATGAAACAAGCCGACGTCAAATGTTGCTATAGGATCGCAGGAAACTTCTGTCTTGTATGCGCTTTCTGTGCGCTTTCTTTATTTCAGTGCCAATTAGCAGAGATAAAACGTTAATTAATTGTTTTAACGAGCGTGACTGACTTACTTACTTACTTTCTTTCTTTCTTTCTTTCTTTCTGACTGACATCGGAGCCCCTTCTTAGATTACAAAGGACTTTGTAATAAAAAAGGATGGCAGCTTGCTCTTTTCGTCAATTTGCTTTCTGTGTATCGCACCTGGCCAATCAAAATCTTCATAATAATCATCATAGTCATCATAATCATAGTCATCATGTATTTGTTGGTTCGTTTTCTGTTTGGCTGGTCTACACATCAAAATCAAATTCGACGTTTCACTGCTAATTGTGTGATTAATATTAAACTTATTTGATTGGAATCATACTTGAATAGATACGCAATGATTTATGAAATAAAAGATAATGACGTGAGAAGTACCGGGTGTCCCAAAAAAATGTATACGGATTTGGTTGACTCTAGCGCTGTGAATTTAGCTTTAAGCAATGGCTAATCACTCTCAAAATGTTCCTCGATAGTTAACTTGAACATAGATACCTCGTTTGTTGGTATTGGTGCTTTGGGAGCAGAAATATCAATCTTGAAAGCTCAAATTTGCCTTTTCCTGCAAACCAGAGCTTTAGCCTTTTGGCGTAAGCAATTTCTTAAGGCACAGTGTATAAATCAACGAGGTCCTTGATAAAATTGGAGCAATATTAGATCTTGTATTATTACGTTTTCCAGAAGTCACCCCCCCCCCCCCAGTCACCCATTAGGATGTTTCTTAATTTTTCACTGATTTCAGTTCTTAATTTCGATGTGGTTCAGGAATTTGCTTAGGCGAAAAGGCCAAAGCTCTGGTTTGCAAATGGACGCAAATTTGAACATTCAAGACTAATATTTCTGCTCTCAAAGCACCAATACCAACAAACGAGGTATCTATGTTCAAGTTGACTATCGAGGAACATTTTGAGAGCAAATAAAGCTAAATTCACATCGCTGGAGTCAACCAAATCTGTATACATTTTTTTGGGACACCCGGTATTAAACAGCGCCTTCTTTGAGTTTCCATTTGGTTTGATATCCTAATATCATTGCGATGTTTCAAGAAGTTCTCTTCGTTCACTAACTAATTGATCAGGGCGCCTTCGGCGCCCCCTAAAATAGATATTCTCTCTGGCGCCCCTCAAAATCAACCAGCAGGGGGGCAGTTGCCCCCCCCCTGCCCCCCCTGCCAGCACGCCACTGGCGAGCATATCTGTTCCCCTCCTCTACGATGGGCGAAATTAAATGAGAAACTCTGAGGACTCTGAGTAAGACATGACCCTCATTGCCCTTATGTCCCCTCTACTGCCTCCGCCTGCGGTATCTCTGGAGAAAGGAACCAATTTGAAAACAAATGAAATGTTGGAAGATCGTTTCTTTTAGCTCTATGCCCCTGCGAAGAAATTTGCGATCCCATTTGAGCTGCCCCCCCCTCCGCCGCCCCCTGAAGCCTTCTTTGGAAAGAAGAAATCCATGATATTTTCTGTTGGATTTCTTTGTAGGCCTTCTAGGGCCTTGGCGTAGACTTATGGCGTGATTCCTTGAATTTGTTCTATGTTTTGTGACTGCGCGAAGCGAAGCGTAGCGTCCATTTAGACGGGATGATGTTATAAGTCTTATCAGATGTCAACTGTGAAAGGCCTGATGTTGTCTTGGGACAGAACAAAAGCTCTGCAATGCGTCATTCGAAAGGATACTTAAAACAATAATGACTACACTCAAATTCAATCAGCTTGTTCTAATTGCTTCAAAATTTAACAATGGTTGAATGAACGACAGACTCACGACTGTAATCACACAAACAACAGGATATGACTGCTGCTTCGTTATTGAAAGTGTATAATCCGGAGCAGTGGAACAATAGGAACCTTCGAATGTCAGTCCCTTGCACCTTAGCATGATCTACCTTTCTCATTGGAAGCCCCCATTAAAATTCCCATGTTCTCTCCTCTTGAGCCAACGATATTTTAGCTGGAGAAAGAAGCCTATCTATGAAACTCTGCCCTTGCCCTTTCAAGAGAAAAAGTGGGAGTACGACACAGCTCCAATGAATCATTGGTCCGCCAATTATGATATGTGTAAAGATCATTCCCTTGTACACAGACAACAGAAAGGAATTCCGCCAATCCTTTGATGTCACCGAATTCGCCCCTTACCCTGATTTGGGGGCGAATTTGAGAAAACCAAATCTCTATTGCACCCCGTAGAGGGAAGACGAAGATATTTGGAAAGTTTCGCGAGGATCAGCGCAACGGTGCTCGAGTTTTACGCCACACAAAATTCGCTTCACGTTTTAATAATATAGAATATAGATAGATCTGTGCCAAATATGATGTCATGACCGTTCGCTAGACCAATATTGTCAAAAATGATACCCTTGGCTAGACCGTTGCTGGCCAAAATTGCAAAAAAGGATATAGTACGGCAGATTTAGGGTTGGAATGTTCATTTTGTGATAAAAGCATGAAACTTGGTGAACATAGGCAGTTTGACACGCTGAAAAATATTGGATATAGAGCCATTCCAAAAAATGCCCTCAAAGGCTATTTTTAGACGGGGGTACTGGAGCACAATCCCCAAAACTGAGAAACTGGAGTAACTAATGAAACAAGTGATGAATTAATATATTACTTCGTAGTCTTAGCAAGTTTGACATGCTGAAAAGCATGGAATATAGAGCCATTCCAAAAAATGCCCCCAAATGCTATTTCTAGATGGGGGCACTAGAGCCCAATCCCCAAAAGTGAAAAACTGGTTTAACTAATGAAACAAATGACGGATAAATACATTACTTGATAGTCTTAGCAAGTTTGACATGATGAAAAACATGGAATATAGAGCCATTCAAAAGATGTCCCCAAATGCTATTTTTAGATGGGGGCACTAGAGCCCAATCTCCAAAAGTGAAAAACTGGTGTAACTAATGACACAATGGCGAATGAATACATTACTTAGTAGACTAAGCAAGTTTGACATGATGAAAAACATGGAATATAGAGCCATTCAAAAAATGCCCCAAAATGCTATTTTTAAATGGGGGCACTAGAGCCCAATCCCCAAAAGTGAAAAACTGTTGTAACTAATGACACAAGTAACGAATCAATACATTACTTAGTAGACTAAGCAAGTTTGACATGATGAAAAACATGGAATATAGAGCCATTCAAAAAATGCCCCCAAATGCTATTTTTAGATGGGGGCACTAGAGCCCAATCTCCAAAAATGAAAAACTGTTGTAACTAATGACACAAGTAACGAATGAATACATTACTTAGTAGACTAAGCAAGTTTGACATGATGAAAAACATGGAATATAGAGCCATTCCAAAAATGCCCCCAAATGCTATTTTTAGATGGGGGCACTAGAGCCCAATCCCCAAAAGTGAAAAACTGGTATAACTAATGAAACAAGTAACGAATGAATACATTACTTAGTAGACTAAGCAAGTTTGACATGATGAAAAACATGGAATATAGAGCCATTCCAAAAAAATGCCCCCAAATGCTATTTTTAGATGGGGGCACTAGAGCCCAATCTCCAAAAGTGAAAAACTGGTGTAACTAATGAAACAAGTGATGAATAAATACATTACTTATTAGACTAAGCAAGTTTGACATGCTGAAAAACATGGAATATAGAGCCATTCAAAAAATGCCCCCAAATGCTATTTTTAGATGGGGGCACTAGAGCCCAATCCCCAAAAGTGAAAAACTGGTAGTAACTAATGACACAAGTAACGAATGAATACATTACTTAGTAGACTAAGCAAGTTTGACATGCTGAAAAACATGGAATATAGAGCCATTCCAAAAAAATGCCCCCAAATGCTATTTTTAGATGGGGGCACAAGAGCCCAATCCCCAAAAGTGAAAAACTGGTGTAACTAATGACACAAGTAACGAATGAATGCATTACTTAGTAGACTAAGCAAGTTTGACATGCTGAAAAACATAGAATATAGAGCCATTCCAAAAAATGCCCCCAAATGCTATTTTGTGAATTTTATATACCTCGTTTTATAAATGAAATTTTCTTTCCATCAACCTAACAGCATAACCTCGAAAATGATCGCAACTTTAGTCCCTTTAGTCTACCCAAAGTGAGATAAGTCATGTATGGCCCAGAAACTGTTTGATTTAGGGTCCACAGTTATGGGATAAGCTTCTAGTCTTGATTAGACAGTCAATCAGCCTGACTGAGTTTAAGGCCAAAATCAAATCCTGGAAAAGAAATGAGTGCCAATGCCAGTGTAGAGTTTGCCGAAATCTTGTACCGTATTTAGGGTTTATATAATATTTCTATCAATAATAATAATAGTAATAATTTTAGACGGGAGCACTAGAGCCCAATTCCCCAAATAAAAATCTGGTGTGTATCTAATGGAAGGAGTGACAGCTAAATACGTTACTTGGTAGTCTTGCAGTCTTAACAAGGTTGACGGGCTGAGAATTATGGATCTACGGACATTCACAAATGTTCCTCAATGCTTTATTTACACTGTGGCACTTGTGCAGGATTCCCCAAAGCGAAAGTTTCACGTAACTATTGAGATATGCTGCATCTTGTTACACACAATTCATTATGCAATGGCAATCTCCAAAAGTTATTTGCATTGGTTCATTCGAAAAACAATCCTATATGCTATCCATTGAAAGAGAAAGGTGACTGATAAGATAGTGAAATAATTTGCTTAATTGTATAACTAAAGTGAGCGGCCTACGATGGGTTCAGCAGTCTCCATCATATCTGTTGACACATTTGCACTGTCCACCACACCTTTACTTATAGGAGCATTTGATCAGTTCCTGGCAGGCCACCGATGCATCAGGAAGAATAGTCCATAAGTGAAACCGCGAACTGTTCTGATCACGTTGCTATCCCCATTTATCAGGGCACGGGGTTTCTTGGAGTTTGACGAGAGACTCCCCCCAAATATGAGCTCCTTGGTAGATGACGCATTGAATGTGTTGCGTCAGTGCATCCCTTGCAGAAGGGATACCATCAACCTCCCTTCGCATATGAGTAAACAATTCCTTCCTAGCTGCTTTTATGGATCGTTTCGTATAAGAAGAGAAGAGAAACGCTCGATTGCATAAATATGAGCATCTGACAGGGAATTATGGCCTTGTGACAAGGTTATGAATGCATCTGCAAATGATGGGTGAGGCTTTTCGTGCCGTTTTCTTACCAGTACCAGCAAATACATCCACTTAGTTGATTGAGCAATGCAAACACTTTTGCGTTTTCAGGGCTAATAGTCAATGCCAGTTGATGAAGAATGAAGCGTGATCAGAACAGTTTATGGTATCCAGTATGGACTATTCTGCGAATAATAAATTATGAATAACAAGAGATTTGCATATTTCAATAGTTGTGTCAAACGTTCGCTTTTGGGATATTATGGCCCAGTGCCCCAGTGTGAATAAAGCTCTGAGGAACATTTAGAAATGGTCATGTATTCCACGATTCTCAGTTCGTCAAGCTTCCTGAGACTAACAAATAATATCTTTAACCATCGCTAATTTTCTTTGGGGATTGGGCTCTAATACTGCTGCCTTAAAATAGCAATTGGGGGCATATTCTTAGAATTGCCAGTTTATTCCATGTTTTCAGCATATCAAACTTGCTAAGACTACAAAGTAATGTATTTATCCGTCACTCGTTTCATTAGTTACAATAGTTCTTCACTTTTGGGGATTGGGCTCTAGTGCCCCCATCTAAAAATAGCATCTGGGGGCAATTTTTATACTGGCTCTATATTCCATGCTTTTCAGCATGTGAAATTTGCTAAGACTACAAAGTAATGTATTTATCCGTCATTTGTTTCGTTAGTTACACCAGTTTCTCACTTTTGGGATTGGGCTCTAGTGCTCCCATCTAAAAATAGCATCTGGGGGAATTTTTTAGAATGGCTCTATATTCCATGTTTTTCAGCATGTCAAACTTGCTAAGACTACAAAGTAATGTATTTATCCGTCATTTGTTTCATCAGTTACACCAGTTTTTCACTTTTGGGGATTGGGCTCTAGTGCCCCCATCTAAAAATAGCTCTGGGGGCAATTTTTATACTGGCTCTATATTCCATGTTTTTCAGCATGTCAAACTTGCTAAGACTACAAAGTAATGTATTTATCCGTCATTTGTTTCATCAGTTACACCATTTTTTCACTTTTGGGGATTGGGCTCTAGTGCCCCCATCTAAAAATAGCATCTGGGGGCAATTTTTATACTGGCTCTATATTCCATGTTTTTCAGCATGTCAAACTTGCTAAGACTACAAAGTAATGTATTTATCCGTCATTTGTTTCGTTAGTTACACCAGTTTTTCACTTTTGGGGATTGGGCTCTAGTGCCCCCATCTAAAAAAAGCATCTGGGGGCAATTTTTATACTGGCTCTATATTCCATGTTTTCAGCATGTCAAACTTGCTAAGACTACAAAGTAATGTATTTATCCGTCATTTGTTTCGTCAGTTACACCAGTTTTTCACTTTTGGGGATTGGGCTCTAGTGCCCCCATCTAAAAATAGCTTCTGGGGGCATTTTTTGGAATGGCTCTATATTCCATGTTTTTCTGCATGTCAAACTTGCTAAGACTGCGAAGTAATGTATCTATCCGTCACTGGTTTCATTAGTTACAACAGTTTTTCACTTTTGGGGATTGGGCTCGAGTACCCCCGTCTAAAAATAGCCTTTGGGGGCATTTTTTGGAATGGCTCTATATCCTATATTTTTCAGCGTGTCAAACTGCCTATGTACACCAAGTTTCATGCTTTTATCACAAAACGAACAAAACCATCATTTTTATGCCGAAATCTGCCGTACTTGAACATGTTGGCTATTTGATTTAATCAGATATTGCAAAATAGTATTGCTTACATATTTAGGGAGTGTAGCCTTTCAAAAGGCGTGCGTCTCTTTCTGACTAACACGTCAGTGCAAGGCAACAAAATCAAATCACAACATGTTTTTTTATTTATCGATGCAAGGAAATCTATTTTTTATCACTCATTGTACCATGGGTATTGTGGACACGATTTGTGTCGATCGTGTCCACAATACCTGGCCTAAATGTTACTAAATGAATGAATGTAGTTCGTTACCTTGCTCGTCTTCATTTCATGAGTATCTCTGCGCTTTTGCCTCGGCAGCGATTCTTGCTTACTCAAGTTCATAACGGCCTGAGGTTTTTGAACAGTGCCGCGCTCTAAACTAGTTCCCAGATTGTCGCAGCACTCGAACGACTCATCCTGAACTTCGAGTGCTGCGACGATCTGGGAACTAGTTTAGAGCGCGGTACTGTTAAAAAACCACAGGTCGTTATGAACTTGAGTAAGCAAGAATCGCTGCCCCAATCGCTGCCGAGGCAAAAGCGCAGAGATACTTATGAAATGAAGACGAGCAAGGTAACGCACTACATTCATTCATTTAGTAACATTTAGGCCAGGTATTGTGGACACGATCAACACAAATCGTGTCCACAATACCCATGATTGTACTCTTTTACTATCTTCCCTTCCTTCCCTTAAATGAAAATACAATTATGCTTCATTAGAGCCTATCTTAAAGCCTGCCTGCTCACGTCAAATTAACTTCCGACAAAGGGATTGTAAGCTTGCAAGCATGCTTTATTAGGGCATATGTGGGTCTTAGGAAGACTGACCAAAGCCGCTGAAATAATGCACGGACAGCAAGGATAGTTTTTACGCTTCATTGGAGCGTTTTTGACTCTTTGCGCCTCTGGAAGTCTGGCCTAATCCTATGAAATTAGCCCCCGACAGCAAGAATAAATGAATTTGTAACGATGCTTCTTCAAAGCCATGAAAAGAAACTTGTTTTCACATCTGCCTCATCGCTGTGAGATATTGCAATGTTCTTTATGAACGCTTACAACAATACAGAACATCATCTTAAACAACTTTGAATCTTGTTTTCACATCTGCCCGCCACCTGCTTTTAAACTCTACCATGTTGATGTCAAACGACCTAAACATCCCGTTTCATTGATATTGATGTCATCTTTTGGTAGTTTTGCTAGGCATATGTCATGATTGCTAAGAAGCCTCTAGCTGAGATTTAACCATCAATACTCAGTGGCCTGAAAGTCAAAGACATGTGTGCAGTGCATGCCTTCATCCAGGTTGAGTGTAAGCGTTGAATCTTGCAAAACTTTAAAAGTTGAAATGTTAATTTGCCAAGATCCCAGAGATAAAATTTTTGATATCAAGATAGCATAGGTTCCAAATCTTTTACTAAGCGTAAAAAGGTGGGTGTAAAATTCAATGATCTATTTCTTCTGATTGAATGGCTTGAAAAAAACTTTAGATACTTATCTATAACTCTACCGTTGGACTTTCCAGAAATTTTGAATATTTTTCAAAATTATAGCGTATTTTACATTTCAGCTCATTTTAGGATGTGACGTCATCAAATTTCTAAATCATAAACCAGATGAGTGACAGACTTTTGCTTGATATCATATTGTAGGCATCTATAAACTATAGTTCTCTTCGAAATTACGTCATGTTGTGTCAAACGGTTTAGAAATTACGATGGTTTTAAGTTTCTTTGAAATTTTTTCTTGAATTCTTGAAAAGGAAGAAAAACGCTCTAATTCTGAAACTATTAAAGATTTCAGAAAAGTCCAACGGTAGAATTATAGAGAAATAGCTAAAGGTTCTTTGAAGTTATTCAGTTCAAAGAAATAGGTCACTCAATTTTACACCGGCCTTTTTAAAGATTTGGAACCTATGCTTATCAAGATTATTTTTGGAATCACAACGTTTCAAAGTTTCATGGAAGTAAGGGAATCGTTATAGCTACAATCCTGGACAGAATTTTTGAAACAATTGACGTTGTCATGGTGTGCAAACGGCTTGTGACAGCACTTAGAAATGAGATGCCCCGCTACTGTCCCCCAGCCTCCCCCATTCAATGTTGGGTAATTTTTGGAGCAAGGCAGCAAATATCTTCTCATTATAGCCAACATTGAACGGGGGGAAAGGGGGGGAGACGTCCTCAACAGATTATGTCCAGGATTGAGCATCGAGTTGCCGCTATAAAGACGCCAAAGAAACGTCCACACACGACACACCCATTGTCTCTTTAGGTACACAATGAAATGCCACGTGTCAAAGTTGTCAATACAATACAATAGACTACTACCCTGGGACCAGCCTCTCTAACGTAAAAATAGACTACATATTTTGCGACATTTTTGCCGTAGCCTTGACGGCTTTAAACTTCGTTGATTCCCTTTAAAGGGTGTAAAAAGACCAGCAGCCTTTGCCATCGTGTGTTTTTATTTTTGTGAATTTCGTACAGCAGTCAGTTATTCTGGAAGCTGTGCAAAGCAAGTCGCTGACGACCTTGCGGTAAGGCGTTTTTTATGATAACTACCATGGATGAGGGACTTGAAGGCTTCATCATTGTAAAAATGTTTATTACAATGATAAAAGTGAATGATTTTCATTACTCAAAGTCACTTCAAGCCCCAAATTTGTGGTAGTTATGATGGAAAACACGCTTTTCTCTGTTTCTGCTGATGGGACAAATAAAAAATGCTTGAAAACAATGATTTTATGTGTATCAATGAAACACAAAGCTTTTAAATTTCAAGACTCTACTGGGTAAGTCAGAAAAAACAGGGGGTGTTTGGCGGACTGTGATGTCGCGTTTAGCCACCGGATCGTTGTGAACTAAGTTATTTCGTGCAGCCATAAATCTGACTCAGATCACAAACCTTTTCACCATCGCAATCGGCCATGTGATACTTTATTTTAACAAATATTTGTCCTCAGACTTTGTGTGGGAGTCTTGCAAACTGAGGAAACCGTTAACCAAGTACATTCGGCATTTTAGCCTTGCTAAAGCTGCAGGTACACGTGGTATTATCAGGAGAGAATGAAACAGTTCTGAAATTGTGTTTTCTCTCCTGGGATGCCTTGTCATAACTTGTCCTGCGAAAGAGAATATGTTTGAGAGATAGGAAAAGCGCATGCTTCTTTGTGTGTAAAGAGAATTCTTTCAACGAGATCAACCATGAAAAAACTATTTCATTTTTCCCTAATAATACCACATGTACCTGCAACTTAGCAAGGGTAAAATGCTGAAGGGGCTCTATCAAGGATTTCATAAGTGTGCAAAACTCCCATACAACGTCTTACGAAGAAAACCTTTTTTTGATTAACACATCAAGTGACCGATTTCGATGGGGAAAGGCTTATCATCTACGTTAGACCTCTGGCTGCAAGAAAAATTTAGTTCACTACGATCGGGTGGCTGAACGCAGCGTCAAAGTCCGCCAAACACCCCACGTTTTTTCTGACTCATCCGGTATGTCAAAGAGATGGAGTTGAGTCAGGTTTTAGCAGGTGTCGATACATTTTTATTGTAGAAAACATTGAAAAAAATCTCAAAAATCTCTGTTGGTTGTACCACAAAAATAAGAATGGCAATAATTCTTTCTTGAGTACGATTTAGAACAAACCCTTTGGTAAAAATTTGCACAAATAGTGGTTTTAATTTTACAATTTTTTGGTAAATACATTATGCCCCAAATTTTTACATTTCATCTGATGAATTCTCAAAATAATTCTTAAAGATATGAATTTTGCAAATTTCCGCCATTATGAATTACATAAAAATGAACCAAAATATTAATATTTCCAATCAACGGTGAGATTACATGAAAGTACAACGACTAGATGATTGAAACAAGATGAAAACGAAAATTTTTGTACCTTTGAGCAGAGAAATATTGCTTTGAAAATTCAGTCCAGGCAGCGTTATTCCGGAATTGCTTATGTACACAAATAAAAAAATTACGCCCAGCTTTAAGAATCATTTTCTTGGCTATCCGTTGTCCAATTTAAAAAATGTTTGTGTTTCATAAACATTGAGAGTGTGCTTGATGATATAGGCATGAAACAAATTTGAATTTTGAAGCTTCATGTTTTGGTATTTCTTCCACTTCCTGAATCACTGTGCATGTGTCTTTTATTCTTTCCAACAGCAAAAAATTGAAAACTAAAGTTTAAAGGTGCTTTCGAAAATGTCCATGATACAAATCATGGTTAGGCCCTTTGTAAAACCTCTGGTTTCGGGTGCGCTGCAAATTTTGACTTTTCAAACTTGTATCTCCGGTGTTTGGTGTATAATTTCTAAATGCAAGGTATGTGCATCCAAGTTGAAGATTGACACATTTAGCTGTGAACTCGTAGAGTATCTTATCGTTTTGCTCCTATTTCGAGTCAAAAGGGGGTATATTTTTCTGAGACACCCGGTAAACCAAAAATAGATTAATAAAATATACCTAAGTCTGTGCTGAATCACTGTAAGCGGACATAGAAAGCAGGGGCCTTAGTCTATCTACATCAATGGAATGCAACAGCTGTGGCAGTACATTCAATACAAGGTCCTAATTACAACAACAACAACATTTTAATAATTGAACTGAATAGACCTTTTAGCTATTCTACAAAAGAGCCTGGATCGAGCGTTATTTTTATACATTTTTATACGCGACGTTCGATCGAGCGGCGTTAGAGCTTCTATCACTATTGTGCACATTCGAAAATTCTACAAAATATAGCAAAATGTTGTTCGATTCTGATTCTTTTCAGAATAGCTAAAAGGTCTATTGTTATTGTTCTGACCTATGATATATAGTCCCAAATTTTGGCCCGGTAATGCCGTTCGTAGCGCCTTTTTTGTTGTGCCAATCAGAGATCAGAATTTCGTGGTGAAACAAAAGCGATTGTATAACAAGCCAATCAGACACTTTTAATCGATAATGAGGCTCGGAATGACAATTTTCGGGAAATTCTAACTTGAATTTTTGAGGTATGACAAATTGTTCGGTTTTTATGCTCGGTATGCTCGGTTGGCTTTCCGCAAAATGGAGGAACGACTGTTCGCTGCAATTGAAGAGAAGTTCGTGCAAACTTGCGGGAGTTAGGCCATACATGAAGTGTACGAAGGAGTATGTTTGGAAGTAAGCATTCACACTTTGTTTTCAAATATTCAGTTCTGATGAAGCGAAAGCGAAACATAAATGCAAGTTCTATATTTTTGAGAAATCTAATAATAACATATTTCATATTTTATTTCATATTTTTCATATTTCATATTTTAAACATATTTATACTGGGTACAAAATTCAACAAATATTGTTTTACAATTTGGCCCTGTCAAAAGTAAAGTTCCTTATATAATACATATAAGCAAATTAGATAAAGATTTACACCTGAATACAAAAAATATCTGTACAAAATTAAAGATGTTCGTACCCCAACTGTCTCAACCTTGATTTAAAAGAGTAGACTGAGGATATTGACCCAACTATCATAGCCTGTGTTTTGACGACATTCAAGGATAGCTTATTACCTTGAAGCATTTCTCGATATCAACAAGAGTTCAGCGTTTAACACCATGTGCATTTCTTCCAAGTTTTTGGAGGAATAGGAAATCATGGTATCATCAGCATACATGTTTACCTCGGCCTTCTTCAGTGCAAAGGGAAGATCATTTATATAAAGCAGAAAAAGAAGTGGTCCCAAACAGGAACCTTGCGGCACTCCGACATCAATATCTTTGATGTCAGAAGAGACGCCATTTACTTTGCAAAACTGCTTTCTGTTATTCAAATACGACCGGAACCAATCATGTTCCAAGCCATTGATACCATAGAAATTCAACTTATCGAGAAGAATACCATGATCAACGGTATCAAACGCCTTCTTAAGGTCAATGAAGATCATAGCTGTAAATTTCCCTTTATCAATGTTGACGAACCAGTCATTCGTGCATTTTAGAAGGCAAGTGACAACAGAGTGTATAGAGCAAAATCCGGACTGTTGGCTTACTTAACAAATTAATAATCTAATAATTAAATTCTAGAAACTGTCGGCTATTATTGTTTGAGAAGGAACATTATCGGACGCTTTCAGAACATCCCGAAAATAAATCCTGAACCCCGAAAGAACGACGAAAATAGATTATGAAAGCTTTGCAATCAGTTCAGTTTCATATAATTTAAAATTCCACTACATACAATTTATAGTCCTAACTACTATACTAATTATACCAATAAATAACAAAACTACAAAGATAAAAGATGAGTTACAAAAATTAATACAGTAATACAGAAAATTAATACGATAAATACAAGGAGGAACTAAATAAGTTGTATACAGCGAATTACTTAAAGGAGGAGCTCTCTCAATAGGTAAACTAATCGAGGAGGGAGCCCCCCCCATCCTAAGATAATATTAGGTGAATTTAGATTAATTTAAGTAATTATGTATTTTCTTTTCATAGGTTAGCAGAAATTGTGGCAGGGCAGTGTAGATTCACCGGTTGACATTTCTCAATTAGTAAATTTTCAGTTTTGTTTTGAACGATATTTTTAATGGAGCATTTCGGAGTTCCACTGGTAATGTATTCCAAAGTTTAGCACCAAGATATCGAATTGACTTTAGACCATATTGAAGACTGTTTTTCTGAGACATATATAAATCACCTTGACTGGCCTGTCTTGTGGAATACTGATGAACAGATGAACTAAATAAGAAAAAGTCATGAAAGCAACTAGGTGCGGTTTTATTATGAGAATCAAAAACAAAAGTTAAGAGTCGGAGTTCAAAAATTTCAGAAAGTTTTAGAAGTGTAAAATCATTGAAGATTTGAAGAGAGGGAGACATGCGAGGCAGAAATGAGATAGCTCTGACTGCTTTCTCTGTAATTTGAAAATTGGATCAATATATGATGCATAAGTTTGACCCCAAACAATAAGACCATATTGTTAAATGGGCAGCTTTCAGATCTTGAATCAATAACGACTGGAGTTCCTCAGGGCTCTTGCCTAGGACCTCTTCTTTTCATAATATACGTAAATGATCTTCATTTCTCTTTGGGACACTCATATGTTAACATGTACGCCGATGATACAAGCCTTTCTTTCTCTTCAAAGTCCATTCCTTTAATAAATGAATGCGTCAACGAGGACCTTGGATACCTTAAATCTTGGCTTAATGCAAACAAATTTGTTCCTCAATGTGACCAAGATACAAAATCTTTTGATAGGTGGTAGGAAGCGTTTGAACGACATAGAAAAGGTAGGGGGAGAAAAGCCTCTCTTTAATGTAGGGGAAGAAACTGTTTCTATCATAAACCATGGAAAATATCTGGGAATAATGGTTGATCAGCACTTGAACTGGAAAGAACAAATTTCTACCATCAAGACAAAAGTTTTTAGAGGAATAGGGATGTTAAAATACTCCAAAAAGTATCTCCCTCTTCGTCTTGTAGAACCATATTTTAGATATTGCTGCCCTGTATGGGGAAGCTGTGGCTCCACAGCAATAAACGAACTACAAAAACTTCAAAATCGGGCTGCAAGAATCGTTACTAACAGTAGATATGATGCTTCTGCAAAGCCTATTATCAAGAAACCAAGAAACTTGGATGGCACACTGTTAGTGAAATTATTCAAATGGAGACCTTGAGCATGGTATGCAAATCTATCAATGATCTGGCTCCCACTTAGCCTGTTAGCCAGACCCAATTTCAAAAGAAATAGTGGTCTGTTCAATACCGCCATAAAGCTTGTTCAAACCTCGTTTGAGAATTCCTCAGAATAATTTGCTGACCATTTGTAAAGAAGCCATTTACCCAGGAAACTCTTTGAAATTTTTCTGAAAAAGAATACTGCAATCTGAATGCGCCTTGATTACTTTTTGTCCCACCTTGCATAGAAATTTAATCTCTGACCTAAGGGTCTAATCATGCAATTGATTAAGCTGTCTCCCTTGCTGCACTAAACTAGTTCGCCCTTTGTTTTTATGATGATATTTTGAGCTACGAGATAATTATGCGCATACATTTTCCACAAAACTTAGAAAACAACCCTCTTGAAATAGAGGCTTTGAACAAGCTTTATGGCGGTATTGAACAGACCACTATTTCCTTTGAACTTGGGTCTGGCTAACAGGGTAGCTCCCACTTACCTTACAGAAATGTTCTCAAGACTCTCGGATACATGTAAGAGAGAATTACGCAATACTAGATCTGATTTAGAAATTCCCATGCGAAAATCTGCAAATGGCCAAAAATGCTTCTCATATAAAGGCGCGACAATGTGGAATTGTCTCAGCCTAGAATCAAAATTGTCCCCGACATTGAAAACTTTCAAAAAAAGCATAGCAAACCTTGCATTTAGCTAATTCTCTCTCATATCATATCTAGCATATGCATGATCATATCTACAATTCTTATACACTTTGCTAATAGCTGTATAGATCAAATTGATTGTAGTTTTATTTTAGATTTACGTGTAAATTTGGATAGTTTCTTTTCGTTTGTAAGTTTTTTTTAACAGGGTACATTGTAAAACAGTATAACTGAATGTTTTACCCTGTATAAATATTATAAAATAAGAAACAGGGGCGGTCTGGCACCATAATTGTAGGGGGGCTAGCAAACGAAAAGGGCCCGGTTAAGGGTGTGGCAGATAACCCTATACCCACTAAAGAAATCACCTTAAACACTCTCAGTCGATTCATGGTCGATATCAGATATTGACTAATAGACATGAAGAGCACGAGAGCACGAAGAGCAACTTTTATTTGAGAAAAACCTTCTGCACGTTTCGTACTTTATCTCAATCAAACGTTCTTTACAGTTAACTTAGATCCTAATATACCATCATGGTTCTTCATGGCTCCAAAATACAATTTCTTTAGAAATGATAATAAAAGCCAGTGTGGCAAATAAGAGTAATGACACTAGTCGCTCTCAACGCTCATTTCTTATCGTAGTATGTGCAATCTCTAAATTGAATTGACCAGGCCCGTCGGAACGAAATTCGCATTCGCCCCCTGGAAAATTTTTGCGGCCACGACCTTTACTTTGGCTTAGAATGCATCACCCAATATCATGCTTGCGATTAGTGACAAGAAAAATTTGATAGTTTTATGACAGTTATCCAATGAATCAGAGCAAGAGGAAAATTTATGGAGAAAGATTCTTTGCTTTGGCTTAGAATGCATCTCCCGATATCATGCTTACCATTAGCGGACAAGAAAACTTTGATAGCTTTATGACAGTTATCCAATGAATCAGAGCACGAGGAAAATTAAGGAAGATCCTTTTCTTTGGCTTAGAATGCATCTCCCGATATCATGCTTGTCATTAGCTCATTAGTGACAAGGAAACCTTGATAGTTTTGTGCCAGTTGTCCTATAAATCAGAGCACGAGAAAAATTTTGAAGAAAGATCCTTTACTTTGGCTTAGAATGTATCTCCCAATATCATGCTTTGCTATTAGCTCATTAGCGACAAGGAAACCTTGATAGAGTGGTGTCGCCCATTATGCCCATGTCGTCGCGAAGTTCTGAGTTAGATCCAAAAAGAGCAATTAATGAAAAAACCAACTAGCCAGATTATATCACCAACTAATGGAGAAAAAGATCACAGAGTATTGATTTTTTACGTAAACTCTTTATACTGATTTTAGTAGATTTTAAAGAAGGGGGAAAAACGTCGTTTTCTTCTAGCGTCGCCAATTATGGCCGCAGTAGAAACAATAAACACTACTCTCCGGTAAAAAGTTTTAATAAGAAGAACATCTTTAATTACTGTTCTTTGTTTATCATTTGGTACTTTAAACCCAAAAAATCAATGAGAATTAACCTAAACTTTGAGTTTTGGCAATTGAAATACATGCTTCGAGTTGTTCTAAATCCTGCCTTATCTCTTTTGATTGGATGGATGACTTTTGGCATAGTTTCTAAAATGAAAATAGACTTGATAGAATGCTGTGTTTTTTTTGTTTCGATGATTTACCAAGTCAGTAAATAAGATCTTAACCCAGATTGGTGTTTTTTCTAACAAAATGTTGCATTCTAATATTTTGAAGCGATTGGAAACTTCTTTGGTAAACTGATGGGCATAATGGGCGACGAAAATAGCAATTAGCAGTACCCAGACTTCATAACCTTAAATCTGAATCAGAAGTCAATTTGCTTTGGTTTCATTGTAGATTTCCTCTCAAGACACAGGACTTCTGAAAAATCAAAGCATATTTGAAAAATTTCAAACCGCAAGGTGCCGAGCGAACGAAAAAGAAGGAAGGAATGTAAATAGAATCATGAAATTTGCAATACTTGAAAGAATCAATTAGAGATATGCACAAACCATCTCGTCGGGTTTCAATGAAAATGAACTGAAACTTCAGTGAAGGTCAAATCATGATAAAACAGATGTCAGCGAAGATTTTCCGCGCAATTGCAATTTTATTACTAGTCGTCAGTCCCCTGAAATTTAATTTCTTTTGCTAGCCGGCCATAATGGGCGACCGGCCATAATGGGCGACGCTACTCTAGTTTTGTGACAGATCTGACTGAGAATATGCTACTTTTAGTTTATTTTGACGTTTTGGGTCTAATCATGTAAAATGTCGGGCCTATCACAAACTGCTTTCAATATTCTGGGTCTTCGTCAAGCCCAAGAGTTTGGTCTGGGTCTACGACTCTACGCAAAGTTCTTTTGGGTCTACGAGTTTTGGGTCTGGCTTGGAAAACCCGTACCTCTTTTTGCCACGGGAAGTGGACCCTCACCCTCGTTGTTAGTCTGGCCCACTAGTCAAATTTCCCTAAAAGATGCCTTGCTGATGCGATGGTAGCTACAATGGGGGTTCCACATAAAACCTATACGGAGGTCATGGGAACCATGGGGGGGGGGGCAGGAGGACTGCACTCTATATTTAAGCTCTTATGGTTGCAGGTCCTCACATGTTCATGGGACAGAAAGGGGGCAGAGGGACTCCATGCAATGAAGTCCCTGAAACTATTTGTAATGAATTGAGTGATATTGACGTAACCCGCAGGTATTACAGTCTTATTTGGGGTCCTACAATGACTAACATCAGCTAATTAGAGCACACTTTTGAATTGCTTCTATTGTATAGGTAAATTCAAAATTAGCAGAAAGACAAATTTCAGAGAATTATTCTGAAACTGTCTGCAGAGATCAAGAACTTATCTGTAGTCCCCATTGCTTCATTTCTACGTGATAATGAACTTCCACATTAATTCAAATTATATAAATTTTCTCTTCAAACTTTTGCGAAAAGGGCCCGTAATTTTTTTTTAACTTTACATGTCAGAGGGCCCGGGGGGCGATCGCCACTTTGCCCCCCGGGCCAGACCGCGCCTGTTGCAGTATTTAGCTGTCTACAGAGTATTTGTCAATTTACCCTCCTTTGCAGAATATGGCGTATTTAGGTATATTACTGTATATTAGAGAGCCCCTAGGTATTTAGCAGTATTTAGCTGTCTACAGAGTATTTGTCAATTTACCCTCCTTTGCAGAATATGGCGTATTTAGGTATATTACTGTATATTAGAGAGCCCCTAGGTATTTAGCAGTATTTAGCTGTGTACAGAGTATTTGTCAATTTACCCTCCTTTGCAGAATATGGCGTATTTAGGTATATTGCTGTATATTAGAGAGCCCCTAGGTATTTAGCAGTATTTAGCTGTCTACAGAGTATTTGTCAATTTACCCTCCTTTGCAGAATATGGCGTATTTAGGTATATTGCTGTATATTAGAGAACCCCTAGGTATTTAGCAGTATTTAGCTGTCTACAGAGTATTTGTCAATATACCCTCCTTTGCAGAATATGGCGTATTTAGGTATATTACTGTATAGTAGAGAACCCCTAGGTATTTAGCAGTATTTAGCTGTCAGCAGAGTATTTGTCAATTTACCCTCCTTTGCAGAATATGGCGTATTTAGGTATATTGCTGTATAGTAGATAACCCCTAGGTATTTAGCAGTATTTAGCTGTCAGCAGAGTATTTGTCAATTTACCCTCCTTTGCAGAATATGGCGTATTTAGGTATATTACTGTATATTAGAGAACCCCTAGGTATTTAGCAGTATTTAGCTGTCAGCAGAGTATTTGTCAATTTACCCTCCTTTGCAGAATATGGCGTATTTAGGTATATTACTGTATATTAGAGAACCCCTAGGTATTTAGCAGTATTTAGCTGTCTACAGAGTATTTGTCAATTTACCCTCCTTTGCAGAATATGGCGTATTTAGGTATATTGCTGTATAGTAGAGAACCCCTAGGTATTTAGCAGTATTTAGCTGTCTACAGAGTATTTGTCAATATACCCTCCTTTGCAGAATATGGCGTATTTAGGTATATTACTGTATATTAGAGAACCCCTAGGTATTTAGCAGTATTTAGCTGTCTACAGAGTATTTGTCAATATACCCTCCTTTGCAGAATATGGCGTATTTAGGTATATTACTGTATATTAGAGAACCCCTAGGTATTTAGCAGTATTTAGCTGTCAGCAGAGTATTTGTCAATTTACCCTCCTTTGCAGAATATGGCGTATTTAGGTATATTGCTGTATAGTAGAGAACCCCTAGGTATTTAGCAGTATTTAGCTGTCTACAGAGTATTTGTCAATTTACCCTCCTTTGCAGAATATGGCGTATTTAGGTATATTACTGTATATTAGAGAACCCCTAGGTATTTAGCAGTATTTAGCTGTGTACAGAGTATTTGTCAATTTACCCTCCTTTGCAGAATATGGCGTATTTAGGTATATTGCTGTATATTAGAGAGCCCCTAGGTATTTAGCAGTATTTAGCTGTGTACAGAGTATTTGTCAATTTACCCTCCTTTGCAGAATATGGCGTATTTAGGTATATTGCTGTATATTAGAGAACCCCTAGGTATTTAGCAGTATTTAGCTGTGTACAGAGTATTTGTCAATTTACCCTCCTTTGCAGAATATGGCGTATTTAGGTATGTTACTGTATATTAGAGAACCCCTAGGTATTTAGCAGTATTTAGCTGTCTACAGAGTATTTGTCAATTTACCCTCCTTTGCAGAATATGGCGTATTTAGGTATATTGCTGTATATTAGAGAGCCCCTAGGTATTTAGCAGTATTTAGCTGTCTACAGAGTATTTGTCAATTTACCCTCCTTTGCAGAATATGGCGTATTTAGGTATATTGCTGTATATTAGAGAACCCCTAGGTATTTAGCAGTATTTAGCTGTCTACAGAGTATTTGTCAATTTACCCTCCTTTGCAGAATATGGCGTATTTAGGTATATTACTGTATATTAGAGAGCCCCTAGGTATTTAGCAGTATTTAGCTGTCTACAGAGTATTTGTCAATTTACCCTCCTTTGCAGAATATGGCGTATTTAGGTATATTGCTGTATATTAGAGAACCCCTAGGTATTTAGCAGTATTTAGCTGTCTACAGAGTATTTGTCAATTTACCCTCCTTTGCAGAATATGGCGTATTTAGGTATATTGCTGTATATTAGAGAACCCCTAGGTATTTAGCAGTATTTAGCTGTCTACAGAGTATTTGTCAATTTACCCTCCTTTGCAGAATATGGCGTATTTAGGTATATTGCTGTATATTAGAGAGCCCCTAGGTATTTAGCAGTATTTAGCTGTCTACAGAGTATTTGTCAATTTACCCTCCTTTGCAGAATATGGCGTATTTAGGTATATTACTGTATATTAGAGAGCCCCTAGGTATTTAGCAGTATTTAGCTGTGTACAGAGTATTTGTCAATTTACCCTCCTTTGCAGAATATGGCGTATTTAGGTATATTGCTGTATATTAGAGAGCCCCTAGGTATTTAGCAGTATTTAGCTGTCTACAGAGTATTTGTCAATTTACCCTCCTTTGCAGAATATGGCGTATTTAGGTATATTGCTGTATATTAGAGAACCCCTAGGTATTTAGCAGTATTTAGCTGTCTACAGAGTATTTGTCAATTTACCCTCCTTTGCAGAATATGGCGTATTTAGGTATATTGCTGTATATTAGAGAGCCCCTAGGTATTTAGCAGTATTTAGCTGTCTACAGAGTATTTGTCAATTTACTCTCCTTTGCAGAATATGGCGTATTTAGGTATATTGCTGTATATTAGAGAGCCCCTAGGTATTTAGCAGTATTTAGCTGTCTACAGAGTATTTGTCAATTTACCCTCCTTTGCAGAATACGGCGTAGTTAGGTATATTGCTGTATATTAGAGAACCCCTAGGTATTTAGCAGTATTTAGCTGTCTACAGAGTATTTGTCAATTTACCCTCCTTTGCAGAATATGGCGTATTTAGGTATATTGCTGTATATTAGAGAACCCCTAGGTATTTAGCAGTATTTAGCTGTCTACAGAGTATTTGTCAATTTACCCTCCTTTGCAGAATATGGCGTATTTAGGTATATTACTGTATATTAGAGAGCCCCTAGGTATTTAGCAGTATTTAGCTGTCTACAGAGTATTTGTCAATTTACCCTCCTTTGCAGAATATGGCGTATTTAGGTATATTGCTGTATATTAGAGAACCCCTAGGTATTTAGCAGTATTTAGCTGTGTACAGAGTATTTGTCAATTTACCCTCCTTTGCAGAATATGGCGTATTTAGGTATATTGCTGTATATTAGAGAGCCCCTAGATATTTAGCAGTATTTAGCTGTCTACAGAGTATTTGTCAATTTTCCCTCCTTTGCAGAATATGGCGTGTTTAGGTATATTACTGTATATTAGAGAACCCCTAGGTATTTAGCAGTATTTAGCTGTCAGCAGATTATTTGTCAATTTACCCTCCTTTGCAGAATATGGCGTATTTAGGTATATTACTGTATATTAGAGAGCCCCTAGGTATTTAGCAGTATTTAGCTGTCAGCAGATTATTTGTCAATTTACCCTCCTTTGCAGAATATGGCGTATTTAGGTATATTACTGTATATTAGAGAGCCCCTAGGTATTTAGCAGTATTTAGCTGTGTACAGAGTATTTGTCAATTTACCCTCCTTTGCAGAATATGGCGTATTTAGGTATATTGCTGTATATTAGAGAACCCCTAGGTATTTAGCAGTATTTAGCTGTGTACAGAGTATTTGTCAATTTACCCTCCTTTGCAGAATATGGCGTATTTAGGTATATTGCTGTATATTAGAGAGCCCCTAGATATTTAGCAGTATTTAGCTGTCTACAGAGTATTTGTCAATTTTCCCTCCTTTGCAGAATATGGCGTGTTTAGGTATATTACTGTATATTAGAGAACCCCTAGGTATTTAGCAGTATTTAGCTGTCAGCAGATTATTTGTCAATTTACCCTCCTTTACAGAATATGGCGTATTTAGGTATATTACTGTATATTGGAGAGCCCCTAGGTATTTAGCAGTATTTAGCTGTGTACAGAGTATTTGTCAATTTACCCTCCTTTGCAGAATATGGCGTATTTAGGTATATTGCTGTATATTAGAGAACCCCTAGGTATTTAGCAGTATTTAGCTGTCTACAGAGTATTTGTCAATTTACCCTCCTTTGCAGAATATGGCGTATTTAGGTATATTGCTGTATATTAGAGAGCCCCTAGGTATTTAGCAGTATTTAGCTGTCTACAGAGTATTTGTCAATTTTCCCTCCTTTGCAGAATATGGCGTATTTAGGTATATTGCTGTATATTAGAGAACCCCTAGGTATTTAGCAGTATTTAGCTGTCTACAGAGTATTTGTCAATTTACCCTCCTTTGCAGAATATGGCGTATTTAGGTATATTGCTGTATATTAGAGAGCCCCTAGGTATTTAGCAGTATTTAGCTGTCTACAGAGTATTTGTCAATTTACCCTCCTTTGCAGAATATGGCGTATTTAGGTATATTACTGTATATTAGAGAACCCCTAGGTATTTAGCAGTATTTAGCTGTCAGCAGATTATTTGTCAATTTACCCTCCTTTGCAGAATATGGCGTATTTAGGTATATTACTGTATATTAGAGAGCCCCTAGGTATTTAGCAGTATTTAGCTGTGTACAGAGTATTTGTCAATTTACCCTCCTTTGCAGAATATGGCGTATTTAGGTATATTGCTGTATATTAGAGAACCCCTAGGTATTTAGCAGTATTTAGCTGTCTACAGAGTATTCGTCAATTTACCCTCCTTTGCAGAATATGGCGTATTTAGGTATATTACTGTATATTAGAGAACCCCTAGGTATTTAGCAGTATTTAGCTGTCAGCAGAGTATTTGTCAATATACCCTCCTTTGCAGAATATGGCGTATTTAGGTATATTGCTGTATATTAGAGAACCCCTAGGTATTTAGCAGTATTTAGCTGTCTACAGAGTATTTGTCAATTTACCCTCCTTTGCAGAATATGGCGTATTTAGGTATATTACTGTATATTAGAGAGCCCCTAGGTATTTAGCAGTATTTAGCTGTCTACAGAGTATTTGTCAATTTTCCCTCCTTTGCAGAATATGGCGTATTTAGGTATATTACTGTATAGTAGAGAACCCCTAGGTATTTAGCAGTATTTAGCTGTCTACAGAGTATTTGTCAATTTACCCTCCTTTGCAGAATATGGCGTATTTAGGTATATTGCTGTATATTAGAGAACCCCTAGGTATTTAGCAGTATTTAGCTGTGTACAGAGTATTTGTCAATTTACCCTCCTTTGCAGAATATGGCGTATTTAGGTATATTGCTGTATATTAGAGAACCCTTAGGTATTTAGCAGTATTTAGCTGTCTACAGAGTATTTGTCAATTTACCCTCCTTTGCAGAATATGGCGTATTTAGGTATATTACTGTATATTAGAGAGCCCCTAGGTATTTAGCAGTATTTAGCTGTGTACAGAGTATTTGTCAATTTACCCTCCTTTGCAGAATATGGCGTATTTAGGTATATTGCTGTATATTAGAGAGCCCCTAGGTATTTAGCAGTATTTAGCTGTCTACAGAGTATTTGTCAATATACCCTCCTTTGCAGAATATGGCGTATTTAGGTATATTGCTGTATATTAGAGAACCCCTAGGTATTTAGCAGTATTTAGCTGTGTACAGAGTATTTGTCAATTTACCCTCCTTTGCAGAATATGGCGTATTTAGGAATATTGCTGTATATTAGAGAGCCCCTAGGTATTTAGCAGTATTTAGCTGTGTACAGAGTATTTGTCAATTTACCCTCCTTTGCAGAATATGGCGTATTTAGGTATATTGCTGTATATTAGAGAACCCCTAGGTATTTAGCAGTATTTAGCTGTCTACAGAGTATTTGTCAATTTACCCTCCTTTGCAGAATATGGCGTATTTAGGTATATTGCTGTATATTAGGGAGCCCCTAGGTATTTAGCAGTATTTAGCTGTCTACAGAGTATTTGTCAATTTACCCTCCTTTGCAGAATATGGCGTATTTAGGTATATTGCTGTATATTAGAGAACCCCTAGGTATTTAGCTGTATTTAGCTGTCTACAGAGTATTTGTCAATATACCCTCCTTTGCAGAATATGGCGTATTTAGGTATATTGCTGTATAGTAGAGAACCCCTAGGTATTTAGCAGTATTTAGCTGTCTACAGAGTATTTGTCAATTTACCCTCCTTTGCAGAATATGGCGTATTTAGGTATATTGCTGTATATTAGAGAGCCCCTAGGTATTTAGCAGTATTTAGCTGTCTACAGAGTATTTGTCAATTTACCCTCCTTTGCAGAATATGGCGTATTTAGGTATATTGCTGTATATTAGAGAACCCCTAGGTATTTACCTGTATTTAACTGTCAGCAGAGTATTTGTCAATATACCCTCCTTTGCAGAATATGGCGTATTTAGGTATATTGCTGTATATTAGAGAACCCCTAGGTATTTAGCAGTATTTAGCTGTCTACAGAGTATTTGTCAATTTACCCTCCTTTGCAGAATATGGCGTATTTAGGTATATTGCTGTATATTAGAGAGCCCCTAGGTATTTAGCAGTATTTAGCTGTCTACAGAGTATTTGTCAATTTACCCTCCTTTGCAGAATATGGCGTATTTAGGTATATTGCTGTATATTAGAGAACCCCTAGGTATTTAGCAGTATTTAGCTGTCTACAGAGTATTTGTCAATATACCCTCCTTTGCAGAATATGGCGTATTTAGGTATATTGCTGTATATTAGAGAACCCCTAGGTATTTAGCAGTATTTAGCTGTCTACAGAGTATTTGTCAATTTACCCTCCTTTGCAGAATATGGCGTATTTAGGTATATTGCTGTATATTAGAGAGCCCCTAGGTATTTAGCAGTATTTAGCTGTCTACAGAGTATTTGTCAATTTACCCTCCTTTGCAGAATATGGCGTATTTAGGTATATTGCTGTATATTAGAGAACCCCTAGGTATTTAGCTGTATTTAACTGTCAGCAGAGTATTTGTCAATATACCCTCCTTTGCAGAATATGGCGTATTTAGGTATATTGCTGTATAGTAGAGAACCCCTAGGTATTTAGCAGTATTTAGCTGTCTACAGAGTATTTGTCAATTTACCCTCCTTTGCAGAATATGGCGTATTTAGGTATATTACTGTATATTAGAGAGCCCCTAGGTATTTAGCAGTATTTAGCTGTGTACAGAGTATTTGTCAATTTACCCTCCTTCGCAGAATATGGCGTATTTAGGTATATTGCTGTATATTAGAGAACCCCTAGGTATTTAGCAGTATTTAGCTGTCTACAGAGTATTTGTCAATTTACCCTCCTTTGCAGAATATGGCGTATTTAGGTATATTGCTGTATAGTAGAGAACCCCTAGGTATTTAGCAGTATTTAGCTGTCTACAGAGTATTTGTCAATTTACCCTCCTTTGCTGAATATGGCGCATTTAGGTATATTACTGTATATTAGAGAACCCCTAGGTATTTAGCAGTATTTAGCTGTCAGCAGAGTATTTGTCAATTTACCCTCCTTTGCAGAATATGGCGTATTTAGGTATATTGCTGTATATTAGAGAACCCCTAGGTATTTAGCAGTATTTAGCTGTCTACAGAGTATTTGTCAATTTACCCTCCTTTGCAGAATATGGCGTATTTAGGTATATTACTGTATATTAGAGAGCCCCTAGGTATTTAGCAGTATTTAGCTGTCTACAGAGTATTTGTCAATTTACCCTCCTTTGCAGAATATGGCGTATTTAGGTATATTGCTGTATATTAGAGAACCCCTAGGTATTTAGCAGTATTTAGCTGTCTACAGAGTATTTGTCAATTTACCCTCCTTTGCAGAATATGGCGTATTTAGGTATATTGCTGTATATTAGAGAACCCCTAGGTATTTAGCAGTATTTAGCTGTCTACAGAGTATTTGTCAATTTACCCTCCTTTGCAGAATATGGCGTATTTAGGTATATTGCTGTATATTAGAGAGCCCCTAGGTATTTAGCAGTATTTAGCTGTCTACAGAGTATTTGTCAATTTACCCTCCTTTGCAGAATATGGCGTATTTAGGTATATTACTGTATATTAGAGAGCCCCTAGGTATTTAGCAGTATTTAGCTGTGTACAGAGTATTTGTCAATTTACCCTCCTTTGCAGAATATGGCGTATTTAGGTATATTGCTGTATATTAGAGAGCACCTAGGTATTTAGCAGTATTTAGCTGTCTACAGAGTATTTGTCAATTTACCCTCCTTTGCAGAATATGGCGTATTTAGGTATATTGCTGTATATTAGAGAACCCCTAGGTATTTAGCAGTATTTAGCTGTCTACAGAGTATTTGTCAATTTACCCTCCTTTGCAGAATATGGCGTATTTAGGTATATTGCTGTATATTAGAGAACCCCTAGGTATTTAGCAGTATTTAGCTGTGTACAGAGTATTTGTCAATTTACCCTCCTTTGCAGAATATGGCGTATTTAGGTATGTTACTGTATATTAGAGAACCCCTAGGTATTTAGCAGTATTTAGCTGTCTACAGAGTATTTGTCAATTTACCCTCCTTTGCAGAATATGGCGTATTTAGGTATATTGCTGTATATTAGAGAGCCCCTAGGTATTTAGCAGTATTTAGCTGTCTACAGAGTATTTGTCAATTTACCCTCCTTTGCAGAATATGGCGTATTTAGGTATATTGCTGTATATTAGAGAACCCCTAGGTATTTAGCAGTATTTAGCTGTCTACAGAGTATTTGTCAATTTACCCTCCTTTGCAGAATATGGCGTATTTAGGTATATTACTGTATATTAGAGAGCCCCTAGGTATTTAGCAGTATTTAGCTGTCTACAGAGTATTTGTCAATTTACCCTCCTTTGCAGAATATGGCGTATTTAGGTATATTGCTGTATATTAGAGAACCCCTAGGTATTTAGCAGTATTTAGCTGTCTACAGAGTATTTGTCAATTTACCCTCCTTTGCAGAATATGGCGTATTTAGGTATATTGCTGTATATTAGAGAACCCCTAGGTATTTAGCAGTATTTAGCTGTCTACAGAGTATTTGTCAATTTACCCTCCTTTGCAGAATATGGCGTATTTAGGTATATTGCTGTATATTAGAGAGCCCCTAGGTATTTAGCAGTATTTAGCTGTCTACAGAGTATTTGTCAATTTACCCTCCTTTGCAGAATATGGCGTATTTAGGTATATTACTGTATATTAGAGAGCCCCTAGGTATTTAGCAGTATTTAGCTGTGTACAGAGTATTTGTCAATTTACCCTCCTTTGCAGAATATGGCGTATTTAGGTATATTGCTGTATATTAGAGAGCCCCTAGGTATTTAGCAGTATTTAGCTGTCTACAGAGTATTTGTCAATTTACCCTCCTTTGCAGAATATGGCGTATTTAGGTATATTGCTGTATATTAGAGAACCCCTAGGTATTTAGCAGTATTTAGCTGTCTACAGAGTATTTGTCAATTTACCCTCCTTTGCAGAATATGGCGTATTTAGGTATATTGCTGTATATTAGAGAGCCCCTAGGTATTTAGCAGTATTTAGCTGTCTACAGAGTATTTGTCAATTTACTCTCCTTTGCAGAATATGGCGTATTTAGGTATATTGCTGTATATTAGAGAGCCCCTAGGTATTTAGCAGTATTTAACTGTCTACAGAGTATTTGTCAATTTACCCTCCTTTGCAGAATACGGCGTAGTTAGGTATATTGCTGTATATTAGAGAACCCCTAGGTATTTAGCAGTATTTAGCTGTCTACAGAGTATTTGTCAATTTACCCTCCTTTGCAGAATATGGCGTATTTAGGTATATTGCTGTATATTAGAGAACCCCTAGGTATTTAGCAGTATTTAGCTGTCTACAGAGTATTTGTCAATTTACCCTCCTTTGCAGAATATGGCGTATTTAGGTATATTACTGTATATTAGAGAGCCCCTAGGTATTTAGCAGTATTTAGCTGTCTACAGAGTATTTGTCAATTTACCCTCCTTTGCAGAATATGGCGTATTTAGGTATATTGCTGTATATTAGAGAACCCCTAGGTATTTAGCAGTATTTAGCTGTGTACAGAGTATTTGTCAATTTACCCTCCTTTGCAGAATATGGCGTATTTAGGTATATTGCTGTATATTAGAGAGCCCCTAGATATTTAGCAGTATTTAGCTGTCTACAGAGTATTTGTCAATTTTCCCTCCTTTGCAGAATATGGCGTGTTTAGGTATATTACTGTATATTAGAGAACCCCTAGGTATTTAGCAGTATTTAGCTGTCAGCAGATTATTTGTCAATTTACCCTCCTTTGCAGAATATGGCGTATTTAGGTATATTACTGTATATTAGAGAGCCCCTAGGTATTTAGCAGTATTTAGCTGTCAGCAGATTATTTGTCAATTTACCCTCCTTTGCAGAATATGGCGTATTTAGGTATATTACTGTATATTAGAGAGCCCCTAGGTATTTAGCAGTATTTAGCTGTGTACAGAGTATTTGTCAATTTACCCTCCTTTGCAGAATATGGCGTATTTAGGTATATTGCTGTATATTAGAGAACCCCTAGGTATTTAGCAGTATTTAGCTGTGTACAGAGTATTTGTCAATTTACCCTCCTTTGCAGAATATGGCGTATTTAGGTATATTGCTGTATATTAGAGAGCCCCTAGATATTTAGCAGTATTTAGCTGTCTACAGAGTATTTGTCAATTTTCCCTCCTTTGCAGAATATGGCGTGTTTAGGTATATTACTGTATATTAGAGAACCCCTAGGTATTTAGCAGTATTTAGCTGTCAGCAGATTATTTGTCAATTTACCCTCCTTTGCAGAATATGGCGTATTTAGGTATATTACTGTATATTGGAGAGCCCCTAGGTATTTAGCAGTATTTAGCTGTGTACAGAGTATTTGTCAATTTACCCTCCTTTGCAGAATATGGCGTATTTAGGTATATTGCTGTATATTAGAGAACCCCTAGGTATTTAGCAGTATTTAGCTGTCTACAGAGTATTTGTCAATTTACCCTCCTTTGCAGAATATGGCGTATTTAGGTATATTGCTGTATATTAGAGAGCCCCTAGGTATTTAGCAGTATTTAGCTGTCTACAGAGTATTTGTCAATTTTCCCTCCTTTGCAGAATATGGCGTATTTAGGTATATTGCTGTATATTAGAGAACCCCTAGGTATTTAGCAGTATTTAGCTGTCTACAGAGTATTTGTCAATTTACCCTCCTTTGCAGAATATGGCGTATTTAGGTATATTGCTGTATATTAGAGAGCCCCTAGGTATTTAGCAGTATTTAGCTGTCTACAGAGTATTTGTCAATTTACCCTCCTTTGCAGAATATGGCGTGTTTAGGTATATTACTGTATATTAGAGAACCCCTAGGTATTTAGCAGTATTTAGCTGTCAGCAGATTATTTGTCAATTTACCCTCCTTTGCAGAATATGGCGTATTTAGGTATATTACTGTATATTAGAGAGCCCCTAGGTATTTAGCAGTATTTAGCTGTGTACAGAGTATTTGTCAATTTACCCTCCTTTGCAGAATATGGCGTATTTAGGTATATTGCTGTATATTAGAGAACCCCTAGGTATTTAGCAGTATTTAGCTGTCTACAGAGTATTCGTCAATTTACCCTCCTTTGCAGAATATGGCGTATTTAGGTATATTACTGTATATTAGAGAACCCCTAGGTATTTAGCAGTATTTAGCTGTCAGCAGAGTATTTGTCAATATACCCTCCTTTGCAGAATATGGCGTATTTAGGTATATTGCTGTATATTAGAGAACCCCTAGGTATTTAGCAGTATTTAGCTGTCTACAGAGTATTTGTCAATTTACCCTCCTTTGCAGAATATGGCGTATTTAGGTATATTGCTGTATATTAGAGAGCCCCTAGGTATTTAGCAGTATTTAGCTGTCTACAGAGTATTTGTCAATTTTCCCTCCTTTGCAGAATATGGCGTATTTAGGTATATTGCTGTATATTAGAGAACCCCTAGGTATTTAGCAGTATTTAGCTGTCTACAGAGTATTTGTCAATATACCCTCCTTTGCAGAATATGGCGTATTTAGGTATATTGCTGTATATTAGAGAACCCCTAGGTATTTAGCAGTATTTAGCTGTGTACAGAGTATTTGTCAATTTACCCTCCTTTGCAGAATATGGCGTATTTAGGTATATTGCTGTATATTAGAGAACCCTTAGGTATTTAGCAGTATTTAGCTGTCTACAGAGTATTTGTCAATTTACCCTCCTTTGCAGAATATGGCGTATTTAGGTATATTACTGTATATTAGAGAGCCCCTAGGTATTTAGCAGTATTTAGCTGTGTACAGAGTATTTGTCAATTTACCCTCCTTTGCAGAATATGGCGTATTTAGGTATATTGCTGTATATTAGAGAGCCCCTAGGTATTTAGCAGTATTTAGCTGTCTACAGAGTATTTGTCAATATACCCTCCTTTGCAGAATATGGCGTATTTAGGTATATTGCTGTATATTAGAGAACCCCTAGGTATTTAGCAGTATTTAGCTGTGTACAGAGTATTTGTCAATTTACCCTCCTTTGCAGAATATGGCGTATTTAGGAATATTGCTGTATATTAGAGAGCCCCTAGGTATTTAGCAGTATTTAGCTGTGTACAGAGTATTTGTCAATTTACCCTCCTTTGCAGAATATGGCGTATTTAGGTATATTGCTGTATATTAGAGAACCCCTAGGTATTTAGCAGTATTTAGCTGTCTACAGAGTATTTGTCAATTTACCCTCCTTTGCAGAATATGGCGTATTTAGGTATATTGCTGTATATTAGGGAGCCCCTAGGTATTTAGCAGTATTTAGCTGTCTACAGAGTATTTGTCAATTTACCCTCCTTTGCAGAATATGGCGTATTTAGGTATATTGCTGTATATTAGAGAACCCCTAGGTATTTAGCTGTATTTAGCTGTCTACAGAGTATTTGTCAATATACCCTCCTTTGCAGAATATGGCGTATTTAGGTATATTGCTGTATAGTAGAGAACCCCTAGGTATTTAGCAGTATTTAGCTGTCTACAGAGTATTTGTCAATTTACCCTCCTTTGCAGAATATGGCGTATTTAGGTATATTGCTGTATATTAGAGAGCCCCTAGGTATTTAGCAGTATTTAGCTGTCTACAGAGTATTTGTCAATTTACCCTCCTTTGCAGAATATGGCGTATTTAGGTATATTGCTGTATATTAGAGAACCCCTAGGTATTTACCTGTATTTAACTGTCAGCAGAGTATTTGTCAATATACCCTCCTTTGCAGAATATGGCGTATTTAGGTATATTGCTGTATATTAGAGAACCCCTAGGTATTTAGCAGTATTTAGCTGTCTACAGAGTATTTGTCAATTTACTCTCCTTTGCAGAATATGGCGTATTTAGGTATATTGCTGTATATTAGAGAGCCCCTAGGTATTTAGCAGTATTTAGCTGTCTACAGAGTATTTGTCAATTTACCCTCCTTTGCAGAATATGGCGTATTTAGGTATATTGCTGTATATTAGAGAACCCCTAGGTATTTAGCAGTATTTAGCTGTCTACAGAGTATTTGTCAATATACCCTCCTTTGCAGAATATGGCGTATTTAGGTATATTGCTGTATATTAGAGAACCCCTAGGTATTTAGCAGTATTTAGCTGTCTACAGAGTATTTGTCAATTTACCCTCCTTTGCAGAATATGGCGTATTTAGGTATATTGCTGTATATTAGAGAGCCCCTAGGTATTTAGCAGTATTTAGCTGTCTACAGAGTATTTGTCAATTTACCCTCCTTTGCAGAATATGGCGTATTTAGGTATATTGCTGTATATTAGAGAACCCCTAGGTATTTAGCTGTATTTAACTGTCAGCAGAGTATTTGTCAATATACCCTCCTTTGCAGAATATGGCGTATTTAGGTATATTGCTGTATAGTAGAGAACCCCTAGGTATTTAGCAGTATTTAGCTGTCTACAGAGTATTTGTCAATTTACCCTCCTTTGCAGAATATGGCGTATTTAGGTATATTACTGTATATTAGAGAGCCCCTAGGTATTTAGCAGTATTTAGCTGTGTACAGAGTATTTGTCAATTTACCCTCCTTCGCAGAATATGGCGTATTTAGGTATATTGCTGTATATTAGAGAACCCCTAGGTATTTAGCAGTATTTAGCTGTCTACAGAGTATTTGTCAATTTACCCTCCTTTGCAGAATATGGCGTATTTAGGTATATTGCTGTATAGTAGAGAACCCCTAGGTATTTAGCAGTATTTAGCTGTCTACAGAGTATTTGTCAATTTACCCTCCTTTGCTGAATATGGCGCATTTAGGTATATTACTGTATATTAGAGAACCCCTAGGTATTTAGCAGTATTTAGCTGTCAGCAGAGTATTTGTCAATTTTCCCTCCTTTGCAGAATATGGCGTATTTAGGTATATTGCTGTATATTAGAGAGCCCCTAGGTATTTAGCAGTATTTAGCTGTCTACAGAGTATTTGTCAATTTACCCTCCTTTGCAGAATATGGCGTATTTAGGTATATTGCTGTATATTAGAGAACCCCTAGGTATTTAGCAGTATTTAGCTGTCTACAGAGTATTTGTCAATTTACCCTCCTTTGCAGAATATGGCGCATTTAGGTATATTACTGTATATTAGAGAACCCCTAGGTATTTAGCAGTATTTAGCTGTCAGCAGAGTATTTGTCAATTTACCCTCCTTTGCAGAATATGGCGTATTTAGGTATATTGCTGTATATTAGAGAACCCCTAGGTATTTAGCAGTATTTAGCTGTCTACAGAGTATTTGTCAATTTACCCTCCTTTGCAGAATATGGCGTATTTAGGTATATTGCTGTATATTAGAGAACCCCTAGGTATTTAGCAGTATTTAGCTGTCAGCAGAGTATTTGTCAATTTACCCTCCTTTGCAGAATATGGCGCATTTAGGTATATTGCTGTATATTAGAGAACCCCTAGGTATTTAGCAGTATTTAGCTGTCTACAGAGTATTTGTCAATTTACCCTCCTTTGCAGAATATGGCGTATTTAGGTATATTACTGTATATTAGAGAACCCCTAGGTATTTAGCAGTATTTAGCTGTCAGCAGAGTATTTGTCAATTTACCCTCCTTTGCTGAATATGGCGTATTTAGGTATATTACTGTATATTAGAGAACCCCTAGGTATTTAGCAGTATTTAGCTGTCTACAGAGTATTTGTCAATTGACCCTCCTTTGCAGAATATGGCGCATTTAGGTATATTACTGTATATTAGAGAACCCCTAGGTATTTAGCAGTATTTAGCTGTCTACAGAGTATTTGTCAATTTACCCTCCTTTGCAGAATATGGCGTATTTAGGTATATTGCTGTATATTAGAGAACCCCTAGGTATTTAGCAGTATTTAGCTGTCTACAGAGTATTTGTCAATTTACCCTCCTTTGCAGAATATGGCGTATTTAGGTATATTACTGTATATTAGAGAGCCCCTAGGTATTTAGCAGTATTTAGCTGTCTACAGAGTATTTGTCAATTTACCCTCCTTTGCAGAATATGGCGTATTTAGGTATATTGCTGTATATTAGAGAGCCCCTAGGTATTTAGCAGTATTTAGCTGTCTACAGAGTATTTGTCAATTTACCCTCCTTTGCAGAATATGGCGTATTTAGGTATATTGCTGTATATTAGAGAACCCCTAGGTATTTAGCAGTATTTAGCTGTCTACAGAGTATTTGTCAATTTACCCTCCTTTGCAGAATATGGCGTATTTAGGTATATTGCTGTATATTAGAGAGCCCCTAGGTATTTAGCAGTATTTAGCTGTCTACAGAGTATTTGTCAATTTACTCTCCTTTGCAGAATATGGCGTATTTAGGTATATTGCTGTATATTAGAGAGCCCCTAGGTATTTAGCAGTATTTAGCTGTGTACAGAGTATTTGTCAATTTACCCTCCTTTGCAGAATATGGCGTATTTAGGTATATTACTGTATATTAGAGAGCCCCTAGGTATTTAGCAGTATTTAGCTGTCTACAGAGTATTTGTCAATTTACCCTCCTTTGCAGAATGTGGCGTATTTAGGTATATTACTGTATATTAGAGAACCCCTAGGTATTTTGCAGTATTTAGCTGTCTACAGAGTATTTGTCAATTTACCCTCCTTTGGAGAATATTGCGTATTTAGGTATATTACTGTATATTAGAGAACCCCTAGGTATTTAGCTGTATTTAGCTGTCTACAGAGTATTTGTCAATTTACCCTCCTTTGCAGAATATGGCGTATTTAGGTATATCACTGTATATTAGAGAACCCCTAGGTATTTAGCAGTATTTAGCTGTCTACAGAGTATTTGTCAATTTACCCTCCTTTGCAGAATATGGCGTATTTAGGTATATTGCTGTATATTAGAGAGCCCCTAGGTATTTAGCAGTATTTAGCTGTCAGCAGAGTATTTGTCAATTTACCCTCCTTTGCAGAATATGGCGTATTTAGGTATATTGCTGTATAGTAGAGAACCCCTAGGTATTTAGCAGTATTTAGCTGTCTACAGAGTATTTGTCAATTTACCCTCCTTTGCAGAATGTGGCGTATTTAGGTATATTACTGTATATTAGAGAGCCCCTAGGTATTTAGCAGTATTTAGCTGTGTACAGAGTATTTGTCAATTTACCCTCCTTTGCAGAATATGGCGTATTTAGGTATATTGCTGTATATTAGAGAGCCCCTAGGTATTTAGCAGTATTTAGCTGTCTACAGAGTATTTGTCAATTTACCCTCCTTTGCAGAATATGGCGTATTTAGGTATATTGCTGTATATTAGAGAGCCCCTAGGTATTTAGCAGTATTTAGCTGTGTACAGAGTATTCGTCAATTTACCCTCCTTTGCAGAATATGGCGTATTTAGGTATATTACTGTATATTAGAGAACCCCTAGGTATTTAGCAGTATTTAGCTGTCTACAGAGTATTTGTCAATTTACCCTCCTTTGCAGAATGTGGCGTATTTAGGTATATTACTGTATATTAGAGAGCCCCTAGGTATTTAGCAGTATTTAGCTGTGTACAGAGTATTTGTCAATTTACCCTCCTTTGCAGAATATGGCGTATTTAGGTATATTGCTGTATATTAGAGAGCCCCTAGGTATTTAGCAGTATTTAGCTGTCTACAGAGTATTTGTCAATTTACCCTCCTTTGCAGAATATGGCGTATTTAGGTATATTACTGTATATTAGAGAGCCCCTAGGTATTTAGCAGTATTTAGCTGTGTACAGAGTATTTGTCAATTTACCCTCCTTTGCAGAATATGGCGTATTTAGGTATATTGCTGTATATTAGAGAGCCCCTAGGTATTTAGCAGTATTTAGCTGTCTACAGAGTATTTGTCAATTTACCCTCCTTTGCAGAATATGGCGTATTTAGGTATATTGCTGTATATTAGAGAACCCCTAGGTATTTAGCAGTATTTAGCTGTGTACAGAGTATTTGTCAATTTACCCTCCTTTGCAGAATATGGCGTATTTAGGTATATTACTGTATATTAGAGAGCCCCTAGGTATTTAGCAGTATTTAGCTGTGTACAGAGTATTTGTCAATTTACCCTCCTTTGCAGAATATGGCGTATTTAGGTATATTACTGTATATTAGAGAGCCCCTAGGTATTTAGCAGTATTTAGCTGTCTACAGAGTATTTGTCAATTTACCCTCCTTTGCAGAATGTGGCGTATTTAGGTATATTACTGTATATTAGAGAACCCCTAGGTATTTTGCAGTATTTAGCTGTCTACAGAGTATTTGTCAATTTACCCTCCTTTGGAGAATATTGCGTATTTAGGTATATTACTGTATATTAGAGAACCCCTAGGTATTTAGCTGTATTTAGCTGTCTACAGAATATTTGTCAATTTACCCTCCTTTGCAGAATATGGCGTATTTAGGTATATTACTGTATATTAGAGAGCCCCTAGGTATTTAGCAGTATTTAGCTGTGTACAGAGTATTTGTCAATTTACCCTCCTTTGCAGAATATGGCGTATTTAGGTATATTACTGTATATTAGAGAGCCCCTAGGTATTTAGCAGTATTTAGCTGTCTACAGAGTATTTGTCAATTTACCCTCCTTTGCAGAATGTGGCGTATTTAGGTATATTACTGTATATTAGAGAACCCCTAGGTATTTTGCAGTATTTAGCTGTCTACAGAGTATTTGTCAATTTACCCTCCTTTGGAGAATATTGCGTATTTAGGTATATTACTGTATATTAGAGAACCCCTAGGTATTTAGCTGTATTTAGCTGTCTACAGAGTATTTGTCAATTTACCCTCCTTTGCAGAATATGGCGTATTTAGGTATATCACTGTATATTAGAGAACCCCTAGGTATTTAGCAGTATTTAGCTGTCAGCAGAGTATTTGTCAATTTTCCCTCCTTTGCAGAATATGGCGTATTTAGGTATATTGCTGTATATTAGAGAGCCCCTAGGTATTTAGCAGTATTTAGCTGTCTACAGAGTATTTGTCAATTTACCCTCCTTTGCAGAATATGGCATATTTAGGTATATTACTGTATATTAGAGAACCCCTAGGTATTTAGCAGTATTTAGCTGTCAGCAGAGTAATTGTCAATTTACCCTCCTTTGCAGAATATGGCGTATTTAGGTATATTGCTGTATATTAGAGAGCCCCTAGGTATTTAGCAGTATTTAGCTGTCTACAGAGTATTTGTCAATTTACCCTCCTTTGCAGAATATGGCGTATTTAGGTATATTACTGTATATTAGAGAGCCCCTAGGTATTTAGCAGTATTTAGCTGTCTACAGAATATTTGTCAATTTACCCTCCTTTGCAGAATATGGCGTATTTAGGTATATTACTGTATATTAGAGAGCCCCTAGGTATTTAGCAGTATTTAGCTGTCTACAGAGTATTTGTCAATTTACCCTCCTTTGCAGAATATGGCGTATTTAGGTATATTGCTGTATATTAGAGAGCCCCTAGGTATTTAGCAGTATTTAGCTGTCTACAGAGTATTTGTCAATTTACCCTCCTTTGCAGAATATGGCGTATTTAGGTATATTGCTGTATATTAGAGAACCCCTAGGTATTTAGCAGTATTTAGCTGTCTACAGAGTATTTGTCAATTTACCCTCCTTTGCAGAATATGGCGCATTTAGGTATATTACTGTATATTAGAGAACCCCTAGGTATTTAGCAGTATTTAGCTGTCTACAGAGTATTTGTCAATTTACCCTCCTTTGCAGAATATGGCGTATTTAGGTATATTGCTGTATAGTAGAGAACCCCTAGGTATTTAGCAGTATTTAGCTGTCTACAGAGTATTTGTCAATTTACCCTCCTTTGCAGAATATGGCGTATTTAGGTATATTACTGTATATTAGAGAACCCCTAGGTATTTAGCAGTATTTAGCTGTCTACAGAGTATTTGTCAATTTACCCTCCTTTGCAGAATATGGCGTATTTAGGTATATTGCTGTATAGTAGAGAACCCCTAGGTATTTAGCAGTATTTAGCTGTCTACAGAGTATTTGTCAATTTACCCTCCTTTGCAGAATATGGCGTATTTAGGTATATTGCTGTATAGTAGATAACCCCTAGGTATTTAGCAGTATTTAGCTGTCTACAGAGTATTTGTCAATTTACCCTCCTTTGCAAAATATGGCGTATTTAGGTATATTACTGTATATTAAAGAGCCCCTAGGTATTTTGCAGTATTTAGCTGTCTACAGAGTATTTGTCAATTTACCCTCCTTTGCAGAATATGGCGTATTTAGGTATATTGCTGTATAGTAGAGAGCCCCTAGGTATTTAGCAGTATTTAGCTGTCTACAGAGTATTTGTCAATTTACCCTCCTTTGCAGAATATGGCGTATTTAGGTATATTGCTGTATAGTAGAGAACCCCTAGGTATTTTGCAGTATTTAGCTGTCTACAGAGTATTTGTCAATTTACCCTCCTTTGCAGAATATGGCGTATTTAGGTATATTACTGTATATTAGAGAACCCCTAGGTATTTTGCAGTATTTAGCTGTCTACAGAGTATTTGTCAATTTACCCTCCTTTGCAGAATATGGCGTATTTAGGTATATTGCTGTATAGTAGAGAACCCCTAGGTATTTTGCAGTATTTAGCTGTCTACAGAGTATTTGTCAATTTACCCTCCTTTGCAGAATATGGCGTATTTAGGTATATTACTGTATATTAGAGAACCCCTAGGTATTTTGCAGTATTTAGCTGTCTACAGAGTATTTGTCAATTTACCCTCCTTTGCAGAATATGGCGTATTTAGGTATATTGCTGTATAGTAGAGAGCCCCTAGGTATTTTGCAGTATTTAGCTGTCTACAGAGTATTTGTCAATTTACCCTCCTTTGCAGAATATGGCGTATTTAGGTATATTGCTGTATAGTAGAGAACCCCTAGGTATTTTGCAGTATTTAGCTGTCTACAGAGTATTTGTCAATTTACCCTCCTTTGCAGAATATGGCGTATTTAGGTATATTACTGTATATTAGAGAACCCCTAGGTATTTTGCAGTATTTAGCTGTCTACAGAGTATTTGTCAATTTACCCTCCTTTGCAGAATATGGCGTATTTAGGTATATTGCTGTATAGTAGAGAGCCCCTAGGTATTTAGCAGTATTTAGCTGTCTACAGAGTATTTGTCAATTTACCCTCCTTTGCAGAATATGGCGTATTTAGGTATATTACTGTATATTAGAGAACCCCTAGGTATTTTGCAGTATTTAGCTGTCTACAGAGTATTTGTCAATTTACCCTCCTTTGCAGAATATGGCGTATTTAGGTATATTGCTGTATAGTAGAGAGCCCCTAGGTATTTAGCAGTATTTAGCTGTCTACAGAGTATTTGTCAATTTACCCTCCTTTGCAGAATATGGCGTATTTAGGTATATTGCTGTATAGTAGAGAGCCCCTAGGTATTTAGCAGTATTTAGCTGTCTACAGAGTATTTGTCAATTTACCCTCCTTTGCAGAATATGGCGTATTTAGGTATATTGCTGTATAGTAGAGAGCCCCTAGGTATTTAGCAGTATTTAGCTGTCTACAGAGTATTTGTCAATTTACCCTCCTTTGCAGAATATGGCGTATTTAGTTATATTGCTGTATAGTAGAGAACCCCTAGGTATTTAGCAGTATTTAGCTGTCTACAGAGTATTTGTCAATTTACCCTCCTTTGCAGAATATGGCGTATTTAGGTATATTGCTGTATAGTAGAGAAGCCCTAGGTATTTAGCAGTATTTAGCTGTCTACAGAGTATTTGTCCATGTACCCTCCTTTGCAGAATATGGCGTATGTAGGTATATTGCTGTATATTAGAGAACCCCTAGGTATTTAGCAGTATTTAGCTGTCTACAGAGTATTTGTCAATTTACCCTCCTTTGCAGAATATGGCGTATTTAGGTATATTGCTGTATAGTAGAGAACCCCTAGGTATTTAGCAGTATTTAGCTGTCTACAGAGTATTTGTCAATTTACCCTCCTTTGCAGAATATGGCGTATTT
This sequence comes from Aurelia coerulea, assembly GCA_039566865.1. Lineage (NCBI taxonomy): Eukaryota > Metazoa > Cnidaria > Scyphozoa > Semaeostomeae > Ulmaridae > Aurelia > Aurelia coerulea. The sequence goes on along the minus strand of CM076960.1, from coordinate 13,558,066 downwards.
AGGTATATTGCTGTATAGTAGAGAACCCCTAGGTATTTAGCAGTATTTAGCTGTCTACAGAGTATTTGTCCATGTACCCTCCTTTGCAGAATATGGCGTATGTAGGTATATTGCTGTATATTAGAGAGCCCCTAGGTATTTAGCTGTATTTAGCTGTCTACAGAGTATTTGTCAATTTTGGTTGATTTTAGATAGATTTGGTGTATTTTGGTATGTTGCTGTGTGTAAGGGTAGCCTACGGTATTCAACTGTATATAGCTGTTGATAGGGAATTTGTTATCGAAAAGCATTCAGAGGATAATAGTGAATATAGGTATATGGCTAGTGGATAGGAATTTTTTTAAACTTATTCCAATACAAAGTTACAATGACATAATTACTAGTTAGACTACTTACAAAATACCCTGCTATACCACTAAAACGAAACCATAGGGAGCAAAAGACTGTGACCAACCTGCGGCCATAACGTAAAATCAAAAACTACCAATAGATACGGAGCAAAAAATAACCAGGCAATGGGCATAACTGCTCGGCAATAAAACAAAATCCCCCTTGCATGCAGCAGCAGCTGTATTAGTAGGAGCATTTTATTCAAAGCGTTGTGTTGTATGTATCAGAATCAACTGACAAGCAGTCATTGGTTTACTGATGTTGGACACTGCGAGCTCCCCCTTTTGTATATCACAATGGATATATTGCTGTATACCAGATTGGCCTCCTTGTGTATAGCTGTGCATAGGGTATTTGTTTTTAAACAAAATGATAGAAGTACTTACATTGTTCCATTAGAGCACACCACTTACTACTGGGTGCGCTGAAATAGACTATGCACGGTTGACAGGCCACAATAAATAGTACACTGGACCAATTTTGAAGATTTTTGACATTTTTTAGAAAATTTGATCGTTTTCAGTGTTTTCGAGAACGAACATTTTAAGAAACACAAATCTAGCTGTTAAAACAGAAAACAAAAGTATTTTCAAAAAATCCTAGAATCTAATTCAAGCTTTGTGCTAAAAATTTAGTCATACATTTTCAAAATTGGTCCAATTTACAATTTTTTGCGGCCTGCCAAACTTGCAAAGTTTATTTTGGCACACCCGGTAAATATATAGGGTGTCTCGTCAGGAGCCCTGAACTTCTCAGTTTTAAATATCTCTACCGGGTGTCCCAAATAAAAGGTAACAGAGGGGCACGCCGGAGAGGGGGAGCGCGGGGGGGGGCAAGCGCCTCTCCTGCCCTTTCCTAAGGGGGCAAGGGGAGCAAAGGTGCCCTTTCAATGAAAAACAATAATTTACTTTGAAACAGATTTGATTGGGGCTAGCGATAAGAATTTTAGTTGAATCGACTCCTGATAATTTTTGAAGCACTCTTAGATAGTTAACTTGAAGGTTGATACCTTATTTGTTGATATTGGTGCATCAAGAGTTGGAATATTAATCTTGAAAGTCCAAATTTGCCTCCTACTCTAAACCAGAGCTTTTGGGGTTTGGCCTCAGCTGTTAACTCGCTGTGCTGTGGAATCTCCTCAATCACAGCCAAGTACAAACAAAAAACCTCATGCTTAGGAACACATTTTAGTGGAAATCTGACTTTGACCTTCACAATCAGATTCAAGAATTTAGCCCCGAAGGGACCCCTTTCTTGATTCTACACACAGACTTAGGAACCGGGGGGCACTGGGGGGCACATGCCCCCCCAAGATTTTGCAATAAACAAGGAAGTGCCCTTTCTATTTTCACGAAGTGCCCTTTCAGGGTAATGAAAAAGTGCCCTTGAACTGTCGTGCCCCTCCAAGTTTGAGATGCTTCCTACGTCCCTGATTCTACAAAACTTTGAATTACACCTGCCTGAGAAAAGTCATTCATCAGCGAGATAAGTCCTGTAGGCTTTAACACATAGATTATCTTGCAATCTTCATTGCTTTAAGGTAACTCTGCTTTCCGCTCTAGTGCACAGCGAGTTGCCGTTTCGCAAAACCACTCTCCTCAGAAAATATTTAATTTCTCCAATATTATTCGGCCTATCGAAAAGCGGTAAAAAGGATGTTGTTCTGTATAATCTGGGCAATCGAAAGGTGTATAAATCGCAATGTTTCCGTCAACCCTGGTTTCGCAAATCCAAGTTCAAATCTTTTTGCTAATTTCAGAAAAGTGGATTTATACCCAAAACTACTCGAAAAATTTTCGATTTTTTTCGCTCCATCTTTAGCTAGGTAGTTGATCTACAACTTCGCCAAGTCTGATTGAAAATCCCCCCGCGCTCCCCCTCTCCGGCGTGCCTCTCTGTTACCTTTTATTTGGGACACCCGGTAGAGATATTTGAATTTAAAACTGAGAAGTTCAGGGCTCCTGACGAGACACCCTATATATTTACCGGGTGCGCCAAAATAAACTTTGCAAGTTTGGCAGGCCGCAAAAAATTGTAAATTGGACCAATTTTGCAAATGTATGACTAAATTTTTAGCACAAAGCTTGAATTAGATTCTAGGATTTTTTGAAAATACTTTTGTTTTCTGTTTTAACAGCTAGATTTGTGTTTCTTAAAATGTTCGTTCTCGAAAACACTGAAAACGATCAAATTTTCTAAAAAATGTCAAAAATCTTCAAAATTGGTCCAGTGTACTATTTATTGTGGCCTGTCAACCGTGCATAGTCTATTTTAGCGCACCCAGTAGTAAGTGGTGTGCTCTAATGGAACAATGTAAGTACTTCTATCATTTTGTTTAAAAACAAATACCCTATGCACAGCTATACACAAGGAGGCCAATCTGGTATACAGCAATATATCCATTGTGATATACAAAAGGGGGAGCTCGCAGTGTCCAACATCAGTAAACCAATGACTGCTTGTCAGTTGATTCTGATACATACAACACAACGCTTTGAATAAAATGCTCCTACTAATACAGCTGCTGCTGCATGCAAGGGGGATTTTGTTTTATTGCCGAGCAGTTATGCCCATTGCCTGGTTATTTTTTGCTCCGTATCTATTGGTAGTTTTTGACTTTACGTTATGGCCGCAGGTTGGTCACAGTCTTTTGCTCCCTATGGTTTCGTTTTAGTGGTATAGTAGGGTATTTTGTAAGTAGTCTAACTAGTAATTATGTCATTGTAACTTTGTATTGGAATAAGTTTAAAAAAATTCCTATCCACTAGCCATATACCTATATTCACTATTATCCTCTGAATGCTTTTCGATGACAAATTCCCTATCAACAGCTATATACAGTTGAATACCATAGGCTACCCTTACACACAGCAACATACCAAAATACACCAAATCTATCTAAAATCAACCAAAATTGACAAATACTCTGTAGACAGCTAAATACAGCTAAATACCTAGGGGCTCTCTAATATACAGCAATATACCTACATACGCCATATTCTGCAAAGGAGGGTACATGGACAAATACTCTGTAGACAGCTAAATACTGCTAAATACCTAGGGGTTCTCTAATATACAGCAATATACCAAAATACGCCACAATTATCAAAGGAGAGTAAATTGACAATACTCTGTAGACAGCTAAATACAGCTAAATACCTAGGGGTTCTCTAATATACAGCAATATACCTAAATATGCCACATTCAGCAAAGGCAAGTAAATTGACAATACTCTGCAGACAGCTAAATACTGCTCAATACCTAGGCGTTTTCTAATATACAGCAATATACCTAAATACGCCATATTCTGCAAAGGAGGGTAAATTGACAAATACTCTGTAGACAGCTAAATACTGCTAAATACCTAGGGGCTCTCTAATATACAGTAATATACCTAAATACGCAATATTCTCCAAAGGAGGGTAAATTGACAAATACTCTGTAGACAGCTAAATACTGCTAAATACCTAGGGGTTCTCTAATATACAGCAATATACCTAAATACGCAATATTCTCCAAAGGAGGGTAAATTGACAAATACTCTGCTGACAGCTAAATGCTGCTAAATACCTAGGGGTTCTCTAATATACAGTAATATACCTAAATACGCCATATTCTGCAAAGGAGGGTAAATTGACGAATACTCTGTAGACAGCTAAATACTGCTAAATACCTAGGGGTTCTCTACTATACAGCAATATACCTAAATACGCCATATTCTGCAAAGGAGGGTATATTGACAAATACTCTGTAGACAGCTAAATACTGCTAAATACCTAGGGGTTCTCTAATATACAGCAATATACCTAAATACGCAATATTCTCCAAAGGAGGGTAAATTGACAAATACTCTGTAGACAGCTAAATACTGCTAAATACCTAGGGGTTCTCTAATATACAGCAATATACCTAAATACGCCACATTCAGCAAAGGCAAGTAAATTGACAAATACTCTGCAGATAGCTAAATACTGCTAAATACCTAGGGGCTTTCTAATATACAGTAATATACCTAAATACGCCATATTCTGCAAAGGAGGGTAAATTGACAAATACTCTGCTGACAGCTAAATGCTGCTAAATACCTAGGGGTTCTCTAATATACAGTAATATACCTAAATACGCCATATTCTGCAAAGGAGGGTAAATTGACGAATACTCTGTAGACAGCTAAATACTGCTAAATACCTAGGGGTTCTCTACTATACAGCAATATACCTAAATACGCCATATTCTGCAAAGGAGGGTATATTGACAAATACTCTGTAGACAGCTAAATACTGCTAAATACCTAGGGGTTCTCTAATATACAGTAATATACCTAAATACGCCATATTCTGCAAAGGAGGGTAAATTGACAAATACTCTGTAGACAGCTAAATACTGCTAAATACCTAGGGGCTTTTTAATATACAGTAATATACCTAAATACGCCATATTCTGCAAAGGAGGGTAAATTGACAAATACTCTGCTGACAGCCAAATACTGCTAAATACCTAGGGGCTTTCTAATATACAGCAATATACCTAAATACGCCATATTCTGCAAAGGAGGGTATATTGACAAATACTCTGTAGACAGCTAAATACTGCTAAATACCTAGGGGTTCTCTAATATACAGTAATATACCTAAATACGCCATATTCTGCAAAGGAGGGTAAATTGACAAATACTCTGTAGACAGCTAAATACTGCTAAATACTGTCGTGCCCCTCGCTCAGGCCGGTTTTACAGCAGGGACACGAATAAATTCTCGATATGTTTGTTAGCCAAGGCAAGTAACCATCTCAAATCATCTTTCGTAAACTCAACAACATGCAACAACTCAACGCAAGTACTTTATGTAATATAAGCGGGTATTACTTCATGTAACACAATGGCTGTTGTTGTTGTTAGCGTCCTCTTATTTAACTAACGAGTAAAGGGTGGGATTTATCTTAATTTAACCCCCGACATATGCCCCTTCTTCAAAAGAGTCCTCCAGGACAGTTCTTTCAATTTCTTTGATTGATCTACAGAAGAGTCCCTTGTAATTCGTTCTTCAAAATCTCAATTTTCTTTTAAGGTTCGGTACTGTTTCTTTTACGATCTGTACTGTCCTTTCTAAGCAATCTTCGTAAAATCGTTTAAAGTCATTCGATGACAATTGCAAGTAATCGATCGGCCGTTTCAATATACTTGTAACGATTCAAATGTTTCTATACTCTGATCAGTCTGGTTCTCTCAAGAATCGTTCTTGACATTTGGCAGTTCTCTTCATCGTTCGAAGTAGTTGATCTTTTTTTTATATATTGATATATCAAGCAGCGTGTTCGAGTTAAATCTCAGTCTATCAAACGGAAAATAAACGTATAATATTTCGCGAGTCCTTTCTCAGTCTATGATGTTGTATAATCTTTAAAAACATTGTTGATACTGAACAGGAAATCGAAATACTGGGTACATGAACGGCGGTCTAAAGTTAAAGTTCACTGGGTTTGGCCTAAAATACGCTTGATTTGGATCCCCAAACATCGGTGTTGGATTAAGTCGTGTGTAAGCGTTTGGATAGTTCTGATAATGCATCCTCTGTCCTGGTAACGGCTGACTTGTAGCATTGATACTTGAAACATCCCTTGCGCTTAAATCAAAAGATTGTCCGGGCCCATAATAAGTCAAAATTTGTGGTGGTCTTCTCTCTCTCTGTGGCCGTACATTGTGCACTTCTGTGTTCGTATCACTGTTCTCGGATAAATCATCACTGTTCTCAGATCCTGGTTCTGGCTCTGAGCTCTCTAAAGTTGGATCATTCTCTGTCTGTTGTTCAATCGCCTGATTGGTTTCTACTCTTGAATTACCTAATTCGTTGAGAGTGTTTGGATAAAACCCTTCAAAATCATCCGCATCATCACGTGAATTATCCTCTGCACTTGTAGCACTAGCATTCGTTATCCTATTTTGATCTATTTTCTTTGTTTTTCCTTTGTTTGCCTGTCCTCTCTCTACCCCTTTGTCATTCTTCTGTATGTTATTTCTCTCTGTGCTCTCTGAGCTCAAATGTTCACATGGTAGTAACATATTCCTATGAACAGTCCTAATTCTTCCTTTCTCGTTATTTTCTGGTCTTACTGAGTAAACAACGCCTGAATCGCCTTTGCAATCCACTACTGTGTATACCTCTTGCTCCCAAAATGACCTTAACTTTCCCGGACCTCCCTTCTCTCCCACGTTTCGAATAAGCACTCTATCTCCAATTTCCAATCTATGTGTAATTGCATTACTGTTGCGTCTAATTCTATCACTAGCCTTTCTTTGATCCGACTTTCTGCTTGCAATCTGGTAAGCTTCGTTCATGGATGCTTGCATATTCCTCAAGTATTGGCTATGGCTTATGGTCTTCGGTGGTAATTTCGTCTGGAGAATGAGATCGATTGGCAGTCTGGGCTCTCTTCCGAACAGGAGATAATATGGAGAGAAACCAGTTGATGAGTTTCTCGTGCAGTTATATGCATGTACAAGATGGTTTAGGCTATCTCTCCATCGCGATTTTTGAGATTCTTCAAGCGTTCTTAGCATAGAAATGATCGTTTGATTCATTCTTTCACACTGTCCATTTGTCTCTGGATGGTATGGGGTAGTACGTGATCTGGTAATACCACATAGCTTTTCTAGATGGTGGAAAAGTCCGTTTTCAAACTCTTTCCCTTGGTCGTGTAGCAAGCGTGCAGGAATTCCAAATCGAGGTATGAAATCTTGGTACAGGTGTCTAGCTGCAGTTTTGGCAGATTTATCCTTCGTAGCATATGCTTGTAGATATCTTGAGAAGTGGTCTACAATCGTTAGAATATATTCATAGCCCCCAGAACTTGTCTCTAAATGGACGAAATCAATCGAAATCAGATCCATTGGGCTTGATGACGTGATACTTTGTAACGGTGCTCGTTTTTTCTGATGCGGGCGTCTTTGTTTCAAACAGCGACAAACTTTAGTCACATAGTGCTCTATGTCTGCTTCCATCTTTGGCCAGAATACCCGTTCACGTGCAAGATGAGTAACTCTATCTACCCCTAAATGGCCCATCTTGTCATGGAGTTCTTGGTATATCAAAGATCTTAAGTTTGCTGGTAAAACTAACTGGCTTTGATCACGAATTTTTCTTCTCAGGATCTCATTTTCATCCAGATACAATCTGTTCCATTGGTTTAACAAACATCTTGTAAATTCATTCTCTTGTTTCCTTTGGTTTGTACCCAACCTCTGGTTTTGTTTTTTGAGTTGAATAATGCGGTTAATGGCTACGTCATTTCTCTGAGCATTCTTGACTTCAGATAAACTCAATATGTTCTTTGTACTGTTATCACCTAGTTTTGCTTCAACCTGTGCTAACCAAGTGAACCATGTTTCATTATTGCTTGCCTGTGCGGAGACACCTGACACTATGGCACTAATGTCACTAGCTGGTACATTCTCTGTGCAACTGGTAACCAATTCATCAAGGCCTAATCTGGACAAACTGTCAGCATCTCTGTTTGCAGTCCCTGGACGATACTTAATTGTAAAGTTGTAGTCTGCTAATTCGTTTACCCATCGCTGAGATGTAGCATTTAACTTGCTTGTTGACAAAACATATGTCAAAGGATTGTTATCTGTGTAAACAACAAAATGATTTGCATGATACAAGTAGTCTCTGAACTGAGTGCAAATAGCCCATTTCAAAGCAAGAAACTCCAATTTGCCGCTGTGATACTTGTAATTCTTTTCTGCTGGTGTTAAACTTCGACTTGCATAAGATATGACTCTGAGTTTGCCCCCTTGTCTTTGGTATAGAACGGCACCTAATCCTTTTTCTGATGCATCTGTGTGTACAATAAAAGACTTTTCGAAATCAGGGTAAGCTAACACAGGAGCACTTGTGATGCCATCAACTAAAATTTCAAGTGTCTCTTGGTGTACCGTATTCCATGAAATCACAGTTGATGATGGTAACTGTCCAGACTTTGCTTTATTCCCTTTATCTGTTCCATTGTGTTTTACTTCTAAAAGATTGAACAAAGGTCTCGCTATCTTTGCATAATCCTTTATGTAACGTCGATAGTATCCAAGAAGTCCAAGGACGTGTCTCAAATCACCTACAGTTTTAGGGGATTGTTCTTTCAAAGCTTTGACAACTTTAATACTGTCCGGATCAGGATAATACCCCTCAGATGTCACAATACGGCCTAAATATTTTACCCTGTCTCTGAAAAGTTCACATTTTTGTGGTTTCAACTTTACTCCTTTACTCTTCAATTTCTGTAGTACTGTCTGCAGGTGATTTACATGTTCTTCGAATGTTTTAGAAAACACAAGAACATCATCTAAATAAGGAACAGCAAATTTGTCTCTTACATCATCTAAACAGCCCTCCATGAACCTCTGAAACTGCGCAGGAGCATTCATAAGGCCAAATGGTATACGATGCCATTCTAGCAGTCCCCAGGGTGTAACAAACGCTGTAAGATGTCTACTTTCTGGATGAAGAAATGCCTGGTGGTATGCTTTCCCCATGTCCAAGACACTAAACCAATTATTACCTATAAGGCCATCAAGGGTTTCTTGTACCCTTGGAAGTGGATGTCTGTCCGGGATTGTCCTTTTATTCAGCTCTCTGTAATCAACACATAAACGTAACCCCCCATCTTTCTTACGAACAGCAACGATTGGTGAGGAGTATGGGGATTCCGATTTCACTACCCACTTCCTATTCAGAAGGTCTTGAATATAATTCTTTACCTCTGGATACAAGGGTCTTGGGACACTATTGTATCGTTTCTGTACCGGTTTGTCACTGGAAAGACTAATTTTCATCTGAAATTCTTCAATGCAACCAGTGTCATCCTCATTTTCTGAAAATGCATCTTTCTCTTTATGTAACATTTCTACAACTGTTTCTCTTTGTTCTTCTGTTAACATACTTAAGTTAATGTTTTCAACGGTACTCTTTCTCCCAGTAGACTTTTTTTCCTCTGGTTCAATCTTTCTTTCATTTCCTGTTACATGAGCTTGCGTATTCTTTGTTTCTTTTTGCATCTCATCAAATTTAACATTCAAGGGTGTAACTGATGTAACTAGCTGGAGATGTCCTATGACTGTATGCGGTCTCAGGATTATCTCTGACTTGCTGTTATTTGTTACTGGTATGGAAACTTTACTTGATTTCCCTCCCTTTAAAGTCAATAAAACTGAATCAACTGTGAGACTATCAGGTAAATTATCAACAACCGCAGGCTCAAACATAGTAGGACTTCTGGCTTTCATAGGCCCTGTATTCACTCTGCAAGTGACATTGATACTGGAGCCACCTGGAATTTTGACTATGTTCTTTGGTGTCTTCACATCACAGAAAAATTCTTTACTTTGGGTTTGAATCAATTTGACAATACCCTTGACTTTACTTTGACTTACACTTGGCATCAAGTTCTGCAGATTTGACAAAGTATTTGATTCAGTTAAGTCATATTTGTCTGGATTCATCAAGATCTCCTCAATAACATTATATCCAATTATCATGTTATCAACCTGTGTTTCAGGGACAAGAAATGGAACTTTTATTGCTTGAGTCTCCTTCCAGTGTAGAAGTTGGAAGTCTAATTCTACAAATCCAAGAAAAGGCAAATCTGAATTATCAGCTGTTTTGAGAACTAACTGTTCATTTTCATCTAAAAGTTCTGAAACATTTCTGATCTTCAACTGAGGTTCATACTGTGATAACCACCATCTTGGCAGAATTGAAACTTGAGCCCCACTATCAAAAAGAGGCTGTGTTTTATGTCCATCAATCTTACATTCTAACAGACAACGATTCCCAACAAGTCTAATAAGCTTATTGTGTTTCTGAGGGTCAATGTGACTGACAAAAGTTCCAATATTTGCCAATTTTTGTCTCCCCTGCCTCTCCAAAAAGCTAATGGCCTCACAAAGTTTCTTATGATCTGCCCATCTTTCTTTTTGACATTTCTTACTGCAGTAGACAACCGATTCACACTGAGCACAGCTAAATAGTGTTGCACCCTTTTCTCCCTCTTTAGAACAATTATTACACTTGTGGGACACCTGTTCCTCCCCGACTACAGTTGTCCCCCCTGCTGTAGCCGTCGGCCGTTTCCCTGACTCTTAGACTTCTTGCAACCACGAGCAAAATGTTCTTCAGATCCACACAGAAAACAGTGACTGCATTTTGGATTGTTTTTCTCTAAACATTGCTGACAATGATTACCCCTTGATTGTTGTCTATCAGGATATTTTGGGTTGTTATGTGCCTTTAATTGAGCAACTTCTGCTGTCAATGCTGCCATCTGTTGAGATAATGCCTGTACTGCCTGTGCAACATCATTTTTTTGAGCTTTTTCAGGTTGTATTTTCCCAACTGGTGTACTTTCTATGCCTTGAACTTTTGCTGTTTTACTTTGTTTCTGAGCAAGATTTGGTAGACGTTTTCCTCTCTCAGTTTCTGCTGATACTGCTATTCCCATCTGATGAATCAATTCTTCATCACTCGTTTCAGGTTTTAAGTAAGGGCGTATCTTAGTACGGATAGCTTCTTGAATTAAACCAACCTCTAAGGTTTGCAAAAATAAGCCTTGGACTAAAGTTGGGTTGTAGTGTACCCCCTCATCAGTCTCAGATGCAAACAGTACCTTTTGTCTTACTTCAAGTGCTCTAATCAAAAACTTATTTGCATCTTCTGCTTGCTCTTGTGTCATGGTACTAAGCTCCTTGTATAATTCTGTGGCAGATTTTTCCTTAAAATGTGTTCTTAAAATTTGCAAAAGTCTTGGCAAGGTAAGGTCAAGAACAGTCTCCAAATATGTTCTTAATGACAACCCTGGTGTGAACGCGCGCAAAATTGCACTTGTAATTTCTTGCTCATCATATCCCTTAGCTTTAGCCTCTCTTATTTGGCGCATGAGACTAATGAAAGAAATTTTATCCCTCTGGTAAGCTTCTCCAATCTGACCCTGTATTTTCAATTCTCGCCTAAACATGGAATTGTTAATTAGGGCATTAAAACTAGGGTTTTCTTCATTGGATGGAAGTGCTTCACTTGAACCAGTTAAAGACCCTGTAGTAACAACCTGTTGCAATGATTTAACAATAAGATCTAACATTTTCTTCTTTTCCTCAACATCATCAACATCAAAAGATTTCCTTATAGACTTGATCACAACAACTTTTGGTTTGGCTTCCCAAAATTTCTTGTCAATACCCAAATCATCAGCTAATTTGACTAAATTATCCAGAGAGCTACTCATCATAAGCTCCTCTGCCTCAAGCTCAAATTCAGCAGACTCAGCCATGCTTAAAATAACCTTTTAGTTAGGCCTAACTTTTCAGTCAAAACAATGTGCACAATCAATCATCAATGTCAACTTTTCAAGGAAATCACGAAGATAATTGTTGTCAAATAATCATATCATTGAACCTAAAGTGGATGTTTAGTTAGTCTAAAGCAGTTTCAAATTCATTTCTTACGTGCCACGAATTTTCTTCAACACAAATCACCACTACTGTACTGCACTTGTACTCTCTCCTCCCATGCAAAAAATGTCTGCAACCACTGTGGTTCAAAACACTGGCCATCAAAATGTCGTGCCCCTCGCTCAGGCCGGTTTTACAGCAGGGACACGAATAAATTCTCGATATGTTTGTTAGCCAAGGCAAGTAACCATCTCAAATCATCTTTCGTAAACTCAACAACATGCAACAACTCAACGCAAGTACTTTATGTAATATAAGCGGGTATTACTTCATGTAACACAATGGCTGTTGTTGTTGTTAGCGTCCTCTTATTTAACTAACGAGTAAAGGGTGGGATTTATCTTAATTTAACCCCCGACAATACCTAGGGGCTTTCTAATATACAGTAATATACCTAAATACGCCATATTCTGCAAAGGAGGGTAAATTGACAAATACTCTGTAGACAGCTAAATACTGCTAAATACCTAGGGGTTCTCTAATATACAGCAATATACCTAAATACGCCATATTCAGCAAAGGAGGGTAAATTGACAAATACTCTGTAGACAGCTAAATACTGCTAAATACCTAGGGGTTCTCTACTATACAGCAATATACCTAAATACGCCATATTCTGCAAAGGAGGGTATATTGACAAATACTCTGCTGACAGCTAAATACTGCTAAATACCTAGGGGTTCTCTAATATACAGTAATATACCTAAATACGCCATATTCTGCAAAGGAGGGTAAATTGACAAATACTCTGTAGACAGCTAAATACTGCTAAATACCTAGGGGTTCTCTACTATACAGCAATATACCTAAATACGCCATATTCTGCAAAGGAGGGTATATTGACAAATACTCTGCTGACAGCTAAATACTGCTAAATACCTAGGGGTTCTCTAATATACAGTAATATACCTAAATACGCCATATTCTGCAAAGGAGGGTATATTGACAAATACTCTGTAGACAGCTAAATACTGCTAAATACCTAGGGGTTCTCTAATATACAGTAATATACCTAAATACGCCATATTCTGCAAAGGAGGGTAAATTGACAAATACTCTGTAGACAGCTAAATACTGCTAAATACCTAGGGGTTCTCTACTATACAGCAATATACCTAAATACGCCATATTCTGCAAAGGAGGGTAAATTGACAAATACTCTGTAGACAGCTAAATACTGCTAAATACCTAGGGGCTTTCTAATATACAGTAATATACCTAAATACGCCATATTCTGCAAAGGAGGGTAAATTGACAAATACTCTGCTGACAGCTAAATACTGCTAAATACCTAGGGGTTCTCTAATATACAGTAATATACCTAAATACGCCATATTCTGCAAAGGAGGGTAAATTGACAAATACTCTGCTGACAGCTAAATACTGCTAAATACCTAGGGGTTCTCTAATATACAGTAATATACCTAAATACGCCATATTCTGCAAAGGAGGGTAAATTGACAAATACTCTGTAGACAGCTAAATACTGCTAAATACCTAGGGGTTCTCTACTATACAGCAATATACCTAAATACGCCATATTCTGCAAAGGAGGGTATATTGACAAATACTCTGTAGACAGCTAAATACTGCTAAATACCTAGGGGTTCTCTAATATACAGTAATATACCTAAATACGCCATATTCTGCAAAGGAGGGTAAATTGACAAATACTCTGTAGACAGCTAAATACTGCTAAATACCTAGGGGCTTTCTAATATACAGTAATATACCTAAATACGCCATATTCTGCAAAGGAGGGTAAATTGACAAATACTCTGCTGACAGCTAAATACTGCTAAATACCTAGGGGTTATCTACTATACAGCAATATACCTAAATACGCCATATTCTGCAAAGGAGGGTAAATTGACGAATACTCTGTAGACAGCTAAATACTGCTAAATACCTAGGGGTTCTCTACTATACAGCAATATACCTAAATACGCCATATTCTGCAAAGGAGGGTATATTGACAAATACTCTGTAGACAGCTAAATACTGCTAAATACCTAGGGGTTCTCTAATATACAGTAATATACCTAAATACGCCATATTCTGCAAAGGAGGGTAAATTGACAAATACTCTGTAGACAGCTAAATACTGCTAAATACCTAGGGGTTCTCTAATATACAGTAATATACCTAAATACGCCATATTCTGCAAAGGAGGGTAAATTGACAAATACTCTGTAGACAGCTAAATACTGCTAAATACCTAGGGGTTCTCTAATATACAGTAATATACCTAAATACGCCATATTCTGCAAAGGAGGGTAAATTGACAAATACTCTGTAGACAGCTAAATACTGCTAAATACCTAGGGGCTTTCTAATATACAGTAATATACCTAAATACGCCATATTCTGCAAAGGAGGGTAAATTGACAAATACTCTGTAGACAGCTAAATACTGCTAAATACCTAGGGGCTTTCTAATATACAGCAATATACCTAAATACGCCATATTCTGCAAAGGAGGGTAAATTGACAAATACTCTGTACACAGCTAAATACTGCTAAATACCTAGGGGTTCTCTAATATACAGTAATATACCTAAATACGCCATATTCTGCAAAGGAGGGTAAATTGACAAATACTCTGCTGACAGCTAAATGCTGCTAAATACCTAGGGGTTCTCTAATATACAGTAATATACCTAAATACGCCATATTCTGCAAAGGAGGGTAAATTGACAAGTACTCTGCTGACAGCTAAATGCTGCTAAATACCTAGGGGTTCTCTAATATACAGTAATATACCTAAATACGCCATATTCTGCAAAGGAGGGTAAATTGACGAATACTCTGTAGACAGCTAAATACTGCTAAATACCTAGGGGTTCTCTACTATACAGCAATATACCTAAATACGCCATATTCTGCAAAGGAGGGTATATTGACAAATACTCTGTAGACAGCTAAATACTGCTAAATACCTAGGGGTTCTCTAATATACAGCAATATACCTAAATACGCAATATTCTCCAAAGGAGGGTAAATTGACAAATACTCTGTAGACAGCTAAATACTGCTAAATACCTAGGGGTTCTCTAATATACAGTAATATACCTAAATACGCCATATTCTGCAAAGGAGGGTAAATTGACAAATACTCTGTAGACAGCTAAATACTGCTAAATACCTAGGGGTTCTCTAATATACAGTAATATACCTAAATACGCCATATTCTGCAAAGGAGGGTAAATTGACAAATACTCTGTAGACAGCTAAATACTGCTAAATACCTAGGGGTTCTCTAATATACAGTAATATACCTAAATACGCCATATTCTGCAAAGGAGGGTAAATTGACATATACTCTGTAGACAGCTAAATACTGCTAAATACCTAGGGGTTCTCTAATATACAGCAATATACCTAAATACGCCATATTCTGCAAAGGAGGGTAAATTGACAAATACTCTGTAGACAGCTAAATACTGCTAAATACCTAGGGGTTCTCTACTATACAGCAATATACCTAAATACGCCATATTCTGCAAAGGAGGGTAAATTGACAAATACTCTGTAGACAGCTAAATACTGCTAAATACCTAGGGGCTTTACTAATATACAGTAATATACCTAAATACGCCATATTCTGCAAAGGAGGGTAAATTGACAAATACTCTGTAGACAGCTAAATACTGCTAAATACCTAGGGGCTTTCTAATATACAGCAATATACCTAAATACGCCATATTCTGCAAAGGAGGGTAAATTGACAAATACTCTGTACACAGCTAAATACTGCTAAATACCTAGGGGCTTTCTAATATACAGTAATATACCTAAATACGCCATATTCTGCAAAGGAGGGTAAATTGACAAATACTCTGCTGACAGCTAAATGCTGCTAAATACCTAGGGGTTCTCTAATATACAGTAATATACCTAAATACGCCATATTCTGCAAAGGAGGGTATATTGACGAATACTCTGTAGACAGCTAAATACTGCTAAATACCTAGGGGTTCTCTACTATACAGCAATATACCTAAATACGCCATATTCTGCAAAGGAGGGTAAATTGACAAATACTCTGTAGACAGCTAAATACTGCTAAATACCTAGGGGCTCTCTAATATACAGCAATATACCTAAATACGCAATATTCTCCAAAGGAGGGTAAATTGACAAATACTCTGTAGACAGCTAAATACTGCTAAATACCTAGGGGTTCTCTAATATACAGCAATATACCTAAATACGCCACATTCAGCAAAGGCAAGTAAATTGACAAATACTCTGCAGATAGCTAAATACTGCTAAATACCTAGGGGCTTTCTAATATACAGTAATATACCTAAATACGCCATATTCTGCAAAGGAGGGTAAATTGACAAATACTCTGCTGACAGCTAAATGCTGCTAAATACCTAGGGGTTCTCTAATATACAGTAATATACCTAAATACGCAATATTCTCCAAAGGAGGGTAAATTGACAAATACTCTGTAGACAGCTAAATACTGCTAAATACCTAGGGGTTCTCTAATATACAGCAATATACCTAAATACGCCACATTCAGCAAAGGCAAGTAAATTGACAAATACTCTGCAGATAGCTAAATACTGCTAAATACCTAGGGGCTTCTCTAATATACAGCAATATACCTAAATACGCCATATTCTGCAAAGGAGGGTAAATTGACAAATACTCTGCTAGACAGCTAAATACTGCTAAATACCTAGGGGCTCTCTAATATACAGTAATATACCTAAATACGCCATATTCTGCAAAGGAGGGTAAATTGACAAATACTCTGTAGACAGCTAAATACTGCTAAATACCTAGGGGTTCTCTAATATACAGCAATATACCTAAATACGCCATATTCTGCAAAGGAGGGTAAATTGACAAATACTCTGTAGACAGCTAAATACTGCTAAATACCTAGGGGTTCTCTAATATACAGTAATATACCTAAATACGCCATATTCTGCAAAGGAGGGTAAATTGACAAATACTCTGTAGACAGCTAAATACTGCTAAATACCTAGGGGTTCTCTAATATACAGCAATATACCTAAATACGCCATATTCTGCAAAGGAGGGTAAATTGACAAATACTCTGTAGACAGCTAAATACTGCTAAATACCTAGGGGTTCTCTAATATACAGTAATATACCTAAATACGCCATATTCTGCAAAGGAGGGTATATTGACATACTCTGTAGACAAATACTCTGTAGACAGCTAAAAAGGAGGGTACTGCTAAATACCTAGGGGTTCTCTAATATACAGTAATATACCTAAATACGCCATATTCTGCAAAGGAGGGTAAATTGACAAATACTCTGTAGACAGCTAAATACTGCTAAATACCTAGGGGTTCTCTACTATACAGCAATATACCTAAATACGCCATATTCTGCAAAGGAGGGTAAATTCACAAATACTCTGTAGACAGCTAAATACTGCTAAATACCTAGGGGTTCTCCAATATACAGCAAAATACCTAAATACGCCATATTCTGCAAAGGAGAGTAAATTGACAAATACTCTGTAGACAGCTAAATACTGCTAAATACCTAGGGGCTTCTCTAATATACAGCAATATACCTAAATACGCCTTATTCTGCAAAGGAGAGTAAGATTGACAAATACTCTGTACACAGCTAAACACAGCAAAATACCTAGAGGTTACTCTAGTATACAGCAATAAACCTACCGGGTGACGTCAAAAAAAAGTTCTACACGTTTGGTGGGCTGTGGAATAACAAGTACTCTGTAGGCTGAATATTGCTAAATACTAAAAGTTCTAATCTATCAGTCAATAGGTTAACTTAGATGACGAAATATTTTGCAAAGGAGGGTAAATTCATTCAAATACTCTGTAAGACAGCAAGAATACTAGAAAAATGCCTGTAAGGGGTTCTGTAATGGGATATCGAGTAATTTCACCTAAATACGCCATATTCTGGTCAAAGTGAGGGTAAATTGACAAATACTCTGTAGACAGCTAAATATTTCTGCAAAATACCTATTGGTTCTCTAATATACAGTAATATACCTAAATACGCCAAAATACGCCATATTCTGCAAAGGAGTGGTAAATTGACAAATAATCTGCTGACAGCTAAATACTGCTAAATACCTAGGGGTTCTCTAATATACAGTAATATACCTAAACACGCCTTATTCTGCAAAGGAGAGAAGATCTGACAAAACTCTGTACACAGCTAAACACAGCAAAATTCCTAGAGTTACTCTAGTATACAGCAATATACCTATCCTATATACGCTATATCTGCAGAAGATGAAATTATCAATGATAGATATCTTATATGCGACTGTACATCATTTCAGGACATTTCGTTTGACGTTAGTTGGTCAGGTGCAGAGGTTCTTACTGGATACTTTATTACATACAATCGAGCATGGTTTCGGGACATTTCGTTTGTTCTTATACCAAGTACTAGCCGAAAGTTAGAGGAACTTAAGTTATGAGCCTAGCTACTGCGCAGGCGTAATGTAGTCCGAAAATTAATTGAATTGAATTGTTGTTGTTGGAGGAGAGAGGATTGTTCTGTGCAAACATTCAGAGAAGGGTTGCAGAAGAACAATAGCGATTTTTTGGATCAGGAAACCTTTGACGGTATGGTTTTACTATTTCTTTATTTCTCTGTCAGTTTGTTCTAACAAACGAATGTAAGCAGTTTTAAGTTTAAAGGAGATTGGGAATCCCCCCAACAAGTATGCATGCAATAAAAAACAAAGAGCTTTTGGGGGAGATCCTGCCTGCCTGCATGCAACATTATTGTTTAGTCATTTCACACTTGGACAGGGAAGACATCGAATGACAGCAACTTATTTTAGAAAGGACGATTTTGCTAAAGATAGTAACGAAACTCAAATTTTGTTTTGTTTGTTCAGGTTTATTTAGCCTAGTTGCAAAATTATGTTGGGGGGGGGGGGGGGGAGGTACTGTCCAAATGTTATGTTTGTGGAAGTGCAAGAAAGCTATTGCTGTTCAATTAATTCGGTCCAGTAGTACTTAAGGCCCATTTCCACTTCATTCGCAAATCGCATGCAATCCTTTGTTTGAAATTTGCTTGCGAACGTTCGCAGTCCGATTTTGACCTGTTCGCAATGTTTGATTTCTTGCGAACATTCACATGTGAACCATTGTCTCGGATTCCAGGCAACCAATTAGAAAACAACATTACAAAACAAAGAGACAAAGGCGGCACGCGCTATCAAAATGAGACAGATTTCATTGGGTGGATAAACAATAGACGATTACGCTAAAGAAGCGGCGGAACTTTTTACCAAGATGCACTGCGTTCTTTAATCGAATTCCTATAGAATCGTCAAGGTCTTCGTAAAAAGTTCCCTGCCGCCATCTTTAGCGTAATCGCCTATTGAAATTTGTGCGAATAAGTTTGAAGTGTGTATTGAATTCGCATGCGTTTGGGATTCGGAATTCGGAATTCGCAAATCTCATTCGTTTTGCGAATTGCGATTGAAGTGGAAATGGGCCTTTAGTCTGGGGAAAATGCCCTTTCCTTTCCATCGATGGACAGACTGTTTTCTTTGTTGTGCTCATGAAAGATATCTGGAATATGCTTTCTGGAAAACAACTGAGAAATATGGAGACAATAACTTAATATGCAAATAATCAGTTAAGTACTGTGTGTGTGTGTCTTTTATTTTAAATTGAAAAATTGTTAGCTACAAAAGCAACTAGTCTAATTCAATTATTTAAATAGCTACAAATTGATAAATATTTTAAAGGAATGATATTACAGGATTAATTTTGAAGGCATACATTGTATCCCAGGTGGCCCCATCCCAGCTCTTGATTTGCCTTTTGAATTGGACCAGATTTTCTGCTGATTTTATATCATCTGGCAGATGATTCCAGATCTGCGGCCCAAGAGACTATTTGAACTGAACGTTTGGTTGGGCCAACAGTGCTGCAAATCATTTTGACGACGTGAAGGTCGATTGGAGGCTCTATGTTTCGAAAATATTTTGCATGAATGCAGGATTTAGCTGGTTTACAGTTTTGAAAATCTCAATGCAGAGGTACCTTAGCCTATTTACATTCATTGTACATTTTTCTGATTTGCCAAGTAGTTCTTCATAAGAAGAATTATGGTCATCATAAAGAAATCGTAGGGCTCTCTCCTGTATTTTTTTTATCTTATCCATAGATCTAGCAGATGAGAAAAACCATACTAAAGGGCAGTAGTTAAAGTTAGAAACGACAGTAGTGTTTTTTTTTTACATTCAATCTAAAAACTTACAATACACATTACTTAATTACACTACTTACAAAATACTATACCCTACTACTATTACAATACCATTTGGAGCAAAAAACTATGACTGCCTCATGGCAACATAAAACAGGGAACACAAACATAGCACTACACGTAACGACGTGAAGAAGGGAATGGAAGGAAATGGAAGGAAACGGGAAGATTTCTTGGGATAATATGAAAAATCTTTAATCAAGACGTTCTGTCTTGAGGATGTAAGTAATAGTCAAAGTTAGAATTGATCTGTTTACCTCATAAGACAGACTCTCATCACCATACAAAAGAAGTTGCAAAAAGCTGTTGCTCCAGACAGAATGCCCACTATTTTGAAGTACAACATTAACATCAGTGAGAAGATTGCATCTGTGTTCTTTAAAAGAATCGCAAAGCAGCAAAAAGTGTTCCGTATCCTCTATACCATCATTGATTGGACACATTGGATTTATTGTGTCTCTAAAATTGTGTCTAAATTTGTGAAAATTGAGTTTGCTCAGCCCGACCCTGAGTTGAGTTAAATATGCAACCCCTTTTGGATCATGAATACCATATACGGAGTTCGCAGGTGGCCTTATCTGTGCAGATAGTTTCTTTTTAAAAATGCTAACAGTGGGTGATGCTCTGATCTCAGGATCAAGTTTGTTCCATTCCAATAAACAGTGAGGATAAAAACTGGCTTTGAATTTTTCCGTTCTTGCCCTTATTTGTCCCACGATGGGCCGACTTCTAATAGGATAGATATTTTAATTGAGAGGTGGAATAGGGTCTCTAGTGTAATCAGGTGTTAACTCGTTGACAAATTTGTAGAAAAGAATAAGCCGCCTGCTCCATCTTCTTAAACTTAAGGGTTCCCATCCTAATTCATTGTACAATCTTTCCCGAGAAGTGCCTCTCCACATTCCTGTTACTGCCAGTGCAGCAGTGTACTGTACTGATTCCAGTTTCTCCATCAAATGATTTCCCAAGCTACTTACATTGTCTTCCTTTTTCGGTATATGATAAATGACGTCACCGTAATCCAGGTGGGGCCTAACATATAGCTTATACAATTCATTCAAGGTATTTCTGGAAAGATATTTGGACAAGAATCTCAGCATACCAATTGCCTTTCGCGACTTACTTATCGCTGCCTGTATATGAGCAGAGAAAGAAAGTTTAGGGTCTAATATTACTCCTAGGTGTTTATGTTGATCAACTTTCATCACTGGTGCATCATTAAAGAAGACTGGGGGGTGATCAGTTTTAGAAGTTTTCTTTGAAAAGATTAATTCCACAGCTTGCTTCCTTGGGTCTGGGTTGAAAGACATCCTCCACTTATGTGCCCATAGTCCAATGAGATCTAGGTCATGATTTAGGTCGCTAGCAGCTGAATTTGGGTCCTGCACAATTGTGAAGAGTGAGGTATCATCTGCAAAGAGCTTTACACTGCAGCTCAGGTTTTCAGTCAGGTCATTTATGTATATCAAGAAGAAAAGGGGGCCTAAAATTGAACCTTGCGGAACGCCAGCAGAAATATTTCTCCAGCTTGAGGACTGCCCATTCAAAACTGTCCTCTGGTTTCCTTTCAGACAAAAAACTTCGGAGAAGTAACAGTAGGTTTCCCGAGATTCCACATCTTCTTAGTTTATAAATGAGACCCTCGTGCCATACCCTATCGAATGCTTTAGAGATATCAAGATAGATAGAACGAACTTCTAGGGTAGGGTTACAGTCAAAGGCCTCGAAAATAGAGTGAGTTATAGAAAGTAGTTGATTTATTGTTGAGTCACACGGACGAAAGCCTGATTGATTGGGATTCAGAAAATTTTCTGCGGTTAAGTGTGAGTACAAGGAGTCAAATATAAGCTTTTCCAGAACTTTGCCAAAGATTGGTAGAAGAGAAATCGGACGATAATTTGTTTTAAGGTTTTTCTCAGTTTTCTTATGAGCAGGTACAATATTTGCCCGCTTCCACACTTCAGGAAAGATACCTTGACTTAGGCAGTTTTCAAAAATCAATTTCAATGGTTTTACTAGCGAAGCGTCACACATTTTTATCATACGAACTGAGATTTCGTCCCAACCATGTGCTTTGTTTGGATTGAGATTGCGAATGATTGTCAAGATCTTCTCGTCGGAGATAGAAAACTCAGCAAGTTGGGAATAGTTTGCTGGGAGGTCATGGGGCACTTCACTGCCTGTGTCTAATGTTGTGCATTGCAGAATGAAGTAGTCATTAAATATTTGAGCCTTTGATGCAAAATCCAATACAAAGACAAAGACATGACAGTAGTGTCCGATTGTGATTGATCTTTTTTTACGAGAAGTGCGTGGAATTTTTCTGGGTTAGCGATCATTTCATTTCGATCGAGCTATGTGAGAGCAATGCATGCCTCCTTTTCTAACACATCAATTAGTTGTGGAAGACTATTAGAAAAGTAAGTTAGAGCAATTTTCATCTTGTGTAATTGACAAGAGATGCTTCTTTGATGAAATGAAACAGGTCATTGATATAGAAGTTGAAAAGAATAGGGCCTAAGACGAATCCTTGAGGAACCTCTCCTTCATTCAAAGAACTGTAGCTCTCCTTCATTCAAAGTGCTCACATGACTGTATTTGTGTCACTCCATGATTTCCTTTCATCATTTTATTTGGCTATAACTGCACATGAAATCAAAATACATCATGAAATCTGCCACATAAGGCAAGCCCCAGGCAATGTGGTTACATTGATATAAATACATGCAGTTTCCATCAGGTAACTGAAGTTAAGCTCAGTCAAGTGAGATCGAACTCCAGATGGGTGACCTCTCGGAGGCCTGACCTTGCAACTCACTTTGCGGCCCTTTGGAAGGGACGCTAAACTATAGGGGTCCCATGCCAGGGTGCGGCATGCATAAGTGGGTATAAATTAACTTTCAATAGCTAAAAATCCTTTCAGCCCACTTAAAATAAATGACGCAAATGAAATATATACACTTGAGAAAGGAAAATGGAAATACACAATTTGTTCACATTAATTGTATCACTTGTAATCAGGTGATGTTTTTGGCATCACAAATCCATGTGCAACTGATCTGGCTACAGTAAAAACCTGGTGTATAAGAACCTACTATTTTTCAAATCAGCCTGGGTTCTTAAACAGTGAATACAATGGATAGGTTCTTATAAAACAATTGAAAATGTGTGAATTTTAGCCTGAAGTTTCTTAATCGACAAGGTTCTTATAAGCGGATTTTTACTGTATTTTGTCATTTGTAGGTTGCGCTACATACATCAACTTTTTAGCCTGTTACAGAAAATCACAGGGCTCTTTTATATGGGTTTTTACTGTATTAGGTCTAAAAGGGTCTATTTCAATATTTCACCCAATATTTTCCCAGTATTCCCCACAATTTTTCTTTTCATACATTTAAATCACAAACAGAGACTTCTATTAAAATCAAAGTGTTTTGTTTTCCTCAACACATCTAACTGATACCTTCCTCACAGAGAGAGGGTCACTTGAGTAGTTCCGCTACAGGGGTAGTGTCACTCATGGGCGTAGGAGGGATTTGAGGGGCTGCACAGCAAAAAATCCATTGTTTGAGAAAATTTTGCCCGACTTGAGGCAGATTTCTGCCTGAATATGGCTGACTTTTGCAAATTTTTCTGACGTTGGGGGCCCAGCCTCCTGTCTCCTACGCCTATGGTGTCGCTTATGTGATGTGGATATTCTTTTACATGTTGGCTATGGAAATATTGGCAGTTTTTGAAATGCATTTAATAGTTTTAGGTAGCATGAAAGCTTATCAAACATTTTTCTGAAATTGCAGCCATTATTTGATGTGGCTGATAGCTTTCTTGAGGATCTTGATCCACTGCGCTAAAAATATTTGAAATAGAGTTGTGGCTCCTCCTATATCACCCTGACGCTTCCTTCCATCAGCTCAAGATTGTATCAAGTAAAATCATGCAACTCCTAGGTTCCTTGGCAACCAAGATTGCCGCATGGCTAAAAAGAATCAGAGTTTTTCATGAAAGTCAAGATTGTTATAAAATTTTAATGTAATATAACCAAACATAAACACATTCATTCTATATGACAAACATTACATAACTGTACAAAATAATTATCTCACTGTATTCAAATCACGATGCATGTATTTTTTATAAGAAACTGCCCATAAGAAACTCAACTCTCAGATCGCCAAAAAATGAAAAAACTCCAGTATTTGGAAAATATAAGTTAAGAAACTATTTACTTTGATAATAGGGAAATTCTTGACATATTTTTACTTTACTTTCATTTGTTTCCTGCATCATATACTCGTAAGGTACTTGAGTAATGTCTAAGCATGTAGTGAACATGAAGATTGTTATGGAACCTCTAAGAAGTTCGCAAGAAACTCTTGAGTACTCCAAATCTGATAATTTTAAGAAACTTTCAGTACTGGCCAAAATTCTTTTGTTTCTTATAAAAAAATACATGTATGCATACGAGTATATGAAAACATCAGTTTGTTAAAGTTAGTTAACGGAGATAAATAGCCAACCCAAGGGCTGCATATGCAAGTCTAAAATTTTCGATACGTGCGTTTCTCTTATTTAGCTAGAGGAACAATAGCGCGCGTAGGCGTTTCTTTATCCTATTTATAGATTACCTCCGTTTATCTCCATCAACTAACTTCCAATTTGATATGGGTAGCATGTCACCCTCAAAACAGTAACAGGTTTAGAAATCACTTAAAATCAATCAGGTTACTGATACAAAATTTTTCTATTTACATTGTGATAATAAGGGTCAAATAAATACTCCGTGATGTATTGCAAAGTCTAGAATGGCTGCATATTGGAATTTGTACTTTCTAATCAAATCAATGTACTTTATATTCATTTAGATTGAGATATCCTGCAGGCCTGAGGTGCCCATTGGTCCGTTATCATAACCACAGCACCAGCTTTAAAGTACAAAAAACGAAGGACTATTTGCTGGGGCCCTTGTTTTAAAGGGTCTGTTTCATCCAGCATGCCATTCTTGATGAGGATTTCCTCAAACATCTTTCATATAAGTGATCCAATAACTGTGAAGCTCATTGATAGAAAGATAAAAACTTTGTAAACATGCGAGCGAAGCGAGCGAAAAATTTTGGTTTCTGTTACTTAGATATGCTTAAAATCGGTTAGGGAGAAGTTTGCAATTGCTTATTGCACGTGCCTTCTCTTGGTTGTCCTTTGTTGTCACCATTTTCGTGGCCCATGAAAATGGCGACAGCACAGGCCAAGCAAGAGACGGCACGTGCAAGGTATGCTGGATGAAACAGACCCTTTAAAACTAGAGGTAACTTTTATATTTAGGTATTTTAGGTTGACAGGTCCTTGGTTGATAGCAGCAAATCCATTTTGCTGAACAAGTTTACCTCTATAAATATGGTTTTATTATTATTATTATTATTATTATTATTGTTATTGTCATGACGTTCAAGTGGTGAGGCCCTATGTGGGATCGAGCCCTGTCCGCCTGAATGTTCTGACTGCACCACTGCGCCACAGCACTTTCTGCCAGTGTTGGAGAATGGAAGACCCAAGGATGACCCCTCTATAAATTGTACCGCAAGGTCTATCTAATACGTCTAGAATGCTCAAACAGAAAGGTGCACCTAAGGCGGAATGACCATGTCTCTCAATTGCACTAAAGGGGTAAAACGACAAAATAAGTTGAACGAAAAGGGCCCAAACTAGTGGGCCAAAAACGGGAATTTTTGTTCCACTACTGGGCCAGGTCCATTGTGCCAATGTGCCTTTGACGTTTCATAATTGCGTGCTCACAATGCAGTAGGTCGTTTACAGCAAATTTTGTTTCACCCTCGCAGTAGCAAGGCAGCATTGTCGGTAGACTTGGAATAGAGATTGATTGATTTTGTTCTTTATTTCATTTGACAAATATTGCCAGCTTGTTATTCAACTAGAATATTATTGTGGCTAGGATGCAACAAAGGCTCATAGAGGAGATGAATGATTTTTTAATTTTGAGTGCCTTGGTGCCTCCATGAGCGATAGGACGCCATGTGTGTATCAGTGTGTAGTGTGCATGCGTTTAAGGTGGATCTACACCTAAGGAGGCTCACTACTTATTAAGACTGCCAGAAGATACATCGGCAAGAAAATCACTGAAAAAAGCGAAAAATCCTTGTAAAAACAAAGGGGTGGACAAAAATAAACAAATAGAAAAAGATCTGGAGAAATTTGAATTTAAGACAGTAGTAAAAAAACAGGGATGGCAGTTTCAACACAGTGGAAGAAAAGAACATGAAGAAATGACACAAAATAAACATAGTTGGAGATTTCCGCGCTATGTCTTTATGGACAGAAAGTGTAAATGATAGATGTAATGATAAATGTAAATGAAGTATAAAGTTCACTAAATAGACATATTCTTGAGCAATGATGATGACAATGACAACTGAAAAAATCTAAAATTAGCAAACCACCGATAATGTAGCCTACTAGACATAATAGAAACTGTGCGCATATGTGTGAAAATTCAAAACTTTGAGCCCTCCTAGCTCTTTGCAATCCAGAAATTAGGCAACACTTGATATTTTCTTCCTAGGGGCTTCAGGTTATACTGTACCGCAGCAGGACGATAGCACACAGATCTACCTACAATTTCTGACAGTTTCAAGGAGTGCTGCTAAATGATTTTGACTCCAGTTTTGAAGAACTCTTACACAAGAACGGGGAAATCACAATACATGTAAAAAATTTGCAAAAACTTATGCTAGAGGTATACAAATGAATTACTTCTGGAAACCCCTCCTTTCTGTGGAAGTTCTTCAATAGAAAAATGCTTCCATATAACTTAAGAATAAACGATCTCCTGATCTCCTCCAACTTCCTAAAACCAGGACCAATAAATATGGAAACGAGTCTCTTTCGTATAGGGGTGGCATGGTTTGGAATCGGCTTCCAAACCAATATAAAGCTGCGAAAAGCGATGATGAATTCAAAATTAAAATCAGAAGTTGGAAGGGATCCGGATGTAACTGCCGCATTTGTATAATATAGCTTAATTTCAGACATTGTAAATAGGGTAGAGTTGGCCTTTATTAGCATCAGCTATCTCTCTAGCCAACTGTAAACAAATTGTATTATTATATTATTATTATTATTATTTTACTTTATTTTTCAATGAATTAGTCTATATTATAAGCTATTGAAAGCAAGTTCTTCCCAGTTAGGAAAATGCTGTTTACACGAGGAAGAAAATTTGCTCACTAAAGGTTAAAGGTTTCAAGTGCCCTTGATTTCCTTGTTGAATGGATTTTGCGGCTTTGACACCAATTACACAATTATAAACCCTGCGTTAAATACAAAAAGGATTACTTTGTTTACTCTTGTGACCAGATTAATGTTAACCATTCACAACAGGGGAGTTACACGCTAAGAAACTATTGCAGCCCTTTTCTCAAAATCAAATTTTCAGCAACCAATGGGTATTCATACAGCACCCAACGGCTTGACGTTATTGGCTGAGATTTGGCAGACAGAGAGAAAAAGCATAGGGGGACCAAACTGCTTCTCACTTTTGAGAAAAATTGCACGGTCCAAATTTTACGCTTGAATGAATCTCAAAACGAGGCCAGGGAGCGAAGGACAAAATTGTGTTATTAATAATTCTGAAGCTGAGACACGCAAGGGAAATTTGAGACACAGTTTGCTAGATTAATGTATTAAGAATGCAAAAATCTCATTGAGATTTATAGAAGCTTATCTGGGGGTACAGGGAGGTTATAGGAGGGAAGGTCCAATTTTTGCATTTTGAGTGTATGACGCACAATTGTTGGATATTTGTATTCTTTTGGGCTTATAAATGCTCCCTATTTAATGACAAATCAAATGATGTATTGTTTATATAGGCGTTATGTCGCATGTGTGGTAATCAAGAGAGAAAACATCGAGAGTGGTCACTAAAGGGGTACAGTAACCTCAAACTCTTGAGTTATCATGTTAATGAGCTTAAATATCCAAACACTTCCTCATGTGAGATTGCTTGATCCTATCATTTTATGCAGTTTCTGCTCTGTAGGCTCACTACTGATATGGCTTTCACACTTAGTGTGCAAACCTAGTGTCCTGTTGCTCATGGTTCCTCCTAAATGAAATTTTAAAAGTGACCTGTTTTCTTCAATTTACATCTGATACATCTGGTATCAGGGTATCAAATGAGTTGCATTAAATCTGGAATACAAAATTTGGAAACTGTCCTTGAATTGCATTGCCTTCTGTTTCTCCATTGGTAGCCCCAATGAAATTGCAGACAAGACCATCACTCCCATATTCTGTGCATGAATAACTGCCATAATTTGTTGCTGTGCCATTCATGCGAATACTCAGATTTGTTTTTTCTTTGGACCGTATTTTAATTTTTGGTGAAAGTTTCACGTAAAGAAGGTAAGCACTTCCGCTAGGTCCAATTGTAAATCTCGGTCTCAATCCTATTCTGCCTTTATCATGATCTTTTATTATTATGACATCAGTTACTTGAGTCGTAGATGGACTGCCAAATACAGAGAACCCTAACAGCCATGCTGTCCTGTTGACAGTGAAATCAACAGCTCCATTCGCTCTCGCTCTACATGCCCTCACTCTACCTGATGATAAACGGTCAATTTGCACTATCTTGTTTTTCTTCCTTGGCTCTTTAGGAAATGGAATGCGATCAAAGACACCATCATTTTGATCTTCTTTATCCAAGCATAGGATGTGAAGTAGGTCATTTGACTCCTGTTGTGCCAATAACCCTGAATACAAGCAATGCTTACAAAACTCTTTTGATAGCATTGTAGGAAATCGGAGCAGATAAAGAGCATCACCCAAAACCTCTCTCTTTGATTCTGGACAAATTTCACGTCCATCTTCAATCAATTTATGTGTACTCCATTTTTCTGCAGCGAGGAACAGATCAATTTCTGGAATGACTAGATCATCACACTTTAAAATTTCCACGAGTGTTGCCTTATCTAGCTCCAAGAACGCCCTCTGTGCAACAATCTGAACAGCATGCCTGCCTATTGCCTTCAGACATTTCTCAACAACATTCTTCTCTTCAAAGAACAAACTTTGTCTCAGAGCAATCAAGGCATTCTCTGTATTGATATTTTCTTTTTAATTCTTGCTTCAGAGAAAAATAATGTGGCCCCTCAGAGCTGAGAACAATCACAAATATAAAATTTGCCAGTCACCAAAAACCAATGGCAGTGTTCTCTCATCATAGGGGCCTAAGTTTGGGATTTCAAATGCACTGGCCAAAATGTGCACTCCCGCAGCAACCGAAATAGTTGGGGGTTAGAGAAAAAATATTCAGAATTTTCTCCACAAACCAGTGCACTTAATGTCCATGACAAAGACAGAAATCTCTATCATGAAAAGAGAGTTGTGGTAAAATTTTAGGTTGTGGGTGGGTGGGCGAAAAAGAAAATTTGCCAAGCCAAAACATCAGAGTTTCACCTTCTTGCTCTGCTCTCCGCATCCAAATACGAACGCAACGTGTCAGAATTTTTGGTTTTAAACAGATGCAAGAACTAAATCGAAAGATTTCCCGACCTATTGTCTACAAAGCGCATACCTGTTTCTACGCTGCACATAAAAGTATTCTTTTGCAAAACAATAAAATCAGTGTTTCAACTCGTTTGAAAAGTGAATAAACAAACTTCTGGGAATTGAATAATACGTGTTTTACGCAAGTAACAATGCACAAGTTACGAAGCGCCGAGCCCAAAACTGATTGTTAAAACAATTTACGATCGCAAAAAAAAACAACAAGACACGATGCTCGCAGCAGGCTAAATTATTAGACAAGTGAATTGGAACAATCTGCTGAGAATTGAGTGATACGTGCAGTTACGCACATCATAGCCAAACGAATCGTAACAAGGTTGTGGGACACCTTTAAAAACAAACGCTCGCAGCATCTTCCGCGAATTAACTGGGATATAAAATTTCATTCTTATCCCTATTAAGAAATCAGAACATTTCTTTGTCAAGGATGGCAATAGATATTTTTTGGATGCATTCAGAATGTGGAACACATTGTCCATGCTCAATGTGCAATCATCTGTATAAAAATACCTGAGAAATTCTAAAAATATGTCAGCATTATCACAGTCATTTAACTTTAGCTCTGCTGAATTATGTGCCATTTGGCCGTAAAACATGGCGTAAAACACCGCACTCCTTGAGGCAAGAATTAGCTTGTGTACAGGAATTCTTTTGCCATTGACAATGATGATGAAATCACTCATTAACTCATTGTTGAAGAGGTGTGAGATGCTACCAGACAACGTGGCTGCCTCAGACTGCCAGTCGTAGTTGTCTTGCTCAGCTCTGCTCATCTTTAGTTTTTGTCAGGTTCAAGCTACAAAAGGAAATGAGTACTGTGGTGATCGAATTTAAAATTCATAACACAGGGGGGGGGGGACTTCAGGCTGCCTCAAGAAAACCTAGGTTCTTTTATGCAGGTTTCTACTGCATTTTCCAGTACCATCAATCCTAAATTTTTGAGCAGTTTAAAAAATTCTGAAAGGAAGGAGGTGACTTTTGCTTTCCCAAAGAAATCTCCCTGTAATTTCATCATGGGTAGAGTTAACCCCCTGAATGTGCTAATCATACAATTTCTGTTTCATATTACACTCTTGCATAACTGGGTGTTATTTCTGTCGATTTGATAACGATAATTGGCTGTACTTCATTGACATAGTAATGCATTGCCGGCAAAATAATGAATGCAGGCTAGTCATTTCAAGTGTGAGGCCACTGGGCCCTTGTGATGACCTCCAAGTTTGCTTTCGTGTTTCACCCACAGATTTTGACCTCCTGGCCTGCAGCATGAAGTCATCAGAGGCTGACAAAGTGTGGAAAAAATTTTAAAAGATTTTTAGGCTGCAGGATATTTGTGAAAAGAATGGGAATATTTTGCTGCCATCAAAACTGTTCAGTTGCTTTTGTGCCAAGTAGGTAGTGCTTTTTGTTCCAAGGAATTGTTGAGGATACCAAGGACTGCCCCTTTTGTCTAAGCCTTTTGTTATGCTGGTAAAGTTCAAAGCAGATCAACAGCTGGGAAACCTATTACCATGCGCGAGAATCTCTTTGTCTCTTTGCTAATCCGCCCACATCCTTTCCACAAAACCAAACATGCTTTCTGCGCATGATCACAGGTTTCCTCTTTGGGGGATGACCGTTGCTTTGAACTTTGACAATTCGTATCCCCAACAAGGAAGGAAATGGCAACCAGATTCACATGATCATTTTGGTTGCTCATTTTCATTGCGAAAGTTATGTGCATTTCCATTGCTCACCTACAGTTACCAAGCCTATTTTTGAGATACCTACCAACGAATCTTTCTAAATCTTGTATGCAATATCTAAGCATTGGTTTTATGTTATGATGAGTTTAAAGAGCCACTGCTGACATAGGTGCTTTGCGCGCCTAGAAAATCGAAAGGAGGTAAATAGCAATGGCAACAAATATTTGTGCCGAATATCAAATGCACTGAACTGAATAATGTTTTGTTTGCGCTTGTTATTGTTTATTGATCTGTATTTACTTCATTGCTAAAACACAAGCGGATTATAACGCGTATTAACCACAATTGTATAGGCCCTTTCTTCACTTATAGCGTCTGTTTTATCATGTTAATTTGAAATACAGTCCTCTGGAGGGCAAAATGGCCTCATCATTTTCTAACGTAATCTAAACTTCGTATTTGAACTGTTCGATATGGCAGACTAAACCGTACAACAACAAGAACGGCAGGAAATAATCCACATATTTACGGATCACCCATCATGACCGTCCAGGAAGAAAGCGATGAAGATAATGATGGAGGAGGCAACAGTGGAATTGAGGTAGGCTTCTTTCCACATCCGCGATAATGTTGACATGCTAGGCCAAAAAACACTTTTAGACACCCAGAAAGTCGAAGAAGCAATGCATTGTGGGATTCGCACAGGCGCAAAGCACTTATGTCAGCAGTGGCTCTTTAAACCTTAAGCTGTTAGTTTATGAATGTGTGCAATTTCACCAAGCGTAGCCTTCTTAGCTATATTCTACCTACAACCTGCACGGACAACGATGGTTAAATCTATCAAATCAACATGCAATCAAAACATTTTTGCAAGAAGTTTGGACAAAATTTTGCCGTTCCCAGGAAGGAAACAATTGTTTCGCCCTCTGCAGTCGTCAGGGTAGTTCTTCCACAGTAAAGGTACAGTACCTGGGGTGTGCAGCCCAAAGCAGTCTACAGCTCAAAGCAGTGTACCCAGACTTCTAGTAGCGAGTAGCGAGTAGGTATCCTGAAGATGGTAACCTTTTTAGCAGCATATCCCACTGCATGAGTCTACAGAAAGAAAGATCTGGGGGTTGGGGGACTTCTCAATAACAAGTCCATTGATTGTTTGCCAAATTTAGCACGATGAAGGGTGGATATTATGTGCCCAAAAACTGATTTAAAAAATATTACAACATTGGGGTGATGACTGCTACCATCTCAATTCTCAGCCCCCTGCCCAGACTGGAATCGGCTTATGGTGCACCACAGATCTGTGGCACACAGACCTAATCAAAACAATGGAAATAACAATAGAACAAAAGATTAGGCGCATATCTGTGGTGCACGGTGCACCCAGATTCCACGTAGGCCCCCTGCCTGTCTCATATGCTTATGTTTGTCCCAGACCCAGTATTCCCATCCCACTAAAACTAATATTATGGGGAAATATTTAGACTAATTAATACAAGTGCCCCTCCCTTTCCCTTGCATGGTTTTTATTAATTTTTATTCATGCACAATTTGATACATACTGAAGGCTGAGTTATTCAGTTTCTTTGTTTCTTCCGTTTTTGTCATATTCCAAACCATGTTGGTGGTTAAATCCATCAATTTATTATTGAGAGAATAATAGGCCTAGGAAGCATGCATGTTAGTTCTGGTTGATAGCGATAATGAAATGACAACATCAACTTGCTAGCCATATAAATAGATATTATTACCTTGAGTTAAGGGTTTTCTTTACCGATATGGTATCAAATCTTGTAGAGAAATGTCTGCTAGTGTTGGGTGAGTGTTCTGGCAACTTCTGGAAAGTTGTGCCTTGGCTCTTGGAAATAGAATGCGCGCGCTTTTCAACACGGTTGTGGTTGTTGTCTTTCTTGGCTTTGCAGTGCATGCTCTAGCCTGCGCGCAGACCCAATATTCCGAAGAAGAAAGGGTCTGCGCAACAACGACCAAAAGCTTGCTACACAGTGCAAATCCCTTGAGGCCATTCATTTTACTTGGACTACGGATAAATTATAGCATAGTCATAAGAGAAAACTTAATTTCTCTCTTATGACTATGATAATAGCGAACGACATGTTTTTCAACGCGCTAAACAACACATCGTTAACAATCACACCTTTTCCAGTCCTCTTGGAGTCATTTTACGAATAAACAATTAAACGTTCAAAACAAAAGCCACAATACAATCCAAAATATACAAGTGACGAGAACAAACAACACAATACACAACTGAACACAATTGTGTGACAGCATATTGTGACAGCAACAAAACGACACGCATGAATTAATCAACTCATGATTGCATAAATTATTTTCCCTGAAACCCAGAATAGTTCGGTAGCAAGCATGGGTAGCAAGCTTTTGGTCGTTGTTGCGCAGACCCTTTCTTCTTCAGAATATTGGGTCTGCACGCAGGCTATGCATGCTCATGAACATGGACATTATCTTGAGTGCGAATTATGTGTAATTCGGAACGGAACTTTTGTGAGTTTCAATCAAATTTAATATTGTATCAAATTAACAATAGGTCATCGTCATATAATTGGTCACGTGACAATGGCATGCCCATCTGTGGCAACACAACAGGTCTCTTAGAAAATCACTAAAACAAACATCACATTTCGTGCACCCTTCTGATTTCAATGAAATTGGTACCAATCAATTCGTCTTAAAGATTACTCTCATTTGATATATAATTATTTGTATTTTGCTTACATCAGCAAAAGTTAAGATATATGATGTCATACTTTTGTATGACGTCATATTTATGAGGAACATCTGAAATAATTAATGGATTATGATCAAAATTTAGCATTAACAATTCAAGATCAATTTCATATCGTTCTTATCACTAAAAAATTGATTTCAAATGCCGATAAGGCATTGGAAAATTTGTTTGGGTGTCAAGCATGACTTTGATCATAGTTACTATGCATTGATTTGCAGTTTTTAAAACAATAGAATTCCAAAAATAAGAATTTTTGACAGTTTTCATAAAGAACAATCAATATGTATCATATCTGTAACTTTAAAGTTATGCGTTGACTACTTTTCGTTGAAAATATGAAGTTTTTAGTTGAAGAGCCAAAATCATCAAATATCCAATGTTTTTGCGTTGCCTAGCAGCAACAGATAATATGACTAATTAGCATACAATGCTATTTTTAGAATCATAATTGCTTGGCAGTTACTTGATCAGTTTATACTCAAAGAGAATGAACAAAGCTTCGATATGCATTTGCATTCCAATGATCTTTGGTTGAAGCAGCTTTTGATGCGGCGCAGAGATCACTGTAGTACCTGGGCATGACTTTTATTTATATCGATTGTTGGCTGATGGCTTGTTCCCATAACACCTGTGACGCACAATCTGGCCCCGCAAATTTTTACAGTTTTCACATTTGATTCGTGGTACAAAATTTTAAAAACAGCCTTAAATAACGGACTCATCATATTAAACCCATAAACGCAACAAAAACACCGAAATCAGTAGAAAGAAGACTATTAACTCCTGTGAAAGAAACAATAACCAAAATAAGCCTGTAACAAGAGAAAAACTGTTAAATCCTGTAAGGCAATACCGAATTAACCTTAAGACCTGAAAGGAAAGAAATAACTTGATAACTCACCAGTCACTGCTGAAAAGATAAACGTGAAATCACCAAATACTAGTTTCGTCGCACTCTCATCAGTTTGGTTCGTGGTAATCATGTGTAACAAGCCCAGGGGGGGGGTATTCTGGTATATTTAGGATAGAGGTGCTCAGGCTGGGGTACAACGCATCAACCCAAAAAAATAATTTCTAACATGAAAATAGACCCAAAAAAATAATTTTTCCAACCGTACATACCCAAAAGTTATGAAGTCAGTATCTTAAATCTGCAGAAAAGTGCCCTAACTGATTAGATTTATCATAATGTATTTGGATATTTAAGTTTTTTTATTTTAGTAATTTCACTTGATTTAAATTTTATTGGTAAATTATCTTTTCCCAATTTCTTTACGTTTTCTCGTATCTGAGACACAAAAGTAAGCCAGAATTTCAGGAACCCAAAAAATTACTTTACAAATCATTGGCCCAAAAAACTGATCCCTGCCGAAAATTTAGACCCAAAAAAGTAACCTGAGCACCCCTATCCTGTATATACCGGAGTACCCCCCTGGGGTACCAAGTTGCCTTGCCATATGAATTACGGTTGGTTAATAAATCTGAGGGGGCACCCCATGAAAAAGTAGTGCTTGATTTACCCATTTAGAATAGGGTTCATGGTATGCTAATTAAGAAGTTCTGATGAAGGAAAAGAGAAAAAAAGTTTAAGTGCTATTCAGGCGTTTGCTGTAAATTGTATAATAGCTCATGATTATGTTTAGGTCTTCGGCAAATATTTGCAGGTATCGTTCATCACCATTTGTAAATAGGATAATCATGTTTTGTTGGTCTGTTGGGATGTTCTTTCTGTATATCGTATGTCTTGCACGAGAGAGTATGAAGTGGGTTTCGTCTTCAATTACACGTATTTTTTTAAGAAACTAAAATTTTGGCGAGAATCTTTTTCCATTTTGTCGCAATATTCAGGCAAGCAGGGCACAATTTTTTTTGGGACACCCTGTAGAGCAGAATAAGTTTTTACTGGAACAGCGTAAACGCTCTTGAACCGTAACAACTTTGTAAAGGATCAAAACTGTTCTGGTACAGTGTTACCCTGGGTACCAGAGCCTTTCATTTTATAGTATTTTTTGGCTCTGGTACCCAGGGTAGTATAGTGTAAACGCCGTCTAAGATTTGGCTCGTATTCATACTGTGGGATCTTCTATCAGAATCTTAATACCGCATGAGTAACGTTGTTGCCTAAAGATTGCTAGCAAAGAGAGACGTCTTATTTGGCGACTTTGCTATGAGAGAACTGTAACCGAATAAATGAATAACAAAACACGAGTAAATAAGAATACGTAAGGACGGATTATTTACATAGGCAGGGGGTATACTAACCCAACAACTTTACAAACAGATTTTAATTTCACTAACCCAACAACTTTACAAACAGATTTTATTTTCAAATATACCGTAAAAACCCTCCTCTCCTTTAAGCCCCCCCCCCCACTTATGTCAAATTCCAGAGGATGCCAAAGATTCTCCATTAATTGAGCTAAATAATTGTGCATGTGAATTTTGATGTATTTTGAGATAAAACCTTTTCGAATTCATGTATTTAACCCTATAGTGGTTGGGCTATCTGATACGTCCTATATTCGTTGGGGGGGGGGGCAAAAAAGCCCCCCTACCTAACTCTTGATTGGAATTAGATAGAGCAACCAAATTTGGTGTACTAATAGCCCCAGGCATGTACTTTATGAAAATGTAAAATTAACCTAAGATTTGCCGCCATTATTGCTTGCGTCAGCATTTTTCTTTGTGTGGTCAAGAAAAGTGGCAAAATCTGTCAAAATCAGGAAAAATGTGATAAAATTTAAATTGGAGCATTATTTCCATCCAAACATGAGAAATATGATATATTACATCAAATAACACTACCCTGCAAAATATATTTGCAAAATATTGTATTTTTGCTACTTTTTTCAGGAAAATTAATATTTGAGAATTGGTGATTTTGACAGAGTCCGGTCTGGAAAATTGTCTCCCTCCCCCTCATTTGTCAAAATATCTTTATAAAACTTCTTGAGTCGTTGCATAATAAGTAGCAGCAAAAAGTCAGAAAGTTTCAGGGCCGTAATTGTTCTCCTGGCAAAGTTATAACAAAAATTCTACTAGAGGGGGGCAAGGGGCAAATTCGCCCCCCCAACCAAAATAGGGTTAACCCCATTACTACCGGGCTTTTTCGACCATCGTAGTACCGGGGGGGGGGCCACAAAGTGCCCCCCTCCTTAACTTCGCCAATATTGCAGATATGAGGATGAAACTTAGTACAATGGTGTACAGGAACAAAATCTACACAATAGGCTACTTTTTTAATTCTTCATTACATCAATGACGTCACTATGACGTCATAATTGAGGAAAATTGCACTTTTTGCTTACTATTAGCAATATTGGCAATATTTAAGTTCTTAGTTGATAATTTCTTTCAAATTGCTACTAGAATGTATTCCAAAGCATCACTGAATAAAAATTGGCAGTGTAATGTCAATTTAAGCGTATTATTTATATCATATATTCATCATTTCTTTGCATCAGTTTGTAATTGTTTCATTTAAACCCCTAATTACTGATGAAAATAATCTAAAATGCCTCAAAATTGTTGATAACAATCAATAGAACCAATTTTGACCATTTAAGGTTATCTAATACATTTGTTGTTGTTTATATGACGTCATAAACTTTGATGACGTCATGAACGCTAAATTTGCTGACGTCATCAAAAATGGATAAAACTATACATCATCTGAAAGCTCTTATTGAGAGCTATCGAATGGTGGTATTCTCGATGTTCTACGACGATCCATGTTAAAACTGGACTTGCTTCTTTAATTGTCTGGCTGACCACGTGTTGAAAAGAGGTTGGTCACGTGATCAGTATCTACCATTTTGAAAAAAAATTACAAATTTTAATTAGTCAATGAAATTTTAGGAAAAGTCGCAAAGTTTCAGCTCTTTATCTTTTGAACTGAGGACACTACATAAAAAAACTTTGCCGCGGGCACTTTGTGCCCCCCCCCCCCGCGGGGCCCCGGTAGTAATAGGGTTAACTCATAAAATTGCATGTTTGAACCGCAAAATATGGTGCAAAATAGACTAAAAAGTGTCCAAAGTTAAATAAGTCCCCCGGGGGCTTAATATAGCTTTTACGTTATACCACGTTTACCGTTTACACAGTACCGGTATAGTTTTGAGCCTTTACAAAGTTGTTACTGTTCACGTCAAGAGCATTTTCACTGTTCCAGTATAGTACAGAATAATTCTACAGGTAGAAGGAACAAAAATGTTACGGATTAGCAGGAGTAGTGTAATTGGGACGCTGAACCCTTACACTTTTATTATGGATCCAAAAAAATGGGGGTCATAATTTCAACTTGAAATCTTCCTGTTGTTGGTTGATCATTCGACACTCTAAATCATTGCAAATGGTTCAAGAAATAGGTTGCCAAAATTGGGTTGTCTTGTCCCAATCTCTCTTTCAGTGGTTTATCTTGAAAAGGAATTGAATATTTTGAAAGGATCAGTCACTTTGAATATGGATACAGTGTAAAGGGGGTCATAATTTCGACTTGAAGTCTTCCTGTTGTTGGTTGATCATTCGACACTCTAAATCATTGCAAATGGTTCAAGAAATAGTTTGCCAAAATTGGGTTGTCTTGTCCCAATCTCTCTTTCAATGATTTATCTTGAAAAGGAATTGAATATTTTGAAAGGATCAGTCACTTTGAATATGGATACAGTGTAAATGGAGTCATAATTTCGACTTGAAGTCTTCCTGTTGTTGGTTGATCATTCGACACTCTAAATCATTGCAAATGGTTCAAGAAATAGTTTGCCAAAATTGGGTTGTCTCGTCCCAATCTCTTTTCAGTGGTTTATTTACAAAAGGAATTGAATATTTTGAAAGGTCAGTCACTTTGAATATCGATACAGTGTAAAGGGAGTCATAATTTCGACTTGAAGTCTTTCTGTTGTTGGTCGAACATTTGACATGGTTCAAGATCATTGTAAATGGTTCAAGAAGTAGGTTGCCAAAAATGGGCTGTCTCGCCACAATCTCTTTTTTCAGTGGTTTATCTGCAAAAGGAGTTGAATATTTTGAAAGGATCAGTCACTCTGAATATCGATACAGTGTAGAGGGCTATCAACTTGAACTCGGCATTCATCATGATTTCATTTCAACTTTGTGCCACGTTCTTCTTGGTTCAAAATATGATTAGCAGCAGTCTTCATGCTCATCATGTGCGCGATGGGGTATTCATGAAAGACGTATTGGAGAAAGACCCAGGCTTGCATTCAAGAGAACAGTCTAGAGTGAAAAGAAGCGGAGGATTAACTGCAGCGGTTATAGGTGCATCTATTTCGCCTGGAGCATCCCTGGCTGGAACCACTGTGGGAGCATTGAAGAGCTCTTCATATAGAGTTGCTGTATCAGGATCAGTTGAGAATTTATCAAAGTGGGCTTTGGTTCTTCAAGGATGTGAAATCAAATCAGGATATATGAATGTTCCCATGAGAAGCGTTGCTCCAGGAAAACGAGAAGGTTTCGCTGGACACAAAACTGCCCACACCGCTACAGGAAATTGGGTGAAATGCTCATTTAAAGTTGCAAATAAGTACATGGTTCATTTCATGTACTCCGCACCTTACGACTTCAATTTTCATTCCAATTGGATGACCGTTGCTGTATGTGATCTCGGTGTCAATAGTGAGTGCCCCTCACTCAGTGCATATACGATGTACTACTATCACAGATCCTTTATGAGACGCAGAGAATACTATTACAATGTGAAAACTGTAAAAATTTGCGGGGCCAGATTGTGCGTCACAGGTGTTATGGGAACAAGCCATCAGCCAACAATCGATATAAAAGTCTTTCCCAGGTCCTACAGTGATCTCTGCCACGCATCAAAAGCTGCTTCAATCAAAGATCATTGGAATGCAAATGCATATCGAAGCTTTGTTCATTCTCTTTGAGTATAAACTGATCAAGTAACTGCTTACGAAGGACAAGGGACACCTTTTATCTTCCTCTTAATTCATTACGTAAACTTTCAGTTTCATTCTGTCTCAAATTACTTTTTTTAGAGCCAGTTAGAATAGATACTGTATTTAGTCATTCTATCAAATTGTAGCTTCGTTATACTTTTAGAGCTGTCAAATAATTCTATACTGGTCGAGTCAGGAAAAACGTGTTTTGCTTGCCAATTGTTATTGATGCAGCTTACTTGCAAAGTCGTTTCTTTCAAATTCATTGCATAGGAGAAAGGGTAACTTGGATATTGTGTGGTGTTTTGCAAGGTTCCTGGATTGGCCTCATACCTATTTCGTCAACTATTTCAAAATGTGAACAAAGTAAGGCCCTACGGAGGAGCCCTTTTAGACTTCTATCAAATGTGTTTTCATATTTTGACTGAGTTGACGAAATAGTCTTGGGGCAAGTCTACAAGGTTCTTGACATAGACCGTTACAGTAATTGTATTCTTATTAATGCACTCGCGAGCTTCTAAACCATGAATATCATACCTTCTTTCTACCAACAAGTTGAGGCAAGGCTTGCATTATGTTAACGAATAAAATTAGAACTATTCCTATCTTTGTTTGTCCCTTAGGGACTATCAATTCAATTGTCATTGTTAGGAAGCAAAACGCTCTTGTGTTAGCGATGATGGTTTTCACCAAAATAGCTTTTTCGCAAAATCTCAAAGAAGTACGGAAATAAATGACCGATTTCATCAAACTAAATTTCCATCAATAATTCGATCTTCGTTCTACGGAATAAAGCTTCCACAGAACCGATATGACATGTTTCTCACCAAGATACATTGCTTGTTAAACGCCCCATGTTTTTCTGACTCGCCTGGTAAAGAAAAGAAGCTCGTCTTATACCTGTGAGAATATATAAAGATGAACAAAGTGAGAATATATATATATTGCAGACGAATTTCGGGCAGTTTTAGAACTTTGGAGTTTTTCATAATCTTTTTGTATCTTCCGGCAATTTTTATGATTTGACCGATTTTGGGTCATTTTAATGATTACCTTTAATTCACTTTTGGATATTTTCATTTTAGCATGATTTTGTCGCTTCTCCACTTTTTATATTATTTTTGAATCATTTTCGAAAATTATCTAACTTTTACAGAATTTTTTTATATGCTGCTCTGGAAGTAGACTTTTTAGTTTATTTTCGGAACTTGGGCGTTTCCATTAAACGGATAGTTTTTGGTAATTCAATTCTACTCGATTTGTGTCATTGCTTTAGCAAAATCTTTTTATCACTGATAAAGTGTGTTGAGAAATCCACTTTCTGATAAAATGTACTGTTCTTTTTCTGCAATGCAATATTCACTTTCTGTGGAGTCGAGCAAGATGAGCGAAGGCAGGTAGCAGCAGTAGCATTGGCGGTTTGGTAAATTTGAACTATAAAATCGGTCAGACATTACTTTCTCATTACAGCAGCCTATGTTGAAATACTCGTATTTTATATAAAAGGAAACAAGGATCTGAGACTGTTCAGTGTGTTCAAGTTGTTATTGATGTGAAGGCCATTGGACACGCGCACCTGTCGGAACAAAATTCATATTGACGGGGGGGGGGAGGTAAAGTATATATCTGGGATCCGGGGGCCTCCGGGAAAATCTCTCGTGACTGCGCACTTTAGATCGCTTGAAAAGGCTCGTGTTGTGAAGAATTCGTCATTAAAAGGAGCAGGGGTTCTTCGTGGAAACATTTTTTGAGAAGTGGTTATTCATGTCGTCAAATATTCACATTTGGCACTGGCAAACGAGGGATCCAAGAGGTCTCCTGAGCCAAAATCAATTATGTTTACTCAAAAATGTTCCTGTGGGGGATGCTACTCCATGAAAAATATTGCAAAATTGCCACAATCCTAATTCAGGACTGGCACACATAGGGTCGTGAAAGGCATTGTAAGCAAAAGTAGGGGGCGTGTTCTAGTAAAGTCTGCGTGCAGGCTAGATAATTAAGGAAAATATATTTTCTTGAATTAAATTCATCTTAGCAATCATTCTCATCATCCTCAACAATAATCGTTTCTGGAAATTTCCAACCAAGCATCCCTAAAACGAAGCATGATCTATGAATATAAGACATGTTTGATATGAATGACAGAAACACGAATAAACTGAAAATAGATAGTTTTTGATTGTCCAAAACGTTTTGTAAAAACTTCCGAAATTCCGTGAAAAAACGTCCGAAAATTTTTGTCTGGAAAATATTTTGTCCGAAATGTATTCGTTCAAAATTTGTAGCTTTTGATTTAGGATTATACCCGGTGTCCCAAGAAGATCCTTCGGTGTTTACCAAACTGTACCGGACCGGGTGATTAAAAAAATGTTGACATGTTTGACGGGCTTTGGAATGAAAAGTATGCGGCCGATATTCAAAACTAAAATGTTAGTCTATCGGTCGAAGTCTGACTTAGGTGTGAACATTTTGTTTGGTAAAATCACTCATTATTTAGAGCCAGGAATTAGGAAAATACTGGTAATGGGTTTGTATGTGAACGAGAATTCCATGTTCGATTCTGATCCATGATTTGCTTGTCATTGAAATTTAAATTCAATACCATTGTCAGTTTCAAATTAGAATCCTGAATTTTAATGGAAGCAGATCATGAATCAGAATCGAACATGGAATTCTTATTCCCATGCAAACTCCCTTACCAGCATTTGCTTAATTTCTGGGTCTAAATGGTGAGTGATGTTGCCAAATAAATTTTACATAACAGTTAGCCTTTGGCAGATAGATTGATATTTAAATTTTGAATATCGGCCGCGTACTTTTTATTCCACAGACCACTAAACGGGTTAACTTCTTTCACATCAAAGTTAGCCTTTAACTGATAGATTAACGTTTCAGCTTTGAATATCGGCCGCACACAGCATAGGTTCCAAATCTTTAAAAAGGCAGGTGTAAAATTGAGTGACCTATTTCTTTGAACTAAACAACTTCAAGGAAACTTTAGCTAATTTGCTATAATTCTACCGTTGGAAATTTCTGAAATCTTCGATATTTTCAGAATTAGAGTGCTTTTCTTCTTTTTCAAGAGTTCAAGGAAAAATTTGAAAAAACTTAAAACCATCATAATTTCTAAACTGTTTGACGTAACATGAAATAATTTCGAGGAAACCCTTAGTTTATGAATGCCTACAATATGGTATCAAGCAAAAGTCTGTCACTCATCTGGTTTATGATTTAGAAATTTGATGACGTCACATCCTCAAATGAGTTGAAACGTAAGATACGCTGCAATTTCCAAAAATATTCAACATTTCTGAAAAGTCCAACCGTAGAATTATAGATAAGTATCTAAAGTTTCTTTCAAGCCATTCAATCAGAAAAAATAGGTCATTGAATTTTACACCCACCTTTTTACGCCGAGATAAAGATTTGAAACCTATGCTGCCGCACACTTTTTATTTCCCAAACCACCAAAAGTGTGCACTTCTTTTGACTCACCCGGTACTATCATGAAAAATTTGATGCAGATATTCATTGCACTAAAATCGGTCATTATCCCTGGGAGCTATTTTGTAATATTTCGATCACGATTTTACCAAGTTTCAGCTTCAAAAAATTAAAGGGCGCATGGTCATCCTCCACGAAGCAATACGTAATAAGATGACAAAATAGTCTGCCTTTTAGTCTGTTTATTATACTGTGATTTTATTGAGCACTGCAGTGTACTCTTACAACCCGTCCAGGGAAATTTGATTAGTGGGCCAGACTAACCACGAGGGCCCAATTCCCGCGGCAAAAAGAGATACGGACCCATCACAAAAGTGTTCAGTTTGACAAATTAGTTCACTTAGTTGACTCGAGCGAAGACAAAGGAAAGCGCGCCAATGTTATTCATGTGTTTTCAGAGTTTCATTTTAAGAAAATAAATATCCTAATTACAAGATAATCTATGTAGTAGCAGCTGCTCTTCCAGAAGATAGATTTTTTTTTGAGTACGGTTACGCAGGTCTCGTGTAAACGTCCAGATGTTGAGCTAATGGCAAACATGATATTGGGTGATGCATTCTAAGCCAAAGTACTTGTTGATTATCAAACTGCATACTGTAGTTTAGGAATAACGCTGCTCGTAGGCAATTTTAATTTTCAAGGTGCGCTCGCATAACTTTTTTCCAGTCGTCTATTCAACTGCGTAGTTTAGGAATAACCTTTGAACTTTCCAAGAAGCGACCGTCATCAATATAGACACACTGATTAAATTTGCAGTTTAATATTTCAAGGTGAACATAACTTTTTCCAGACGTCTTCTCGTTCGTTATTAAATTTCATATTTTAGGGATAACCTTTGAACTTTCCAAGAAACCAGCGTCATAAATAAAGCCAGAATGTTTAAACTGCATAATCTAGTCCTTAACGTTTCCTTTTAGGCAAGTCGATTTTTAAAGGTGAACATATCAATTTCCAGACGTCTTCTGGTTGGTTATTGAATTGCATATTCTAGGGATAACCTTTGAGCTATTTTCGAAGAAGCAGCCGTCATCAATGGAGAAGAACTCTTGAACTTTCGAGGAAGCAACCCTCGCCATTAAAGCCACACTGAGGTGTATTCTTAACCCTATCCAGACTGGGGGTGT
The DNA here is from genome assembly GCA_039566865.1 of Aurelia coerulea. Taxonomy (NCBI): domain Eukaryota; kingdom Metazoa; phylum Cnidaria; class Scyphozoa; order Semaeostomeae; family Ulmaridae; genus Aurelia; species Aurelia coerulea. The sequence continues at coordinate 13,513,340 of CM076960.1, read as the reverse complement.
GCCCTCCCCCCTAGTGAATTTCTCCACACAGCTCGTTGAGTAACTCAAGTATAGTCTAGCTTTTTTGTGAATTTGTCCAGTTTAAAAATTTTGACACTGATTCAGGGGGTCACCACATGAAAAAAAGGGCCTTTGGGTCAGTGTTTGTATGGCACCACCGGGTTGGTGCCATATATTATATATTTCTGGCAGCACAACTTTCCCAGAACTTTCCCGGGAGAACTTTTCTAGGGTTATGAGGATTGCAATGTTGTTTTTCTCAACTCAGGTCATTTCGATGTCTGGAAGCAATTATTGCTGTGATATTTTGTTATCGTTAGGATTACATGATGAATTTTTTACTAACAACAGTGATCGTCACTCATCGTTGGTTTCATCGTTGGTTATTACTTTCTTGGCTGTACATACAGATTGCGACGAAGTGTTCCGAGTACAATAACCTATGCAAAAAACTTCCTACCCATGACCAAAAAGCCAAACCTTATGTAAGTTTATCAACGGAATCCAGTTTTAAAGGAAGATCAAAATTAAATAGCCCAGTCAGTAGAAAGTGAGCTGCCGTCAGTTAGTTGCGGTGCCAGCCGAAATCTTTTGTGACCAAACTATCCTTATTCTCTCGTGAAATGCCCTTCTTTCACAGGAAGTAACTTTTTTCCATTAAATTGCCCAAATCTTACTAGCTAGCTCCTCTCTCGACAGACATCTTTGAAAATGCATCGATTATTTTATTGTTAGGTAGTCTCTCCAATATTATCTGCTCTTTGCTAGAAAGTATTAATGTTTTGAGCTGCTCTTTTCTCAACATGCTCCCATACCTGTTCTGTTTTTGTCCATAACACCAACAGAGAAACCTCCCTGTCACACTCCACCCGTGTGTGCATCAGATATCTGGTGGTCCTCAACCGGGCAATGCCGCATTTACCGTGGGCCCTTTGCTCGGAATATTTTGCGTATGGGGTCCCATAACTGTAGAATATGAAGTGCTGTTGGGAGACCTCAAATGGAGGTATTTTCAATCCATGATCCCTCTTCTCTTGATTTCATCCAAAAAAAACTCCTCACCTTTATGGTATCCATTGAGGCTGAGTTAAAGACACACTGTCGTGGCTGTGATTGGCTAGTCGTGATGTCGAAACCACTGACAAAAGACCTGTCCTCTGAATAATTACCAAGCCTTTATATACTCTTGGATCATACTTCGTTTCGAGAATAAAAGGAGTATAAGATCATTATCATCTTCATTAATTTCAGTGTACAGCGAAATTACTGAAGCTTGCTCAATTCTATTCTTTATTATTATCTTATTCCTCCAATCAGCGCAACGACAGTGTCTTTAATAAAGGTATCCGTCATGTGACAAATATTTCACGACATCAAAGTGCGCCTAAAGCCCCAGATAGGGGAATGCACCCCTGGGAAATAATAGAGAAATGAGATTGTCCTGATTTACGACTTACGAAGCCACTAACAGCAAGAGAGCCTCAGTGTAACTGCTGGCAAAGAAGGCCCAGCCCGAACTAGGCCAGTTAAATTTTTTTTCATATTCATTTAAAATGATACAATACATGTTACATCTACATCCTACTATACTTTCCAATTACTTTACAAACTATACAACACTTCAGGGACGGGACCACAAGGAGCAAAAGACAATGACTACCCCGTGGCCATTAACATAAAGACATGCAAAAAATAGCAACTAAATAAACAACTACAAAAAGCTGCAAATACGATAAATTACTGATAAATACTAGAATCCGTTTCACATTGGATGTCAGGCCAGCATAGTAGTATGATGCTGAACAATAGGAACCCCGGACGAGAGAACAACAACGACAGTAGTTGCTACCGCTTCTGATCCCTCTCCAGAGTCCCCACAGCTGAACACATTGCGCATATGCTGTCAGCTCTGGGTTTCTGATTCGCAATATCGATGGTCCGAAAAACTGTCGATTTTGTGTGGATGAATTTTCATTCATCCTTGATGTGCCTAACATCAAATGTGAAACAGACTTACAAAAGAAACGGGGAAACGTGTACATAGTGGTTGTGTGGCGTAAAACGATAGTTTGAAGTTATCCAAGCCGACCTGTTTTGTGGATGAAACTTAGAGTCTGTTTGAGTATATTTTTATTCACTTCGTCAGAAAGTTCTTCATTACCATACAATAAGTATTGAACCAGAACATTGTTTGGAAGGGTGTCGATTTGGACAAATGGTCGCAACAATTCTGAAACTCCAACAAGAACATCTTGTCGTTGAATGTCGAATGAAAGGCAAAGCAAAAAAAAAGTGCCCGTATAGCCTGGTTTCCATATAATCGCAAGGAGTCGCAAGAAGTCACAAGGAGTCGCAATAAAAGTGACCAAGTTTGCTTGCGACTCTCTGCGATCATATGGAAACCGGTTAAAAATTTGTTTGTGACTCCTTGCGATCGATGTCGCAAGCAGTAGCAGAGATAGAAAAAATTTTATCTCTGCGACTCGCTGCGATTCGTTGCGATTAATGGAAACCACTGTTCACAAATTTTGCAACTCCTTGCGACTCACTGCGACTCCTTGCGATTACATGGAAACAACTTTTTCGGGTCACAAAAATTTCAACTCCTTGCGACTCGCTGCGACTCATTGCGACTCCTTGCGATTATATGGAAACCAGGCTTATCCTCAATGCCATCATTCGTTGGGCACATTGGGTTCACTGTATCCTTAAAATTGTGCTTGAATTTGTGAAAACTCAGCTTACTGAGACCGACCCTTATAAGATAACCTAAGCCTATTGGGTCATGAATACCGAAAACAGACTTTGCACTGGGACGAATTATTGACAGAAGCTTCGTTTTAAAGACAGCCAGTTAAATTGCTTTTTCGTCGTAAAATTCAACTGAAAACTTTCATGAATATTTTTGAGAGAGGGTCCACCGGGTGAATACTGGTAGCCCGACTGGCCAGTCCACCTCTGCATACAGATTGCGGCAAGTGTTCCAAGTTCCCTACCCATGACCAAAAAGTCGAAATCTTGTAAGTGTATCAACGGAATCCAATTAAAAAATTCGCTTTGTTATTTGTCTAGCCAAAGCTTTACACCGCATCTTAAGCCATAGAGAATACGACAAAGCGTTCCGAGTTCCCTACCCATGACCAAAAAGTCGAAATCTTCTGAGTATATCCAGTTAAAAATTTCGCTTTATTACTTTTCTGGCCTTAATTTTTCAAAAGCTTTACGCCTCACAGTAAGCCATAGAGAATACGAGGAATGCGTGAGGTGAATTTCAAACAACTCTCTTTGTCCCTGTACTACATTGGCTGAAAACAAACCAACTTTTTACTAGGCAAGCAATAAAATTGCAAATTGATTTTCTTCTAGAAATTTTTGAGACACTCGATCCCCATCCGGTAAGCTAAAAATGTTGGCTTGTTTTACAGCCATTGTAAGTACTGAAACAAAAGAGGGGTTGTTTTGAAACGCACCGTATTCATTCCGCTACTGCTTTATCTGCGGTGTAAAGCTTTTGAAGCGTTATGGCTAGAAAAGTAATGCATAGAAACTTTTATATGGATTTAAACCATTTTATGACGGACTCTCTGAGAAAACTACAGGGATGTATTTGCATTACATTGAAGCTATAGATAGCAGTATCAAGTGCAATTTGTAGGTACCCCTTTTGAATCGTTGGATATATCAATCTAAGGGGCATGGCCACAATATTTTTCCAGGATCTGCGCCTGGAACCCCAACCTATTCTTTCGGCTGGCTTCGCTCGCCTGTGGTTTCGGGGCCCTTATACTACAAAAAATGCTCCGTTCCCTAATTTTGCAGCCAGTCCGCCTCTGTCTGTGTGTACAGCCAAGAAAGTAATAACATTTAGTGAAACCAACGGTGAGTGACGATCGCTGTTATTAGTGAAAAATCCTCATATAACAAAATGTCCTAAATCCTCTTAAAATCCAGAATCCTCTCGAAGTTTTCTGAAATTTTGTTCATATACCACACTAGAGTAAAAATGGGGAGGCAATTCCGCTGAAGTTATGGGAACTATTGTTGTTTTATAAACAGTATGTTTCGCGGAATCAATGCTTCTTGGAGTTCACGTTCGATCAGGGAATCTTTTAACATATGAATGTGGTGGAAAAATTCCCCACCAGCTCCTTCAATGTCCCCCACCAGTCATGCCTATTTTTACTAATGAAGTGTCCTTTTCTCTCGAAAACTGTGTTCAGGATACAATGAATGTAGATTGATTTGATAGCATAACCTAGAATAACAAAATATCCACTTCCTGACATCCCTTTGTATCAACTCTTGTCATCAGATTTGTCATTCCAATTCACACCTTTGTTGATGTTCACTTGGCATTTGATCCTTTTTTGCTAACAAAGATTTATCCTTGTGAGTGAGCTCAAAACCGATGTTATCTACGTTAAAAGATAGCTACGGAACAGCAACAGACACTGCTTCTGTTGCACGTTAAATCGTCAAATAATTGTTTTCATTGATTTCGTAAAATGCTCTTTTGGGCTATCTTTTATAAAATGCTCTGTAGCTTTCTTTCAATGGGTTCCCCCAGCATTGAAAAGTCCTTACAATTTTGCTGACATATTTTGCCTTACAGTCAAATAGGCAACATAAACCAGATAAGGCGGCGACTGTTTCAACCTAAGAGCAAAACTATGAATATAGGATTAGTGTCATGAATAGGGGTGCATTTCTTGTCAAAAAGGGGGTGCCAAGCAGAGTTTTCTGCTCAAAGGGGGCAACTACCTCTATTTGCTCTCTTAAATCCACCACCACACTATCTAAAGTGTCTGGTAAACGGGACAAATTCAATCTTCTTTCTTTTGTGAGAATACACCAACACAAACTTTAAACAATCAGCACAAAAAATCATTTGAATTAAATAATGAACATCAGTTCTGGAAACTGTCCTTGAAGTGCATTGCTTTCTGTCTCCCTGTTTGCAGCAGCAAAGAAACTGCAGATAAGGCCATCCTTTCTATGTTCTGTGCATCCATAAGTACCAAACCTTGTTCCACTGTTCTTCACACAAACACTTAAATTCACTCTCTCATTGGGCAATATCAGAATTTTAGGACAGAGTACTACAGTGAAATAATCCCTGGCGGATCTTGTGTTGGGTGTTGCAATCCTCATTTGTGGCCTGCATTCTACTTCATTATTTCTTCTTACTATGATATCACTTACTGTAGTTACGCGTGGACTGCCAAATAGAGAGAACCCTTGAAGCCATGCTCTTCTGTTGACAGTAAAATCTATTGCATCAATAGCTCCTCTTGGGTTCCATTCATATCTTATCATACCACCTGAAGATAAACGATCAATCATCACCACCTTATTTTCTTTTCTGTGATCTTTAGGAAATGGTACGCGATCAAAAACACCATCATTTTGATCTTCTGTCTCTAAGCATAAGATGTGTACCAGGTCATTTGTTTCTTGTTGTGTTAACAACCCTGAATATAAGCAATGCTTACAAAAGTCTTTCCCAGACATTGTAGGGAATCGTAGCAAATACACAGCATCACCTATAACCTCCCTTTTTGATTCTGGACAAATTTCACGTCCATCCTCAATCAACCTATGCACACTCCATTTTTCTGTAGCACGGAACAAATCAATTTCTGGAATGACTAGATCATCACACTTTAAAATTTCCACGAGTGTTGCCTTATCTAGCTCCAAGAATGCTCTCTGTGCAACGACCTGAACAGCATTACTGCCTATTGTCTCCAGACATTTCTCAACAACCTTTTTCTCTTCAAAGAACAAACTTTGTCTCAGAGCAATCAAGGCATTCTCTATATTGATATTTTCTTGTAAGAAGTGAGAACATTTCTTTGTCAAGGATGGCAATAGATATTTTTTGGATGCATTCAGAATGTGGAACACATTGTCCATGCTCAATGTGCAATCATCTGTATAAAAATACCTGAGAAATTCTAAAAATATGTCAGCATTATCACAGTCATTTAACTTTAGCTCTGCTGAATGATGTGCCATTTGACCATAAAACATGGCGTAAAACACCGCACTCCTTGAGGCAAGAATTAGCTTGTGTACAGGAATTCTTTTGTCATTGACAATGATTACGAAATCACTCATTAACTCATTGTTGAAGAGGTGTGAGATGCTACCAGACAATGTGGCTGCTTCAGACTGCCAGTCGTAGTTGTCTTGCTCAGCTCTGCTCATCTTTCTTGGTGTAAAACTCAAACTACAGTGGGAATAAAAGTAAACTGGGAATGGAAAAAATAAGACATAATCCTCATGACAATATTGGAAAAGGAGCCTGTTCGTAAATGATTTAAAATAGTAGAAGATCTAAAGCTATATACATAGCCTTTGTCCTTTCAACAGACTTGTGAATGAGCATAAGCCCCTCAACCTCAAAGTCTCTTTGAAATTTGCCCCTGTGGATTGAAGGGAGCTTTTAAAGCATTGCAGTTTTCTATGTCAGAAATAACTTTATTGTGTTGGAAGAAGCATATTTGTGTAATGCCATGTTGTGGCAACTTTGCAGCCAATGCCTCAACATATTTCATTTTCATATTTCTTATTCATATATTTCATATTTAATTCTTTTGGAAAAAACCAACCAACAACACTTAGTAGTGTCATGAACAGGGGTCACAACTGGATTAGCCACCAGGGTACAGTACATAGTAATTAACTTCCAGAATTCAAATGAGCTAAGCAGAGCAGAGAGAGATTGGGAATTGACCCAACTTATAGATTAATCAGCAAAGCCTTACAAGCCACCCCCCCCCCCCTCTTAGAAAACATTGGCCTAAGCATAAGAGCAACTGAATTTTGTTCTCGCACGGGAGAACCTTTTATTCTAGCTGCAAAGCGCGTTTCAATACAGTTTTAGTAAGTGAATGCAAATTTCCCAACCTGATCTGCTGATCAGTCACACTTTATGTATGTATGGAGATATAAGGTAGAGTAACGTCGCCCTGGTCTGTCCACTAATTGATTCCGGGTTGTGCAACCGCCTTGCATAATACTTTGAAATCAAAGGGAGCTTGAGCCTAGCTTTTCCAAAAAGCGTGCGAAAGTTGTTTGCTGATGTCATCTCTTTGATATTTTTTCGATTTCGCTGCTTTGCATTGCTCGGAAGAGCTACAATAAAGTTTTGAAGTTTGACCTACCTGCAGCGAAGGTGTAAGTACAATTCACTTTCCCTAGACATTTCCACATACCATGTCTATTTTGTGTCGCTTCTCGATATATCTTACAGTTAAAACAGAATTGGCTTCAAGACAGTTTTCTCCAACTCTTCTGGTTTCATATCCAAAGAAATCTCAAGAATCGCACACAAATTGTGAGAACTACAGCTCATTTTGGAAGAGCACTGTAACTGACATAATGGCGCCCTGGTGTGTCCACACCGTGAAACCCTTTAGTTCTGTAGGCTGTTGTTGCATATGTGCTTTAGAGGTGAATGAGGTCAAGGATAAGAGAGTTAAAAGCGGGATTGAAATCAACAATATATTGAAATAATTTTCAATAAAAATAGAATTTGTTTTGTAACTTTCCGGTCTTCTGGGAAATGAAATAATACTTTTTGTGAACTGGTGAATGGCTTGACAAGTTTTTGATGTGTGCTAAAACAATCAATTCTGCCGCAGTCTGACCAGGGCGCTACGGCCTAATTTAGGCATTCAAGACATGTCCGTATTTGTGTGCTTCCAGTATTACAAAAAGGAAACTGATGATACAGATCTCACTGTGAGCTTTGTAGCATGAGTTGAGAAGCCTATTCAAGGTGAGTTCCTCTCCAAAACTTCTTTGAACTCGCGGAAAATTTCGTTTTCTGAAGAGTGGACGGACCAGGGCGATACCACTCTATAATCAAGAATTGCAAACAAACAGCCATTACTGTACATCTAAAGGTCAAGTAAGGCTTGTCCTATTATGTTGTGACTAGCTCAATTCAATCAGGCTACACTACAGTAACTTTTGGAACTGAGAAGGGTAAAAAATTTGAAGATCTTATTTGTTACTTGTTATTAGGCCTGGTTGGTTGTTGTGACAATTTATTGGTTTTGCCAACAAGCTGGCCTATAAAGCTTTGTTTTTAGCCAATCATCCTGGAAATGAGATGATTGTTCTCAATGAATGAAGTAACTATTTTTGTACTCATCAGGACTTTACGAAAATGGTTTTCTTACCAGTTCATCCTTTGTGCAGCTCAAGCAGGCAACATTTCCAGGCAGTCTCCTCGCAGCGAGAGGGCCCAGGCCCGCCCACCACACATGCACCAGTGATATATTTGTGCAGTACGCATGCGTTGTTGAATAATGACTCAATAACGCATGCGTATTTAGCTTTTAGTTCCTTCTCAGAAATTTACCCGACATTTACCCGCCAAAACTTAACCCTATTCTACATGGGGGGGGGGGCAAAAAAGGCCCCCCCAACCATACTTCCTGTAATTACTCTTAAACTAAGCATGATAAGACACTGGAACTTGGGTGACTTTTAATCAAATTTAATATTGCATCAAATTAACAATAGTTCATTGTTATATAATTGGTCACGTGACTATGACATGCCCATGTTCGGCACCAGGTCTCTCAGAAAATCAGTAAAACATGCATAACTTTTCTCGTACACATCTGATTTTCAATGCAATTGGTACCAATCAGTTTGTCTGGAAGTCTACTTTCATTTGATATATACATTTTTGTATTTTGCTGACATCAGCAAAATTTAAGATATATGACGTCATACTTATATATGACGTCATATTTATAATAAACATATGAAATAATTAGTGTATTATGATTAAAATTGACTAATTAAAAATTCAAGTTTAATTTCAAATCGTTTTTATTGCTAAAAACGTATTTAAAATGCCAATAAAGCAACAACTAACTTGTTTAGGTATCAACCATGACTTTGATTGACAGTTGTGATAACAATAGAATTCCAAAAATAGAATTTTTGACAGTTTTCATTAAGAAAAATCAATATGTATCATATGTATAACTTTAAGGTGGTCGCAGGGTAAAACTTTTGGATTTTTTCCAAAATTATCAAAAAAATTTTTATCATCGATTCAGGTGCTAAAATTATCGAGGAATTCGATGCTACCGTCCTTTTTAACGTGGAGAATCGTATTTCTGACATATTTCTTAGTTAAACTACCCTAGTCGGACTAAATTTCCTTAGCAACATCCATAGCAACCAATTCTGGCCCCATCTCTTCGCCCAAAGAACTGATTTTGTCAATTTTGGGGGCCCACTGTCGATAACGAGGCTTTGCTGTTGAATTGGATTGTTATGATTTTACATGAAGTACTTATTAGGTCTGCCATCGAGAAAACAAGACCTCGTTTGTTGATGCACTCCTTCAGCTGTAAACTTCGGTGTTGTTTATTTTGAAATGGGAAGTAATTCAAGCTACAGAGAGAAGACTACATGATAGTAGAAGTTCAAAGGAAAGGCCAGGTAGCAAGGAAGCCAAAAATGACAAGTGAAGTCTCTTTTAAGTCGTAGTAATCAATATAGAAAAAAGACAACAAGCAGAACTTGGCCTAGATAGACAAACAAAGGCCTAGTCTATTCGGGCCTATGCGATGATGTGGCAGTTATCGACAACCAAAAGCAAACATCATCAATAACTGGTAAAGATTTAAATTCAAGCCAAACTGCCCTTTCAAATCGGATGTGGAACCAACCAACCACTACCATCCCAAAGAGAATGAGATGATCAGCATCATCTCCAAAGGCAAATGGGGTCTGGTCTGGGGAGGTCGGAATAGAAGAGACACCAATGCCAATGGCATTTTCAAGTTGCAGATATCAATCAAATACAGATGATACTACTGTGGAAGAAGATATATGATATTATCATAGCGCAAACAGATACATTCCATTTCCTATTCACAAAAAGGGAAAGCTGATATTTGTCAGGTTGAGCGCAGACTTTAGCGCATTAGCAGGACACAAAATTTCCGTGAAGCACATGCAACCTTATCTAGAAGAGATTCATGCAGTAAAAGACATCTCCATATGTAGAAAGATTATCTCAGGAAGTTATCGTTGATCAGCAATCATCAATGTTAACAGAGAGACAATTCAAATTCAAAATTTTATGAACCGCTTGATATTGAGCCAGCCAGGCACCCGATTTGCAAATTTTGCATTGAAAATGGCAAGAGGTATCTGCTGCTGAGAAAAAATGGGTCTCAAAAGTGAATTACAGGACAAAGCAACCAAGAGTAAGAAAAAGAATACATCATAGGGAAACAAACAGACACTGACGGTCACAGCATAATGAAGAAATGTTGTTTTGCGGAGAGAAAATCTAAGTTATTGTGTAAAAATGTCAAAAATAATCAACTGAACAATGGAAAAACACTATAAGGGACTTGTTCTAGTGTAGTTAAAAACCACTAGCTTCTACAGTAACAAGGGAGCTTTATTTCTCAGTGGAGAAGTATGTTCATTTATTGACGTTTTCTATTTTTGCCATTTTCCGGAGTTTGATATTTTGATCAATTCTCAAACTTTCAAGGAAAATTTAAGAAAAGTGGTAAGAGATTTTGCCTTCAAATTTTCACAGTTTGTGATGCATGTAATAAGGTATGTTCTGGACCTAAGATAGTTCTTCTACCTAGCATTGTGACATTGAAAAGTAATTTAATGATAATAGCGATTATCGCAATTTTCTTGCATGCAAATGTTTTCAAAAAAATTTCAATGTTATTTCCCTTACTGCACTGAACTCAAAGGTCCAGCACATGAAAACATGTCTAAACAACAAACCCTGAAAATTTCATGGCATTTCTGTTTGATTTGACAAAGTTATTTTCCTTGAAAGACCCACCATTCCGCAACGCTTTGATCTCATTAATTATGCGCATAAATTAATTTTTATCAAAATTTTCATCAAATTTCTTCATTTGGCTACCAACAGTCTCTTTCTATCCCTTGGATAGGTTCTTAACTCATAAAACAAAAAAGTTAGAGTTTTTACCCTGCGACCACCTTAAAGTTATTTATTGACTATTTTTGGTGGAAAATTTTACGTTTTTAGGAGGAGAGCCAAAATCAGCAAATTTCCACTGTTTTTCCGTTGCCTAGCAACGGATCATGTGACTAATTAGCATATGAATCTATTTTTAGAATCATGATTGCTTGGTAATCATGTGTACCAAGTTGCGTTGCCATAGGCACTACGGTTGCTTAGAAAATCTGGGGGGGCCTTTTTAGCCCCCCCCCCCCCATGAGAAAGTGGTGCTTGATTTACCCATGTAGAATAGGGTTAAAGGGAATAGACATAGCCAAGGCATAGCCAAACCTTGAGACATAGCTATATCTCGTAGGCGCTATAAATAGGCTAAAGAAACGCCCACAAACCCATTGTTTCTTTACCTACACAATGAAACCGGATGCGTCAAAGTCGTCGAGTACAATAGATTATATTTTTGACCTGGCCCGGGCCAGCTTTTAACTATGTCGATTCCCTTTAACTTGTGTTTTCGAAGCATGATAGTTTGAAGTTCTTTGGACAAATTTTGTGACCTTGACACTTGTCAAGAAGGGGACAACAAGAAAACCTATCCACTGGGACCTCTCAGGGACCACACACCCGTTGGGCTAGGGGGTGCTAAAGCCCCCCCACTTTTTTCAAAAATAGGTCTAAAAACTTTCACAAATATGGAATTTTCAATATTTTCATACAGGCAACTGCTGCATTTGCTGACAGACCTTCTCAATGACCTCAATGGCTAGATGTCTCAAAACTTGACTTCATTTAAATATGAAGCAAGCAAATGTCAACAATCTAGCGATATTGAACGTTCAGAAACAACGAGCAAACACGATGTCCCTCTTAGAAATTGCTAACGATCATCCATCTTTGGCACATTTGCTCTGACAGATCTTCAGTAGTAATAGATTTTATGAGAAGAAATGCTTTGCTGTTAATTTTGTTGGTTGTAACGATATGTCTCTTTTCATGGTAATTGAAATCTTTTTTGAACCAAACTGTATACAGTATAAATATGGGAGGCAAGTCTTTTATTGAATTGAAAAGGGCGTTTTCCGACGTTCTAAAGGGCGTGGTCTCAAAAAAATTTCCGCGGGCAAGCCCCCGGGCCCCCATGTTTGCTCGCTTCGCTCGCCGTCCCGCCCCCCCCCCCACTTTGAAACCGCTGCGCTGTCCCTGGGACCTCTGATATATATTATTTGATATTTGATTCTTTTAAGGAGGGTTGCCCTTCAGCCGGAGCTGTTTTACAAGGGGCCCTCCACTTAAAAACACTACTTACAATATAAAATTACAAATGAATAGATTAAATACACTATCATTAAATACAATAAAAACCATAACTATAAAAACCTAATAACATTTTACAAAGTTTAAGATAAAAGGAAAGAAACACTAACTTCTAAATAGACTGTTTAAAAACTATTTAGGGAAGATGCCTGTTTGGTTTTAGCAGGAAGGTCATTCCATATTTTTGCTCCTCGATAAGAAAAACATTTTTGCCCATTACTTGACTTTTTCTTGGGTAGTCTTAAATCTGTCTCTGTATGACGCAGGACATACAAAGAGCTCTTTGAGTTTCGGGTGAAGAGGTCACAGAGGTATTGCGGAGCCAGTTCATGCAGGGACTTGAAGACCATTGTTTTAGATTCACCAGCTATAAGTTCTTCAATGGTCTTCCAACCCAGCCTGTCAATAAGTGGTCTACTTGGGGTGTCAAAACTGCTATTGGTTAGAATTCTAGCAGCTCGGTTTTGAAGTTTTTGCAACTGATTCAGCTCAGTCGATCCGGCACAACCCCAAACAGAGCAACAATATCGAAAGTGTGGCTCGACAATACCTGTGTAAAGAGTCTTCAGAGTTTCCTGTCCTGCCGTAGGAAAGTTTTTGGCATGCTTTAAAAAGCCAATAGCTCTAGAAACTTTAGTAGAAACAGTCTTGATGTGCTCTTTCCAGTTAAGAGAGTTATCAATCTGCACACCAAGGTATTTAGTTTTTTTGATTACTTTGAGCTCGTTGTCACGAATTTTCAAATCCAAATCCTCATTTCGATTTTTGAGGATGTTATGCTTTTGCTTAGTGGAAACTAACATGGAATTTGTTTTCTCAACATTCAAAGAGAGTTTGTTGCCTTGAAGCCAAGTGTCCAGTTGTTTGAGATCATCATTGATGGCGTCATTCAGCACACTTATATCTGAAGACTGGTAGCACAGACTTGTATCATCAGCATACATAGAAACAACTGAATTTTGGACAGCTTGTGGTAGATCATTGATATAAATAAGGAAGAGAAGGGGACCAAGACATGAGCCTTGGGGCACACCAACATCTACCCCTCGGTTTTTGAACTTACACTATTAACCCGACAAAACTGTTTTCGGTTGTATAGGTATGATGTAAACCATGCGAGTTCCCGCTGTTGAACGCCATAGTGCGCCAGTTTTTGGCAAAGAATCTCATGGTCAACAGTGTCAAATGCTTTTTTTAGATCAATTAAAACTAGGCCCACAAGCTTCCCAAGATCCAGCCCATTGTACCAATCGTCAGTATTTTTAAATAGGTGGGTTACAGTAGAATGCAGGCGCAAATAGGCAGATTGGCCAGATGAAAACAGACCGTTATCTTCCATATGCGTATACACCTGATTGGTTACTAGCTTTTCAAAGAGCCTTGAAATGACAGGTAAGACTGAAATGGGGCGATAATTTGACTTATCAGCCTTGTCCCCATCTTTGAAAATAGGAGTAACTCTAGCAATTTTCCATGAGTCAGGAAACATACTTGTTTCAATTGATGTATTAAATAAGAAACCAAGGGAATTTTCAATGAAAGGTAAAGCAAGCTTCAAAAAGTAGCTAGAGATATTATCAGTTCCAAAGCTCTTTGCTGTTTTAACCTTTGCAAATGCATCTCTGATTTCTTGCACCTTAATAGTCCTAAAGTGGAACTTTGCTTTAGTTTTGTTCATTTCAAAGTCACCTGACAGAAGGGGGTTTGGAGCTGAACTGATCTTATCAGCAGGATCCTTACCAACTGAGCAGAAGTAACTGTTCATTGCGTCAGGAATATCCTTCTTGTGAACAGTTTCTGAACCAGACCCCTTAAGAGTATCAATGTTACTTGACTTAGACCTCTTATTGAGAAGTTCATTGATTGTCTTCCATGATTCTTTCATGTTGCCCTTGCATGCAGAAATTTTATTATTGTAGTACTCTTTCTTAAGCTGAATATTTAGAGAATTGACCTTGTTGCGAACTTGTCTATATGAGTCCAACAGAAGTGTGGACTTACTCTTGACAGCATATTTCTTTAACTTATCTCTTGTCCGCATTAAATCCCAAAGGTCCTTAATACTTTTCTGAGACACGCATTTCACATATTGGGGCATGTTTGTCAACGATCAGAGAGAGTAAGCTAGTCCAGTGGTTAACAAGCACATTTATATCATCAGTTTCAGTAAGCATTTGCTCCCAATCGATCCCAGCAACATCAGATAGGAATGCCTGCTCATTAAAATTTTTTTTCCATTTTTCGAGTTTTTATCATTTTATGGCCTTTTACTACTGCTCCATTAAACTTACGGACACAGTATACCATATAATGATCACTCATAGAAACTTCATGCACTCCTGATTTGATGATGTTGCTGGCACAAGTTGTAGCTATATGATCAATTATGGAAGAGGTGTCTAAAGTGACCCTGGTTGGCTCTTTGATAAGCTGATGGAAGCTGAACAGCTCATACAGACTAGTCACATGTCTTGTGTCATTGTCGATGGGCTGATCAGCCTGTTTTGTTGTGAGATCACAATTCGTGTCTCCAAGAAGGATGATTTCTTTTCCTTCTCTGTCTCTCCGATTTAAAAGCATGCAGAGCAAATGTAGGCAGTGCCGAGGGAGGCTATTGTGTTTATTTAGGATGGGCGTGCTCTGGCTGGGGTACTACGCATCAACCCAAAAAAATTAGAACGAAAAGAGACCCCAAAAAATATTTTTTCCGACCCTACATACCCCAAAAACTATCATTCAGTAGCTATTTAAATATGTAGAAAAGTATGCTAACTGATTAGATTTCTCTGTATCATACTGTGTGTCCCAAAATGATGTATTATCGTTTGATTGCTTATATGTCCATAACTGATGAACCGATTTTCAAAAACTGGTAAAACCACAGCCAACATCTTAAAATACAATTTAGCCTTAGACAATCGAATAAAACAAGGTGTTTGAAAATTTGTTCATTGGTTTTTTTTTATATTCATAAAATGTTACATTACATGTTACCTACTATACTTTCTAATTACTATACTACAATACAACACTACAGGTACGATACCACAGGCAGCAAAAGACAATGACTACGCCCGTGGCCATTAACATAAAGACATGCAAATAAATGAGATTAAGTAAAACATCTACAAAAAGCTACGCATACAATACAAGTAATTACTGACAAATACTGGGAACTGTTTCACATTTGATGTAAGGCCAGCATAATAGGCGCACGATACCGAATGATAGGAACCCCAGACGACAGAACAGGGCTACTGGTTTTCAATGTAATCCTTTTGAAATACTCCGATTTTGTGTGGATGAACTTTGGTTCATACATCGTTTACCGAACATCAAGTGTGAAACAGACTTAACAAGCGGGGAGCAAATAAAACACCTTGTGGCTGTGTGACGTATAATAAAAATTTGAGTTCAGCCAAACCGACCAGTTTTGTGGATAAAATCTAAGGTCATTTCTAGTATATTCTTATTTACTTCATCAGGAAGGTCTTTATCACCATACAATAAATATTGTACTAGAACGTTGTTTGGAAGGCTGTTGATGTGAACAAATGGTTGTAATAATTCCGAAACTCCAGCGAAAAGATCTCGTCGGTGAATGCCGAATGAAGGGCAAAACAACAAAAAGTGTTCTGTATCTTCAATCCCATCGGTTATGGACATGTAAGCAATCAAACAATGATACATCATTTTGGGACACCTGGTATATTGTATTTGGATATTCTAGTTCTTTCATTTTCTAGTTATGTTGCTTGATTTTAATTTCGTTTGTAAATTTCATTTCTCCCAATTTATAAATTTTTCCCATATTTGAGACCCAAAAAAATAAGTCAAAATTTCAGGAGCCCAAAGAAATAACTGTGCGAATCATTGACCCAAAAATAACCCTTAAAAGAGTAGCCCAAATTTTAGACCCAAAAACTAATCTGAGCACCGTTATCCTAAATACACTAGGGTACCCCCCTGGTATGCAATGATTGAAATGCGAGAGGCGTATCACTAGGTGAAAATCCCATAAACTAATCAAAGAAAAATGGGGGTTATGAAACATTGAAATTTTTTAAAGATTTTTTTAGTTTTTTCAAAGTAATTCTTGACATGCTAAATAAAAAAGACTATTCACTACTGACTGACCCCTGACCATATCGTTGCACACCTGCAAGCATGCAAGGATAGCTAGCTTGGCAGTATATTCGTATAAAGATCCAGCTCATTGGCCTTCTTTTGTAGCACTGCATAAGGTTGACATAGTGTTGCAATTCTATCTTTTGCATCTGTCACAACAACAGAAAGTTTTTGATGTGGTCATCTAAAAATACGTTGATAGATGGCCACTGGAGTATGAGTATTTGTCTGATTTCCCAATGAGTAACTTTTTGGAAAATTGTAAGGGGTGTGGAATTTTTAACCAGTTTGGAAATTGTAACCCGCCCCGGTACGTTGTGTTGCAAATGACTGAGCCCTTATGCGATGCGATAGTTTTAATCCCAATATACTGCGTTTCCCATTTGGCAAAATTTGGTGTGACCGCACCCACGTGCCCTCTCTCCACCCGCTCCTTAATATTTGAAGCAGCAAAGCCTGCTAAAATGTCAAAATTGCTGGAGCTAGCTGGTGTGGTTAAGAATATTGTTGGTTCTGAAGAACTGGGAAAATTGTGCCAGCATAGTGCACAGCATTACTAAACAGTTAATTAGCTAATCATGAAATCAAACATAATCAATGCTCAGCCAATGTATTTCTGATCGTTTTTATTCTTTCGTAGATGTTTCACTGCTGTAGAAGAGTTGCTTTGACTGGGAGCTGCACCTCCTCTTCGCTTTTCATACAAAATGCGACGCGGGCTACGAGTTTACTTGGTACACGAGCAGTTAGTACGTCATTTATTTGCAACTCAGACGACATGAAAGGACTTTCAGTGATGCCAGGTCCGACGAAAGTCCCACTTCTTGGCAATCTTTTCCAAATGCAGAAAGCCGGAGGGTTGCACAAATTCAATCATGCCTTGCAGTTATTTCAGAAGCAATATGGGAAAATATTTCAGTTGAAGTTGGGTCCTGAAAGAATGGTGGTTATATCAGATCCAGACTTGATTGAGGAAGTTTACAGACAAGAGGGCAAGTACCCTAGAAGAGAGAAATCTTTCCCTGCATGGAGTAGATATCATAAGAAACATAACCTACCTGAGGGAGTCTTTTTGATGTGAGTTACAATTCATTTGTTTCTCAAGTAACCAAGGCGAGGAAAAAAAATAAAATGTTTCTTTACATTTCTAAATGTTGAGTTTAAAAAATCAGGCGAGTTGCAATAACTTGCACCGATTGGAAAATCATAAAAATTTCATTTTATCGGTGATTGTGAAATTCGATATTGTAAGAAAATTATTCAATTGAGTTTTGATTGCCGGAATAGCACGAAAATTACACTAATTCTTCAATCAGAAACTTACGTTAACCGTACGGGCCAAGAGGCTGGAAAAGCAGCAGCCCCCCCCCCTCCCCTCCAAGAAGGAAAACTTTGCAAAAATCAGTCATATAGCATATAGTCGTACAGGCAAATTGCTGGATTGAAAAAGCTAAGAATTAAAGCTGTTGTAATTTGCAGCTTCAATTTTTTCTGGCCATTCAAACAAACTTTAAACTGTACAGTAATAGTAACTGTTTTGACAATTGTTCTGAGTTTGAATTATGCTATCATTTGTTTTGATATCTCAGTAAATCTTACCAAATAATTTACAATCATTCTAACAAAATGAGTTAATATTTCCGACATCAAAATACAAGAAACTCATTGGAAACTTTTGGTGGTAAAAGTGTCCTAAAATTTAGAGAAAGCCTACCAGCCTCACCCACCCCAGCCTCGAAGCAACGTAATTGATTAAATAACTCACCATAGTTAAAAGCAGCTAAGATTTGTACCTGGTGTCCCAAAAAATTTGTACAGATCGTGATGTGAATCTAGCTTTAATCTTTTTGGTAGAATTTATAACATAAGATTTGGTAAATTTTTCGACAAATGTCGACAAATTTTTCGACAAAGTGGGTAGAGCAACTGCCTAGAATGCAGCAGGTCGCGAGTTCGAAACTCGCTCTCGTCACGCTTTTTCCATTTTTCCATTTTTCGAAAATTTTAGCTTTAATCAATAGTTAATCATTCTCAAAATGTTCCTGTATAGTTAGCTTGAACACAGATGCCTCGTTTGTTGGTATTGGCACTTTAAGAGCAGAAATATCAATCTTGAAAGCTCAAATTTGCATCCATTTGCAAACCAGAGCTTTGGCCTTTTGGCCTAAGCAAATTCCTGAAGCACAACGAAATTATGAACTGAAATTTATGAAAATTGAGAAACTTCTCAATGGGTGACTGGGAGGTGACTTGTGGAAAACAGAATAACACAAGATCTACTATTGTTCAAATTTATCAAGGCTATCGATATCGTTGATTGACATGCTGTGCCTTAAGAAATTGCTTAGGCCGAAAGGCGGAAAGGCTCTGCTTTGCAGAAAGAGGCAAATTTGTGCTTTCAAGATTAACATATCTGCTCTCAAAGCACCAATACCAACGATACCTACAAACGAGGTACCTATGTTCCAGTTAACTATCGAGGAGCATTTTTAGAGTGGTTAGACATTGATTGAAGCTAAATTCACAGCACTGGAGTAAACTAAATCCATATACATTTTTTGGGTCGCCCGCTATTTTGATGTTCTCGAAAGATGAAAGCAATAAGAAGATGAATGGCACTTGGCGTTCGTTTGTCTTATTCGTAGGCTATACCTACGTTTGAAAGGCCACTGCTCCCTGGATATCAAGGCAATGTCAAATTTACCTGACTGATATCGACACTCTATTTCTGAATTTTGAGGGATTTTCTCAAGAAACCCCTTCAAGAAACTCCAAACAGGCCCAAAATCAAGACCAGTTTGTTTGCCTTACAATAATACACTTTTTGTTGCATTGCCCTTCATTCGACATCCACCGACGAGATCTTCTCGCTGGAGTTTCGGAATTATTACCACCATTTGTTCACATCAACAGCCTTCCAAACAACGTTGTAGTACAATATTTATTGTATGGTAACAAAGACCTTTCTGATGACGTAAATAAGAATATACTAGAAATGACTTTAAATTTTATCCACAAAACTGGTCGGCTTGGCTGAACTCAAATTTTTATTATTCGTCACACAGCCACAAAGTGTTTTATTTGCTCCCCGTTTGTTAAGTCTGTTTCACACTTGATGTTCGGTAAACGATGTATGAACCAAAGTTCATCCACACAAAATCGGAGTATTTCAAAAGGATTACATTGAAAACCAGGAGCCCTGTTCTGTCGTCCGGGGTTCATTTCATTCGGTATCGTGCGCCTATGATGTGAAACAGTTCCCAGTATTTGTCAGTAATTAATTGTATTGTATGCGTAGCTTTTTGTAGTTGTTTTACTTTATCTCATTTATTTGCATGTCTTTATGTTAATGGCCACGGGCGTAGTCGTTGTCTTTTGCTGCCTGTGGTATCGTACCTGTAGTGTTGTATTGTAGTATAGTAATTAGAAAGTATAGTAAGTAGCATAGGTTCCAAATCTTTAAAAAGGCTGGTGTAAAATTGACTGACCTATTTCTTTGAACTGAATGACTTCAAAGAAACTTTAGCTAAGTCTCTATAATTCTACCGTTGGAATTTTCTGAAATGTTCAATATTTTCAGAATTAGAGTGTTTTTCTTCTTTTTCAAGAAAGGCAATGTCAAATTTACCTAACTGATATCGACACTCTATTTCTGAATTTTGAGGGATTTTCTCAAGAATTCAAGAAAAATTTTCAAAAAAACTTAAAACCATCGTAATTTCTAAACTGTTTGACGTAACATGGATTAATTTCGAAAGAAAACCATAATTTATGAATGCCTACAATATGTTATCAAGCAAAAGTATGTCACTCATATGGTTTATGATTTAGAAATTTGATGACGTCACATCCTCAAATGAGTTGAAATGTAAGATACGCTGTAATTTCCAAAAATATTCAAAATTTCTGGAAAGTCCAACGGTAGAATTATAAATAAGTATCTAAAGTTTCTTTCAAGCCATTCAATCAGAAGAAATAGGTCATTGAATTTTACACCCACCTTTTTACGCCGAAATAAAGATTTGGAACCTATGCTATAGTAAGTAACATGTAATGTAACATTTTATTAATATAAAAAAAAGATTTAGGGCGTAGTGGCCTTCCAAACGGGGAATGCGTTTTACTCGTCCCCGGTTTAATTTCGGTTTTTTTTTCAGGAATGACGAAGACTGGCATAGACATCGTAGTGCGTTGAATCCAAAACTTCTCAACATCAAGCAAGTCGAACATTACAGTCCTGATTTCAACGTTGTTATCGATAAACTGATGATAAAGTTATTGTCAATGAGAAACAGAGATTTTGAAATTGAAAATATTGAAAAGCAGCTGTTCAGATGGTCGTTGGAAAGTATGTTTTTAATATAATGCTTTAAGTCTACCTCCTGCCTCTTCAGTCAACATTTATGGCCCTCGCTGATTAAAAACCTGTAATGAGGAGACCACGCTAGATACTACCCACACTTCAGCAAATCATAGATAGGTGGTCACTTTTTGCGTAGGAACTATATGGCCATCAAATCTTTAATCTAAATGGATATTTCATCTTTCTCTTAACTGAATGGCTTGAAAGAAACTTTAGCTACTTTGTTTTCATTCTGCCATTGGACTTTTGCAAAATAATTTCTGAATTGGAGGGTTCTTGTTCTTTTTTAAGAGTTCATGAAAAGTTAAAATTAAAATCATTTCAATTCGTAAACTTTTTAGGAAACATGTTATAATGTTCAAGAAAGCCATGGTTCATGAATGACTGCCATATGGTATCAAGCACAAGTCTTTGTTTACGATTCAGTTTCCATATTTTAAATTCCACTGCATACAATTTATAACCTAACTATAAATACGAATAACTAAACTACAAAGATAATTGTTACAGAAAATCAACAGAATGATGCAGAATATTAGTACAATATACAAATACAAAGAGGGGCTAAATGAATAAATTGTACGTAGGGAATTACTTAGAGGAGGAGCTCTCTCAATAGGTAAACTAATCGAGGAGAGAGCCCCTCCCCCCCCCCCCTATCCTAAAATATTATCAGAAAAATTTAGATGAATTTAATATCTGTGCATTTCTTTTCATAAATTTCCTTTTACAAAAATTGTGGCACTATCAAAATAGCTTAGAATAATCGGTTGACGTTGTTCAATATGAAACTTTCAGTTTGTTTTGAAAGATATTCTTGATGGAGCATTTCGGAGTTCCACAAGTAATCAATCCCAAAGTTTAGCACCAAGATATCGAATCGACTTTAGACCATATTGAAGACTGTTCTTCGAGACATGTATAAATCACCTTGAATTGCCTGTCTTGTGGAATATTGATGAACAGATCAACTGAATAAGAAAAAGTCATGAAAGCAACAATGTGAAGTTTTATTAACAGAATCAAAAACAAAAGTTAAGAGACGGAGTTAAAAAATCTCAGAAAGTTTTGGAGGGAGACATACGAGGCTGAAATGAGATAGCTCTGACTGCTTTTTTCCGTAATTTGAAAATTGGATCAATGTATGATGCATAAGTTTGACCCCAAACAACAAGACCATATTGTAATAAGGACAGAAGCAAAGCATTTACGAGCAGAGCAACACATCTAATGGAAGTGAGTTCCTAATTTTGAAAAACATTCCACATGTTCTAGCTAATTTTTTTAAAGAGTTCACTGAGATGGTATTTCCAGCTTAGATGCTCATCCAGGAGGAGACCTATAAACTTGACAAACTTAACTCTTTTAATGTGTTTCTTCCCTATTTTGATATTTGAATCAGAAGGAACTTTGACAAATGAAGAATGAAAGATAATTTAGTTTGTCTTATCAATATTCAAAGATACTTTATTAGCATCAAGCCATTTCTTTACTGATCTCAGCTCTCTGTTGACAACTTTAATCAAGTTAGATCAATCTTTGAATTCATAGTAGATATTTTTATCATCAGCAAAGAGATAAGAATTAAGTTTCTTAGAAGCATTTGGTAGATCATTTATGTATATAAGGAAATGTAATGGGCCCAGTACAGAACCTTGTGGTACACCACAAGTAACTGAATGAAAGGTAGAATTACTTCCATTAACAGAAACATATTGCTTTCTATCAGATAGATATGATCTAAACCACTCAAGGGCACATCCACGAACACCATAATGTTCCAGTTTTGAAAGCAAAATTCTATGATTAACTGTATCAAAAGCCTTTTGTAAATCAATGAAAATTCCACAATGAAATCTTTTATTATCAAGTGTATTTCTTACCGCTTCTGTCAAACTCACAAGGGCATGATCAATTGAGTGGTTTTCTTGAAATCCAAATTGTAAAGAGTAAAGAACTTTATGTATTTCAAGGAATCTATACAATCGTCTGTACATTAGCTTCTCAAATATCTTGCTGAAGATAGGTAAAAGAGAATTTGGCATATTCGATTTCGTCACATTCTCAAACGAGTTTAAATTTAAAGTACACTGTAATCTTGAAAATATTCACTATTTCAGGTAAGTAAGGGTAGAGTTACAACAAAGTAGGTTAAGTTTCTTTCAAACCAAACTAGTTCATATGGCGCCTATCGCCTGTGCTGTTAAAAACGGGGATTTTGAGAGGACCACGTTAAAGCAGCTGAACAATTTTTTTAAATTAGATAGATAGAATGATAGAGGGAGAAGGAGGTGATAGCCACTCTCCTCTTCTTCTTCTCAGTGGTGCGGACACTTGGGGATCGCCCCCCCCCCAATGTTGGCTAGAACAAATATCTTTTGTTCGAAAACAATAGAAATAAACAACGCCTTTTGATTAAAACAATAGCTTCGCCCCCCCCCCATATTTCGCAAAATTTCCGCAACTGCTTCTGCTCATCCCTTTTTCCTCGTCCCTAGTTTTCCAGTTATTTTTCTTGCTTAGAAATCTTACACTAATTTCAAATAAATTGGTAAGAATGAGAAAGATTAACAAAATGATGATACTGAGTTGATACGTTCGATTTTTAGGATTGTTAATTTCAGCAAATTATATCGATTTCATTACTCCTAATATTTTATTCCGTTCTTCTATAGGTGTCTGCACAGTTCTTTTTGAAAAGCACATTGGATGTTTCAGCAGACACTCTGACCCAAAATATGAAGAATTTATCGATGCAGTTCAGGTTTTGTTTGATGTCATATTCGATCTAGTATTTCAACCACCATTCATCGACAAAATCATGGAAACAAAACCAGTTAAGGATCTCAATAAATGCATGGATACGATTTACAGTGTTGCAGACAATGAAGTTAAGGAGAGAATCAAAGTGTTTGACGAGAAACATGGCGGAAAGATAGATGAGGATACTGCAAAAGAATTCATTCCTTATTTGTATTATGTCGCGGAAATGAACTTAGCTGATATCAAGAGTGATATTTCTTCTCTCATGATGGCTGCCGTTGATACTGTGAGTGCTATTTTACATCTTATGCCCTGACCCATTACCCAGCAGTTCAGCTAGCATTTACCCCAGCAATTTTTGGGTAACACGTTGGATGGTTTTGGCCAACTCGTTTGCAGGCCCGACAAAATGATCCAAAATAATCAAACAGCTCCTCCGCACAATAGGAATTCCCATCAGGGAATTCAACATTTTTGATTGATTTCTAACTTCAAACCTTACAAATGCTGGGTTTGCCAACAAAGATGGCCAAACGATCCTACAAGGGTGGCCAATCGATCCAGCATTGGCGGCAAGAATAGACGTAGTAGCCAGCAATAAGATCTTTAGCTATTCTACCGGGTGCGCTGTTTGAAAAACGCCCGGAAAAAACGCCCGTTGCGCTGTTTGAAAACATGCTGCTCCATGAATATCAAAACAATTATATTGAGAATCGTCTTGTTTCATTGCAAATATATTCAATTAGATTCAGTAATTTGCCCAGCTTTAATCATGGGTAGTTAGACACTGCTGGTGTGCTTCTATGGAGAAGAGCTGGATAATATGTATCTGCGGGGGAAATTTTTTATAGTGCTGCGGAGGAGATATCTGCGGGGGAAATTTTTTATAGTATTGCGGAGGAGATATCTGCGGGGGAAATTTTTATAGTACTGCGGTCCGCAGTACTGCAAAAAAATTTCCCCCGCAGATACATAATATCCAGCGCTCCTCCATAGAAGCACACCAGCAGTGTCTAACTACCCATGCTTTAATCGGTCGTTCCTTCCCATGAATATGGGAGATTTTCTGCAGAAAGCCTCTTTCAAAAACTTGCAAAAGCGAGTCAGAACGATCTGCAAAATGTCCTTGGTTTCCCTTGTTTACGATAAAGACAACAATTACATGTATGAGGATGTATTTAGTCTCCTTGGAAAAATGGAATCCTCCTAAATAAGTTTTCATACTAGGGGGAAGACTTTTCCTTCTCCTAAGAGGACTGCACGTGCTAAAGCGAGTTTAGATCATTGCTGCAAGGTAGAAATCCCCCTGAATAGGTTATTGATACCAGGGGGAAGACTTGTTCGTCCTCCCAAAAGGATAGCACCTGCTAAAGCGTGCAGAAGTAATTGCGGTAAGGCCCGTGAAAGGCAGAAATGTTCGGGAAATTTGTTCGTGATTTTGGCCACGTTTTGAAGGTTTCTTGAAGAGGCCTTCTTGAGAAAATTCTTCATAATTTCAGAACAGAGTGGCCGATTTTAGTCAGGTAAATTTTAAAATGGATTTGAACATGTCTACCATTAAACTGTATACTTTCCGATATCATGGTCTTGATATCCAGGGAGCCGCAACCTTTGAAACGGGGATTCTTTTTATTTACTCACTCGGTAGCTTAAAGGTCTATTGTTGAGAAGCCTACGAGTAGACCCATTAATCATTATTCGAAAGAAGAAAATGTCTACCAAACAACGTGCGAAAGCTGATTTCTGGAAACTTAATTGATGTTGCCCTTTTTGAGACTTGTTTTACACATTATTTGAACAGAGGATTAGCTATTAGCGATGACAAGAAACCATACCGCAGAAGACAGATGGAATGAAAAGGTCTTCCACCTAGTATGAATAACTTATTCAGGGAGATTCCATTTTCCCAGGAGGATAAAATACACGAATGCATGAAAGTGTCATTATTGCTAGAAAAGAAAACAAAGGGAAATTTTGCTCATCGTTACCATTCGTTTTTGCAGGTTTTCGAAAGGGGTTTTGTGCAGAAAATCTCCCATATTGACGGGATGGAATGGCCGATTAGAGCTGGGTAAATTATTGAGCCTAATTGGACGTATCGGGAATAAAACGAAACAGTTTTCAATATCATTTCTTTGATAGTCAGGGAGCAACATTTTTTCAAACGTCGGGCCTTTTTGTTGACTCGCCCGGTATAATTCCAAATCTTTGCACTCACAATTCAAAGCGTATTTTGTGTTTCTGAGAAACTTAATGCTCAGCTCCTAAATGTTCGTTAAGAAAGTATCAAGGCGATACATTTGCTGTTTTCTACATGAAATTGATTATTCTATCCCACCAGACGTCCACATCGATGCAAATGCTTTTATTCAATCTTGCCAACAACCAGAAAGTTCAAACAAAGCTACATGAAGAGATTTCGCAATTTCTGAAACCAGACGAACCAGCAACACCAGAAATTTTGAAAAAGATGCCTTACATGAGAGCTGTTATGAAGGAGTCAATGAGGTATGAACTATCTACACTGCAGAGGTACCTCATGGTAAATAGTAGATTGCTTTGTGCTACCCACACAAAAGGGGGGCGGTACCTAATCTATTTTGGTAACTACAGCGTCCTATTCAAGATTTGGGTACAAACGTGGGTTTTGCTCTTTTGAAATTGGTATGGACAACGATTTGGTGTTAATTTTTTGAGATTTTAGTATAAATATGGGTATACTGTACATTTTGGGACTTTAGTAAATGTGGGTATAGATTTCGTCTGATTTCCCAGTCGCCGTGACTGTCCCGATCGATTAAGCTTACATGGAAACGTTTTCCTTTGATTTTCTTATGGAAGCCAGCATGTGAAGTGGGAGAAGATTTCAGCTTTCAGAACCCATCGTTTTCAAATATATCCGTTTTCGTTAGCATTTTCGAAAAGCTCCGTTTTCACAGCGGAGCAGTGTGAACACAAAGCAAAGATGAATAAATTTTGCTATGTTTTCATTTGCAAACAGAAATGAATAAGTTTTGCTATGTTTTTATTTGAAAACGGAGCCTAAGATCCTTGGTACATGCAGACTTATTGGATGCCCCAAAATGAATTTCTGAATGTCTGACTGCTGATTTTATGGCTCTTAGAAAGAGTAAAGCTCCGTTGGAAGTACACAAATTGTGTTATTAGTCAGGAAGGGCTCCGTCTCCGAATTTTTTATGAAACAGTGATTTTACAGTTTTTTTAAGGCAACATCACACAGACTTTTCATCTTTTTCAAAGAGAAAGCTTTGTTTTGAAGATAAGTCTTTGTACTTTACAGAGGAACAAACCAAACATTCATTTCTCTTACGATTGCTCGGATATAAATGGATTTTCAACAGTTAATTGTCGCTGGCTTGGATGAAGCTACCAAATAAGCTGCAGAAAACAATGATTGCGCGCCTAAAGGCCGTCCTCCACTGCATAGTTTTGGTCGGCGACCAGCGCATTTATCAAGTGCGCATGCTCTCTAAAAACAGAGCATTTAATTTTAATTCATTTTAAATTCTTTATACACGGTGGCCCCATCAGCCAAGAATGGGTGCTTTTCAGGGGGCAGTGGTAAAAACCTAATTACAATGTTATAATAAATGAAAAATGAACATTTACAATATTAAATTAGAATAAATAAAGAATTAAAAGCTATTTGCAGCGTAATCTACGTTTAAAAGTAGGCAGAGAGGGGGCTAGGCAAATGCGCTGGTCGACGACCAAAACTATTGCAAGTGGAGGGCAGCCTTAAAAACAATTGTGTTTACAGATTTGTTTATAATTTGGAGACGGGGCTTGATGACGAAAGATGCTGTGACCAACGTCCAGATCATGTATAGGACGAAATGGAGATCTGAAAGTAATGAATCTTTTTCATTCAGGTTGCATGCAGTTGTTCCATTCAATGCCAGATGGTTCACAGAAGACAAGAACATAGCTGGGTACAAAATCCCTGCAAACGTAAGTATCATTTTAATCTTTTTTCCCTAATGTTTTTATTGGTAATTTGTTCTTCGCACGAACCAAACTGATGAGAGTGCGACGAAACTAGTATTTGGTGATTCCACGTTTATCTTTTTCAGCAGTTACTGGTGAGTTATTAACTTATTTCTTTCCTTTCAGGTTTTAAGGTTAATTCGGTTTTGTCTCACGGGGTTTAACAGTTTTTCTCTTGTCACAGGCTTATTTTGGCTATTGTTTCTTTTACAGGAGTTAATAGTCTTCTTTCTACTGATTTCAGTGTTTTTGTTGCGTTTATGGGTTTTATATGATGAGTCCGTTATTGAAGGCTATTTTTAAATTTTGTACCACGAATCATTTGTTTACATAATGTCTTTCTGAAAGAAAGGGGATAAATGAACGACTGATGTCTTAGATAAGCAACACAAGTAACCCTCTACAATGTAGAAAATTTGAATGCAACGCCAGAACAAGGACAGATTTTGTAAGACAATAGTTGCTTTTGTTGACACCTGAATTCAAAGCGTTTAGCGAGCGCAGGCAAAGGAAATTCCCTCAACCGGTAATTCAAAACAAACAAAGCCGCAAAAGTTTCTCCATAACCCAGGTAGCTAGTGCGCTCGTTTTGCATTCCAGAAATGGTTTTAAGTAGCAAAATGAGCATATATCGAAGAAAGAAGGATATATCTAAAGATCTACCTTGGGCATTTTATTTCTTTGGTTCAGAAGCTGAGCAATAAGTGTTTTAATTACACTCAAAAATATAAGAGAATTGAAGTGCCTCCTTATCGGCTTTTAAACCAAACAAATTAAATGCCCGAGGCAAATGTGTAGATATACCCTTCTTATTTCGATCTATGCTCATGTTTGCTCTTGAAAATAATTTCTGGAATGCACAACGAGCGAGCTAGCTGGGTTTCAGAGAAAATTTTGCGGCTTTGTTTGTTTTGAATTACTGGTTGAGAGAACTTCCTTTGTCTGCGATCGCTAATCGCTTTGAATTGCGGTGTCAATCAAAAGCAACTCATGCTACTGTCTTACAAAATCTGTCCTTGTTCAACGCTAGCGCAAGAAACCCTTTCTTTTAAAATTTACTTGATTTTGACATTGCTGGAGAATGAAGGAGATTCTTTTTTGAAGCAACCATTTATTTGCCTTTCTCGTACCATAAATCAGCAACCATTTGTCAGATTGACTCAAATAAAGTCTTAACTACAGGGTGTCCCAAAAAAATTGTGCCCCGTTTGTCTGAAGATTGTGACAATACGGCAAAAGATTCTCGCAAAACTTTTGCATGATGGCGATCTTCAGATGTTCAATTAAAGTTTGCTACCATCTCCATAAAGATCCGTTGAAAAATGATGGAGTTATGACCTTCAGGAGACCAAATTTGCCCGATCACTGAAACCAGCGGTCGGCCATTTTGTCTTACTATTTTGCAGCGATAAATAGCTTCATGGATTGAAAATGAAACAGCAGCCTCCAATTTCATAGCTCTCGTGAAAATTCCTATGATCCTTGGGGAGTTACACTATTTCTGACCTCACAGAAATTATTTCTTACCTTGCGTGAAGATACTGATCACTGCAAAATAGTAAGACAAAATAGCCGACCGCTGGCTTCAGTCATCAGGCAAATTTGGTCTTTTGGAGGTCATAGCTCCATCATTTCTCAACGGATTTTTACGGGAATGGTTGCACACTTTAATTGAATATCTAAAGAGCAGTATCATTGAAAATTTTGGCGAGAATATTTTGCCGTTTTGTCGCAATCTTTAGGCAAACGGGCACACATTTTTTAGGACACCCTGTAGTAGCTTGAAGCCTATACTATGCAGCTACGTAAAAAAAATGAGACAACAGATGTTATATCTCCTCCACAGTAGTAGCTATACAAAAGGGACAAATTTTTGGGAATCCTTTATATTCAAAGCAAAGTCAAAGCAGGCATCCTCTTTGCATAGTTTCAAGAATAGCATTTGAACAGGGGTTTCTTTCTTTTATTGTAAATTTTTTCCTTATCATTGTACATTTGTTTTGAATATTGTAAATAGGGTTTTATACTTTAATTTGTTTAATAGCTTTTAATCTAAAACTTTTGTAGATTGTAATTATTGTTTTATCGGAGGGCCCCTTGAAAACCAGCTTCTGCTGAAGGGCAACCCTCCTTAAAAGAATTAAATATGAAATATAAATATGAAATATAGAATATATATTTTGTTATGTTCTGATCTTAGACCTGGATGTTCCTCCTTCATGATGTGGTTTCCCACCAAAAGGAACAATTTGAAGACCCCGATGTTTTTAAACCTAAAAGATGGTTAAGAGAAGAGAAAGAAGAACATAAAATTCATCCATTTGCGTCTTTGCCATTTGGATATGGTGTGAGAATGTGTCTTGGTACGTAATTCTTCATATTTTCAATAGGTCGGTGTAATAGACGGTTGCGCTAAAGATAGCATCTCTTGCTAAGTTATTATTATGGTTATGATTGCAATTTAATGCAAACTATTTATATATATGCATTGCTGTTATAAAAATACAATCTACTATACAAAACCTAGAGAAAGTATTTAACTTAGCAGAAAATATTTTATTTAGACTGCGTTCACACGATGCCGGCACATTTTGAAAACGGTCAAAAATGTGACGGTAGCAAAATTTGAGCTAGCGTTCACATGATATCGTTTTCAAAGAGTTTCGTTTTCAAAATCTACCGTTTTCAAAATCTGCCCGCCAAAAATGTGCCGTTTTCGTGTGAACGGAAGGCCTATCCGTCATATTTTTCACTGTTTTCAAAATGTGCCGGCATCGTGTGAACGCAGTCTTAATTTGCAGTTGCAGGTTTGACATTTATGGGCTTTAGTATGCCTTTTGAATTTGTGAAGGGAGTCTGAATTGTTCAGTTCTAATGGTAGTGTCTCCCATATTTTTCCGCCATAAATCTGGCCGTAGCGATTCAAATGCGAGTTGTTTTCACCCTCAGTAGTTGTAGTTTATCAAATCACCAAAGATTGTAAGGCATTTCCTTTTCCGCGAAAATTTGCTTCGTAAAGCTAGGATTTAGATTAGATTTGTTTGCAGATCTCTACCATGAGAAACTGCAGGTTCTTCTGATGAACAGTTACCGAATGATCGAATGAATGACCGAATGAATGAACATGGTGGGTTACCAGAAACATTACAGGAGAACTTCACAACATACTGTGTACAACCCCCCCCCCCCTTGCCGTGGACATCAATCTTTAGTATGGATACATCTAGTAGAACTTTTGTGCTATTTTAGGGAGACGCCTTGCCGAATTGGAAATACAGCTGCTTCTCGCGAGGGTATGTTGCACTATGGTATTTCTCTTATATAAAACCTTTTAAATGCAGTGGTGTGAATCATCTGCGCTTGAAATGAGGGTCCTGTCATTTACTTTAGGGTGGCGGCTGTCAGTGAAAATATTATGGCGCAGTCGTGCAATCCTCTGACTTTGCAAGCAAACAGTCAGGCAGGTGAGACTGAGGCAAAATTTCCTTGTTTGGGAACTTGCAGCTTTTTCAATGAATAGAATTGCCTTTGTTTCATGAAACAAACAAATTTTCTTCAACTGGACACAATGACGGCGAAATCCATTAAGTTTTCAATTACAGTATACAATTTTCAATATTCAATTTTACAATATACAATGATCTTGCCCATCCTACTTATGAAAATTATATGACTGTTTTGCAGCACTATCTTCAAAAGATGGTTGTCAAGTTCTGTCTGAGTTTTCTGTGAATTAAATAGCTTGAAAGGAACTTAGGTACTTTCCTGTAAATCTGCCATGGGAATTTTTCGATAACCTGATTAGTTTCAAAATGGGGGAATTCACTTAAGGCTGTAACGTTATCAAACTTCGAAACCCTAAGCCAGAGGAGCAACAGATTTCTGCTTGCCACCATATTGTAGATCTTCATAAACTATGGCTTTCCTGAGGATTGTATCATTTTCCTCTATTGATTTGAAATTTACCATGATTCAATTTTTTAACATTTTCCATGAATTTTTTCAACAAAAATGAGTATGCCCCCCTATATAAACTAATAAAGATATCAAAGAATTCCCATGGCAAATTTACAGCAAAGTGGCCCGAGTTCTTTTCAAGCGATTCAATTCAAAGAAAATGTCACAGAATTTTATACCCACATTTTTAAAAATCTGAATCCAATGCCCCGTTTTGCTATTTTAGATCTTTGGCAAGTATGTTGTGGAATGTGATCAGAAGAAGGTTGTTATGTCACTCAGTAATGCTATAAACAAGCCTGATGTCCCTCTCAAATTCAAGTTCTATGAACGATAGTTCAATGAATTGCACCGGTGCTGCTCTTTGGAAGTCAAATCACATGTGATTTGATGCTCGATGTTTTGATGGCCTAGCTATTTGGTGTGAAAATCCACATGCTTAGTCTGTCTTGGAACATATGATTCTGGTAATCTGTGCTTTATCGTGACGTAACTTTCATCGAATGATTTGTATTTGATTAGAACATAAGATATTCGTAATTTTAATTTTGCTTTTAGGGATTTTTGCTGCCTCAGATTTTTGGGAACGTCTTTTAAATTTCGCTGCCTCAATGACTTGGACTCTCAAGGAAGACAGAAAAATTTACTTGAGTGAAGAAATGGTTTGAGATATCTGAAGCTCTACCCGTACTTAAAGGTGATCTGAAGCGAAAATGTTTATCAATACAAGTGAATAGCATTATTGGATGATGAAAACGTCTGTTTAAAGTTTGTTCATATCTTGTTTCATTTTCGAGTTATCTACTATTTTTGTTGTTGAAAAAATGGAAAGAAAGTGTACAAGGTTAAACATGTTCCCAAAAGGAAATCTAACCAAAAACTTGTTTCAATTAACATGCCTTTCTAAGCATGATATTATGTCATGAGGCAATATGTGTTATATTCATTTATCACAGCTGAAATAGTTTTTACAACTGTAACCTTTCAAAGATAAGATAAAGCTATATTTCCATATGTTATCCTCGTAATTTGCAAACAAAATGACGTAACCAGCTGATATTTAAAAATCAGTAGATAACTTGAAAGCGAAATGAGATATCAAAGAAATTTAAACAGGATTCCTTGTCATATGACAGTGATGTTCCTTTACATCAATGCAAATTTTCGCTTCATGTCACCTTAACTAAGAACGAGAAATATTGAATAGTTTGAGTTATCATTGTGCAACTTTAAGACACCCTTTATACACCCTTGACTTAGGTAGGTTTCGTTCACAGACAAGTTTTATCAAATCTTCCTAACTTGATCGCAGCACTTGTGTCAATCAGCTACCCTCAACACTGCGCGGTGGTGATAGTAGTAGGCATATGAGCAGCTGCATCCTTTTGAGAAGAAAACTTTGCTTGTTGCCTTCTTTCTGGCAACAAGTGTCCAGCTCCAACTCACTTTTTAAGTGTACCTCAGACAGAATGAAGGAAAAACATAGAAGGCAGGTATTGTTAGCAGAAAAACAGAATATTTTTACGAAATATAGTCCAGAATTGTCGCGTGACTTGGGTGTTCTTTATCAATATTCTTGCAACCGCATTTGCGAGTTCGGCGCCCACCTCTGTAAGTTTAGTGCCCTTGTTAAGTTCGCGCTTGATCCGTCCCTGACACTGGAACTGTTCACAATTTATGTACTGCCTCCAGTTTCTCTGATCTGGTAAAAAAAGACAAAACTATACCCTCACACTAATTCTGGGGCTTTCATAATTCAAATGTTTCTCAGAGGATTCTTCATGTTCTGCAGTGTAGAAATGGGAGTACTGCTGGTGTGAATTACCACGATGGTGCAAGATACCCACAAATAAGAAACACATATCTAAGAAACTCAAATACTTAAAAGACAAAAGGTAAACAATAGCTTATTATTTTTAAGCCATAGAATGAAATTGAGAACAGTTTTTCGTATTCGTATGTACGAATTTTATTCAACGGAACTAATTGTCTTTGAGTAGGTGGGAAGAAATTTTATATTTCTAATCTTTGAATTTTGTAATGAATGCAGCATGAAGTAGATTTTAATGAGTTGAACGTAGCACACCCATACATAAACGCACTTACACATGCATACACATCATAGAAACACACCTACACATCTGCACATACACCTACATACCTATGTACTGCATCTAGTGGTGACGCCCTCTTCAATTGTATACTATACATACAGTAGTGTCCCGCAAATAAGAAACAGCTTTTTCAATTTCAGGTCTGATGCGTTTCTTGTAAAATGACATAAA
The DNA here is from genome assembly GCA_039566865.1 of Aurelia coerulea. NCBI lineage: Eukaryota > Metazoa > Cnidaria > Scyphozoa > Semaeostomeae > Ulmaridae > Aurelia > Aurelia coerulea. Next base: position 13,479,526 of record CM076960.1, on the reverse strand, counting down.
CTTAGAAATCAGAGTAAAGTTTCTTATTAGAAAATCAAGTACTATTGATCAGTTACTCAGATATTAGCTCTATGATTGTGATACAAAAAATTATATTTTGAATTGTACTTGTAAATTCTCACTTTCAGGAAAATATTCCAGAAAGGTGCTTTTTGCTTAGTCTGCATACATAATTCTTGTTTTGATTTGAATAGGTACAGTTCAATTCAACTGGAAAGCTGAAAAATTCCAAGGTTTCAATACACAGTTTTTAAATAAGAAACATGCTTTTTTTCAGACCTGAACAAGTTTCTTATAAAATGGGGTATCATGTTGAAAATCAGGGTCTGTGTTTCTTAAATTTATGTTTCTTATATGCGGGACACTACTGTACCTTTGTATATTTGGTAGAATTGATAACATCTATTTTTGGTAGAGCATCTGTGGATCTGCCCAGATAGCAGATGGTAGCGAGTTCGAAACTCGCTCTCGTCACACTTTTTCTATTTTTCCATTTTGTCGAAAATTAACCTTTGCATATATAGATTTATGTATACACCTTACATGCATACATTACATACATACACACATAAATAACGAGAGCCAATTTTCCAAGGTATTTGAAATAACAGATAAAATTTCAAAAACGCATTGAATCCTTTTGGGCGCTTCGAGTTTATTCGTCATCAGCAATTGTTCCAATGATGACCGAACGGCCTACCTACAAACTCAGATTACGACAGTGTAGCATACTGTAAACAACCCAAGGTCCCGTTGTTAGGTTTTTACATGTTGTTACCGTATTGTCATCTAGGTTCTCAGGTAGGCCCCAGAATCATTCCTAGAACAGTTTACCGACGAAGAAGACACCAAGGGTGTTAGGACACGGACGTGTTGATTACATATTTATTTACCTTGTTTTGATCCTTGTCTTGATTTCTTGTCTTCTTTGCTTTCTGTTTCGTCTTCAACTGGTGTGTGCAACTGAACCGTTTATTAGGCCCAAATGCCTCGTGTTATTTGAATATATCTTCCTTGTATTCCTGTGTCTTAGTGCGCCCTCGCAGAAGAAAGGTTTCAAACCGCAAAGACATAAGTATGGCACTGCGGTTTAAAACCTTTCTTCTGCGAAGGCGCGCTAAGACACAGGAATACGAGGAAGATATATTCAAATAACACGAGGCATTTGGGCCTAATAAACCGTTCTGTTCCACACACCAGTTGAAGACGAAACAGAAAGCAAAGAAGACAAAAAATCAAGACAAGGATCAAGACAAGGTAAATAAATATGTAATCAACACGTTCGTGTCCTAACACCCTTGAAGACACCCGAAGCATCTAAAAGGCGTTAGTACATTTTTTATATTCTATCCATTATTATCAAAAGATAGGCCTGTGAGGTAGAAATCACAATTGAATGGGTTGTCTTTTTCCCTGCCAGATAAGGCTCGCGTTTCACGACGCTACGCTATGCAGTTTAAAGCACCTTAATTCAAGTACTAAGCATTCCCACCAAAAGGGGGCCCAAAAGAATATTTTTCATAGGCTGTGCTTTGTGGTCAGAGATGCAGAAAGGCTACTTTAAAAAATATAGTTTTGAACACATCCAAAAAACTTTACTAGCATGTACAATTTAATAATTTTCTTTCATGTCTGTTTTGCTAAGTGTTCCCTGATTTTACTCAGACATTGTATCGAATTCAAGAACTTTTGACCTAATGATATGAAGTTTGAAGCATAGAGCCCATTTGCACTGAACCGGTACAACGTTGCATCCGTAACAAAAGTGTAACGGATCAGCCTCCCCGTTACACCGTTCTTGCTAATCCGCAACACTTCTGCTCCCCAATCTATAGAATTATGAAAGGCTTTTTCCTGACGCTCCAAAGGGCGTGGTCTCAAACATTTTCCCTTGGAAAAAATACATGAATACTTGAAAGTGTCATTATTTTTAGGAAGAGAAACTAAGGAATTTTTGCTAGCCGTTGTCACTCCTTTTGCGGGTTTTGAAAGTGATTTCTGCAGAAAGTCTCCCACATCCAAGGGAATGAATGACCAATTGAAGCCAGGTAAATTACACTCTCTTTTTTTTATAAGAATATTTTAAATTTTGTCCAGCCTCGATATTCTTAAGGAATTTTCGTTTTGAGCCTGAATATATTCTTAAAGTATTTATGTCAGTCATGCGATTCTCTGTTATGAACATCACAAAACTGGCAACTGCTGAAAAATGAGACACAAATATGCTAGCTGAGGCTGGCAATATTCTTATAATATTCTTAAAAATTGGATGATTCTGAGCCTGAATATTCTTATAAAAAGAAAAGAGTGTATTGAATCTAATTGAACATAATTGGCAACGAAACAAGACAGTTTTTAACACTATTGCTTGATATTCAGGGAGCAGCGTTTTTTTGACTCATCCGATAGACAACAATCAAAAACGAAAATTTGCATTATCATACATCTATCGTTATGCGCATACTAATCGGTTTTGTGTTGTACAGGAAAATATAAAGCCTGAGGTCTTAAAAGTACAGACCGAGCTTGCGAGCAGTGGCGGACTGGCTCTGATTTTTGCACCGGCCATGAGCGAGTTAAGGGGGCCCTAAGTGTGTGTGGCCTCGATGATGAGTGTGTGGTCAGGGGCAAAATTCATCGCAATTCCTCGATTCCTTACCAATAGCCAAGCTAAACTCACTTTTCTTGAAAATGAGGCATACATCTCACGATATATCTTCTCATGGCATTATTAAAATCGTTACATTGTCTCTATTTTATAAAAGTAATTTTTCCTTTTTTTGTATTGTGGGCCAGACGATCTATAATGTTTTCGTGTCTATAACTGTTAAAATGTTGAGGAACCCTTTCCTGACCCCCCGCCCAGCAGTGTGGTCAGGGCAAATTAACTGATGGAGTATCAAAATTAGGGGTCTGGGGGCAAAGTCCCCAGGAACATTTCTGAGGACATGCCCTCTACTTTGGCTTAGAACGCTTCTCCCAATCCCAGGTTTGCCGATGCTAAAAATGAATTTTTGATCATTTGTAACAGTAGTTTATGAATAAGCATCCACGGGGAAATTTTTTGAGTAAACATCTGTTCTGGCTTAGAATGCCTATCGCCATCCCACCTTACCAGAGCAGAATTGGAAACTTTGAAATTCTCAAAATTATGTTTGCATTGTTCTATCAATGAACATTCTCATGAAAATTATCGGGCAAAAGCTTTCAGTTTTCACAATCCAATTTTTGCGTGCCCCCAAAGTGGAGCAGTTGACAAAGTGCGTCCCAGAAATCTTTTGAAACTTGCAGGAGGGGTACTTCGGGGGGTTCCAATACCGCAATACCGCACGAAAAAGACACCAAATACCGTAATACCGCACCAAAAAATAGCAAAATACCGCAAACGCTAGAAAACTAAAGCCCAACGCTGTTAATACAGTATACCGGTCTGTAGCAGTTTCATTGCGACCTAAATCCACCTTCGTCCATCAAAATTTGTAGTTTGATCTATTAGATCGTAGTTAGATGATTTACGGACAAGAGTACGATGCGAAAGTTCCATTGATGACATTAATGCCTATTGATGTGCTTTCAGTAAAACTGCATTAACGGCAGAAATTATGAATATATAGAGCAGGTCTCATATCATTGTCGTATCATTGTCGTATTGCTGTCCCATACGATACCAGGGTTGATGAAAAAGAAAGGGAAAATATATTAAGAAAGAAAGACTTAGCAAGGGAATTGAAAAAAATGTGAACAAAAGAGTGAAAATAATTCCAGTTATAATTGGGGCGCTGGGAAACACCAAAAGCATTGCCAAAGAAACTGAAGGAGATTGGGATAGCTAACAGGATAGTTGAATTGCAAAGACTGTGTTGCTACACTCTGCCAGAATCCTCCGACAAGTGCTTGAGATTTGAGGAAACTTGTTGTTACCAAAGCTCAAGAACATCAATGCATTGATCAATTTTTGTAAAGAACAGAATTTGAAATCAGTGTGTAACAGACATAATAATAATAATAACTAATATTTTGACAGGTTGACTTGTTCAGACATAAAACTATCTATTATCATTCAAGGACCTGTTACCTGTAATCCTACCTATTGACAATCGTTGTAGAATTAAGGTAAAAAGTAGAATAAAATGAAAATGGTTTAATGTACAATTAAAGTTTATTCTTGAACAGATACAAAGACCTCGATAGTTTCAGTTTATTTTTGAATAGCAAGATGGATATTTCATTATTTCGAGTCGGTTGAAACTGCGGGCTCCCTGGTGGTAGGCAAGCGACTTCTTTCAAGTTTCAGTGCGAATTTTCGGTAAAACAACACAAGAGCCATTGCCTCTAGTGTTTATTTCATGCTGAGATCTTTTGAAGTAACCATTCAGGTGTTCGGGTAGTAGATTCTGCAATGATTTAAACACTTTCATTGGCCACCCTTGTGTTTCGCGTTTTTTCAATACTGTCCCATGACGTTATCTTTGTTCTTGGGTTGACAATTCTGGCTGCTCTATTTTGTATATTCTGTAGTTTGTTTACTGTTCTTTGGGGTAGGAAAAGCTGTAGTGGGTAGCAGTACAACAGTAGTGGGCGTATCATTGTTATATGTTATAAGCGATATTCAATTTTATTTAATTCGATTATCAATGTTATAAGCGAGGTTGGCCTAGTGGTTAAGGCGCCGGACTCACAACCGCAAGGTCGTGGGTTCGAATCCCACCAGGGTCATACTTGCTGCGAAAGTGTGAGGAGAGCTGCTAACTCTCTGTAATTCCAGGCAAAGGCAAAAGGAATCACGAGGTGTGGTCACATCGAGAGGAAGGACCGGGGTCGCCCTGATGGGCCCCCCTGCGCCAAGCGCAGAAACCCATACCTTGCGAGAATAGCAAGTGTATGTGCCTAAAAAGTGAAAGGTTATGTATAACCCGTGTCCCCTGCTGGAAACAAGTCATCTCGAGACTTTCGCAGGCTAGGCACGTTAAATACAATTACTCACTCACTCACTCATATATCTATATCGATTCTGCTACATAAGGGCTGACTTTCTCGCGAATACGAGATAAAAGCTTTACTCTGGCTAACGCTTTTTTGGAACACATTTTCAAAATGTTGATGTAGGTTCAGATGGTTATCCAATTATACACAAAGGTACTTGTATGATTTTGACTCATGAATAGTTTAATTGAACAAGGATATATAATGTTACAATAAGATCCGCTACTTCTTGTTGAAATCTTAGTACAAAGCGATTAGCGATCTTAGACAAAGGGAATTCTATGCCTGGTTGGTCAAGTCATAAACAAAAACAATCCAAGACGTAAGTATTGCTCTGAAACCCAGGTAGCTAGCTGGCTCGTTGAGCATTCTAGAAATGTTTTCTAAGAGCTAACATGAGCATAAATCCAAAGAGGAAGGATATGTCCAAATTTCTGCCTCGGGCAATTTATTTGCTTGGTTCCGAAGCAGATTGACAGGCGATTCAATTCTCCTATTTTGTGGGTGTAATTAAAACACTTACTACTCTGCTTCTGAACGAAACAACTAAAATTCTCGAGACAGAAATTTAGATATATCGTTCTCCTTTCGATATATGCTCATGTTTGCTCTTAAAACCCATTTCCGGAATGCACAACGAGGGAGCTAGCTACCTGGGTTTCAGACATCTTTTGCGGCTTGCTTTGTTTTTGTTTGTAAGTTGACCGACCAGGCAATAAATTCCCTTTTTCTGCAATCGCTAATCACTTTGTACTTAGGTGTCAATCAAAAGTAGCGGATCCTATATTGCAATATTATCCGTCCTTCTTGTTTAATTGTAGATTTTGATGTCCACGTTTGGCTGTTTGGACAACTTTTGATATGATCCATATAGCACAAATTCAGTTTTACCTTTTTTCAAGTTAATTAACAAGTTATTTTCATCAAGCCAGTCTGCAGCTTTTTGCAGTTCACTATTCAGTAAATGTTCTATTTCATTTGAATTCTTTCCTGCACAAGATAAAACAATATCGTTGGCATACAATATAATGCCAGCATCAGTAAGCGGAATATGGATGTCGTTGATTATCAGCCCAAAGAGAAGGGGCCCCAGGATGGATCCTTGTGGGACACCACATGGAAAGTTCTCTTCGCATGAGCTGGTGTTATAAAAAAATACTCGTTTTTCTTATCAAAGAGATAATCACCTATCTATTGTAATTTCACATCATCTACCACAATAACTTGGCAATTTTTCCAGCAAGGTATGCATGACGTACTGTGTCGAAGGCCTTACAGAGATCAATATAGACAGCACCACTACATAGCCCTTGACCAATGTTCTGTCTAACCTTTTCTGACAGTAAGGTAACTGCATGTTGCGCAGATCTCCCTTGTCTAAACCCAAACTGATGTGGGCACAACAGGCCATTCGATTCAAGGTACTGGGACAGTTGATTATAAATGATCTTCTTGATAACTTTTGATAGAGCACGAATTACTGTGATAGGCGTATAGTGTCCAGTATTGTTGGATTGCTAGATTTAAAACACGGATAGTTTTCCCACATTTAAAGCTTTGATTCGTGCAAATATTTTGATTCTTCGTTTTCAGATAAAAATGTTGCGTGCCCTCATCCGCAGGTACATTTTACAAGGTTGAGCAAGTGGAGCAGGCAGCGAGGGAGAGAGATAATGGAGTTCCCTCTCCTTCATTTTTCTTTCCTCTATCAATTCGTCTCAAAGATGCTTTGTTCCTCAACAGGAAAATGACAATACATAAAATCTGGATGTTCATTTTCGTACAATACCGCATACCGCACTGTAAAAGTTCGATACCGCAATACCGCAAGTTTTTTCCGTCATTACCGCAATACCGCACAAAATTTACCCCCGATACCGCAATACCGCAAACCCCGAAGTACCCCTCTTGCAGCCTTTACTTTGGCTTAGAGTGACTCTCCCAGTCATTTATTTACCCTACACTACCTATAACAACTATTTTCTGTGAAAGAATCTCGAGAACCATCTTTTGGCAGAAGTGGAGGGGGGCTTTACTTTTTCTGCAACGGTGCTCCCTTCTTCGCCATCCGTATCTTCGCTTTCGACTGTATTCATTTCTTTGAGGAAGTTCAATAACACTGAAGGATTCAAATGTGAAGTGAGGTGTCCATTCCATTATTCAAACATTCAACTCTACCAAAAAGTCCTTAATTTTGCAAAAGGGGCCCTTTCCAGGAAAAAGGGGGCCCTTTTTGCAAGATTTTGAGGGGGGCCCACCGGCCACGGGCCGGTGGGCCGGTGGGCCAGTCCGCCACTGCTTGCGAGGCAGAGACAGAGGGCTTTATATTTTCCTGTACAACTACAAAACATGTTAGTATGAGTTTATTACATGATAGCTTCTAATTTTGAATCGTATCACTTAGTCAAGCCCATTTTGTTCCTGTTATGTCGCTTGAGTTTATTGTAAATCTCACAGGCCTAACTCAGTTGCTGTGGTGAAAAAAACGCGTCCTTGTATCGTATTATACAAGGCTGCGGGAAAACCGCGGGAAGTGTGCGATTAACCAAAAGGATTGACGGAATTCTTGTATTGCCTCGTTTTTGAAACGTCAGTCAGGTAATAATCATACAGTAGGGTAAGACGGGGTAAAGTGAACTACGGGGTAAAGTGAACTACTCAGAACATTCGCACTTCTCTCCAAAAGCAAACATGCAACGATAAAGCATGGTTTATGCCAAATGCTTTGTTACATGTGCTCACAGGAAATGAAATCATTTTTGCAAAATAGTTCTTCCTGTTGTTGCAAAAAATCCCTTTACCCTAGGCAGTAAAAACAACCTCGGGAAATCATGGTTGTTAGGTTTGGGCTCCTATCTTTGGTCTTAATTTTTGACCCCAAGACGAAATTCATTTCTATAATTGTTTTGATCAATTTGAAGCACATACCATGTGTTTACATTTTCCAAAAGGAAAGGGCCAAGAAAGACTTTTTTGTAAGCTTACATAATATTTTAAAAGATCTACCGTCTAGTTGATATTTTGCTTCGACCGGGGTAAAGTGAACTACCCATGATTTTAAATGTTCTCATGTAAACATGAAGTCAGATGAAGAAGACCTTTTCAATCTCATTTGGTTCTTTCAGAAAATCATAATTTGCAGGATAATTTTTCGCTCTGATGACACAGAAATATATTCTGATACCAGCTCCCTGAAAAACCTCCAAACATTTGACAGCCGAAGTTTGACCTTCATTCCAAAATGCGGTTAATGATCCAAGAATTTTGTTGGAATTTGATGAAGCAAGCATACCTATCGACATGAAAAGGATAAATGGCCATCACTGTGAAATTAGAATATAGATAATTGTTATAGATTTATAACTATTTTTGGTTTTATTTCTGGGCGGAGGTTTCAGGGCAAAGTGAGCTACTTTGAAATTATTGTTTCTCTTTGTGGTAATTTGGAATTTATATGCAATATAGAATTTTCGAAGAATATTCCCATTATTGTTCATCGACTTGTATTCAGGTCTCGCAATCTGACTCGAATTGATGACTTAGACAATAGTTTTTGGTTAATATTTGATCTGCAAAGATCGTTCTCAACATAGGTCACAATTTAATTTTTTTAAATATCACTCTTGTGAAATTTTTGGGTTTTTTTCGTTTTGGCATGCGAAGAACTCCTTAGAGTTGCAAAATAAATCATATTTTCGGGTATTACCAGCATTATTTGGGTTTTATCGAACAATTGCTAAGTAGTTCACTTTACCCCGGTCCGGGGTAAAGTGAACTAGGCAGAGCGGTCGCCAAAGAAAGCTCTTTTGTGAGACAATGGAAAAATATTTGAAAAGTATTTTTGCTGGATAAACTGACCCAAAGACATAATGTCAAAACAACGTTCAAAAGTTTGCCCTCAGCTACAGTCTCTTTAGGATATCCTTGAAAAACCTCCAAAGTAGTTCACTTTACCCCGTCTTACCCTACTTACTTTCAGGGGCGGACTGGCCAGTCGGGCTACCGGGCGATCGCCCGGTGGGCCCTCTCATGAATATCCAAAAATTAGTTTTGTTTGTTTGATTTTACAATGAAAAACCAATTTAACTAGCTTGGTTGGGGCCCTCTTTATCAGCTGCTACGCTAAGGCTCTCTCGGTGCCTGGCTTCGCCAGTTGTTATTCAAGGCAATTTCTCTCATATAGCATTACTGAAGGGCACAGTTACCTATTCGGGGCCCCGTGTGCACTTTGATGCCGTGAAAAATAGCGTCACATTCATGGGACGAATATCATTTTTGAGTTTGAATCTACCTCAATGGATACCAACGAAAAGAGTCTTTAGATCAAATCAAGATGGTGATGGATAGAAATAACACACAAGTAAATGATACTTTAAGCAGCACTTCATTTTCCAACGCTATGAGGCCATGCCCATATATGCACGAAATACATCGAGCCAAGGGCCCACTAGTCCTAATAGTAAATGTAGCACTGTTGAGAACCCTTTCCTGATGCACATGCGAAGTGTGACAGGATGCTTCTCTGCTATTGTTAAACATAAAAAGAGTTGGCAGTGGGAGCAAGTTGGCCGAAAAGGAATTCAAGGCTTTAATACTTTTTAGCAAAGAGCAAAGAATATTAATGAAAATAAATTATGAATTTTCACAGATATTTGTCGAGAGAATTTCGGAGGCTTATTGACCTTTATTGGTGACAAAGTAGACTGTTTAAACTTTATATTTGTTGTAAAGACATATACACATATTTATTTTATAAGAAACTAAGAATTTGGGTCAGTACTGAAAGTTTCTTAAAATTATCAGATTTTGAGTACTCAGAGTTTCTTACGAGTTTCTTAGAGGTTGAATAACAATCTTCATGTTCACTACCTGTGCCCTCGTGAACATTTCAAAACAATGTTTTTAAGCCTTTCCAATGTTTAGACATTACTCAATTACCTTACGAGTAATATGATACAGGAAACAAGTGAAAGGAAAGTAAAAATATGTCAAGGATTTCCTTTATGAAAGTAAATAGTTTCTTAACTTATACCGAGTGAGCCAGAAAAAAGTTCCCACTTTCTAAAATTCGTAGCACCACAAGTACTTCATGGATTTGAATGATTCCAATTCTAGTTGAAAGCCATAAGATCAAAGTATTTTTGAGATTTTTCTCGTCTTCTTACGAGAACTGCAGATATAAGTAAATTCAACTTTACAAAAATTTCATGGCTGCAAAATGACGGAAAAAGGCCAAAAACACTTGATCAAATCGATAGGACTCTCCTCACACAGAACAATACGCACATGCGTTTCACCTCTCTCAAGAGTTACAAGAAATTGATTCTCAAACAAATACTAAAGATTTTCAATCCCATGGCAATAGATGTGCAGACGATATCTCTCACCCATGAGAAATTGCATTTTCTCTGTTGTTCTGAGCGAAGAGTCCTTTATGATTTGATCAAGCATTTTAGGCCTTTTTCAGTCATTTTGCAACAATCAAGTTTTTGTAAGCTTAAATTTAGTAATTTTTTTCGATATTTTAGCTGTCAAGCAAATATTGATTCACTCCAATCCATTTAGTACTCTTGATGCTATGAATTTTCAAAAGTGGGAACTTTTTTCTGGCTCACCCGGTATTCTCCCAGTACTGGAGTTTCTTAATTTTTTGGCGATCTGAGAGTTGAGTTTCTTATAGGCAGTTTCTCATAAAAAATACGTGTATTTGTCGTACATCTTTTTCCAGTCATCCTCGTCAAGGATTGCCAGACTCTTTGGCGGTGCTGTGGCAAGAATTGAGGTGGGAAATTGGTCCAATCCTGTCAAGAGAGGATTGAGGGATAGGTTAGGTAGCTAGATTGGGCTTTGATGGCAAAAAGGTCATTCCCTTAAGAAAAAAGGGCATTTCTGGAGAAAAATTATCTGGTCACAGCAAATTTTCGGCTGGCGCCCCGCCGCCACTGACTGACAGGAGCTTATTTTTTACGGACTGGAATTTGTTTGATTTGGATCTTTTTAACTGAGCATTTGAGCGATTTCTGAGGAGCTCTCCGATAATATTACAGACATTTATTAATCGTGCAAAGATTCTACTGAGATAGAAATAGCGATATAAAGTGCAGTTTGTTAGTTCCCCTTTTGAATCGCTGAAAATGTTTGCAATACCTTTTAAGCCAATCTAGAGGGCTTGACCACAAAACATTTTTGCTGTCCGGGTAAGTATTCGTAGACCCCGTAATTTATATGCTTGTTTCGCTCACCTGCGGTACTATTGGGGCCCTTTTCCTAACAAAATGGCCCGGGCCCTAATTTTGCAGCCAGTCCGCCCCTGCTTACTTTTTATTGACCGAATGCGAGGGCAGTACCGAAATTTACAATGCCTTGTGCAAAAAGACCAAGCACTGGCCTTGTAAATTCTCATTCTGCCCGACCAAAGTCGGTTGATAAAAACGGTTATTATAGGGCAATTCATATAGCCCGAACAATCACCAACTTATGCAGATAGAATATTTCAATTCTAAGTTTTTATCTAAGTATTTATATGAGACGTAATAGCCAGCCCTATGAAATTTAAGGGTAGTATGGAGATTTAGGGTTTTGTGTCCTTTATGAATTGCCATACCGGGTGCGCCAAAATAAACTATGCATTTTTGGCAGGCCACGATAAATCGTACACTGGACCGATTTTGAAGATTTATGACTTAATCTATAGCAGAAAGCCTGAATTGGATTCTAGGATTTTTTACAAATTTTTCCGTTTTTACTTTTTAGAGCTCCAAGCGAGTTTCTTAAAATTTTCGTTTTCGAAAACACTGAAAACCATCAAAAAACGTTGATCAAATTTTCTAAAGAATCAACATGAATGGACAAAGGGAAAACATTTTCAGCGTGATTTGGAGATTTGGAAATTGATTATTGTAAACTTCTGCACGAGCGTTATTTCAATGATTGGCCTGTTGCGAAATTCTGTTGTAGTTACAATAAAGTACCGCCCCAAAAGCAGTCACAAAATCAAAAATGTAACAAGAATCCATGCTTGCTGGCCCCATGACTTGGCCTCGCTTGTCTTTTAACCCCCTTGACACAGGAACACAACCTGCACCAAAGCATAAATTCAACGACATTACAAAAGGAGAGACATTCCTTTATACCCTTAAAATATTATTGCATTTCTCCCAATATAGTACGAACTATCATAAAGCAGCTTACAGTTAGTCGATTTTTAAATCCCAAATCACCACGAAAAAAATTTCTCATTGTCCATTCATATCGATTCTTTAGAAAGCTTGATCGATGTTTTTTGATCGTTTTCAGTGTTTTCGAAAACGAAAATTTTAAGAAACTCGCTTGTAGCTCTAAAAACTGAAAATAGAAAAATTTACAAAAAATCCTAGAATCTAATTCAGGCTTTCTGCTAACTATTAAGTCACAAATCTTCAAAATCGGTCCTGTTTACGATTTATCGTGGCCTGCCAAACGTGCATAGTTTATTTTGGCGCACCCGGTATGATAAGTTTATCTTATTCCATCATTTCTCGATCATTTCCAACCACACATTTTGTGCTTACCTTTATAATTTGGGGCTATATGTTTTGATTTAATTGTATTTTAATTTTTTATGTAAATTCTTTCGCAGTAATCGTTGATTTAATTGTAGCCTGCTGCCTCTTTAGCTTGATAATTTTTACTTCGTGAGTTTACAGAATTTGAAACAATTTGTTTGTCTGGTATTAATCCTATCCCAGTTGCAAGGAGCCGAGATGATCTAAAGTCTCGATTTTGCACATATGCATATACGCATATGGATATACTTTTATTGCAGATAGCAGAGCATGTTAAGGCCTAAATTTGATTCTTTCCGAGGAAAGGGAACTTTTGAAAATAACTTAAAATGTTCAGTTTTACTTTCTTGTCGGACTTTCAAAACCAGCCTATTTTTTCGAGAAAGGTAAACCCTATTTTTGGTCGAAAATGAGTACTTTCATAACAGCCAGTTTGGTGAAAATAGTAATCATTAAGCCTTACCGTTTGATCGAAATTGAGTACGTTCAAAAACAGCCATTTTTGATGTGAAAGGTAAGCCTATAGCCTTACTTTTTTTGTTGAAAATTAATACTTTCAGATAAAAGGTAAGGTTACAGCCTTACATTTCGGTCGATGATAAGTATTTTCAGAACTTTCACAAACAGCCAGTTTTGATGAAAAAGGTAAGCTTAACTGTTTTATCGAAAATGAGTACTTTAAAAGTAACCAAATTTGATGTAAACGGTAAGCTTACAGCCTTACATTTCGGTCAATAGTAAGTACTTACAGAAACAGCCAGTTTTGGCGTAAAAGTAAGCTTACAGCCTTAATTGTTGGTCACAAGTGAGTACTTTAAAAAGAGCAAATTTTAGTACAAAAGGTTAAGCCTAATGGCTTACTTTTTGGTCGAAACTGAGTACTTTCAAAGCAGCCAATTTGATGTAAAAGTAAGTTTAATTGTTGGTCGAAAATGAGTACTTTCATAAAGAGCCAGTTTTTATGAAAATTGTAAGCGTATAGCCTAAATATTTCGTCGAAAAAGAGTTCTTCAAAAGCTATCAATTTTTGTGAAAAAGGTAAGCGATACTTTTTGGTCGAAAATGAGTACTTTACTTTCGTAAACAGCTAGTTTTGGTGAAAAGGTAAGCCTGCAGCCTTACATTTCGGTCGGTATTGAGGACTTTAACAAACAGCCAGTTTTTGTGTAAAAGTAACCTTACAGCCTTAATTGTTGGTCGAAAGTGAGTACTTTCAAGACAGCCAACTTTGGCACAAGAAAGTTAAGCCCACAGGCTTACTTGTTGGTCGAAAATGAGTACTCTCAAACCTGCTAATTTTTGGTGAAAAAGGTAATCATATAGCTTTACTTTTTTGTCAAAAATGAGTACTTTCAAAGGCAATCAATTTTGGTGTACAAGGTAAGCCTGCAGACTTACTGTTTGGTTGAAAGTGAGTTACCTTTAAACTAAGAACAATTTTCTTCAAAAAAGGAAGCCTGCAGCATTACTTTCCGGCCAAAAATGAGTAAACAGCCAATTCTGAAGAAAGGGAAAGCCTGTACCGTAAATTTTGGTATTTAGAAGTAGTCGATAGCAGCGAAAAGGCAAGACGAAGGGCAAACCTGAAACCGTGGTTTCAGGTGACAGTTTACAATCTCAAAAGCAGCAAAGTTTAGAAAGAAGGCCAATAGGCTTTCATTTCGTTGAAATCTAGTTTACCTGTGAAATTGGGAAATAGAAAGAACGACAATCCTGTCTTTATTGACGATTGATGACAAATTGGCAGCTTCAATGGCAGGCAACCAGTTTATGCTGCGATACCGTGCTTGATCGTAAAAAGTTTAGCAATCTTCGACAGACTTTGCTTCCAGATAAACTTCACGACATTCAAAATTCGGAAATTTCAGGGAATGAGGTAGGCTTTTTGCTTTGCCTTTTGAAGGAAAAGTTAACTTTGAAGTGAAGTGATGAAGGTGAAGTTGCGGTTTTTAGCGCCAAGCGCTTAGCCTGCGTGCAGACTCTACTGATTCCCTGAAGAGAAGCTAGGTTCCTCCTCCAGTAGAGTCTGCGCATCAGCGACGGAAAGCCTGTCTGCGGTCACGTGCGGTTCCTCGGCTCGAGGAACCAAATTTCATTGGTAGAGAGCGATTCTATTGTTATCTCGCAATTCATGATGGCGCAACAGGAACAACAACATGGCAGGAGTGGGATGAAGAAGGTTTCCAGGAAGCATGGAAGCTTGCATGCTGTACTTTGAATGTCGACAGATTTAACAACGAACAAAAGAATGCACTGTAATTTCATTTCAAAGATTTTAAAGACTTATGTTTCAGCTGTGGCAATATTCCGTGGACAGGAGTACTGTACAACCCTTCTTGGATGTCTTTAAGGACAGACTCGTCCTTCTCACACCTGAATCGATGTTGTCTTCCCAACAAAATGGAGAAACTATTTAGGCCTACTGATAATTACTTTGCTGATAACTGTGTCGGAGTTGCTGTTAATGAAACCCATTGCATAACACTATATGGTAAGTTTTTCATGGTGCAAAAAAGTAAATTCTCGTTGGGGGAACATCATGGAATACTGGTGCATAGAAGGGGGACATGCCTCTAAGCAAAATGGACCATCTTCAACATCATTTTTGATACAGACAGTAGGTTTAGGTTAGGGTTTTGCCCAAATGATACAGAAATTTAATGCTTCAAATTTAATAAATGGTAGCCAAATCCATGATATGAAAAGTTATTGTGGTGCATTCATTTTTGAAATTAACTTTGAAAATATGGGTTGTTTGTGCAGTGGTTGGGGGGTGGCAACCCCCTACTCAAAAGAATCCTTGTAGTGCCCTCTTCATTAGCCAAAACAGGGTGGATGCAGATTCTTGCAATATTATTATTATTTTATTATAATAATTATTATTTGCAGATTCTTGCAATGTTTAACCCCTTGAATACCATATTATCAATCCCTGGAAAATCAATACAGTGTGCTGCCATTGAAATAAGTTTTGAATCATTGCCTGTTGAATGATGTCAGACAGTGTTCTTTATCCCTAGGATTGGATCAGCCGTATTAGATAACTCTGGAATCCATACATTCTAGAATCTGAACTTCTGACACTAACTGTGTTTGATGTAAAATTGAATATGGCCATTCTAAAACATGAATTTGGGAAATAAAGATTTTCTTATTAATTCACGTAAGACAATGTTTGATAATAAATGCTCATAATAGATCATTTATTTAGTAAAATTAGAGATGAGTCTGACTCCCTGTAAAAATTTGTTAGATTTCTAAATAAATGTTTTATTCTCAAGCTGGATTTAAATTAAGTGCAAACATCTTTCAAAGTACAGTAGTTCTTGAGGTAACAAAATATTCTTTTGCAGGGGGTCATCAAGGTCTAACATGGATCACTCCAGGATTTGGTATGGATCAATTGGGGAGTTAAGATCTTTGCTACCAAGAGATACACAGTTTTCAGGGTTCACAGCAACTGCTACAAAAGTTACAAAACTGAAAATCTTTGAGGCCTTGTGTTGGCAGAAACACACGCATCTTGGAGTTTTCACCTGGGAAGGAGAATATTAAATTTTGCGTTGACTTATGTCCATAATGATATGTTATTCAAAAAAGGTTCTACCCACTTATAACTGAGTTGCAAGTCAAAAATAATGACAGAAAGAATTTATTTGCAAAACCCAAAACCCAGCAGCTGTCATATGGAGGACATTTGAAGAAAGCCTTGGTCCAGATTTTTATGCATTGAAACTCAAGATCCCACAGAAAAGGTCAGTAGACATGTTTCATGCAGGAACACCAAACAGAGCAAAAGTGCATATTTTAAAGGATCTTTCAGAATTAGATGGCACAATAAGAATTTTGAAATGTACTGTGGCTTTGGAATGGGTATGAATTGCAAAAGGTGTCTGTAGAATATTGCATTCAGGGCCATCAAAATCCATTGAATCCTACATACAAGAATGTGGTAGGACACAAAGAGATGGTTCTAAAAGCCGCTGCTTTCTGCTGTACAATGGATTTTTGCAATCAAATTGTGCAGGGGACATAAGAGAATATGTGACATCAAGCAAATGCCGCAGAGAGATGATTTCAAACAATCTTTCTGAAAACAATGATGCAATGGGTGTAATACGTAGCCTGCGTGCAGACTCGACTATCCTAAAGTGTAGGACTACACTTTAGGATAGTCGAGTCTGCACGCAGGCTATGTAATACGAGGCTGCAAGTGCTGTGACATTTGTGCTGAAAATTTTAATAATGACTGTAAAGCAGATCCATGCACTGTATCCTATTATCCTTTTATTCAGGAAAATTCTGAAGGGTGTGAACATATAGTAAAAACACAAGAGATATCAAATGAACAAATGAAACTACTTTCCAAAGATTTACAGGAATAAAAATTATGAGCACATTATCTATTTTGTCCAATGTGAATATCAACTATGGAGATTTTCATATCAACCAAGTGTTGAAGCATGCTGACAAAACATTTAACTATGAAACTCTGAGAACGCATGCGGAGATCTGGAAATTTACCCATGGAATCAAAATTTTGGAGATCTTGAGTTCAATCTTTCCAGACATCCTTGTTCAGATTTGGATCATTCATTTTTGGTGGAAGAAAATTAAGACAATGCATGACAAGACATTGTTGATGATTCTAAATTGGATGCTCTTAATTACGCAAGTCAACATCAAAATATGGACACAGCATTTAGTGCCACTCTTTGTTCAGAAAAACTCATCTTCTAGAGGATCAAATAAATATATCTGAACTCCAACAGTGTTGGAACGTTCAAACTGAGACATTGAAATGGAATGAATGATTGATACAGTAATTTCTTATTACTATAAGATCTGTTCATACTGTATTATGACAAGAGTCCTCATTTACCGTTAAAGCTATATATTAAGCCTGCAAAAGCTTTTTGGAACCTTTTATTTCGTATTGCCCAAAATGAACATATGGTCATACTCGCACAATTCAGATTTCGTCAGACCGAGAGAAATAATTTGACTTAATCCAAGCAAATCTGACTAACCTGTCATATTTTAACTCATCATATTTTGTCCAATTTAGGGATTTTAATTCAGTCCAATCTGGGACTGATACTTTTTCTTGAGCTTCTGAAAATGCAAGACTGATTTATCCGAGTTTGACTGTTAACATTTTGAAAGTAAAACAAACAAATACAAGTTGGTGTTGAGCCCAAAACATATAAAAATTATTCTTTTAATTGTTTTAGTTCTCTGAGAGAAAATTTTCAAAAGCATTTGTGTTTTAAATACATGGAGGGGGCCTTACAATGAGAGGGGGTCTCAATTAGGTTTGGGAATAGGTGTGAGGGGCTTATTAGAGAGGGGCCTTGATAAATAGTAATGGCCACATGCACAAATTTTCTCCTGTAAGAATAACCTTGACTCTCAGATCGCCAAAAAATTAAGAAACTTCAGTACTGGGAAAAGATAACTTTATAAAATATTTTTACTTTATCTTCATTTGTTTAATGTCTAAATATTGGAAGCCCTCAAAACACATTGTTTTAAAAAGTTCGCAAGGGCACAGGTAGTGAACATGAAGTTTGTTAGGAAACTTTTCAGAAATTCGTAAGAAAGTATGAATAATCAAAATCTGATCTTTAAGAAACTTTCAGTACTGGCCCAAATTCTTAATTTCTTATAACATGGCTGGATTTTGCCTTGTGTGTGCTTTGTATTGTCTACCTTTGTTATTAGTACATAAATGTTTCTTTACTTTACTTGTAAGTTCCTAAACAATTTCTTGAGGTCATTTTTGATTGATGCTTTAGTGTTTTCCTGATCTTCTTAATTCTGCACTCTCTGCAGGCCTTCTGAGAGTGGCTAAGCACAGTTTCGTAATGTTGTTGAAATGTTCTAGCACCAAATCAAGGGGTATATTTCCTCCAGAGCCATGTAATACTGTATTAGGCTATGCGTGCATCCACCGGCACCAGCACACGGGCGGGGTGATAAAATTGATTGGGCCAGGTAAAAACTCGGATTTCATTCGTGACTCCAAGAGAATATCTGACTTCATTCGTAACTTCAAAGTTTCCTCAGTAATTTTCAATGCCATCGCTTCAGTTGCGTCAAACATTATTGTTTGGTTTGCAAATGTATTTCATTTTAGGCCTCGCCAACGCCAACCTCTCTATTTTTATCGACTCATGAAAACTTTTAATGCTTCTCTCATATAATCAACTTTCCTGAAATTAAGCTAAAGTCGTGCTTTGTTACTATTTCGATTCTACAAATTCTGCACAATGTTCTTTCCAACTCCATTTTGCATACAATCTTTTAACCACCGTCAAGCGATCGTGCAGCGTGGCGGCCATATTGAATATACAACAGACGGCAACATCCGGGAACATCAGAATGTAAAATGCTGATGTCAGCAGACAGGCTCTCCGTCGCTGATGCGCAGACTCTACTGGAGGAGGAACCTCAGTTTTCTTTAGGGAATCAGTAGAGTCTGCACGCAGGCTACAAGCGCTGGGATCGCAGAAATTATCTCTCAGTTTAGCTATTGTCCACTTGTTTGGATGTTCCATGATAGGTCAGTTAACAACAAAATAAATAAAATCCACGAGAGAGCCCTGAGAATCGCATACAGAGATAGTTGTTCAAATTTCGAAGATTTACTGACAAAAGCAAACACAGTGTCCGTTCACCACAAGAATTTACAGTTGCTTGCTACTGAAATTTTTAAAACTCAGAGGAATCTCAATCCAAGTTTCATGAATCAAATCTTTGTAGAGAAAGATACCAGATACACCCTTCGTAGTGGCAGAAATATTTTGGCACCAAAACCAAACACGATAGGGTATGGTATTGAAAATGCACGTTTCCTTGGATCTAAGATATGGCATGCTATGCCATCTTCCTTAAAAGAGTCCCACACTTTGAACAGTTTCAAAACGAAAATTAAAAGCTACGATTTTGATTGCAACTGTAGATTATGCAAGCGGTATGTCAAAAATTTAGGGTTTCTGTAGTGGTAGATTATTTATTATTCTTGTAAGCTGTATATTTAATTTTGTTATTAACATGTATTTAAGTTTTGGTTGGCATTAATTAGCTTCAGCTAGACCAGAAGCCAACCTAAAATAAAGAAATTATTATTATTATTATTATTATTATTATTATTATTATTATTATTATTATTATAAGTAGAATAGGCCTGATCGAGTCCGCGACCCCCTGTCATGACGCTGAAGTGATGGGGCTCTACCTGTGATCCTGTCCATCTGACTGCTCTGGCTGCAATGTCAAAGGATTACACCACTGCGCCACAACACCACTGCGCCACAACACCTACAACTTTCATTTGCAGGCAGTTCAGTCGAAAAAGGCAAGCCAAGTAGCCTCGTTTTGGGGAGGGGTACGCAGGTAATCCCATAAAACCGACACCCAATATTCAGGGACCAGGATGCATCCATTCAGACTTAATACAAAGAAACATCTGCAGTTCTAAAGAGCAGTTAAATTTTGAGCTATTCACTTTCAATTATTAAAGATTATTGTAAATTAAAATGATAACATCAAGCAAGAAGGGATAATTTTCATACTGGATGAACATAATGAAAACACTCAAAAATCACCAAAAATGTGATTGTGGCACTGATCATGAAATTTTCTTTTACATGGTTTGTAAAAGGTTAAAAGCTTGCACCTGCAAACAGCAAAAATATAAAAATATCGCCTTCGGACCATTCGAATCAAAGCTGCACAAGCCATGAGAAATTCTAACCTTAGCGCAAACCTCATCTGACATTTTGTTCGAGAAAGACTATAAATTCAAAAGGGGACTTTCTTTCTTTTGCACCGTAAAAGCGGTAAAGAACATACCACAGTATTGTACAAAATATAAATGTCTTAGTATGAATCCAAAATTCCGCATTTTGACGTAAAAGTTCAAGATAAAAGAGCATCATCAAAAATATAAGAGACCACGTTAAGGCGCTATGTAGCACACAAGTTAGATTGGAAAGTCATCTTGTGCAACTTTGGAGCAAGTGCTAAAATCGAGTAGCAGTTTGTAAAATAGGCATTGACGCTAAAATCAGTTTGCCTCTTTAGACAAATGTATATCAACAAATTTCGAGAACAGGACCACAATAAAAGTCTGGTGATTTTCTATTCAAGCAGCAGCTTTTCGAGTCACCAGATAGTATGATTTTCGTTTACATAAAAACTTTCTACAAAGCTATGCACTTAGCCTTTTAGCAATGCTGTCAACAAAATGTGAGAATTTTAACAGTTAATGGCCGAAGCTATATGGCACAGTCTATAATTACGACAAAGAAAACCAAACACGCCATTGTTTTTTTGGCTTTGAATTCTTTTGCCATGCATAGCATCAGAATACAATAGGCTATTTTAAAACCTGTGAGATCTCATCTCTTAATGGGCATCGCTCCTTGTGGATGAAAAACCAGGAGATGTAAATTTTCAAGAATTTTTAAAATGGTTTACAGAAAAATTGCATGATAGAGCAGTTGTCCTAGAGATGGTATTTTGAAACGGATAGTTCCGGCTCCATTTCTGAATGAAGAACATCAGCAGTAAAGGAATGCAATGTTACCTCTAAGGTTAAGGCCTTAATTAGCTGTAATTTTAGCTATTGTTTTCGCTTAGCCTACTGTATAAAATAAATAAATGATGATGATGAAGGGTCGATCAGGAATAATGTATCCTGCCATTGTTTATTTCCCAATACTTTCCCAGTCTATTCCTTACATTTTCGAAATGTTTGAATTTGGTGATTCAGTACAGTATTACCCCGCCAATAAGAAACTCATTTTGTAAAACCAGGCAGTTTAGTTTCTTACAAATATCATATAAATGTTATCTCAAATCCAATGTTGGACAATGCCCATATGGTGCCATCTGGCAGGCTGCAGTTTCTTATAAGTCAGTTTCTTAGTGGCGGGGTAACACTGTAGTCGACATGTTAGGCCGTTCTTAAAAGAGTAGTTTTATAAATCATGTAATTTGTCTCTTTAACTTGATCGATTTGAGCAACTTTTTTCTCACAAGTTTGATGTCCGTCTCAAATTAGATGTCATGTGAGATTGCATCAACACAAACTTACTCATGCAAAACCTAGGGTTAGGGTTAGGGTTAGTGTTAGTTCCTTCCAAGCCATTTAATGAAAAGAAAACTGTGGTAGAATTATACACCGACCTTTTTTAAGATTTGAGCCCTATTCAAGATTTGAGCCCTAGGTTGCAATCAATGGGATTTTCCAAGCAGGCGGAAATTTAGTAATCAAAACCATTCAACCTTACATTTCTATCAAATTACAAAGCGACATGTCTTTTGTAAATAGCAGAATTTCCGTCCGCTGTGGAAATTCCGCTGACTGGAAGCTGATCTATACGTACACTGACAAACAACTTGCGCTTAGAAAGAAAAATTATCGACTCATTTGATTTTGCAATTAAACATGAAATGTATATATACGACACACATGTGCTATCTACTCTACACTACGCTTTATAACACGATTCATTGCTATGAATATTGAATTGAATCAATTTCAAAGTTATCTACGGTCAAGTGATTCAATTCAATAGTGATAGCTATGAATCATGTAATATATCCAATCTTAGCATGCGGTTCTCTTGGTCTATAAAGACGTAAGGTGTCCTCAATAGTAAGGTGTCGTCAATCCAGGCCAAAAATGTGTGAAAACTCAATATGATGTCGTTAATTCAAAAATGAAAGATCTCTCCCCTAGGCATGAACATGAAACCCAAACAGCTTAATAAAATTGCTATACCCTCTGATTGCGCGGTTGCAAGGAAGATCATACCCCCCCCCCCGCAATCACCCTTAAGCGAAAGTTTTGAGTTTTTTTGAAATTCGGAACAAAACGTGAAACGCTAATGGCTCAGTGTACATTTTTAGCAAACTGTTGTAGGGGTGTACCGGACCAGGATTCTCAGGATTAGGCTGGAACCGGATGTTATGGTCAAAATCAGTAAAATCTCGCCGGATCTCATCTATGTATCATGACCTATTGTCAGCATGACTAAACCTTAAAAATTTCAGATGGAGGAAGATAATCTGAACAAAATAACGAGTACTATGCTGACTAAGGCTGCTTGCATCCGTTGAAAATATATGATCAAACCAATATAACACTCAGTGGCGTAACGCACGGTGGTTGGGGTTACAGCAACTCCTAAGGGCCCCCAAGCTTTTGGCCCCTTACGATCTTCTGTAACGTACTAATGTAACTTTGGAGAAACTGCTTGTTGACTTCTAATGAATTGAACTCCGTTGTGAATGGAATCGAACGCAAGTTTAACATGAAGAAATGCTGTAAATTGCAAACTCGTCAAAAAGTGTTCTGTTATCTTCAAGGGAATATGAACGTTTTAGAAGATGACTTGACAAAAATCTATTTCTGTACGATACTTGAGTTCAGTTTTCAAATATTTCGTTGGGAAGTATATCGTCGATCACAATCCTTTTCTTTCTCCATTCGATGACGAATGTTCTCCGAAAAGTGCGTTTTCCGACAATCTAAAGAGCGTGGTTCAAAAAAATCTCCCGATGAGGTACCCTAGACCCCAAATTTGGCTCGCTTCGCTCGCATTAAATTTCGGCCACCACCTCCGTTATGTTTCTAGTGCCAACGTGCCTTCAAATAAAAAACTTCCATAAACCCGCTGATGATTAGCCTGATAACCAGACCCAATTTCAATTTTGGAAATTAGGCAAACTTTTGTTTATCTATGTGCCTCCTCAGGGGGCCCCTGTATAGCTAAATTACTAAGGGCCCCGACCTGCTCCGTTACGCCACTGAACACTTTTCTTTTTATGTCATGATGCAGTGTCTTGCTTCAGCCCCTTAAAAGGATGATCACGCGGTTCGAACACATGGAAGATCACCAAGGATGATGACATGGTATAAACAATCTTCGGAGTTGATGATGAGTTGTGTCAGTCGTTCAGAAAAACAAGTCTACCTACTTCGCAAAGCTTTGCTGGTTGCCCTCATAATATCTCAAAACCTCAGCTTATCGGATCTATTTGCAAGACTTACTTTCACAAGATATATTACCCCATATATCCCACATGAGGAAGTCTTCCATTCCTACTACAGGCAACTGTTCGATATCATTCAAATCAGAAATTTATAAAAATGAAATAAGCTCGAAACTATGATACGTACTAATTCTCTGCTCTGTCGTGTTATCTTATGAAAAATCAATTGAAGAGTAATTTGCTTAAGTCGAATAACCAATTATGGTTCATGTCAATTACTTGAGGTTCCATTCGTCGTTACGATTCCTCGTCGCCGTGCAACATCGCCTTTTCGCCAAAGGACGATTTCCTGAAATACAAATACAAATATTACTTAGGAGAGAAATGATTTTGTACACATCATAAATGTCAAACTGTTCCCGAGAGATCGTAATTACATCTGATTGATCTCTCAAGGATTCAAAAATCCAACCTGAGATTGAAACACTTACCACTTTCGCTACACTAACCCCAGTTCTGCTTACAGAAATGACGTTTGGCATACTTAAGATATATTTCATTTAGAGGGGTGTCATTGAAGTTGAGATGAATCAAAGATTTAAGCGGATCATTAAAGTTTATTCAGATTTGACGACCCCTTTCGTTTCCGTTTTTCGATTTTATCAAACTAGTGTTCACTCAGTAACTGCATTAATACGCTTTTAGAAAATGTTTTCATTTGTTTTGCTACGATAAGCAGGTCGAGAGATATTTGAGTTAAAAACTGGGAAGCTTTTTATGAGACACCAGACACCTTGAATATAATTGCTTTAGTATTCATGGAAAGGAAGCATTTCAAGCAACGTGCATTTTTCCTGACTCACCCAACGAAAGATTAGTCCTTCCTTCTGTACAAAAAAGAATCCTAGAAAACTTACTTGTTGTTTGAAGTATCGTCTTTCTTCTTCATCAACGAGAACAAGGTTCAAGTAATATCTCACTGAAAATTTCTTGTTGATGTCTTTCATTGTTGGGGTCAATTCATAGCCAGAGAGAAACAAACGAATTGGAATTGACTCGCCTCGAACTGGTGCACCATCCATAATTTCGTATTTTGCGATTGTCTCGTTCTCAGTGTATTGATTTGGTGCTGTGAATGGGGATATAAAAGATGATTTAAAGGACTGGGTCATGCAATTTCAGTTGAAACAGTGATGTTGCAAATTTTACGTTGGCTATATCACGCAAATGTTTCATCGCCTTTTTTCAAAATGAAAGTGTTGTTTGGCACATGAATTTTTATAGTTTACAGAGGAACAAAACATTGACATGTTGTAAGATTGCATAGCCTGCGAGTAGCCCCATTATCCCAAAGAATAAATGGTCTACAAAACAAAGAGATACAGCTTGCTATAGAAGCTCAATCAATTATGTTAATCCTCTGTTCAAATAATATGTGGAACGCGTCTTAACAGAGGCAGCATAAATTAAATTCCATACATCTGGAACCCCAAGAGCAAGCTTTTGCTCTTTGTTTCGTAGACTCGTAGGCTAAATATTGCATAGATATAACTAGATTTCAAACAGTCCCTTTGGAGTAGATTCGCACCAAAAACAGGTTTGATTACATTGACCCAGCCTCTTTAATTTTGCAAGTCGCCAGTTTCAGAGCCGACCAACAGCGACACAATTAATGAATGTCCTTTATCAATAGGAGCCAACAAGATGAAGCGCAAAACAGGCTGGTTGACCAGGTCATAGGGTTAACTTGGTCTCGCTACAAACTGTGCTGATATCTCAATTTCTATCTCGTATATCACAGCTTTCATAGTTTCACGAGGAGCCCTTCATGGTTGACAGGACTGCACTAAATAAGAATATAAAGACAACGCAAAGATATGGTGTCTTAATACTACTTTATGTGAAAATGTTCAACAGTTTAAGTATCTAAAGATATTACATACCATTTCCAGCAACTTCCTTCTTTATGATAGCCAGTTCCATGTGTTTTATCTTGATTCTCACAAGTAAAAAATATATTTTTCCGACGATAACATCCTTCAGGTGATATCTGGTGATAAAAAACAAAATAATGGAGGAACTTAAGATTTCATGTATACTTCTCCTTTGGAGAGAAGCTTAAAGCCCTTTCGAGGTGAGTTGGCAATAAGAGTGGGCTGGTCAGCTTTCGTGATGCAGTCTTTGTGGGTACTTTGACCAGAAAATAAACAAGAAATAACTACAGACTGCATTGTAAACATACAAAGTTGCCTATAAACAAACAATTTGTGCGAAAAAATATAACTTTCGATGTAAGTTGTGCATTCTCTTGCATCATATGATTTAGCAAAGAAGCAAAAACTTAGGCCGGTTTCCTAATGGCGTTAATAAAGCTTTTCTTAAGCTAATCTGAATTCATTCACCAAACTGGTCGGTTTGATTAAGATAATGTTTAACTTTTGCAATGTGCCACATAACCATTACGTCCTTTGAAATGTATTTTGCAGTATCCTATCGTTCATCTGTAGCTGTTGTAGTTCTAATTAGTTGTCATTTACTTGTACATCTTTATGTTATGGCTGCGAGGGTGGTCATTTGAATTTTGCTCCCCGTGGGTGGTATCATCCTCGTAGTGTTGCAGAGTAATTCCTACGTATTGTCTCAAGTAATTCGTTCTTGAGAAAGTTTTGATTCAATAACGCTGGTTGCATCCTCAGTTAAAACCAGATATGAGGAAATGAGCATGTAATGGTGCACTTATCAAAGAAAAACTAGTCTGAAGAACGTCAATTACGATTTCTGGGCAATCTTGGCTAATTCGAAAGATCGCAATATTAGTATATTTTATCAAATAAGTATTTCACAGGGGAATAGAAGTTAGGTATGATACTCTTCATACGTTATGTATAGTAAATAGTAAACTAAAGACCAATTTCACTTCTCTGTCTTTAGCAAAATTATAGACAAGGTGATGTATGAGCGTCTCTACAATTTCCTTGTTAAATATGATATTTTATCTACCTTGCGATTTGGATTTCGTGCCAACCATTCTATTAACCATGCCCTAGTTAGTCTAACAGGAGCCATCAAGAACTCATTAGATAACAGGAAATTTTGTTGTGGAATATTTCTTGATTTGCAAAGGCATTTGATACTGATAATCATAAATTACTTTGATGAAACTAGGAACTATCTATTTCACTATGGAATTAGAGAAACTAGTCTTGATTGGTTTAAATCGGATCTTTCAGGTAGGAAGAAGTGTGTATCTGTAAATGCATCTAATTCAAGTTTTTTTTATTGTTAGCTGTGGGGTACCACATGGCTCTGTACTTGGCCCACTCTTTTCCCTAATTTACAATAATAATCTACCACATTCAAGTTCAAAATTAGCAATTAACATTTTTGCAGATAATACCAACAGTTACTATGAAGCTGAAAATCTCAATCTGCTTCAAAGAGCGGTGAACAAAGAAATGAAAAAAGTGAAAATGTGGCTGGATGTATTCAACTTGCACTGAATAAACTTGCACTGAATATAGATAAAACTAAATATAACATTTTAAGTCACCTCGGCATTCTTGCCTTGTAGCAGTTAGTATCAAAACTGGAAACCTTCCGATCAGAAAAACCCATTATGTCTAATTTCTTGGCGTTCTTTTGGACGAAAATCTCTCATGGATATATCACTTGGCAGAACTTTCAAAAAGCTAGCTAGAACTTGTGGCATGTATCAGTCATCTTTAACCCTACTTTTAATCGCTAATGCTAAAATATGCAAAGCAGGATGCCAATATTCCGCTACTTTGACTTTATTGCCCGCACCGGAGCGTCCGAAGCAAGGGCTTCTAATTGGCTGCGGCCACGAGATTTTGGTAGGAGCTTGATTTTAGTTTTCGAATGATGAGTCAGCAGAATTCGTCAACAAAAATGGCGGCGATTTGGAGGTCTGGGTCGAAAGAAGCCTGGTGCAGAAAAATCTTCTGTTCTCAAGCATACAGCTTTTCTTCTCATGCACAGTTGAAAATAAACTTTTAGTTCCGATCTAGGCCTATCTTTGATCGCTTCACACACAATACTGATGTGTTGATTTGTTCAGTGTGGAAGCAGTGGCGTAACGGAGCAGCTCGGGGCCCTTAGTAAATTAGCCATCTTGGGGCCCCCTCTAGCGTACGAAAAAGTTTCAAGGAATGTTGCAGATGTTCGTAATATTTTTGTCTGATTACTAGGGGCGCAACAAATGCAAATCTTTTTGAGGGGGTGTGTGTTCAAAGGACCGAGTTTCTTTTACGCGGGACGGATTTTCGCGAAATAAATATTGTTGCAAATGTATGAAAAAATAGAGTTTTCCTATCTCCCATAGGTTAACGAAAATACGTTATGACAGATATAATTTTTTCCCAAAAATCGAAATGGAATTAAACAGTTTTTGACATCAAGTTGTCTCTGGCTAGCATCTAAGCCATCTGTCCTGAATGATTCAGTCAAAGCTTCATAGAATAGCCACGTTTTTAGGCATACAAGCTTGTTCATATGGAATCAATTAGCGGCGTGGCCAGGGTAAATGGAGAGGGAAGCATGGAAAGGCAAGGGTCTGGGGGCGAAGCCCCCAGGAAAATTGTTTGGGACCACACCCTTTACTTTGGCGTAGAATGCATCTCCCAATATCATGCTTGCCATTAGCAGGGAGGAAACCTCGATAGTTTTGTGAGGGTTATCCTATAAATCGGAGCTCGAAGAAAACTTTCGAAGAAATGTCCTTTATTTTGGCTCAGAAGGCACCCCTTATCCAACTTATACCCAGCTATTTTCTCTTTGGTTTTAAAGGAATCTCGATATTTTCCTTCCTGTAAACATTGTTTCTACGATAAAAACAAAAGACAGCTAACATAGCAATCTTTGTATTTCGATTATCGGCCTCCTGAAAAATCCAGGTTCAAGTTCAGACCCGGATCGGGACCGACTCTATCACTATAGAATAACGACTGGGACCGACTTGTGAGATTATTGGGGTGTTTCACACCCCAACACCCCTTCATTTGCGCCCCTGCTGATTACACGGTTTTCGTCGGTTATATCATGGTTACGATTTGAGTTTGGTACGTTAGAGCCCTAAAAGCCTCAAATCAGTAGTTGTTTACAGAGTTTCTTTATGTATGAAAAAAAAACAATTTTTAACGAACCATTGCTCTTGCTCTGAAAATTCTATATTAGTACGAGGGTCTTATATTCCTATATGCTCTTGCCTACGTGCTTTTATCTGTGCAAATGATTCAATCAGTCCTTTCTTGTCAATTGATTTTGCTTCTGTATTTTCAATAGAAAGAATTGCAAGATCATCAAGCCCTTCCTGAGACATCCTATCTCAACTACGTCTTATTAGTTTTAGCTTTGAAAAAGATCGCTCAGCTGTAGCCACAGTAACTGGGATGTTACAAAAAGAAAGAGTAACTTGTGCAATTGGGGAAACGATGAACTGACACGACTTTCGAGTATCAAATTGATCAAATCGATAATGGTGCTTCTCTCTGCAATTTCTTCTCTGAATTAGCAAAAGATCGTAGATCGTAGATCTACAATCTCTTACAAAAGTGTTGGACCCCTATTGAAACACTCGAATTTTTGTTCCCCCTCCCCCCGTTTCAATGTTGATTGCCTGGCAAAGAGGTGTTTTTCATGCAGATCCACCAAAAGAATGATTCACCAATGCAAGCAACATTGAAATGGGGGGAGGGGGGACAATATTTCCGAAAAACGTAGATTTTCGTAGGGGCCCAACACTTTTGCAAGAGATTGTAGGTCCTCGGTAAAATCTCTTGCATCAAGACTTTTTATGGTTGATGAAGCTTTTGCAATATCTTCGTTAGCTCGATAGTCAAGTGTGAGCTCGCTGATTATCTTGGGGCCTCTTTCTTTCTTAGAATACAATCTTCCCCTGAAGCTAAGCATGGTATTTACTACTTTACCAAAAATTCTTTGGGGGCCCCTTCGGGGCCTCTAGAGCTCGGGGGCCCTTAGGAGTTGCTCTAACCCCAACCACCGTGCGTTACGCCACTGTGTGGAAGGGAAGGGGAAGGGATTGATAAAGTATTCAGAGCATCCAATACGAATTTTTAATGATAGGGAGAATCAAACGAACAAATTGCAACGGTTTATGAACTCTGAAACCACCACCACAGCAGGGGTATCGTATTGTTCGTAGTTTTTTATTTTTTCAATTGACCTGTGTGGTTTTTTTCAAACAATTATATATATCAACGGTTTCCATTCCTCCGAATATTTGATGTGGATACTAGATTGCACTGGCAGAACCAGCACAGGGACTTTAAGAAAAAATGCAAAAATAAAGAAATTGGTAAGTCACTATGAGGATTCCAACTCCACCCGTTGGGATGGGAGGAGCAGATGACTACCACTACGCCATCCAACCATTAGCTAATCATAGCGCTGCAATCGTATATAATCTTGATAATAGCCGAGGGCCGCAAGCATTGATGCTGACCAGGGCCCTTTCATTGATCAGTGACATATTTTGATCGTTGAATGGGTCAAAATTTTCTGCATGTTTCTTGTGAACACAAAGAAGTCGTGGAAACTGTGGAGTGGCTGATGTTAGATAGGCTACATCGTAATTTTTTCTGAAGAGAAAACGAGGCGTTTAGGCCTGTTTGAAACCCAAGCTGTTTTTCTGGGTACTTGAGGATTCCACTGGCAAACTTTTATTTGTTTGTGTTTCTTTCTGATGCGAGACTTTTTTCTGGGGTTTTCAATTTGATGAATTTTACTAATCTCTTTCAAAAGCGCGGGCATTTTAGCAGC
Source organism: Aurelia coerulea (assembly GCA_039566865.1). Lineage (NCBI taxonomy): Eukaryota > Metazoa > Cnidaria > Scyphozoa > Semaeostomeae > Ulmaridae > Aurelia > Aurelia coerulea. The sequence continues at coordinate 13,449,194 of CM076960.1, read as the reverse complement.
AGCTATTACTAGTATCTATACTGTATCGAATGATGAAAATGTCAAGATTCTAAATATAGCACCGTAACCATGGCAACCAATTTTTTACTGTGTAGTCAACAAAATTCATATATATTTGTTTTTAATTGTTGCAGATATTAATCTAAAATTTATGCCAAATTATGCATACACATGTATTTGATCATACCCAACTCAATTTGAAACAAAAAATTTCAATTTAATGACTCATTTAATTGTTTCAATCATGTTGGTAATAATCATGATAATCATAATTTAATATCTTCTTATTGTCCTAGCAACAAGAACAATAGAGATAATTTGATTTAATTGCGTGATTGTGATTGTTTGCATCAAAGTCCATCTATTCACCAAGTTTAAAGATTATAGCTACTATAACAGCGAAGAAAAAGAGGGGGGGGGTGGAATCCACCCCTCCCCAGGTATTGACCGCTTCAAAAGTCCTAGGTGAGATAGGGTTAAATAGGGGGTGCTCTCTCCTCGATTAACCTAGCTGCTGAGAGAGCCCCTCCTTAAGAAATTCCCCTGCATACAATTCCTTTGTTATCATGATGTAATAATATATGTTGTTTTTCATTTTGATTTCTTCTGCAGTATTTGTCTTGTATTAGTTAATTAGTTCCAGATGTTGTATTCAATTGATGTTACTTTTGTCGTTTTGAATTTCATATACCCGGTGAGCCAGAAAAAACTTCAACTTTTTAAAATACACATCACAAAGAGTACTGGATGGATTACAATGAATCGAATTTTACTTGAAAGCTGAAAGATTGAAGCCTTTTTGTGATTTTCCTCGATCGCTAAAATATAGGTAAATTCGACTTCACTAAAATTTGTTGGTTGCGAAATGCCTGAAAGAGGCCCTAAAACACTGATCAAATTGTTAAAGAATTTTGCATTGAACAATAAAGAATGTACAAGTTTTCACGTGTAAGAGATATCATCCGCACATTCAATGCCATATTGAAAAGCTTCAATATTCGTTTGAAAATCTATTTTCTATAACCCTCAAGAGAGATGAAATGACCTTGTGTACTGTTCTGTGCGATGAATTTTTTTATCATTTTATCAGTGTTTTAGGCCCTTTTTCAGACATTTCGTAACCAATAAATGTTCGTCAAGTCGAAGTTCTCTACATTTTCTGTGCTCGCAAAAATGTGAGAAAGATAAAAAATACTTTGGTCTTTCAGCTTTTAAGTAGAATTCAATTCATTCAAAGCTATCCAGCTTGGTGCTGTCGGGAATTTGATTCTGTTACCACGACAATAAACTCACGAGTAGATTTAACTTCACAGAAAATGCACTCTTTCAGTGTAATTACTCTCACAGCTTAATCTCACGAATCGAGTCGTCTGAATTGAATACACTTGAATAATCTTACGTTCTACTGTTTCAGCTTATATACTGTTTGTAGCGAATGTTCTAGTACATAGTGATCATCGTGATTCAGCTTTATTACTAATTATTGCCTAACATTACGTAAGCTCAGCAACTACTATGTAACTAATTTTAGTACCCCTAGAATGTTCCCGTCAAGTCCCCTAGTTTCTAGAACTGTGTCATGCTGGGGCTACTTAACTAAAACGAGACTACGTGTTTACAAGCATGATTAGGCCTAAATGGCGATCTACAAATACGCAATGACTACAGACATCGTTATGATGTTGACGTATGGTTGATTAAGCATGCTGTCAGCTAACTTGGGAACAAAGCGAAGGTAATTAACTGTTTCTAGATTGTTCGAATACCTAGAATGTTCGACAAATTACTCAAATTCTCCACACACTCCCCCTATTTGATCTCAAAGAGAGCAAATATTGATAAAGTTACAGCTGTTCATCTTCTTCTTCTGCCGCAATGATTCTCATTGTCTGTGCCGCATCTGCCGCCGCTCTTCTTTTAGGTCTGAAAGCTCTGGCTTCTGGATTCAGTTGGTCTTGGACTCTTAGTTTTGTCACGTCGCATGACAACTCTAGCGGATACAACTGTTGTACAGCTCTCTCAAGGTATGATTTCCCGGCTCTGAGTTTTGCAGCTCTCACAACTCCGTCTCTACCAGAAATGAGATTTGTGATGATTCCGATACTCCACTTGCCTCGGTTACGTTCCTCTCCTTTTATTAGCACGACATCTCCTTCCTTGAGCGATGGGGTCTTGCTATCATGCTTTAGATTATGACGTTCTCTTAGCGCTTTTACGTACTCCCCCGTCCACCTTGACCAGAGAGAATCCTTGCATTTCCTAATGACTTTCTTCGCCAGTTGTCGAAGTCGAGGAATCCAATAGTCACGACGAATGGACTCCATTGTTAGGCCAACTCCCCCATGCAAGGTTTTGACATGAGCATCCATGACCATTTTTTCACTCAAGAGGGATCTTGTTGGAAGATACTTTGGATAAACACCTTGAATTCTCCCTCTACACTCGTAGATCCCGCTCTCATCTTCTTGTAAGTTCAGTCTCAACTGATCTGCTTTGAATTCTTCAGTATCACTGTAGTGACGTTGCTCCCTTCTCACCCAAATCTTGATCTGCTTGTCAATTTCTTCTGTGGTCAATGGTCCAGATAGTCTCTCTGACTTATTTGATTTACAGTTGTGAATGAATCTAGCAATCCATGTGGTTATTCGCATCGACTTCCAATAACTGTGCCTTTCAAGAATCCTCAGCAATTCGTCTTCGAATTCTACTGCAACACCCAGAACTTCTTTTGTCAGTTTTGCTTCTGCTTCTGTGTCATGATTTGGCTCCGTTACTATGTCTCTGGGCCATTGTTCAGTCATTGACAGCCAGTTTGGTCCAATCCACCAGCTTTCCTGTAGTTTCGCAGCTGCTGCTCCTCTGCTAGCTACATCAGCAGGATTCTGTTCAGTTGGTACATATCGCCACTGTATGAAACTCTTCTCTTGAATTTTCCTCACTCTGTTAGCCACGAATTGCTTGTAGTTACCGTTCCCTCTGATCCAGTGTAGTGCGACTGTACTGTCAAGCCATCCGGTTACTTGTCGAACTGGAAATCCATCCAACGCATCCTTGACGCTCTGTGCAAGATTTGCCGCCATATGAGCAGAAACAAGTTCGAGTCTTGGAATGGTCACTCCTTTCTTTGCTAAACGAGATCTTGCAGCTACAAGTCCTTGACTCAGTCCTGACTTTTGATGTACGACTGCATAGACGACTGCTGCAGTTCCTGTTCCACTCGTGTCACCAAATACATGCAAATCAATTGCTTCGATCTGCTCTTGATGCACTACAAGGCTTCGTGGCAATTCAACTTCCAATGGTAAATTCTTCTCAAACTTCTCCCACTGTTTATGTATGACATCTGGAAGGTCTTTATCCCATGGTACGCTCTCGTCACATGTGGCTCGGTAGACTTCTTTCCCAGTCAAGGTTATTGGTGATACCAGTCCAAGTGGATCGAAAATTGAAGCAAGAAATCGCAAGATACCTCGCTTTGTGACATCTGCTTTCTCTTGTGGAAATGTGACTTTTAGTGTGTCACTCTGCTTGTTCCAGGTTAGGCCCAGCATCTTTGTTTCATTCGCTTTTACTCCTAGTTGCTGTTTGGCATAGGTATTCTCTCCATCAGAACCTGCATCTTCACCCTCTAACTCTGGGATATTTGAATGCCATTTATGCAGTTTGAATTGTGCTCTCCCAAAGATTTCCACCGCACGGTGTTTCAGATGTTGTGCTTCTTGGACATTGTTCGCACCAGTGATTACGTCATCGACATAGAGTGACTTCCAAATCTCCTTGACTTCTTCTGGATACTCAGCTTCGCAGCTCCTTAGATGTTCCTCAATGGTGCCTCCCAAGAGAAATGGACTTTGAACAAGGCCAAATAGAGCCCTCGTGAAACGATAAACTTCAACTTTTGATGGATCTTTGTCCTTTATCCAATGAAATCTTAAGGCGTCCCTGTCTTCTTCCCGGATCCTCACTTGCAGAAAGGCCTTCTTCAGATCTCCCGTCAGTGCAACTGGCTTGAATCTGTTTCGCACTAGGACAGCCCACATTAGATTTTGCAGAGGGGGTCCCGTCTCCAAGCAATCGTTTAATGATGGGGCATTGTCACTTGCTCTCGCCGATGCATCATAGACAATTCGTGTTTTTGTACTCTCTGCTTGCTCTCTCACCACTGGTTTGTGCGGTATGTAGAACTCTCGTCCTTTTGCCTCTGATGGTGCTTTTTCGACAATTCCCTCTTCTAATTGCTCTTGAATGATCTGGTCGTATTCTTCGAGTAGTGCTGGATCTCTTTTGAGTTTTCTCACCAGGCCTGAAAGTCTTCCCAAGCTTCCACTCTGATTGTTTGGAAGGGCGGCATGTCCACTTTTCCACAGTAAGCCAGTCTCATACCATCCTTCCGGGCTTCTAGTCAACTGCTCCTTGAAGTCTTCGAATACTGTTGCTTGGTCATCTGATGCTCTGTCTTCTAATCCCAACACATCCAATTTGCACAGGTCTTCGTAATCAGCTGTTGAGCTTCTGGTAAGGTAGATACTGCTCAAGTCAGCTTCTTTTCCTGGTGACATTACTGTCCATCCCAATGCTGTCAGTTCGGCCACTGGTTCGCCAGGATCTCCTATTCTTGGTTTAGTCTCGGTTTTGATTTTGGCATACTCGCTTGCACCAACAATCATGTGTATAGGCAGCTCAGGTTTTCTGTCCTTGTCATCCATGATAACTTCTTTCAGATGCTGATGTCGTTCAATGAGACGTCCATACTGCGGATTTGGAAGTGAAAGCAGAACTGCTTTGTCTACTTTAGTCACTGTAGCCATCATCTCAAAAGCATTCGTGATGCTTGCAACTTGCACGTGGTAGATTTCAACCTTCTTGCTGGTAGTATGCATCATCATGTCAATTCGCCTTGTTTCTTTTCTGATAGGTCTCTTCCCGATTCGTTCTGCTAGCGTCGCTGAAATGTATGAGCTTCCAGCTCCAGTGTCAAGTAATGCTCTGCATTTAACGCCATTCACCTTAACTACGACGACTGGGTAAATCACTGAGCCTTCACCAGCTACTACCATAATTTGCTGATTATCTTTGTCACAAATTGACGTGTGATGTTTACCACTGCATCTCTGACATGTAACTTTACTCCTGCACTCTGTTGCTCTATGTTTTTCTCCAGTGCAATTGAAGCAAAGTTTCTTCACGCTCAACAATCGCTTCCGTTCAGCGACGCTCTTCACTTTCTGACATTCGCTTGACTTGTGTTCGGTTGAATCGCAGTACGCACATGGCCTTGGTTTCCACTCGTGCTGTTTCACTTGGAAAAACCTCTCCCTTCGCTGCTGTTTGTTCACTTTGTCGCTTGACTGATAATCGCTGATAATGACTGGATTTCTCTCACACCATTTTCGTAACGCTTCGATCAGCTGAGGAAATCCCCACTTCTGCCAATTGTCGTCCATTCTCACAAGATCTGCTCTGATTGCTGGGAGCTTGTCAAGGGTCATCCTCACATATCCATTTACTTCAATAAGTTTCCCCATCGTTTCCAGTGCTTGAACACTTGTCACCAACTTTTCGTAGAATTCATGTACTCTCCCTGGCTGCGATCCGTGGACGGTCTGCAAGGACATCAGTTTCTGGACATGGGCATGGACAATTTCGCTTGGCTCACCATACTTCGTCTTCAAAATTTGTTTTGCTCGCTCATACCCCTCCGTTGTAAATGGAAGCCCATCAATAGACAGTCGCACTTTGGGTATCACCAACTCCTTGAGGTATGAGAACTTGGCCACTTGTCCTATCTCTGCCTTGTCGATTTCTGTCTCGAACTGATTCCAAAATCGCTGCCAATCCAAATGAGTTCCTTGGAACTTGGTAATGATCAGCTTTGGTAACTTTGCATGAATGTTCTTGTCTGCTTGTGTCTGAAGCCTTTCTTGTGTCCTATCCAGCTGTTTCTCCATGTCTTGCTTCATTTTCTGCTTTGCCTCCTCTATTCTGAGCTCTTGATCATATTGACGCTGCCTCTTCACCTCTTCGATCTCCTCTTCCCTTCGTCTCTCTTGATCTCTTTCACGTTCCTTCAAAGTTTTGATTTTCTGATCGATTTCTTCCACTATTTCCTCGTAGACAGCCATACGATCATCTGTTTCTTGCCTCCACTTTTGGACATCTTCCATTTTGTCGCCTTTCTGGATCATTTGCTTCTGAATTTCCAACTTCATTCCGTGTATTTCGTCTGTTTGACTCTCCATAGCTTTCAAATGACGTTCAAGTGGTCTTACAGCGTTCTTATCCAAGATTTTTGGTGTTTCATCACTTGTAAACTTCAGCATTTGCACCATGCCATCGAATGTTTTCTTCAGTTTCTCGATGTCTCCCATTTTCTCTCACGTTGTGATTCCGACTGTTACTCTCTTCGTTTCGTTTTGAAATTCTCTGTTCTTGTGTTTGCTTCTAAGATTTTTGTCACCAAGCTCCCATCTGGGGTGCCACTTTGTCGGGAATTTGATTCTGTTACCACGACAATAAACTCACGAGTAGATTTAACTTCACAGAAAATGCACTCTTTCAGTGTAATTACTCTCACAGCTTAATCTCACGAATCGAGTCGTCTGAATTGAATACACTTGAATAATCTTACGTTCTACTGTTTTAGCTTATATACTGTTTGTAGCGAATGTTCTAGTACATAGTGATCATCGTGATTCAGCTTATTACTAATTATTGCCTAACATTACGTAAGCTCAGCAACTACTATGTAACTAATTTTAGTACCCCTAGAATGTTCCTGTCAAGTCCCCTAGTTTCTAGAACTGTGTCATGCTGGGGCTACTTAACTAAAACGAGACTACGTGTTTACAAGCATGATTAGGCCTAAATGGCGATCTACAAATACGCAATGACTACAGACATCGTTATGATGTTGACGTATGGTTGATTAAGCATGCTGTCAGCTAACTTGGGAACAAAGCGAAGGTAATTAACTGTTTCTAGATTGTTCGAATACCTAGAATGTTCGACAAATTACTCAAATTCTCCACATCACGAAGCTGAACATCTGTGAAAATCAGGCTTCCAAGTTGAATTCAAGTTTACTGAAGATTTTTCATGAACTTTATGCAGTTTTTGGTTCAGTTTGTCAACATATTTGGTAATAAAATATTATTTTATTGAAAATAACGATTTTGGAGTGGTATTTTGGCAGAACTTAGCCGATTCTTATGACGTCATTTGTGCGATTAATTCATTCTATGTAAAAAGAGACCAAAAGAACATGCAAAATGGTGATTATCTATTACAAACGTATCATTGGAGTGTTTTTCATTGAAAAAGCTCGAAAAAACTTGAAAAAATTGCTAATTAGTCCAAAATGGTGGCCAAAATGACGTCATTATAAAAAAATGATGACATCATCAAATTCCAGAAATTCCGGTATCAAATTGAAGCCCTTTGTTTGCTGATTCATTTGCTGTATAATACTTCATAATTCAATCAAATAATTCCATTGAAATCATTGAAAACAATGATTTTAATGCTACCTCCTTCCAAATATGAGCATGTGACGTGACCTGTGAGTCCTATTGTTCAAAAATTTTTCCACCAAAATGTGGCTAACAGATAATTAGTAAAAGTCAGGGAGGCTGGGGGACATAGCAAATGTCGTTTAAAAATGCTGCAAATAAAACCTTGAGGGGGGGGGGGGGGTGGAATACACCCCATGCGGATTAGGGTTAATGACCCAAAAATATTTAAAGCTGATACAGTAGGGGAGACCGGGGACAATTGTAACACGGGACAACTGTAACACTGGCTCTCATACCTTGCAGGAAATTGCAAAAAATCTGATTTTTGCACAGAATATGCTCATTCTAGCCCTCGACATACGACTTGAGAGACAGGAATGTTCGGCCAAGTTTGCGAAATTTTTTTGGGGGGGGGGCATCTATTTAGGATAAAACTTTTAGGCTCTAAAACTTATGAGATGTGAAAATGGGAAATAACAGCACTGTGTGCCCAGACCTGAAAACAATTAAAAAATCGATTTTTTCAAAAACGATTCCTTTAATTTTTCTCTTATTAACAATGCTCTGAACTCCCTGAAACTGAAAACTGTCTTTTTCTATGTCTTATGGTTTTTTTTCTGTGAATTTACAAAGTTGTGAAAATCTTCTGTTTTGAATCCAATATGTGATCCAGCTGCTTCTGAAAAACTACTCCTTTCTATTAAATCAATTGAAACTGTTATACTTGTCCAAACCATTTATACTATGGCTTATCTGAAAGGAAATAGCTTCTTTTACTTGAAAGGAATTTAAGACGAGCTTAAGGAATTAAATGTGGTTTTTTACAATTTTAAAATTATTTCATAAAAACACAACTTTTGATTTTCATGTTTTAAAGGGGCAGTTGCACAGAAAACGCGTGAAGGATTATCCTGCGGGTATTTGTTTTCATGATAAATGGAGCATGCGCATTGAAGACAATCTATTGTCTATGAAGTCAAAGCCTTCATGTAAGGATCTTCTAAAGTCCCGAAAAATACATCTTCCTCCATGTATCTAAAATACTGTTTTTAAAAAGTTCACAGTGTTTCACACCAAAGCCGATAGATTTTCCTCTAAGTATAAATATTCAAGAATAGAAAAATCAATGAGTTTCACCGAAGACGTGCGAAAACGTGGATTATATGATTTGCTACCCTAAATCATATGGGCTTTTTCGAGCTACCATTTATGGGGGATGCTTTCCATCCCCTCTGAAAACTGTCCTAGACTCACCAGAACTCAATACAACTTGGCACAGTTACAGAACACGTAATTTGTAACTTGTAGCGTAATTTGAGTGTGGTTGCCACGCCTTGTGACGTCACAGTGATGTTATAAAGTTGAAAATCTCTGAAAATCAGGCTTCCAGGCAAGTTAAATTAGTGTTGAAAGAAGATTTTGCATGAACTTTAAGCAGTTTTTGGCTCAATTTTGCAACATGTTTGATGATAGAGTATCATTTTATTGAAAATGACAATTTTGGACTGATATTTTAGCAGAAATTAACCAATTCTGATGACGTCATTTGTGCTGCTAATTTGTGCTATGTAATAAGAGTCCAAAATAATTTGCAAAATGGTGATAACCTATTACAAATGTATCATTACAGTGTTTTTATTGAAAAAGTTTGAAGAAATTAAAAAAAAAATAGCTAATTAGTTCAAAATGGCAGCCAAAGTGATGTCATTATAAAAATGCTGACATCATCAAATTCCAGAAATTCCGGTATCAAATTGAAGCCTTTGTTTGCTGATTCATTTGCCATATAATACTTCAAAATTCAATCAAATCTTTCCATTTGAATCATTGAAAATAATGATTTTGCTGCTACTTCCTTCCGAGATTAGGTCCCAGTCCCCCAAGATCACCTCAAAACTGAAATTTTAGAACACAGCTGAATCGGGCATGCAATTGCGCATCTAATGATCCCTTCCCTGGATATATATGACAATTTTTGAAAAAGTTATGAATTGTTTCCCGAAAATGAGATCCTGGGCACATAGTGAACAGTAGCTGACCAGGACAGGGGGAATCGTAACACGCTGTTACAATTGCCTCGGTGTACACTGACCGATGGCTTCATTTTGATTAAATTTCTAAGCTGGTCAAACAATGTGCATCCATGTTGTATTAAAGAGTTAAATGTTGAAATTTGCAGACAAAAAATTATATTTTCTAAAATCGATTCAATTATTTTCAACTGATGAATCAAAATTTACAAAGTCTTATTTTTCTTTTTGTCTTTTTGAAGCAATGAATAGTCTGCTACCTGGTGCCACATTTTGTGTAGGGAAACAAACGGAGTCATGCAGTAATTATCTGTAATTATTTTAAAGATATGTAACAATGGCTCCAACCATGTGTTACGATTGCCCCACGTTACACGGGCAATTGTAACACTTGATCACTGATTTAAAAACTATCACAGCATCCCACGTGATTGAAACTAAGGTCATTTTCATTCCAAGAGATGCAACTACAATAACATCTACCTTCAAGAGCACAATTAATCATTATTTAGATGGTATGGCTGATTTTCCAAAAGTGTAACAATTAACCCCGGTCTCCCCTATTTGTTTTCAATATCCAAAGGTTATGAACAGTGATAACGCGTGCCAGGCCTGTACTGTATAATATGCATTACATTTTGGGTGCTATATCACTGCAAACACCATGTACATTTAGCTTGTCTTTGCAGCTTTCTGTGTATGTTCATCTGAAAATCACACACCCTGCAAGTTACACCATAATGATACCAACTTGAAACATACTGTAACCCTACCTGTTATTAACTTCAGGGTAGAATGATAAAGTATGAACAGCTATATCCATCTCTCTCACTATATCAGCTAGTCTCCTGACAATTGTTACTTTCAGGAAATATCTGTATGAATAAGAACAAGAATAATCAGCAATTTTATAAAACATCCTTTTTCAAACTTTCAAAAATTATTCAAAAAATTTAATCAAATTTCTAAAACTTTGTGACTAACATCATCATGGTTGTGTGAATGTCATGAAAATAAAATCAACAGGCTATTCCCTGAAAATCAATCCTGTTAGTTGCAGTGATTGAGTACACCCTCGATAACAATGCGCTATTGTCATTTCAGACAAGTTAAATAAGGACCTTTGATTGAGCTTTGGGACCAATTGGGACCACGAAATTTCAGCAACTTTTAAGATCAACAGGGTATCCCAAAAAATTCTTCAATGTTTGATTAAATATTAAAAAATAACGAAATAATGAACGGACTCCATGGTAAGATAACCATAATGCTGAGATTTTAAATTAAATTTAGACACCAGAAGCTAGCAAATCGGCTAAATAACGGAGTTACGCGTTTTTAAAGTTCAAGCTTGTGCGAAAGCTGAAACTAGACATCCCTAAAGTGCATAGTTTGTGAAAGTAGAATCTCGTTTCTTCCAAGCAAATCAAATGGAATTTAAAAAGCACTTCCGATGAACTAGCTTTCTCTTACATTGAATCAAGTTTATGGATGCTTGCAAGTTTATGGATGCAAGTTTATGGATCCTGTTGGATCCTATGGATCAAGTTTATGGATGGTTATGGATGCAAGTTTATGGATCCTGTTGAGCACAATTTGGAATGGACCCGTCTCTCATCAATTAAGAACTCATTTCCTGTTTGTGGATACTTGCATTCTTAAAGGACAAGTCCGGGGTTTGTATGATTGATGATAAAATACAAGATAATACTGCTATGAATGATGTATGATACTTTTTTCCACTATTTTTTTTCTTCTCCTTGTGAAATTACGTATTCAAATAAGCAATTTGAGCGAAGTTACGTCATATCCCGCAAACAAAAACGAGGCTGTGTGATTGTTTTTCGCTTCTGAATCACTGCTAGCCTCTTTATCGTGTACTCATGTATTGAAAATGGCACAAGAACACGATAAAGGGGCTTGCTACGATAAAGAGGCGAAAAAACAATCACTCAGCCTCGTTTTCGTTTGCGCAACATGACGTCACTTCGCTCAAATTGCTTATTTGAATACGTAATTTCACAAGGAGAAGGCGAAAAATAGTGGAAAAAAATATCACATCATTCATAGCAGTATTATCTTGCATTTTATCATCAGTCATACCAACCCTGGACTTGTCCTTTAAGTCTGGCAACGATTACAAGAATTAAATTACTGTTGAAGTCCTGTTTGGTTTGCTCTGATATCAATGAGATGTAAAACATTTGACAGTCTTCTTTTACCTTGATTTTTGGATGTTTCGTTTGAAAAACAAGTCAGTTAGGGGCGTCTAGTTTCAGCTTTTGCATTAACTTGAACTTCAAAAGCTTGTAACTCCCTGAATTCTTAGCGGATTCGTAAGATTCTGGAGTCAAAAATTAACTTAAAATTTTAGGAACAGGGTTATCTAACCAGGAACCTGTACTTTTTATCGTCGCTTTTTAATATTTAATCAAATATCGAACAATCTTTCTGGGACACCCTGCAAAACTTTGATGATCAAACTGTTACAATTGCCAAAATTTCAGGGCATGCATTTTCATCAATGTGTGAGGCATTCAACAAGTTTCAACTCTTTAACTCATAAATAGCCGACGTAAAAAAGTTATCACAAAAAAGGTAGAGTAGCCTAAATTGCATGCTTCCATTTGATGTTTGGAAATCAGGATTCCAGTTGAGCAAAGCATTGCCAAGTCAGTTCAGTCAATTACAACCAAGTGAAAGCTTTAAAAAGGTAAATTATACTGTGAATAAGGAACCCTTGACCTGACAGCCTATGCACAGTATGTTGAGCAGTGGGGACTCTGGAGGGGGATCAGTGGTGGTAGCAACTGCAGTCGCTGTTACTTTCATCCTGGGTTCTTATTGTTCAGCATACTGTAATCCTCCTATGCTGCCTGACATCCAATTTGAAACGGATTTTAGTATTTATCAGTAATTCATTGTATGTGTAGCATTTTGTAGCTGTTTATATAGTTGCTATTATTTGCATGTCCTTATGTTTAGGTAACTGTAACCCTTCATGTAGTGATTAAGAACATTTCTTTACCACGGCCGTTTGTCAAAATATACAAAACAAACTCAAATATCATTTGACGCAGAATCAAATGCAGAGTATCATAAAAATATACTCAGTTGATTTAATACAAACACAAATGATTTATTCCACATTTTCGGTGAAATCAACCACACTTGCGAAAAAATCTTTGTGTACCCTATTGATCATTGTTGGACCACTACTATCCATTTACCAAAGACTTAAGATCCTGAACTGTAAAACCATGTCACAAATTTTTGATAAAACGTACTGTCTGGAAATAATGCCATTTATCAAAGGCCTTGTGAAGCAAAAAATGCAGGAGAAATGATTATTCATGAAAGTGCAAACAGAAAGCCACAAAGGTCAAGCAGTAAGGCATAAGTGCAGTATTGGTAAATCATTATGTCAATAAAATGACAGCACAGGATAATATGAATGTAGCTGCAAGGTCAAGTGGGTCTACTTCAATCCCCTAATGTCTATTCCCCTAGTTTTTAAGAAACAGGATTGCTCCTTTTAATGCTCAAATTTCCAAGTAATTGTGGCTTTTTCTGAAAATGAGTTTGTTTAAACAATACTCAAATACTTAATCCGTCAGATTTTATGACAAAAACGAAAAATTTAGAATTTTTTGTCTGAAGGGTTACAATTTCAATGGCCATGGCATAGTCATTGTCTTTTATTCCCTGTGGTCCAGTCCTTGTAGTGCTGTATTGTATAGAAATTAAAAAGTATAATAGGATATAGGTAGCATCTATTGTAATATTTTATATGAATATAAAGAAAAACAAGCTTTAGAAACAGGAGCACGTTTTACTGAAATGGTAAAGTGTTAGACTACAGTTACGCTGTAATGGATTGCTGCTGTAGCATTGCAAATTTATACTGAATAGATGGCTGCTGAGTTAAAAACTGTGGAATAAAAAAGCACAAAACTCCCAAATAATCACTGCACCTAAAGATGGCACCAGGGAATTATTTACCAGATCCTTTGCGTCCCAAAATAAATTGACCAATCACAGTATTCAAAATTCTTGACAGATGCAGATGATAATGGTAAAAAAAATTCTCTGAAGTCATCCTTAGCATAATTGTCTATAAGCAGAGTGAAAAACTCTCCTTTGGAGGTGGGATGAAAATCATTCCAGTCAGATAGCTATGTATATAGTGCTACATGCAACCCTGCCCTTAATATGGTAAGAGACTGCTCACCTTAACCTGACATTTGCACCTGTGTAAGTTTCATATGGCTTTTCAACATTCACAAATTCAAAGTCGTATGTCTGTTTTGTTGTAAGATCCCCAGGTTTAGCTAGCTCTTTGACCAATGAAGTAAATTCATGATGGTTTCCTCTGTCATAGAACAATTCTACGTGGAAAGGGTATAAAAATAGATTAGGTAATACAACATACAGTAAGCATGTACCTGCAAATATGAAATACACATATATACAAGAAACATACTGTAGATACTAAATTTTAAAATTTCTTTTGAACAATAGACTAAAATTGCAACAAAACGTTTCTTTTTTGCTAGACTGGTGCCTTTTTAGAAGAACAAAATCATCACATTACCAAATAATAAGACAGAATACTGCTGAAAGTTTAAATTTAACTATTATGACTAATGACATTATGAAAACACTTTCGGAATCCTTTTGTCAACACTGAAAAATCTTTGCAAAAACGAATCAGTTATATAATTGAAAAGCAGTTGATTTGCTGATGACTAGTGACTTTGTCACATTGGTTTTGGTCAATCTTCATCTAAAAAATCTCATTTCTCTGTAACTAGTGTATGTACTGTATTTACACCCGAAATATTGATAGTTGTGAGTGCTGCATTATTAATTTAGATGCACTGCAAAGAGAAAAGTAGTAGAAAGACAATCTTTGTAATTCTGTTCTCATTGCATTATTGATGCCTGTGAAATTTCAATCATGCATGAAAAAGTTGCTTCATGATGTGTTCCAAATGAAACATGACATATATACTGTATATATATAAATTCACACACATTCCACAAAACATCTTGTGGATTAACACTATCTTCACAAGATGCTGCCACAATTTGAAAATGGAATGAAAATGTTGCGAAGATGCCTGGCGTTCACACAAAACTGCATTATTTTTGCCAGCACAATTTGCAAATGGCAAAATTTTGCAAATGGCACAATTTAGAAATGGTATAAGAATTTGGAAACGGAACTCGAACTGGCAAAAATTGAAAATGGCATTATGTGAACAGTCAAAAATTATGAAAACGGAACAATTTTTGATGCGTCCAGAATGAGCCTCATTATCTAAGACATGGATATATTTCTGTGGAGTCAAATTCTAGCCTGCTTGTTAGGGAGATCGCAATCAGTTTATGAGTGTCAAACTTTCTACCATTTTCAAATTGTGCTAGTATCATGTGAAGGCCACCTACATTCTAGTACTGTCACATTTCTTGCCATTTTCAAATTTTGCAAGTGCGAACGTAGTCCAAGAAGGCTTTTCCCATTGCCATGGATGTTGCATGATTATGTGATCACAGGAGGTCTTCGCAACAATTTCAATGATCATGTGATCACTCTTTCTGATGCAAAAAATTATGAGAACTTCGTTTTTACTTATTTTTGGGACTTTCTGAGACACAAAAATGTTTTGCCCTGCACTTAAAGCATGAAAATGGTGGACAACAAAGGAACATCAACAAACGGCACGTGCAAGGAATGCTGGATGAAACAGACCCTTTAACAGTCTCTTGAAATATATATGGAATTTCTCTCATAGTATCATTAACCTATTGCTGAAGTTCTTATTGTATTTGAATAATGATGCTGCTTTGCAGCAATTTAGGTAACACTGATTATGTATGCAGCCCTTCAACAGGCAGTCAAAGTTCCCACATTCCCAAGTATTTTTCTAATTGTTCCCTGAGGATTAATTTGATAATTCACAAATTTGTTCCCATGTTTCCAGCTAAAAAAATTCAAACACTGTATGCTTGTCCCCCGAAACCACAAGGGCCTTGTGTGTACAATAAATAAGAATATGATATGCTGTACTTAATGCAACATAGATAATGACAGATTACCTATCTGACCAAGAAACTCTATCTTTATGCCATTATGGTCCAATTTCTTCCCTGGAATTTTTGGTACAACGTGAACCTTTCCTGAAACTGTCTCTCCATCAAAATAGAGGAAAAGCTTCTCCCTTTTTCCATCTTCATTCTTGACTTCAACTTGTTTTCTTTTATCTGCTCCAGTCAATTCAATGCTCAAGTCAGCTGTTTGTCCAAACCCGAAGAAACTCTAGAATAAAATGACAGAAACTCATTGAAGTATGGTAAAATATTTTTGCAAAAATTATTCTATTTTAGTGTTGGTTGTTTTCCTCCACCCTATGTTAAAATAAAATTTATCTGAGCTTTGCACTGTGTGCCCAGACCTGGAAACAATTAAAAAATCAAGTTTTTCAAAAAAGATTCCTCTGATTTTCTCTTATTGACAATACTCTGAACCCCTTGAAACTGAAAACCATTTTTAGTATCTCTAATGGTTGTTTTTCTGTGAATTTACAAAGTTGCAAAAATCTTCAGTTTTGAATCCAACATTTGATCAAGCTGCTTTTGCAAAAATGACTTATTTCTATTTAAAGCGATTGAAACTGTTATATTTGTCCAAAACATTTAATGAGTGATGCATGATACCTCAAATCTCATGTACCTAATAGAGAAACTTGCCAAGCATGCTTTATAACCAAGAATCTAATCATGTGATCAAAATTGGATACTGGCAATGAGACAAAATGCAGCAGATTTTGTCCATAAGACATGTCCAAAATAAATGATTAATTTGTTTGCACTAAGCTAGTCTGTTTAGGGAGAACCTTTCAAATGTTTCCTTCCTAGAGTTCTTGAAATTTCATCCATAATTACGCTTGTGTCTAACGGTTGGAAGTAAAACATATCAAGATTAGGTCCCAGTCCCCCATGATTGCCTTAAAACTGAAATTTTAATTCACAGTTGAATCGGGCATGTAATTTCGCATCTAATATGCCCAGTCCTAAATTTGTATAACAATTTTTTAAAGAGTTGTTTCCGGAAAATGAGATCCTGGGTACACAATGCTTTGCTTGCATCATAGTCACATGCTTGCATCCCTCCTTCGTCCATCATTCCTCAATGACCAACAGAAGAGAATAATGAATGTTGAACCAACCTGTTGATGGCCCTTACATCTAAATTAACTGGGTGAATTTTGGGACATCTGTCTTACAAGCAGAAAATGATGAAGAGGTCATCAACAACAATTTTTGTCCCCATTAACGGAATTTTTCCGTTTGGGGGGTCTCGTCTGAATCCGTTAAGATTATCATTTTGGGGATGGAAATTCTAACAAGAAACATCGCCATCTCAATAAGAGTTTAAAATCGCAAGTAAGCTGCCTTCATTGCAATGTCCCAAAGACTGAAATAATTTACACCTCTACTAATACTCATCTTTCTGGAAAAATCGGTCAAGGACTTGGGCCAGCAACAAGAAAATCAGGCGCGGATCCAGTGGGGGGCCGGGGGGCCATGGCCCCCCAAACTTTAAAAATTTCTCTTAAAAACCATTGTCTTAAAGAAAGAAACGAATGAGTTTCAAACTTTTACTTCCTAAAATAACCATGGCACAGCTACACGATAACTCAGCTAACTACAAGCCAGTCAAACAAAACTCACAAACTAAAGTACAATTCATCAAAAAGTATGAAAAGATGCGATTCTGAATAAAAATTTCATTCAGTGGAAATCGAACTTGAAAATCATTTGTTTCATTCACTTTGTCAAATTGTCGCTGCGAGTTAGGATCCTCCAACGAACTTAGCTGTTTTTTTTTTTATTTATTTATGATACAGTAGATTTCGCACAAAGACTCATATTTTCTGTTGTGAGAGTTATAAAGTGTCAATCAAGTCATTTCAATTTTAATTTTTATAACTTACTAGTGACTCCGATTATGGAATTTACAATTGGACATTTCTTTCACCTAACATGGAAATGCCTCTGATTTGTGAATTTGAGATATACCTCGTTTTTATGCCAGTTTTATTTCCATTGAGGTGGAGCTTATTTCAGCGATAAGCATTCTCAAACTGGTGCTTATGATAAACATTTCATTGGCACCTCACTTTCCAAATGATGGCACGTTAGCTTTTGCACAAAATATAAATGCCAGTTTGTATTTGAGGAGAAGCATAATTAAATGATGGGCTAAATGATCTAAGATGAAGCAAAAAGGGCGTTTCCCACATTTTCTGAGAGTCTGAAGGGTGTGGTCACGAAAAATTTTCCTGGGGGCTACGCCCATAGACCCCCATTTTCCTTCAAATGGCCCTCCCCAAAGTCCAATGCTGGATCCGCCCCTGAAGAAAATAAACTGAAATAATGTAGGTGTTTGCGGGCCGAGGCAGCTTTGACCAAATGGAAAAAAGGGGGAGGGGTTCAGATTTTAATGGAAAAAATCAGTTAATGGAAATGAAAATCTTTTGTTGATGACCCCTAAATCTTTTAAGGGCCTGTTTACATGATCCTGCCTTGCTGAGATACCCTGGCTGCCTATAGAAACACATACAATTTTAATGTTGCGTTTACATGGGAGTGTCATCCCACCCTGTCTTGGCATGGTTAGATATCCTGTCTAGCAGGGATGATTTTCTCCATGTAAACAGAAACAGGCAGGATAGCCCCCTTGCCAGGATGAAATTGACATCAATGCCCATGCGAAAATGATCAGTCTTTTGTTATGGTAATCGGTGAAACCTAATAGGCGTGGATAGTTTCTATCCTGTCCCGCTCCTGTCACTCATGTAAACGCAAAAAATAAAAACATCCCGGCTAGGCGAGTTGTCCCTGCTAGGCGAGATATCCCGGCAAGGCGGGATCATGTAAACAGGCCCTAAGGTTTCAGAATTGAGGTCTATAACAAATAATTCAAATTGGTTTTGATATTGTTGATTTCCAGAGAATAGTTTTAGAAACTTGAGCCTGGGCCTTAAAAAATCAATGACAGAATGAGACAGAGAGCAATTGAATGATCTTTTGCTCTTCTTATCAGATCAGGTTCAGGTGCAACATGGGGAAGTTAAACATTTCCATCTTGCTCCCTTTCCTTTTGAATGATGCAGATCAGCCAGGAAAGCCCCACAAAAATCTCTCAGATCGAAGCTGTGTGTATCATGCTTCGTTAAAATTCTAAACCCGAACTTCATTACTTCAACAGATCATGAATTAAATATCTCACAAAAAGCCCTTGTTAACTGCTGTATTCTAGAAGGGTCGCAAACCCTGAACTTCTGCATTCTAGAAAGGTCACAAGATACACTGACCATACGAATTTGGCATGAAACATAAACATCCCGCCGCGGTGAACAAAACAAGTAGGCCTATCGTGTATCGAGAATAGCACAAGCTGGCAATCTGATGGCCTAATAAGCAAAACGACCTAGACACTACTGAGCAGTTAGCACGCCATTCGAAGCACTGCGATTTAATCAAGCATCGATGAACATGGCGGTTTCGTTGTAAACGTTGATAAATAGATGCATACCATGATGGAGTCAGCCGATAATCATTCCAGTGAACTGATAAATTGATAAACTATCACGAGATCTTTCACTTCACTGTGAAGTCGCTTTCCACTGCACCATCTTTCAGTTCCGAAGAAAAGGCTTTCAAAATGGGGCGAAACTTGTATTTTTGACGGGGGTAGACACATTTTGAAATAAGAATTATGTATCGAATCAATATCAACAGAAAGATTAGTTCTATTCAAAATCTGAGAACTTGTCATTGAATCAGGGAGATCTATATTGATCACTATCAAGTAACTTGAAGAAATGAGAGAAGGGGTGGGAAATTGTTTTTAACTAACTTTTCATTCCTTTTTCCTCTGCTGTGTGGTGTAGATCTGTGTAACGAGACTGTATAACTAAAACAACAAGAAATTTCTGACTATAAATCAATTTTCTAAACAACTATGAATATGGCCCATTGACAGGCCCGTAGGAAGCGGGGGGGGGGGCTCAAGCCCCCCCCCAATAATTTCTTAAAACAATGGTGCTACGTCACATGACTTAATTAGATGTATTGTTCTCTATTGTTTTAAGAACAATTGCCCCCCAATCCGAAGCTTCTTCCTACGGCCCTGCCCATTGAAAGCTTATTAGAATTAAATTCAAATAAACTTTCAATGGGCCATATTCATATTATCGATTACACGTATTTCTTGCAAGAAACTGCTCATAGGAAACTCTTAGATCACTAACAGTACCTAACTCAACTCAAGAAACTATTTATTTTGATAAATTAAATCTTGTAACATATTTCATTTCATTTTCACCTGTTCATGTATCATATTACTCAAAAGGGTACTCAAAAACCTAGTTTGAGATGCTTACGAAGGCATAGTAGTGAGCATAAATATTGTTGTGGAGCCTTTGAGAAACTCCAGGAACTCATAGGCGTAGCGTAGGAGACAGGGGGCTAAGGGGGGCTGCAGCCCCCCAACGTCGGAAAATTTTGCAAAAATCAGCAACAATCGGGCAGAAATCCGCCTTAAGTCGGGCAAAGTTTTCTTAAACAATGGATTTTTTATCGGGCAGCCCCCCCAAATTTCATCTCCCCCTACGCCGATGAGGAAACTCGAAAAAAACTCTGCTTCTCATGAAAGAATACATGCATTTGAGAACTAATCTAAATGTTTCCTTGAAGTACTTCTTGAAATTTATCAGCTGGACATTTTTTGCTTTTGAGAATATCGTGTTCTGTGGAGACATAATTGTAGAAAAAACCGAAAAAGCATTGCAAACAACCAAAAGTATGATTATAGTTGTTATACCGTATGACCTATACCCCCGGATAGCTTCCAGCCTCGTTTCAGGGTTGAGTCAGATGAGGCATTCAATTCAATTGTGATTTCCCTGTGGAAAAGGGAAGAAGGAAATGGCAAAAAATGGGAAATATCGGGAAATAGGTTCCCGCCCAATTTTTTTGCAGTAAAGAAAGCGAACAGTGTGCCTTGGGAGTACAATGGGAGTACCAATAAGTTTTGCCGAGGGCTTTGAGCTTTTCTTTGGGTAAATAAGAGCTACAGTTTCTTCTTTGGAACACTTATTCATGTTCATGCTGGATTTGTCTCAGTTGTAATCACTTATTCATGGAATGGGTATTATAATTGATAAGAAAATTATGGAAAATGGTAACAAATAGGAACGAAAATTTTTATAATTCTCTTGGATAAATTGATGCATACCTTTTGCCAAATTTGTATGTGACATACTCTTGGGGCATTTTTATGCGACATGGTTAGGGCGTGCAGAGGTTTTCCACGTACGCCCGTCACGTCTCTATCAAGTACCCCCTTTGGGGCAAGATCCAAAAAATTCCTCCAAAATCTTGGGGAAGTCAGAAAACGGTATGAAGTATCGCCTCGATACGAGAATCTCCGATGGCTGGGCAATGCCTCCTTGTTGTTGGGTCTCCTTCATCGTTTTAGCACTTCTAATCTAAGCACAGTATATCCATTCATCTAATGAGATAACAATTTTTTAGTTTTTGGCTCTTGTTTGAAATTGTTATTGAAGATTCAAAAGTGATTTTCCGGTTTGACAAAAATTAGAAATTGGAGGAAGAGAAGGGCACACCCAAAGCAGTATTGCGAAATGTATGCAAAGAAACGAACACCAACCAACCTGTACTAACTTACACTTGTTAGAGAGTTTGGCAAGTATACCAATTGGGGTAACAATGATCATGTAATCTAATTTAGCTAATGGTACGCTAATTTTCAGAGAACCATTTGCGGCCATCTATGTACGTTATCAAATTCAATGCTCAACGAGACCTCAATATTCTGCTTTGCGCACTCGTGGTGTTCGTGTTGCGCAATTTCAGCTACCAAAACATAGCCTCGCCTAATTTACAGTTCACATATGAGGTGACATCTCTTATATGTACGAGGAACAACAATGGCCCAAGTATTGAACCCTGAGGTACTCCAAAGCGATTTCCTGAATTTCTTCTTGCTTTCCTCGCTCTCGCTTTCTTGCCTCTGGTGAAAATGCCTCGTTTCTGTGCGACTGACGTCACATTCGATTGATTGATCTGCTATATAACTGCAACTCGCATCAAATCGGTATCATTTCAGTGATTGAATTTTCCTGAAGTGATTGCTTGCGTTTTGTGAGTTTTCATTCGTTTGCATTCGTAGCTGTGTTTGCAGAAAGAAACCTGGTCATCAGCAATTACAACAATCTACTACTTCTGAACTCCATCAAAGAAACTGAAAGTAAAGTTCAGATTCAAAGAAGATGGGTTGTCTCTTGTCAAAAATGAAGAAGTGTAATCGCGGCAATCAACAAGGTGAGTCGAGATCATTTGAAACAGTTTTTATTTTATCTTACCTACCTCTTTTCCTTCCATTTTCCTCATCGAAGATTGAAATATATGATTGAAGCTTCTGGGTAGGATTTGAAAATGCATGCACGAATAGTTTCAATTATGTTGTGTTTGACACTTTGAAATTGACAATTGCTAGCTAGTAGGTAGGCCAAGCCCCGAAGGTGACGCATGAAATTTGTCAAGTTTGTTGTGGACCAGATGATAAAACCTTTACCGGTAAGCAAGATAAGACCTTTTCACAGTGACTTCAAATTTCTAAAATATTGGACTGAGATTCCATGTTGCAACTACAACAGAATCATTTGCTGTGTGTCTTGAGGTCTAAAACGCGGAAAGTGAATCTTGGAAACTTCACCTGATTCGGAGTGCACTCAAACTCGATTTCTGCTACTAACGAGTCAAGCAGAATGATAAGGCATTTCTTTACGTCATCAAAACTGCTTAATTGGGTTTCGATATTTTCAACATAAACAAACTCGTCTTCACTTCAATGCTGGACGGACAATAATTGGGATACCGTACCCTATGAAGCTCCCTCCTTTTCGAAACAAAGAAAGGAAATGAGGCCTAAGCTCTGAATACTGAGTGAAGAAAGTGGGACAAATAGATTCCTTTGAATTTCCTTCATCCTTACTCGGGACTGTAAGATCTAAATTTTTGATTTTTGGTCATGTGCAAATCTCTTTCTTCTCGATAAGTATGTATTGCGGCATCTGCCATTTTGATTAGCGGCTACCATCTTGATTCTGGCTTGGTCACCATAGCAACAAGCTCCTAGCGACCATTACGTGTTCTTTCTTTTGAAGATGTGATCGATGTTTACAAAGTGCTTGCTTCAAGGCTAAATTGGATCTTTAAACTCACTGCAAATGGTCATAAAGAAAAATGTAGTACATTCTGGATAACTAGGCACTATCATTAGGTATCTAGATTCTCTACCAAATTCTTGCAGATATCATCGCACAAGTTTGCAGTTTGGCATTCAAATAGTTGCATGCTTCAACCAAACTTATACTTTTTCTAACTTTCAGATGCCCTTCTTTGCAATAAGAAGAAAACCTTTGCAAAAGGAAGGATGTTCTTCAATAAGGGAAAGAAGTTACCGCGTTCTCAAGTCGCCTTTGAAGAATTGAAACATGAAGGTATGAATAAATTTTGTGAAACTCGAAAAAGAAATTCGAGCTTCTTTTTGCAGCCACTTACAAATTAATTTTGGACTATCTATTTTTGGAAACAAAACAAAAGAGAAGGGTCTCTCTCGTCTGCTTTCCTCGGTAGTTGACGCAATCTATGATTGCAGCTTTTCGAATTTCAACGGCTAAATTGTCTAAAGAGGCCAAACAGTTATCAAATAAAGTTAGCTTGTTTGCATACATAAGACGGTTAATTACGGTAAGATTTTGCACAGCTTTGATTTAACAGACTAGAATTTATCAGTTTTCTTTTCAATTCATGTATTTTCATCTAACAGTGTTCTTGTTTCGAAAACTTTACAAAAGTCAGACTTGTACAGGTCTCATCAGGTCTCACTTAATTTATGAAATTAATTGTGCAGTACTTCTATCGATTAAAAGACACATCGTCTAGAAAGCCCATTCAGTGTCTACTTCTATTTCTATTTCTACAATATGCTTTCTGAAAAGAAGCTTGGCATCAGTTTCTAAAATAATAATAAAAAAGAAAGGAAATGAAAAAGAAGAAAAAATTATGTACCGTTTATATTTTTGTTTTAATTGTATAAGTTAAATGGAATCTAATAAAGATACAGAGCTGGTTTTACCACGAATCGATTCTACAGGCCCCACTCCACATTTGTTTTTCTGCATTTGATTAAAATCTCATCAGGGATCAGCGTTACATCGAATTTCATTCCTTCAAAAATTGGCCTATGTTTAAGAATTTTTTAGGAACGCTACATATAAGATAAAGCTCTCAAAATTTCAAACGTTACGTGAATTATGTCGGGGAATAACATGAAAATATTTGTTTGTGTGCCTTTCGAAAATCCTTGACGAATTAAAGCTATTTTCTGCCAAGAAAGCTAATGGGCCTACCTTCACTCGCAACAGAATCCCAGTAATCGGCATTAAGTCACTTTCTTTCGCAATAATAACCAGCGGAAACATTTACGAATAAGGTCACCACAAATCCAATTTCTTTCCACCATTTCATCATCGATAATCTCAATAAAATGTGATAAGATTTTACAGCATCTGCAGCAAAACGTCCAACTATCGTCGATTCAAAGTTTTCTTGTTGCAAATAAGTTGGAAGGCTTGCATAAAACAAAAGGTTTTGCAAGGCCCAGGTCTCCCATATGAAGCAGAAATTTGATACCTTTGATAATAGATTGTACACCTTTGAGAATATATTGCCGGGGAAATTTCTTTACACAAATTATGTACTTGTCCGATGTGACAAAAGAGATTTGCAATTTTTGAGAAAAGTTTTGTTTTCTTTCTATTTTGCTAAGAGTTTGCAATTTATTCTCAAATGTATCATTTTGCTGTGTCATATGTGAGACCCTAAGTCTTGCAAAACCTTTTGTTTTATGCAAGTCTTGCAAGCTTTCCAAGGTGTTTGCAACAAGAATACTTTTAATCAACGACGGTAATTGGACGGTTTGCTGCACAGGCTGTGAAATCTTAACCCCTTTTTGTCGAAATTATCGATGATAAAATGATGGAAAGAAACTGGATTTGTGGTGACCTTACTCGTAAATGTATACGCTGGTTATTCCTGCGAAAGCGACTTATGTCTCGTTCAATTCCTACCGTGACCATCACCCCCCCCCCCGGGACACCCACGGGCATTTGCAGGAAAAATAATCCCGGCCCCCGGGCATGTGACCGTAGATTTTTCCCCGGCCCCCGGGCATTTGAGTAGCATTTGACTAGAACAGGAGCTTTTGCTTATACAGTAACTGGAAATATAGCATTTTCTTATTGCCCGGCCCCCGGGCATTTAACCACCGATTTTTCCCCGGCCCCCGGGCCTTTGAGCAAGGAATTTTTGTTGACCCCCGGGTTGCCCGAGGGGGATGGTCAGGGCAGGAATTGGACGAGACATTATATACTACCTATTACTGGGATTCTGCTGTGGGTGAAGGTCGACCCGTTAGCTTTCTTGGTAGCAAATAGCTTTAATTCGTCAAGGATTCTCAAAAATCACACAAACAAATATTTGCATGTTCTTCCCGGCCCGGACATAATTCACGTAACGTTTGGACTTTTGAAAGCTATACCTTATTTGTAGCGTTCCTAAAAAATTCTTGAACATAGGCCAATTTTCGAAGGAATGAAATTCGATGTAACGTCGACCCCTGATGAGATTCTAAATGCAGAAAAACAAATGTGGAATGGGGCCTGTAGAATCGATTCGTGGTGAAACCAGCTCTGTATCTTTATCGGTCGAATATCCATTTTTATTTTCGTGAAGATACTCGAAAAGATGTCACAAAAACCTTGTTCGCGGGTTTCCCTGTGCCCTATTGAAAGATTTGATTTGTATACTGGTTTGCAGTGTTCTGTGAGTTGACGGTGGTTCTATGGCTGAGTGGGGGGGGGGGGGGGCTTTGCTTTACATGGTTTTTCGTTGTGCTTTCGTCCAATCAAAGATAATGGTGTGCTTTTGTTTTGTTTTGTGTTGTTTAGTGTGGTGTAGTTTTGTTTGGTCTGCTCAAGGGGGGGGGGGATAGGCGCTCTTGGCTAAACTTTGGGTAGGGGTCTAAGGGTCTGCCGCGAGCATGTTCAAAGTGGTATCGTTGGCGAACCGTTGGCGAACCGTTGGCTACACTAATTTTTACGAAAATGGTACCCTTGGCTTGACCAATTTCGACCGTTCCCAGACCAATATTGTCAAATATGATACCATTGGCTAGACCTTGGCTGGACCAAAATTGCAAAAAAAGTGTACCCTTGGCTAGTCTAGAAGTCCGAAAAAGGATACCCTTGCTCGTGGCACATCCCCAAGTACCTTTACTATGGAAGAACCCCCCCCCCCGGGGGGTGTGGTGTGGTATAGTGTTGTGTTGTTTTGCTAGTTAGATTTGTGGATCATTGCTTCAATTCATTGTAAGATTCATTCATAGTGGGGACTAAATGACCATGTGTATTGTAGTTTTTTTAATGTTACATAAAAAATACGGTACTGTTTCTACATTTGTGCGACATCATTTCTAATTTCTAATGATGTGAGAATGAAGGAATAAAGTCTCTGATATAATTTCTTATCAAAAATACGTTGACTACGAAATTAAGACTAAAACCAAAATATTTTTACTTGCAGCACAACATCCAATACTGTCCTTTAAGTGCAAGAGGAATGGGAAAGAAATTTGGCCTAAGAAAAGAAAGGTAAGAAGCTACTGCTTTCATGAAACTCTTTGACGCCTTTCATGTCGATGCCAAAGTTTCTGAAAATCCAAATGAAACTTTGAAGCCCTGGAACCGTCTTTGAGCACTATCTGGCTTCTTTACACTTCGTTCCAAAATTTTAGAAAGTTTGTTGGTAATAGAAGTTAGAAATGAAAATTATTCTCTACGAAAGAAAAATATTGTTCAAAAGGATAGTTGGTAGTAAAAGTTACTTTTCACAAGGATCAACCTTTGTGATTTTTTTAAGAAAAAATCCCAAGAAGGTTCCTTGAGAACTGGAACTGAGGTCATAGGCTCCAAATCTTTAAAGTGGTTGATGTAAAATTCTATCACATATTTCTTTGAATTGAATGGCGTGTAACTATACCTACTTTCCTGTAATTCTACCGTTGGACTTTTCTGGTTTGTTAAATAATAATACTGAAAAATATCGTGTAATTCCTAAAATTATGGAGAAAACGCTGCATAATTTCAAGAAAACCATAGTTTCTGACTGTCTGTAATATGGCATCAAGCACAAGTCTTTCACTCCTCTAGTTTACGATTATAAATTTGAAAAAGTTTGAAATCCTCAAATGAGATGATCTATAGAATATGCTGTAATTTTGAAAAATATTTGAGATTTCAGAAAGTCCAACGGTAGAGTTATAGCAAAGTAGCTAAACTTTCTTTGCGCCATTAAATTCAAAGAAATATGTCAGAATTTTACACCAACCTTTTTAAAGATTTGGAACCTTTGGTGGTCATGGTTTGGCTCACTAGTTCTCGAGTTCGATGTTACGTGAGATTGCGATAACGCAAAATAACTCATTCAAGACTTTTCAATTGTTTTTATTCGCGTACATTTTCTAATTTGAGACAGACTTTTTCATGGCCCCTGCCACGTTCTACAACGTGCTATAAAGTTTGAAATATAAACTGGAAGGCTCAGCCGAGCCTAGCAGAGCCGAGTCAAGCACACAATACAGGCACAATTTGAGAATGGTAGGAAATTTGACAGTAACAAACTCGTGGCCATCTCCACAAGAACTTGGTGCCAAAGAAATGTACCTACATCCTAAGAATCGCTCAGGCTTGTGTTGAAACCGTTGGAAAAATGTTCCGTTTCCGTCGTTTTTGAGAGTACACACGACGCCGTTTTCAGAATTTGCCGGTAATAGAGTTTCATTTCCAAAATCTAACGTTTTCTAAATCTGCCAACAAAAATGTGCTATTTTCGTGTGAACGTGAGGCCGATCCGTCACATTTTTCACCGTTTTCAAATTGTGCTGGTATCACGTAAACGCAGTCTTAATTGAGTGCATCTAGAGATGTGAACCTTTTCTTGAGAACCATAGATCTCTGTCTCGTGTCATATCGGAAACTCTGAATCTTCTTTATCAAAACAGTCCTCTTGCCCCTCGAAAAAGATTCAACTTGAAAATTTAATCTCAGAGCTCTTCTTCTCCTTTTAGACGTCATCCAGTTACGAAGAAGCCCTGCGTCAACAAGAAAATCAATTCATGCTTCAATATTTGGAGCTGCAAGACAGAAAACAAGACAGGGTATCGAAGTGGCTGGATATCATGGACACTGATAAACAATCCTATTCTGGATTATACCTCGAGTCAGATTGCAGTTGTAATACATCTATGTACAGTATAGAATCTAGATGTGATTCAATAGTCAGTCTTGGTTCAAAACTCAATCCAAGAATAGAATCATCAATAGAATCTGACCCTGACTGTAGTTATAATAAATCTATGTACAGTGTAGAATCTAGATCAGATTCAAAACTCAATCTTGGTTCAAAACTCAATCCAAGAATAGAATCATCATTAGAATCTGACCCTGACTGTAGTTATAATAAATCTATGTACAGTGTAGAATCTAGATCAGATTCAAAACTCAATCTTGGTTCAAAACTCAATCCAAGAATAGAATCATCATTAGAATCTGACCCTGACTGTAGTTATAATAAATCTATGTACAGTGTAGAATCTAGATCAGATTCAAAACTCAATCTTGGTTCAAAACTCAATCCAAGAATAGCATCATCAATAGATTCTGACTCCAACTGCAGTTGTAATACGTCTATGTACAGCATAGAATCCAAATGTAATTCAAAACTCAACCTCGCTTCAAATGATCCTAATCCAAGATTAGATTCATCACTAGATTCTGACTCAGATTACATGTCTGATACTTTGGATTATGAAGCAGATATATCATCGAATGATCTCGATGTAGATAATCTGCAATCTAATGAAACAACGTTCAATGTAATGGCTGAGATTGAAGATTGCTTTAAGCCAGGAGGAGAATATTTTGGATTATATTGTGATTTATTCACAAAGGAAGTTACAAGGTTGTATAATGAATACTACGGTGGAGAATCTGAATCTAGACTAGAATCACAGATTCAGAATCTTTGCGCTGAAAAAAGCGTTAAAATGAATCTGCAAGAAAGCGAAGCAGTTTTCCATAACGAGAAAGGTGTTGAACAACTTGAATAATGAGACAAATCATAATAAAAATAATGAAAATCATAAACGATAGATTAAATCAAAGAATAAAATAAATCATGACTAAATTTTGGTAATCCTTATGAAATAAAGGGTTGGCCAAAAAAGTAACTTCAAAAATAAAACAATTCTAGAACATTTTCAGAATGCATGATTTTGATAAAATCATTTCACCATCAGCTGTATTTATAGAGAAACGAGGTTTTGAAAAGAGATGGTTACAAAAATCAAAGTAACCATATTACTAACTATCAATAGTAACCCACTAACCAATTGTCTGATTATTGAATAATTTCACGACTCCACGGCTGTCGGCCAGAGGAGGGTTCTGCTTGTGCATGTCCCATTGGAGGAAGATTTAGCACCTTGAACAAGGAACCTAAGAAAATGTTGGCCTATTTTGGTAACATTAACAATGACATTTATAAATTTGAGGGTAATAACGGTGGTGGCGCCAGGGGAGGGCTAGGGGGTTACAACCCCCCGTGAGAAGCATCTACAATCATGGACAAAATAGTTTGAGACAAATTCAAAATTTAAGATCTGACTATTGAAGATCCCCCCCTCCCCCTTATTCAATGTTGGTGACGTGTCGAGGGAGGTTCTCGTATTTTTCAACATTGATTGTGGGGGGAACGGGGGGGAGAGGATGCTGAACAGGTCAAAATATCAGAAAAAGTTAATTTGTCTCATAATTTATGTCCATGACTGTAGCCCCCCGTCGGAGGAAATTTTCAGTCATTGTCGAAGGAAATTTGGAAAAATAGCGTACAAAAACAGCACTTTTTAGCCATTTTAGTCCCCCCCCCTGTCGGAAGTTCCAATAATGAAAAACGCAAGGAGTTTGAACAAATCTGGTTATTGTGACTTATGACGACGATTAACAAAGGAAAGCGGCATCCAGAGGAAGGTATGACGTTTTTCTGGACCCTGCTTTGTTTGGTCAAATTGTGCTCTTGATGATGAATGATTTTGTCACAGTGGTTTTCGTGACCACCCTTTTTCAAAACCTCGTTTGTCTGAAACTACAGCAGATAATTAGCTGATTTCTATTTGCAATGTGTATATCATCTACCTAGTGCCACATGAATTTCATCAAAAATTTTGCATCCAGAAAGTTTTCAGAAATATCTTGATCTTGAGGGTTACTTTCTTGCTCCGCCCGTTATATGAAAGTATCTGTTTGCCACCGAAGCTTCTAGGGCTTAATTTTACCCTTTGGCAACGTACCCTATCTTGCCTCCAGCAAAGCTTCGCTCTCAAATGTGTCAAATTGTAATGAAAAATGCGAAATATATAAAATATTCTCGATAGATTTATGAAATAAATCGTGACGCTTTATAGCAATTGATAGTAATTAACTATGAACTAATTTGTACAAATTAGTAAATGAACTATTGTTATTTTATAATGTAAATATAGATCAGAGGTATATCATTTGTAGTGTAATTTAAAACGTAGTTTTATTGATATATATACGTTGTTATAAATGAACTTGGATCTTCCTTTCTTCTTGCCTCAACGAACATGAACGGCAAAAGGCATTGCGCCTGCAAGTAGATACCACATCAGCAAATGTCAGCTAATCTTCTTTGAATGCACACTTTTCGAGGAAAGCAAAAAATAATTTGTTCTCTGAAACAATATGTGTAGTTCTTATACCATTCGATTTATATCGGATGTCCAAGAAAGTCCGCCTGTTTAAAGATTCACAAAAAAGTAAGTTGACAAGCCTGTCAGTAAAATGTAGTTTCATATGTTTTTTGGCACTGATAAAATTATCTTTGAAGGCGATAATATTTTTGCTCTTATCAGGGTGTGTTTAATTGGTAATTCCAAACCTATTTTATTCTGAAAACAGTAGACTTCGTAGATATGGAAAAATATCTCCCAATCAAACAGAAACATCTCGAAAGGGTTCACTTTCAGAGTTCATAGTTCGGATTCACCATCAGCGTTTCCTAATGAAAACGCGAATCTCTCCAAGTCTGCCAAACCCTCTGACTTTTGGAGCAGAAGGTTCAGCAGGCCTTCCAAGCCTACTAAACATACCGTTTAAAATTTCAAAATTAATCAAACATAAATTCCTAGCCTACCAAGTCTACCGTGTTCAGAATCGGTACACATCAAATTTAATGGGTACAGAATAACACATGGAAAACATCATCACTTGAACCATACACTGTAGGCAAAACATTATTAATGTTTCAATAGAGCCACAATTTTGACATTTCATCATTCCAGTCTCTACTGAAAGTGTACCTTTCTATCTGACATGTACAATCAATTCGAAGCTATATATCTACCGGGTGTCCCAGCAAAGAGTATACAGATTTGGTTGGGTCAAGAGGAGAGAACGTAGCTCTACTCAATGGCTAATCAATTTTCAAGTGTTCCTCGATAGTTAACGTGAACATAAATATCTCATTTGTTGATATAGGTGCTTTGAGAGCTAAAATGTTAATCTTGAAAGTTCAAATTTGACTCCATGTCTATGTCCAAACTTGAGCTTTGGCCTTTTGGCATACCGACAAAAAACTAACATGGCTGTAAAGATCTGGCTGAAAAGGATAACAACATCGACATTTTCTGCAATTGGGCTCACAATCACGCAGAACCGCAAAAACCAAATTTGCAAATTACTAAAACCAATCATAAAAGTCTAGCAATTAATGAGAAAATAATTTGGCCTTTGATCTACTTGCCAAAAATACCTTAACTAATGGATCAGCAGGAGTAGTAATCGCAAAATGTTCTTCAGCTCCGCGAGCTAGAGTAAGTTACAAAGAGTTAGACAAAAGAACTTCAACATAGATCATATTTAAGTGCTTCTGCATCAATTAATTGCAAAAATACTTGTGACATATTAGTTGTTACGCTGAAATCAGAAATAATGTGCAGAAAATTTCAAAACATTCAAATATAATTTGATCAGCGACTAAATTATCCCTATATTATCGTGAAGGACTGCTTTTTAAATTCCCACTTTTTATAAGCTCACAGATTGTCCCTGATATTTCTGAAAACCAGGTGAAGGATAACTGGCAGATACCGAATGAGCCAAAGATGTACCAATGTTGAAACAATCACCAAAAATTGATCACAACACTGATCTTGAAATGCCAATTTATCTGGTACTTTGATATAATCGTTCAAAATAAAGAAAATGCGAATTTCTCAAATGACTGAGCTTCTTTAGGTATGAACAGGAGAAGATGCCGTAGAAACCCGCATAAAAGAATCTAGCTTTATAAGACCTTGAGGATGAAATTCCATGAATAGAACTTTTTAAGCAAGAACCCACAAGAGGCTGAAACTTCTGATGGTTCTTAATAGATTTATGACTTTTCGTCCCTTATTTCCCTGCATTCTTTGTTTTGCTGATATCCCTTGGTAATAGGGACTCGTACTATTACTTTTACAATTCTTTCTACAGAAAATCACCCATATCCACGGGAACGAATGGCCGATTAAGGCCGGGAAAATTACTGAACCTAAATGAACATATTGGCAATAAAACAACACAGTTTTCAATATTCTTGCTTTGATATTCATGGAGCAGTTGCCTTCCAAGCGGGGATTCTTTTTTCTGACTCACCCGGTAGAATTCTTCCACCTTCTAGGTATAACTTCTAAGATTTCGAAGTCATGAAATTCCTTATTTGAAACTGCCAAATCTTAGAATTCCTTCACATCATAAGCTCATCAAAAGTTTCTTGTTAAATTCCAAGCAATACAGAATAATATACACTCCTGCAATACCTTGATACTAACTATGTTTGAAATGGATTATGATAAATAACAACGCTAATCAAAAAGTCATTTTAAGGTAACTCGTCTTATCCTCCTCTCCAGAAACTCATTAGTTGCTCTGGAACCAATAGATTTATCGAACTTCTGTAAAAAGTGAAGTATTACCCACATTCTTGGCAATCGAAAGACATATTAAATGAAGTTGTTTGTTTTGACAGCTTCGGAGAAAGCTCATTTCAAAATATTTTACAGGTGTCAGAAGAACCCCATTATGCACTCCGCTAATCGAAAGATTTTAATCAGACTTATTACCACTGATAGACTATATACTCACTTAGACACATGCCAAATTTGAAGGCGAAAGCTTGGCTAGATTTTCGCAATATAATTCTAAAAGGTTGGCAGTTTCCTCAACAACAAACCTTAGCGCAACTGTTCAATCGATTATCGATAGGCAAATGCGAAAGAATCAGTGAAGCCTTGCGAGCATGAATGAAATAAGTCAGCATTCTTTCGAGATTGACAATGCAAATCAGCCTCTTTTCTTGCTAATCTGTCTCATGCACGAGCTATAGAATAATATGCTAAAGTACCAAGGGGAAGAGAATAGGAGGAGATTTGCAACAGCACATCAAGCATATGAATTAATGAGCTGAATGGAAATTATTCCATAGCTCGTGCAAGCGAAAGAGATTTGCAAGAAAAAATTTGCATTGTCAATCTCTAAAGAATGCTGCCTTGTTTCATACATGCTTGCAAGCGCTTCACGGATCAATCCCATTTGCTTGTCGATAATCAACCGACGAGTTTTTTTAATGTTTGTTGTCGAGAAGACTACCAACTTTTAGAATGTATTTCGGAAAATCTAGCCAAGCTTTTGCCTTAAGAGTTGGCATGTGTCTCCGTGAATATACAGTTTCCGTGCTAAAAACTTTGATTAAAATCGTTAGATTAGCGGAGTGACTAATGAAGTTCTTGTGAAACCTCTAACATATTTTGAAATGAGTTTTATTCAAAGTTGCGAAAACAAACAACTTTGTTTAACATCTCTCTCAATTGCCCAGAATATCGGTAATACCATACTTTTTACAGAATTTTTACAGACCAATTGGTTCGAGAGCATCACTACGTTTCTGGAGGGGAGGATTTCAGGAAACCGTCTTTCCGTGCTCATCAGAGCGGAAAGAAGAGTCAGCTTAAAGGGGCTGGGTTACGTAAAGTAAACAAACTTCTTTCCAAACGACGATTTTGCAGTTTTTTTGGTTGGCCATATCACACAGATTTTCCACTATTTTTCTCAAAATGAAAGTGCTATTTTGAAGATGAACTCTTGAACTTCAGAGAGAAACAAACGAAACAACCATATGTTGTAAGATTGCAAAGATATTGATGGATTTTTAGAAGTAACTTTATTGTGGATTCATCCCATCCACCAAAATCTGTGCAGAACACAATGGGCGCGTGCCAGCGCGTGCGGGCAACAATATAGATTATAAAGATAACAGATTTGTTTACGGTTACGTGACCCAGCCCCTTTAAAGAGCCACTGTTAACCATGATCCTTTGTGGCGCCAAAAGGTCGACTTTCGTACTATCTGAAAGTCGTTTCTGGCCTAAATTCACTTTGCCTTGCTTTTCAATTGGCACACAAATGATCATGCTTGACAATGGGTTTTTAGCGTAAACAAAAGCATAGAGTCCAAGAGTTGATATTTCCCTTTATACGATTTCAAAGGGTCCTTTGCAAAGAACATACCTCGCATACCTCGCACGTGCCATCTCTAGTTGCACAGCAAAGAATGCTCGCAAAGAATGCTCGCAAAGCCTCTTGGTTAGCAGAGGGTCTTTAAGCTCAACTAAACTGTCTGATCGCTTTTATGGACAGGTGGCAGCATGTATTGACTGCCTCGTCAACAGACAGCCCACTGCTTCAAACTATAGTAACAAAATATACGAGTGAACTATAGTAACTGAACAACTGATATATTATATGCGAATTAAAATTTTTGTAAATTTGAGTAAGATCTCCCGCAGTTCTCTTGTATTTCAGAAGTAGTGCAGTGACACAATGGACGGCAAACATCCTCAAAGGCAATTATCAAAAGCCAAAAAACCAACTGGTAAATTTCTTTAGTTTTTAGGATTTGATATTTTAGAGACAAACCTAGGCAGATTTAGCGAGACATGCTATGAAGAGCAGAGTTTACAGCTTTGCATTGTATCCAAATTTCAGTTGAAAAAATACGATTTTGTGAATAACAAATCCAGAAAAGATCTAATCAACTAATCCAGCTAAGCTGTCAAGGGATCTTTTATACATTTAAACCACTGGTGAATACCTGGGAGCTCTCTTGTTCTACCGGGTGCGCCAAAATAAAATATGCACGTTTGGCATGTCACAATAAATTGAAGACTGGACCGATTTTCAAGATTCATGATTTAGTATTTAGCAAAAAGCCTGAATTAGATTCTAGAATTTTTTGCAAATTTTTATGTTTTCAGTTTTTAGAGCTAGACGCGAGTTTCTTAAAATTTTCGTTCTCGAAAACACTGAAAACGATCAAAAACGTCGATCAGATTTTCTAAAGAATCGACATGAATGGACAAAGAGAAAATTTGCTCGTGGGGATTTGGGATTTAGAAATCGGTTAATTGTATCGATTAATTGTATTAATTAATTGTACCGATTAATTAATCGATTCCTAGATCCCAAATCATCACGAAAAAGTTTTCCCTTTGTCCACTCATGTAATTCTTTAGAAAATTTGATCGAAGTTTTCTTGATCGTTTCACTTCGAGAACGAAAATTCTCAGAAACTCGCATGTAGCTCTAAAAACTGAAAACAGACAAATTTAGAATCTAATTCAGGCTTTTTGCTAAAAGAATAAGTCATGAATCTTCAAAATCGGTGCAGTGTACGATTTATTGTGGCCTGTCAAACGTGCATAGTTTATTTTGACGCATCCAGTATCTACCATTGATATAGCCCGTGAATGATTAAAAATACAATTTGAATTTAAAACGTCTTTTCAAGCTAGGATATATATTCAATTATCACTAAGACTTACTGTGATTATTTTTCTTTCAATTTCTTTTGGGCTGGTTCTGATGTCAAAGCATCTCCATTTCCATTCAATTCCTCTTGGCATAAATGAAGTACCTCATCTACTGGGTATCGCTTGTCTTTCACAACTTTCCTTAACTCCTATACGATGAAAAATATTAATCAACTTTTTTTATTTGCCGACAGCTCCTGAGTTATAAACAATTTCTCGAACATTCTTAGCCTAGAAACTACGTTTAATCAATTGAAAAATATCGATCATAATCTTTAACGATTAAACTTGAATAAATTTGGAAAAATGGATAACGATAATTTAAACTTCAATTTAAAGCTGAAAAGCTGCCTTGAAGAATCTCTGCGCCATTCTATCATCTGAGTCCATAAAAGGCCCAGGGGGGGGGGCACTCAGGACATGCACATACGGGGAGGTAAGTCCGATATTTTTGGGTCAGAATATTGCTGAAAGTGATATATTTAGGTCCAAACAAACTGAAATTATGGCCAATGATATTTTTGGGCATCAAATGTAGTCAAAATGATATTTTTGGATTCTTTAAAGGCAATCCTGGCCTCAATTTCCATTGTTTTAGGATCTTTTATGTTCATTTACAGATGTCAAAGTATAAAATGAGCTGATATTTTTGGGTTGTAATGAAACTAAACTGATATTTTTGGGTTGCCTGAAAATTTTTCGGACTGATGCGTATGTGCCGAGTGCCCCCTGGGATAAAAGGTTAAAACGGTTGCAAGCCTGTAGTTTGCTGGCCATTCATCGGATTCCTCAAAGGGGACCTTCAGCTAAAATTTTTATGAAAGCAAATGAATAGCACTGTTGAATTACGACAACTTCTGTTTAAAATTTGTTGATACCTTGCTTCATTTCTGAGTTATCCGCTATTTTGCATGATTGGGTAATGACGTCATTTTGTTTGCAAAAAGTAAAGAAAGTATACAAGGTTGTTCTCAAAGGGAAATCTAATAAAAAAGCTTTTTCAAAATTAAAACGCCTTTCTGAACATCATACTAATTCATGATACAACACACAGTATATTACAGTTATTTAGCTCTGCTGAAATGTTTCTTACAACTGTAAGCTTTTAAAGATCAGATACAGCTATATCCATATGTTATCCAAGTAATTTTCAAACAAAATGACGTCACCAGCTGATACTTAAAATCAGTGAATAACTCGAAAACGAAAGAAGATATGAAAAAAATTAAATAAGATTTCTTATAATTTAACAGTGCTATTCTTTTGCATCAATAACATTTTGGCTTCAGGTCACGTTTAAAACTACTTATCATTGCGTGGGTAACATGTCAAATAGATAATAAAACTTAGTTGATTTAATTCAGTCACATCTTTCTTGATTTACAAGTGATTTTGTAAAAATGTTTTATCTCAGAATTCTCGACAACAGGCCTAAACTTCAGAGATGGAAAAAATATTCCAATTTCTAGGACAGAAAGGTCGTTGAAAAAACTTTCTGTGACAGCAAGGTGCTCCAAACAAGAATCCATTTTTTGGCAGGTCATGATAGAAATACGTGTGACACATTTTGAAGATTGGTCAGTAGTCCTCAATCTCAGTTGTAAAGCGTGTTTAGCAAATTTTGTTGACTTCGTGACTGACTACTTACCAAGTTATAAACAGTATTGTTGCAGTCTGGAGACAGTCTAAATTAACCAAACATCAATCCAATTTCTAAAGACTTAGTTTGAAATGCAAAGAGAAAATTTGGCATTTTCATGCAAAACTTAATAATCAATTCGCCCTTCTTCTCGCACTTCTTTCTTTCTGGAGATCTGAAAAAGGTTCTGGGACCATTGGTGCCGTGGTCGGTTTTTTTCCACCCATGCTAAACTTCATGGATAAAGTTTTCCCACAAAACATTTAAGCTTCAAATCAAAATTAAACTTAACTGGGCTATTCTATTGCCAAGGCCATCAGCTATGGCAATCGAGCTACCCATAACAATCTTTTCATTTGGGAATTTCTTTTAGCTCTTCGCCAGGTCGTTTTCAGTACCGTCATGCGGAATTGTTACCAAATTTGATCAAGGATTTTAGGTGTATTTTGTAGGATCATAAAATTGAATAATCTTACACACTCGCTCATAACTGGGGAGCAATACAACCGATTTAAACCAACTAAATTTTGTTAAGTTACTCTCATAATAATAGTAAACAGTTTCAAGAAATCTGATGAACAGGTAGCCTACGAGTAGACCCATTGGGTCTACAGTAGGCTAATGAACAGGCAGCAAACTACAAGCT
This sequence comes from Aurelia coerulea, assembly GCA_039566865.1. Taxonomy (NCBI): domain Eukaryota; kingdom Metazoa; phylum Cnidaria; class Scyphozoa; order Semaeostomeae; family Ulmaridae; genus Aurelia; species Aurelia coerulea. The sequence goes on along the minus strand of CM076960.1, from coordinate 13,411,222 downwards.
TTGAAACGTTTAAATGTATTGGCTCATCTGGTATTAGTCCTTTCAAGAACAATCTATGGAAAATCGGGCTTAAGTCATTGCTGCCTTTGCAATACTTGGATCAAAACTGCACTCTTTTTATGGCTTTCTTCTGTCTAGCCAGTATAAGGTTAGGCTAGCTGTGCAAGCAAAGTGTAGACAAAATTTTTTTTAGCATATCAAAACGTTTCTTCATTAGATTGAAAAAGCGATGATTCTAGCTCCAGCACTATTTTTATTCAAGCTTTGTACCAGGCAAAGATATTTGAAAACCACCAAAATAACCTATGGTTAGGCCACTTTATCCGTTCATAATATTATGCAATACTTTGTTTCCCTGTGGCCTCCACATAAAACTTAATATCTAGCTTCAATTAAGGATTCATATGACGCCTTATTTTGGCGTCACGTGACCCCTTTTAGGCCAAGTGATCTCATTAACATCACGTGACCACTAAAAAGGCTATAAAAAGGCATGCAACCTTGTAAAAATTCATTCTCCTGACGATGACCACAAAGTCGAAACGCATCGAGAACAGTAGCTGAGAAATAAAGAATTAAAGAACTCCAAGCCGTCTTTTTATTGCGTACACCTTTTTGAAAACCTACCTGGATATAGTAAGAGAACAAGGGTGATATTTCACAAACTACTGGTGAATTCCTGAAAAATGAAACAAGACACATAAATAAACCAAGCCATGGTTAAGATTTCTATGCATGTTAGGAAATACTCGGAGATGCAAACCATAACGTATCTCATTCCAAAGACATACTTTGACCATGTTTTAAGACAGGCAGGGTTGCAAATTATCAAAGCTCCATAACATATAACAAATGCTACCGAAACAACAGCTACAACTTCTGAAATTATAGAAACTGAAAATGCTTGTCTGCGGTCGAGCAATGAGGCAGTTACGGTGCAGCGTGTCTTTCCATGTCCCACTTAAAGCCTGCTCCACAAAGCTGAATCGATTTCCAGTAACAGTTAGGGTTTACTTTGCGTTGAAAGGGTTGTAACCCGGTGTGCCGACTCCTAAATATTCATCCCAGAATATCCATGTTCAATGAGTTCCGCACTCTTAGCCTTCCAATCTTTTTTTCAAAGATGACTTTCTGGTACCAAGGGCAAATGCAACTACTCATGGTATAGTAACTATACAATATGTTGGAAGTATATTTTGGCAAACATTACTAAGTGAAACCAAAGAATCTCCCACCCTAGACATCTTTCAGGGTCGCATAAAAAACTGGACAACAGACAAATACCGGGTGTCCCAAAAAAGTTTCCCTATTTGAGCGGTTTCAGAAAACAGCCATTATCGTCTCATTTTAAGGGATTTAAACGGCAATCTTTTGCAAAAGGGCTAACTTGGATCCAGATAATTTTGGCCGATTTATTTCGCTGACCAAAAAACCTCCAAATATGGATTTTCTGAAAATATTCAGCTCGAGAAACCCTTGAAAAGAAGAAAAAAATCTAGATATAAAGATTGTTCCATTCCTTCCACGTTTTGCATTGTAGGCATGAAGAGCATACAACAGAGGCCGACTAAATTGTTTTCTTCCTGGGAACGGCAAAAATTTCGTTCGAACTTCCCGTGAATTTTTCTATATTTTACATTGATTTGGTGCATTGTACAGGGTAGTTTGTGCAAGTTGTAGGTACAATATAGTTCTAAAATTACTTGGTGAAATTGACCACATCCATAAACCAATAACATAAGGTTTAAACTCAACATAACATAAAACAAATACTTGTATTGCATACAAGTAACTGTCATTACTTTTTTCATGAAGATGCGCAACCAAAATTGCAATCTGGTTGGCATATGACAGGTGCAGGTTCTGCCGCATTGGACGGAAACGCAAAATTCTCCTTCTTCTCAAAAATTTCCTGCAGCTTAAAATCTTGCAAAAATTTCCTGGGAAGGGCGTTCCCCTGTTCCCACACTTTGTAGCCGCTGGCATACAAACGCTTGTCAATTTCATAAATTGATATTCAAACTCGGCCATATGCAAAAGAGGCGGGATGGGATAAAAATTATACACGCTTACTAGGATTCATCGATTACCATAACGATTTCATCCCGGCAAGCAGGCTATCCCGCCAGTTTCTGTTTACATGGAAAATCATCCCGGTTAAACGATGCCAAGATGGGATAAAACTCCCATGTAAACACGAAGTGAAAGTTGTATTTGTTTCTATAGGCAGGCAGGCTATCCCGGCTTGGCCAGATATCCCGCATAGGTGTGGTATCCCAGCAAGGCGGGATCATGTTAACAAGCCCTAAGAGTCGGTATTTAAGAGCCGATAAAAACTTGCTTATAATTCAGTTATTCACTTGTTCGTTGTAGTTGATGAAAGTCGGTCTCAACATAACTGTTACGTGGAAATGACCGCAAACAAAACGATTGAAATGTTTTGCATGATTTATCATCTACCGGGTGTCTCAAAAAAAGTACCCCCTTTTGACCGAACAAGGGAATAAAACGATGAAATTTCGGGATTTTTTTACTTCATAGCTATATTTTTCGATCTGCAACTTAAATGTACATACCTTGCATTTTAAAATCGTCCACCAAACACCGGAGATATGAGTTTACAAGGTCAAAATTTGGAGTGCACCTGAAACCAGAGGATTCGAGAAAGGGCCTTCCTATGATTTGACATCACATAGACATTTTGCAAAAGAATTTTCAACTTTGAACTTTAGTTTTTACTTTTGAAAAGAATTATACCTTGAATTGCTTCAATTGTTTTGAAATGACTTTTCTTTTGAGGAATCGGTCCTTGCATTGCATTCCATCCTAAGTGTTTTTGTATCAAAGACGAGGAAAAGGAGCACATGTACGCATATTTTGGACTTATGGCACGACTTTATCATTCTTACCACGTTTTCATTATATCCGTTTAACCAGGGCCATGCCCGTGCGTTTTTTAATCTTTTCAAAAGCAAAAAGCTGAAAATTATAGTTTACAGGTTCTTTGGAAACTTTCCATGATACAAATCATGGCTAGGCCCTTTTTCAAAACCTCTGGTTTCGGGTGCACTGTAAATTTTGACTTTGCAAACTTGTATCTCCGGTGTTTGGTGTACGATTTCCAAATGCAAGGTATGTACATCTAAGTTGAAGGTTGACAAATTTAGCTGTGAACTCGGAGAGTAGTGATATCTTATCGTTTTGTTCCTATTTCCAGTCAAAAGGGGGTACTTTTTTTCTGAGACATCCGGTATTTACTCTTGCATCAAATACAATGCAATCATGCAAAGGGAACACTTTAATAATAAGTCCATTCCAAAAGGATTGGCATTTCAATCCTGCATTGCATAAAACTGAATTCCATGTTGTTTCGCGCCTTTTGATTTATGACTTGAGTTTCATAATTTCAAAAACTGTCAATGTGGCCGATCTTTCATAGCTGTACCCCTGTCAAAATAGTTCAGATGGTCATGAAAGTAGTTTGGCAAGCATGAGCTTTGAATTTTACAGAGTCAAAATCTATTCCATTCTGTACTCTGTGAGGATTATGCAAAGGACGCAGAAGAAGAAAAAACGATTGCTTTTGGGGCAGACCTTTATCTCTGTGCAGTTATCGATTTCATTTTCATGTTAGCCTTGTCAGCAACTTCGTATGTACTTTTCGCGATATTTTTCAAAGTGCCAAAACTTTTGAAACATACTTAATTTCATGTACGAAACTTACTTCGCATCAGATTGAACAAGTTCTCCATCTGTGTTGACAAATTTTCCACCAGCTTCTGTGATAAGTCTAAAGTGTTTATTGATCAAATCTTGTCGTGCAGTTTCAGGACAATTTGAGCCAGCACCAGGCCCATTTTTCAACGGTGAAAATTCATCTTCTCTCTTTACTTCCAACACTGCAAATTCACTGAAAATTAACAAAAACAAATGATAAAGAATTATCTTCCTTAAAATGCCCCACAGCGACAGGAAACTATCATGAATATTTCCGACATACAGTAAAAGCCAAAAATTGTGGACGTTGATATTTTCAGACATTTCATACCCCAAAACTTCTTGTAGTCCGAAATATTTAGTGTCAGAAATTTCTTGCAGCATAGAAAAACACAGCAAAACATTTCCATTGTTTGAAAGCGTAATGTCTTTCTAACGAAACGCTTTGCATTGAAAAGGAATGTGGTAGAGTGTTCAATAAGCGAATACTATTACATTATCTCAAACAAATTCATCTTAGCAATCATTCTCATCATCCTCAATGATAATCATTTGTAGAAATTTCTGACTTAAAGGACAAGTCCAGGGTTGGAATAATTGTTCATAAAATGAAAGATCACAATGTTGTGAATGGTGTGTAGTACTTTTTCCAACCTTCTCTGTCTTTTCTCTGCGAAATTGTGTATTTAAATATGTGAAATGAGCGAAATGACGTCATTATTCATGACGTAATTTCAACCATTTCGCCTTCGACCTGAACGAGGCTGTTTTCTTATAGAACTCTCATAGTAATTTCCGACGTCACAATCGAACCTCCAAACAGAGGCTAGGCATTTTATCGCGTTTTCAAAATGGCGACAACATTGGGCTTAACTTACGAAAAATGTCGTACGAATTTACAACAGAAAAAGACATCAAAACCCGGAAAAAAGCTACAACTGATGTTTGGCAGTTGGTAAGGTTGCTTTTTGACATTAATTGTAGAAACCCCGGACTTGTCCTTTAAGCACTCCTAAAATGAAGCACGATCTATAAATATATGAAATTTTTAGCATGAAATAAGCAAACATAAACTGTATGGTTTTTGTAAAAACGCTTGAAATTCCGTTAAGAAACGTCCGAAAATTGTTTGTCTAAAATTTCTGACTTTTAATGTAAACAAAAGGTAAAAAAAAACAGCAATTTACAATCATCATTATTCCTTGCTAGCCTGAGATTTTGGTGCGAAAAAGACTAAAACACTGAATAGAAACCGTATACCTTTTCATAAGCACATAAACAACATCTGGTGAACTTACTCTGCATACTGAAATACATCAAAAACGAATTTCTCCATTTTGATTCCACTTGGTTTCTCTGGCTTCATCCTGAAGACAATATAAAAGTCTAGATTAAACAACTCACTCAACTTATCAATTTCGAGAAAGTGTGCATCGTATTGCATTATGAAAGAAATTAATTCCAATTTAACAGCTGTACAAGGTGTGTCACAAAATATGCAACCGGTCGAGAAAGTCAATTTGCCAGAAAAGAAATGTAGATAAGATAGTGATTTTCTGGAAGCACGACTCGTGTGCCTTTATTGGATCTATAGTATTTCCAAGGCACAGGTCGCTAGGGAATTTGCAAGCAAGAAAAAAGCAAGGATTCGTCAAAATGTGGCAAAGCTTCCTTTCGACATTGTCTTAATTGTACCGTTTGATGAAGGTCGGACCTGTCTTTTCATCGCTCAAATATTTTGTGAAATTAAGTCATCGGGCAGTTAGAACACGCAGGCAGTAAGTAAAATATGTGTGAATAAAGCAGCTCTTCATCAGAACCATCCCATATAACTTAAATTGTTAGTTGTAACAATTTCTTTTGAATAAACATGATGATGCTAACGTAACGTAGAGAGTTCTTGCGGTTGAAACTTTTCTAATCGACGAAACCTTGTCGTCACGAAATGACAGTTTATACCGGGTGAGTCAGAAGAAACGCCTTCCGTTAGAAAAGGCTACTGCTCCCCAAATATATTAGAGCTAATAATTGGAATACCTGATTGAATAGTTAACATGTTCAATCATTTTTAGAACTTTTTTTAGAACTTTTCAGGCTGAAGTCGGTCACTCTGTTCAGATTTTAAAAGAGATTTTCTCAAGAAAGTCCCTTCGAGATTCCTTGAAAAACGTGTTGAACTCATAAGCAAATTTCCGATATATTTATCTAACAGCAATGACTTGAAAACGTTTTAGCACGTGTTATCCTCTTGGAAGGATGACAAAGTGCCCCCCTAGTATGAATAACTTATTAAGGGGATTCCATTCTCCCAAGAGGACAAACTACATGACTATATGCAGTGTCATTATCGTTAGGAAGGAAGACCAAGGAAATTTTGCTCGTCGTTTTCGTTCCTTTTTGCAGGTTTTTGATAAGGGGTTTCTGGACAAAACCAACCATATCCACAGGAAGGAATGACCGTTTAAAGCCGGGTAAATTATTGAATCAAATTGAAAATATCGGTAATAAAACAAGACAGAATTCAATATCATTGTGTTGACATTTAGGGAGCAGTATCTTTCAAACGCCAGGCGTTTTTTACTAGCCTGGTACAGTTATAGTATCTATCAATGTTACTATGAAAGTTTCTAGCATTTATTGGAATCAAAACAGTTAAAACTACTCAATGCTATGTTACTTTCCTTATTCCCATTTACAATTCAATTAGTACAGTGTTGTAAATAAGTACAACTTAATTTTGCCCAATGCTTGATTTTGCTCGTCTGTCAATTCTCTACCAAACTATTTCCCAACAACTATAAATAAAAACACAAGAGTTAGGCTTTCTGAACATCAATTTCTCATCCATATCAGACCCTTTTTTTCAGGGAAAACTGGATTTTGTGACTGGTAGCCTCTCTTGATACACCTCAACATAGAGCACTGATCACAGCAGAGCGCAGCCTCTTTCAATCTGAATGGAGTGAACAAGCTGTAAGTGGGATAAAAAATGTATTTTGAGCTAGCGGCCATGGAATCCTAAATGGTTTCCTGCCTAGAAATTCTTAAAGTTGCGTTTTTCAGTGCCAAGCGCTGGGATCACAGAAATAGAGCAGACCTAATCGAGTCCACGACCCCTTGTCATGACGCTCAAGTGGTGGGGTCCTACTGGGTATCAAGCCCACTCCGCCTGACCGTTCTGGCTGCAAAGTCAGAGGATTACACCACTGCGCCACAACACCTTGTCATGTTAATATGCATATGACCTGTACTGTACTGTGATAGATCTTTTTTACTTGCCAGAAAGGAGGTTTGGATCTAAGTGTCAGAATCTGGTAATGTATAAAGGCCCATTTCCACTTCAAATTCGCAACCGATCTACGATCTCCGAACCAAAATTTCAATCAATTTCAATTAATCCGATTTCAATCAATCATCCAATAAAATTATGTGAATCTATTCATGACGCGTGCGTGTCACGAATGAACAATGGTAGCGGGCCTGTTTGGGTTGTCAGATGCATTATTCTGATTGGCTTCTTTTGTACGGGACTTTCTGTTCGAATCCGAATGCGGATGAAAAACAAAACGTCCGAACGTGTCAAATTCGGATGCGAACATTTGGATGCGACTTCCGAATGTTCGCATCTGAATGCAAAACAATAGATTCGAATGCGAGATCCGAAAGAAATGGAAATGGACCTTGAGAAGAAAACCCAAAGCACAACGCTGTTCTTAATAGAAACACTGGTAGCTATGACACAAGGTTGCTTAACACATTTTGAAGCGCTTTTTAGAGAGTTAAAATCAACTTTGCTCAAATTGAGTTATGCATGATTCAGTTTATACATGAGCAAGTTTATTTTCCTTCTGCCTTTAGCATAGATAAATGTATGCCATGGAAAGGTTCAACTCAGCAAAATTAAAGAACTGCCTCTGTTTAAAGTGGCAAAATATTGCAAGAGTCTATCATCATCTCACAGATTGACAAACTGAACAAACCTTTCTCCAGCATCATTGATGTAAGTGACTTTCTTCTTAGCAACATGATGTGGCAGATCATCATTGTGATCACTGCAATGATGAAAACTTTCGTTCATTTCCAGTCTGTGCTATCAATAAACAGCACTACACCCTTGTAAATGTGGAAAAATTCAAGCATAACGCTACAACCCTTTCTTTCAATATCTACCTGATTTTGACATTTTTGAAAAACATAATGAAGAAGTGCTATTTTCACAGCAACACATAATTTGATTTTCTTGTGATATAAATTATATACATCAGCAACCACTTGTCAGATTAACTCAAAAAGTGTCCCAAACTGTAAGTTTAGGCCTGTCCTGTGCAATTTCCAAGCTGTGTAAAAATAGGACAATAGACATTACGGCTCTTCCATGGGAGCAGCGTAAACAGAATACAAGTTTTTGGGACAATTATTTCCATCTTTCAGGGCCTTTGTTAGCATCTTTCAGCAAGGTATCAAAACAAGACAAACCTGACTACCATCTTCAAGAAATCCAAAGTAAAGAAATGGTTACAAATGTTCCCAGCATTAAAAACCAAATGACCATCAGGATTTCTTTTTTCTGCTGTTGTTGATGAGATCTCACTGTATTCTACGACCTGTTATCAAAGAATTTTTTTTAGACTTGTGTGAGAAGAAAATAAGGTTATATGGTATGGTTCATTGGTAGCACACATGATTACCAATTCGAGGGTTGATGGTTTGAGTCCCCACTCTGCCAAGCCAGCTTCATAGAGTGAGAAGAGTCACAATGTTCCGTAATTCCAGGCTCAGGGAATCACAATGTGTGGCCACATGAAGAGAAAGGACTAAGACATTGCTTTGACAAGGTTAGCTTCTCAGTGTCCTTAAACCTATCTTTGGATGCTTAGTCAGGCAGGAATATAGACAAAAAGAAGGGTCATATGGATTCTTTAAATCAATGTTGACAGCAAAATTTTTTTGTATAAATTTCAACCTAGCATCCGAAGGTAATGTTAAGGACGCTGAGAAGCTGAGTTTATCGAAGCAGCGTCCTGGTCTGGTCCTTCCTCTCGATGTGACCACACCTTGTGATTCCTTTAGCCTAGAATTATAGAGAGTTGGTGACCCTCCTAACACTTTTTGTAGCAGGTTTGGCAGGGCGGGGACTCGAACCACCAACCTTCAGATTGGTAGTCAAGCGTGCTACCACTGAGCCATCCCCACTGACAAAAGACAGCAAAAATTAATCTTAAGACCTACCACAGCTTGAAAGGAGACAAAAAAACTACAAATATATATTACTGTACTTTTCCTGATACAAATAATTCACTGAAATGATAAAAGCCAGTGGGTTTTGCACAGGTAAAATGATAGGCCAGGTCCATAACGCGGAACCCGCGGAACTCGCGGAATTTTTGTTCCGCGAAGTTGAGTTCCGCATTTTGTTCTCGCAGTATGGGGCCGAAAACCAAAAGGCGGAACTCGCGGAATTTCATCTATAAGGCCTGCTCTTCCTTCACTTGCCTACAAAGAAGTTTACTTGCATTTTATCACTTTTAATCAACTTTTAATCGACTGTTCTTCCCATGCCAAGAGATTTGTAGCATTTTCTTAAGCAGCTACTTTCACGTATGTTACTACGCCGTCAGCCAAATCTGCTTCGAAAATGAGTCAAAAATGGTTTTTTTTTCATTTCATTTTTAATTATTTATACACGGTGGCCCCATCAATCAACGACTGCTTTACAGGGGGCCGTGTTAAAAAGCTTACAAAATTAACAATACTTTTCTAAAATAACCTAATTACAAGTGATAAAATCTAAAAAATCTAACTAGAATACTTATGATAAGAAATTAGAAAGAGTAAAATCAAAACTGGTCCGTTTAATTTCCCTCTTTCTGCAAAATCCATTGCAAATCTCAAAAACATACAGGTGAATTCAATAATTCAACTCTCTTCTGGCAAATTGAAATCGAAACAAGCTGACTTTCTCACAGGAATGAAGGCATATAAATTGAGATGAAATTTTCCACTTCGGCTCCAAGCGATAGGAGATTTGTAGGTAGGCCATTTGTTGTCATTTGCAAATGCCGTATTGCTTTGGTCTTGGACTCGATACTCGACACTTTGATCACCTGGAGCTGTGGGAGAGCTTCGAGGATAAGGATCGCGTGTCACACGAGGCAAAGAAATGTACATTGTGAGCATACGCACGCGAAATGTTAAAAATGCTATTCTTGTCCATTCCCCCACTTCCTGACCCCAATCCACTTGACAATATTTCGTAGGACTAGCTTTTGCTGGGCATAATCCAATACTCTCGACAATCCTCTTAAAAATGGAAAAATGGAAAAATGGATTTTTTCTCGACAATCCTCATAAAAATGCTCTTAGGAATCAACATAGACAATAAACTAACGTTTAAGTCCCACGTTGAAACGCTCTGTAAGAAGGCTGCCCAAAAACTACATGCTCTGGCTAGAATTGCGAATTACATGGAGACTGAACAACTTGCGTCACTGATGAATGCGTTCATCATGTCACATTTTAGTTATTGCCCATTGGTATGGATGTTTCATGATAGAAACCTAAATAAAAAAATCAATAAGATACAAGAAAGGGCTTTACGCATTGTATATAAAGATAATCACTCAGATTTTGAAACTCTACTCGTGAATCAAAACTCGGCATCTGTCCATCAGAGAAATCTGCGGTTACTTCTAACTGAAAGATATAAAACAAAATCAGGAAACGCCCCTAGCTTTATGAATGAGATTTTCATAGAAAAAGTGCCTTCGTATGAGCTGAGGGATGGCGGAAACATATGTTTACCAAAAGTTAAAACAATGAGGTTTGGAACAGAAACTGTGCGGTTCCTCGGGCAGAAGCTCTGGAGGACACTACCTGCCGACATAAAGGAATCTGAATCTCTTTCAATGTTTAAAAGAAGAATTAAAACGTACACGGTTAGCTGTGACTGCAGACTATGCAAGCGTTATGTAGAAAACTTAGGGTATATTTAATTTCTTTTTGTATTTTTGTTTTTAATTGTAGTTGGCCTAAATTAGCACCTTTGTGCTATTGTATATTGTAAATAGCCAACGTTAAATAAATTGAATAAAAAAAAAAAAAAAAAAAAATCCTAGTCGAGGGGATTGGGGTCAGGAAGTCCACTAAAAAAAATCCATTAAAATTGATATAGCGCAGGTAAAATTCTTTGTAGGCAAGGGGAGGAAGAATAGGCCTTTTAGATGAAATTCCGCGAGTTCCGCGTTTTGGTTTTCGGCCCCATACTGCCAGGACAAAACGCGGAACTCGACTTCGCGGAACAAAAGTTCCGCGAGTTCCGCGTTTTGGTTTTTGGCCCTATGCTGCGAAAACAAAACGCGGAACTTGATTTCGCGGAACTTGTCTGTCAAAATAAGGAACTCTTTTTACGTTGATTTTGGTCGATTAAACCAAATTTTCTTTCCTTTATATACAACTGGGATAGGATACAACTAAGTAGCGATGTAGTTTTGCTGTTCAGCTGAGCGACAAACAATATTTCGCAGACCTCTGTTTTTATTGGGCATAAATAATCCAATACTCTCGACAATCCTAGTCAAGGGGTTTGGGGTCAGGAAGTGGGGGAATGGACAAGAATAGCATTTTTAACGTTTCGTGTGCGTATGCTCACCATGTACATTTATTTGCCTCATGTGACACGCGATCCTCATCCTCGAAGCTCTCCCACAGCTCCAGGTGATCGAAGTATCGAGTATCGAGTCCAAGACCAAAGCAATACGGCATTTGCAAATGACAACAAATGGCCTACCTAAAAATCTCCTATCGCTTGGAGCCGAAGTGGAAAATTTCATCTCAATTTTTATGCCTTCAATCCTGGGAGAAAGTCAGTTTGTTTCGATTTCAATTTGCCAGAAGAGAGTTGAATTATTGAATTCACCTGTATGTTTTTGAGATTTGCAATGAATTTTGCAGAAAGAGGGAAATTAAACGGACCATTTTTGACTCATTTTCGAAGCAGATTTGGCTGAAGGCGTAGTAACATACGTGAAAGTAGCTGCTTAAGAAAATGCTACAAATCTCTTGGCATGGGAAGAACAGTCGATTAAAAGTTGATTAAAAGTGATAAAATGCAAGTAAACTTCTTTGTAGGCAAGTGAAGGAAGAGCAGGCCTTATAGATGAAATTCCGCCAGTTCCGCGTTTTGGTTTTCGGCCCCATACTGCGAGAACAAAACGCGGAACTCAACTTCGCGGAACAAAAATTCCGCGAGTTCCGCGGGTTCCGCGGGTTCCGCGTTATGGACCTGGCCTAAAATGATACTATATGAAAGTATTAGAAAACCACTCACATGAAATGGATGATAACTAAAATCAACTTCTAAATCCCTCAGTCATTTCAATAAGTTTTATGATTGTGCAGTTTTGGTTTTATATTCACAACTGGAAATATCCATCAATATTCTTGGAGCAATATCCTTAGAGCAGGAAGCTGTTTTGGCAGAAATGGTTTCAACATCTTATTATTAATTATATTCCTTGCTAAATGAGGAATATCCTTCACAAGATTTCTGAAATAGCTTTTAATACAGGATCAATTGTTTGGAGATTATTTCCTAATCACTAAAATCTATCTTCACTTACTTGTCTAAATCATTCATTTGAGATTTTTAATGGCTAATGAGCACCTTCATCACCAAACATGAATCAATATTGAAATGTTAAAATAGATACCTGATATTTGCCATCACATCTGCATACTACACCAACAGCCTCATTTGGATCAACTTTTTCTACAACCTGAAAATAAATTAACTGTATTAGCATCAGGACTGTATGTTGAACTCCAAAGAATTCATATCGTTGCTTAAATTCTAATATTGAAGCTTTTAGTACATACTAGTTTATAATTTGTAGGGTGAGTAAGCTGGGTTAAATGGGTAGTGTTAATATAATATTCGGAAAACAGTCCATTATACAGCAAACTGTTAAATCAACATTAGCAACAACAAAGGGTGGCAGTTCAAATAGATCAAATAGTTCAAACAGCTGGAGAACATCTGTGAATTAAGATTGTGATGAAAGGTCATCACATTTTGGGTCTGACATATACTTTACCCCTAGGTGACTCATTCTATTCATTTGAAACTCCAAAATTTCAAATATGTACAGTTTGAGATCAGTACAGAAAACCTTTTGTATCTTGCAGTTCAGTTCAATAACCGACTGATTGAAACCCAGATCCTCTTTTGTCTGTCATCTTTCATCCTTGCATAAGATGGTCTAGTTTCAACATCAAACACTCCATTTTTGCAAATTTGTGACATTGATCGGAAGATCAAATGGCTGATGCAATGAGCAGCATTCTTTGAATCAATTCTATTTGCAAAGCTACTGCATACAGTATTTATACATTTTAGAATGTGGAACGATTTTTTGGATCAACCAGTTTGCACTAAATGATGCACAAAACTTAGCACAAGTTGCCACACGTCTTTATTTTCAGTATACTTGAGTAGATGCGGCAGCCATCAACCTCAAATTAGAAATTTTGTGTGCTCAATCAAACCTTTTTTGGACTTGTCTAGCAAGTTGAACCCTTACCTTTGCTCCACATTTTGCACCCTTCTCTGTGCAATACCCAATGAAAACAGGGTCTGCCATCTTCACAAGTATATTATCAACGCAGTAAACATGAATTGATTGCACCCCTCTCTTCTCCATATCTTCCACAATCTTCTCGCTTTTCAAAGCCTTATACAACCCTCCATTTCCATCAGGAGCTTTTGCGATCTTTCCATAGTTATCTAAAATGACTTTCCCTTCAAATGTCATACATGGTAGTGTGTGTTGTTCAAAGAAAATTACATTTTCTTTCTTCAAGCCAAAGAAATTGTTCTTCTCAAAATACTGCTGCGTGTATTCCTTGGTAGCTTCACTGGTCATAATGTACCTTATGAAAAGAGAAAGCTTAATTTATCATGAACATTTAAAAAATTTACATGAAATATGTGCAGCTACAGTAGTCATTTGCATAAAATATTTTGATGATGTTCTGCTCCTGGGTCATTTAGTAAACAAAACAATCGCTGATGTGATGGCTAATGTTCCCCATCTCTAGCCTTTAGGATAGTTGAGTCTGCACGCAGGCTACCCATCTCTAGATCAAACCAAAAATGTTGGCAAATATCTTGTTTAATAGCTGACATGTTCAATCAGACTTCAAATTTTATGTGTGACAAAAACTGGCTACCGAGTGTGCCAAAATAAACTATTTTGTTTTCTTTTAAAAGGCCTTGGGGTCGACATTGTATTTTGCTCCTCTTGGTATCGTGGTCGTAATGTTGTAAAGTATGTTAAGTAATGTAGGTAGTAATTTGTCATGTAAATTTTAGATGGAATATATAAAAAAATTCACTATGCACTTTTGGCAGGCCACAATAATTCATACATTTTCGTGCGGCAGACATTGCGCCGATAAAACAATAAAAACTATAGAAACTAAATGCTCTGGGCGCCAGAAGCCTTTCTTTCCATAGAGGCGCCTACCGTTTCTTATAAGCGGTTTCTTAAAAAAAAAACATGTAACAGCAGTGGTGTAGCCCATTATGCCCATGTTGTCACAAATTTTTAAATTTGATCCTCAAAGAGTTATTAATTGCTACATTCTAAATGTATAAGGGGTGTTTATAGGATAGTTTAGATGCATGGAAAGAAAAATATTTCTCTGGAATTAATTTGATACCCAAAGCATATAATTCCCTAAGTAAACTTTTAAAATTGAACAAACATCTTATCACTCAAAGACCCTTTTCCCATCATTAGGAATTCTTAAAATCATAAAAGACGAAATCTCTCGGGTACAGATTATCAAACAAAGAAAGAGTAGAAACCCCAACCAACCATCATCCTGCATGCCAAAACACATTCTGCATATATCAAATGAAGGATTATTCCAAAGAAGGAAGTAAAAATCACATGACAAAAAACAGCATATAGTGTTTGACCTTGTTTCCCCAATATGGTGGCATCGTATCATACATACCAAGTTATAACACCATGATTGCCATGTGATTCTGCTGCCACGTCTTGCAGTTTCAAAATCCTTTCGGCTTGGAGTTGGTAAAGAGTCTTGTGGGATGGCAGCCCCACGTCATACATTCCCTTCGGATAGCTGACACCAAGACGTGTACCTTGACCACCGGCCAACAACAACACAGCTACTTTCCCCTGTGAAATTTGCTTCAACCCTTCCTTGCACCAACACATTTGTTTATCTTCAGCTGTCTCTGATAATCTTGCAAAAACATCTCCAGGCAGAGGTTCCATTAGCTCATCTTTCTTCTCTTGGTCTTGCCTGAGTTGCTGCATGGCCCTTTGGTATATGTGGTTGACATATCCAAAATCAACATGGTTTAATTCTTTCTCAAACTTTATTTTCTCATCGTCTGATAATTTCTCCCAGAACTTGAGCAAATGTCCTTGGCCATTCTCTTCGAGTTTCTTTCGTAAATTGGATAAAGTCATGTTTATTTGGTGTCTTTTAGGCTTGACTCTTTCAGCCTTGACCAGTACCTCAGCACTCCAAGAAGTAAAAGGTTTAGAATTATGAATGATTCTAAATGTCATGGGTCAGAAGATGATCGATGTGGCACCGCGCTAAATTGTCATATGGCAAAAGTTGAAAATTAACAGTTTTACCAACAACAACACAACAACACAGTTACCAACAACACAGCTACTTTCCCCTGTGAAATTTGCTTCAACCCTTCCTTGCACCAACACATTTGTTTATCTTCAGCTGTCTCTGATAATCTTGCAAAAACATCTCCAGGCAGAGGTTCCATTAGCTCATCTTTCTTCTCTTGGTCTTGCCTGAGTTGCATGGCCCTTTGGTAGTGTTAGACGAGCCAAGGAAAATTACTTCATTGACTTAGCGAACACTCTCTCACCCAACGGACTGAACAGAACCACAGACCGCTAACAAACACAGTTGTAAGTAACCTAATCTACTCACTCTCTTACCTTACCTATTCTCCTCACTATCCCCATCATTATTATTATCATTATATCGCAGTTAGTTTCTAACATTGCATTTACATAATCATTATCATTATTATTATTATTATTATTATTATTATTATCATTATCCAAGTATTCCTCACGAGGAGGGATTGGAGGCTTTACGAGAAGCACTTGAACATCGGGAGGATAACACCATTTCCACGGATACCCTTCTTGAGTTAGCTTACGTTGTTCTTAAGAACAATTTTTTCGAATTTAATGGCGATTTCTATCAGCAGCTCAGGGGAACAGCAATAGGTACCAAATGCGCGCCTTCATATGCGATTCTTTTTTTGGCAGCGCTAGAAGAAAAGCTACTTGCTGAGGCTCAAGATAAACCGTGGGTATGGTGGAGATACATAGATGACGTTTTTTTAATTTGGCAACATGGGGAGGAAAAACTTAGGGATTTTATAACTATCTTAAATGGGGCTCATGACTCGATTAAGTTCACTGCAGATTGGTCCACAGAGAAGGTTAATTTTCTCGATGTACAAGTCATCAAACAAGGCAACAGACTTATAACAGATTTGTTTACAAAACCTACTGATACTCATCAACTCTTGCATCGAGCTTCCTGTCATCCGAATCACACCAAAAAGGGAATTCCATATAGTCAGGCTCTTAGAATTCGTCGTATTTGCTCAGAGGAACAGTTTTTCATAAATAGGGTAGGAGATTTAAAAACTTGGCTTTTAGCAAGAGGTTACAGTGGAAACGAGGTTGATAATCAAATTGACAAGGTGCGGGACAAAGATCGGGCTACTTTATTAGATACCAGACCTAAGGAAAAGGATGATATAAAAATTCCCTTAGTGTTAACATATCACCCAGCCATGCACAAAGTTTATGACATTCTTCGCAAAAACCAGAACTTACTGCTGGTAGACAGGGAGCACGAGGCAGCTTTTAAAGACAAAATATTTGTAACGTTTAGAAGGGCAAAAAGTTTGAAAGATAAACTTGTTAGGGCTAAGCTGCCAAGTATCGATGAAGAGTTGATGGAAAAGGGTACTTTCAGATGCAATGGCAGAAGAAGTTGCCAGATTTGCCCTTTGATGAGGGAGGGGGGTACTTTCCATAATTTTGATTCAACAAGGTCTTTCAAAAATTTCTCGGGGCGATACGATTGCAACTCTGATCATGTTGTTTATTTGTTGCAGTGTGAATCATGCAACAAGAAATACGTGGGTAGCACTAAGACGAAATTTCGGCAAAGGTTTAATGTTTACAAGTCCTATTTCAGAACATATGCACGCAAACACGACGAAAACTCTCTCGATAAAGGAAAACCTGTTCCACAAGCAAGTTTTTTCGGTCATTTTTTTGAAAACGGACATAATGGGAACTTTCGGGTTGGTATTAAAATCATAGATGGGGCGGATGATGTTTTTTCACTTCGTAGGAAGGAGTTGTTTTGGCAATATCGACTTCAAACTTTTACACCCAAGGGTCTTAATGAAAGAGCTGCAGACGTGGAATTAGACGTATTTGCGTGCGGGGGAACGGCTTAGATTCTGCCACTGCATCTGAAGGTCCCTAGAGGTTGCGTTGGCGTCCGCTTTGTGGTTGCCCTTTGTTACTTCGCGCTTTTATGCGTGTGGCGGTAGGGTGGAATTCCCTATCAGGCCATCCGGGATTCAGCAATTGCTAAAAAAAGTTTTAGCAGCGAGCGAATCTATCGGAGGGTCACTTGGGGTGACTGCAGAGTTGCCAAGGTAGCCTCAAAGGAATCAGTAGAACTTTAAAACGCCTCCAATCCCTTCTCAAATTTAAAAAGGACAAAAAGATTATGTAGAGTGGCATAAGTGGGAAAAGATGTTATTGCTTTTAATTGTAAATTTAACATTTTTATGTACTTTTTGTTTGTAAACAACTTCTTCTGTATAAATTCTCGGCTGCCCAGTAAAGTTGTAGACTGATGAAGATTTTTAATCGAAACGTATTTTTATGAAAACAGTTTAATTTCTTTTATTTCATGTTCTGTTTTTTGTGAATGATGGTTTAGTTTTTATTATTATTATTATCATTATTATTATTACCGTTACTCATCGTTTTCTGTGATTTGTGGGTTTGAATTGAGTAAAGAGTTCAATATAATCAGGGGAACAAAGACAGGTGACCCTTTGAGTGCACTTTTGTTCATATTAGTTATTGACAGAGTTTGCAAGCCGATGGTAAGAGAGGCTGTTGTTAGACGGGGCATCGAAGATGAAAGAAGAATTAATCCATTGCCATTGCAAGCTTTTGCGGATGATGTTGTTGTTGTCAATTATGACGCAACGATTATAAATGACATGTTTGATATCGGACAAGTTGCCATGGAGATAGCAGGTTTAGAAGTGAAACCCAGTAAATGTGCAGTTATGTATGCAAGGAGGTCTGGCAACAACTGGTACAAAGGCAAGGCAGATAAGAAGCCAACTGTGTCAATTCAAGGAAATGCCATCGAAGTTTATCCCCGCGATAAGTCCTATAAGTATCTTGGAAAGGCTCTCTCGCTTTCCGGTGAAGATACTGTTCAGGTTTATGAAGTTATAGAAAGTTACAAAGATCTATTGGAGAAAATAACAAGCTGCAAATTGCCTCTCTCTCTAAAGGCTAGTGCTTTAAATAACATGGCTCTCGCGAAGATTCTCCACCATTTTTACAATACGAGGTTTACAGAGGAGCAGTTGGAGCTCATGGATAAGTCCTTGGTGAAGGCAGTTCGAAATATGTATGATTTGTATGAAACAACAACACAACTCATAATCTTCTTACCACGTGAGCACGGAGGGATTGGAGTTAAACGTGTGTCAGATGTGTATAGGTCAACAAGGGTTGCATTTCTCATTAAGATGTTGAATCATCCCCAGTTACAGTTCAAGAACATTGCACGTCAATCTCTTGATTTAGATATGAAAAAACGGAAAGTTGCTGCAACAGATAATGATATGAATTTTCTTGGGTTTGAGATTAGTGAAGACGGGTATCTAAATAATCGTACCAATTTTGGGTGTCAATCAGATTGGCCAGATCTTCTCAGATATGCTAGAAAGCTAGACGTTTCCATTGAGTTCAGGCAAGGGAAGGCTGGAGTGATTATTAATGGTGAATTTTTTGATGAAGGTGCTCCACTCCAAAAGTTGCTATTCAAACAGACAGTTAATCGAGATGTGCAAAAAGCAAATCGATTGTCAATTCAAGGCCCCTTTCTCTGTATGATTGATGTTCAGTTGAAATCCTCCCATTCAATCTTTTACAACTGGAAAGTAAGTGATTTACTCGTGAAGTTTGCAATAAAAGCACGTTTGAGTCTACTTCCAACAAACTTCACAAAGCATATATGGAATCGTCATAATGACCCTTCTTGCCCCTTTTGCCATCAGCATACGGAAAGTGTCGCACATCTGATGAATGGCTGTAGAGAGTTTCACAACTTTTATAGTAGACGTCACAATCGCATTGCTGACAAAATATTTGAGGTGATCTCAGGAAGTTTAAGTGGTTTCCAGTTTCATGCAAACAAACTTGCAGAATCAATAATGACAGACTATGGTGATGAACTACGGAGGATTACGCATCGTAAACCTGATATCCTTGTCATTGACAATCAGTCACGTAAATGCATTATCTTAGAGGTGACTGTCTGCTACGATCTGTATTTTGAACAAGCGTTGAACACCAAACAAGAACGGTATCAGCCGCTGTGCAGTCTACTACAGTTGTTAGGTTGGGATGTAGATCTGAAAGTGCTTTGCTTTGGCTCACTTGGTTGTATCAAAAAGGATGTTTGGTCTGTTATGAGATCATTGTCAGTAGATAAGTTAATTGTAAAGAACACATTACAGTGGTGCTCAGTATCAAATTTAATAATGGCCAACTATATATGGAGACACAGGGTGAAGAAGTTATTCAGTTGAATTTTTTTTTTTCGGTCCTTGTTATGATCAGATACACTAAAGTTCTATATTACAATATTCATACTGAATGACTTCTAAATCTTGTGTCTTACACCGTATGAACTGATTATGAATGTAGTGGATAACGTATGCCTAGTAAACATAAGTATTATGTTAACTGAGCTGTCAGCTCGGACACTAGGGCAAACACGAATTTATTATTATTATTATTATTATCATCATCATATTATTATTATTATCACCATCAGCATTATTATTATCATTATTATCTTGATTAGCATCATCATCATTTTACTACATACATTACATAACCGTTATAAACCTAACCCATATAACCTCTGCGTAGCCATCACATCTAACCAATCACGTGTTACTTCTCCTTTTCAAATCGCTGTACATATTCAAATTTTTATTATAACTGTCACATTACAGCCCTGAAGAAGTCCTGCATGGCAGGACGAAATATTGGCAAAAATTAAATTAATCGTATTTGCTGTTGTTTTTTGTCGTGTTGCGGTGTTTCTGCCTTTAAATTTATTTAATTTTCCTATCGCACCAAAATGTTGTGACACTGTACAGTCTGTACAGTTATAGCAACTGTTTGGAATGCCGGAGAGGGGGGACGCGGGGGGGCAAGCACCCCTCCTGCCCTTTCCTAACGGGGGCAAGGGGGGCATAAGTGCCCTTTCAATGAAAAACAATAATTTTCTTTGAAACTTGATATGAAAGCCGCCATAGCTTCATGCCCTTATCAGAAACACACCAGTAACGAAAAATGACTGGCAATTGCAACTTCAAAATAAGCAATATGCGATTTCATGCGATTCGGAATGAGGACATGTGGAGAAATAGCCGAAAAATTTCGTGAAAGAACATTCGTTAAAACATTTTTGATAGCATTTTAAGCCAATCTAAAGGGCGTGGCCACAAAAATTTTCCCGGGGGAGTACCCACGGACCCCCCAATTTTTAGGCTCGCTTCGCTCGCCTTCGGCCTTGATTGCCCTTACGTTCCTGGCCGCCCCCCTTGCCCTACCATCGCTCCGGCGTCCCTGCTGTTTGGACATTATTTTGAGTGTGAATTATGTTGTTTACTTGTTTTGAGATCTTACTAAGTAATTTGGGAGCCCTTTAGACAAAACAAAATTAACTCCACATTTCAAGCAATAAAAATATAATATAAGAAACACGTAAGAAACTTTTGGTAGCAAAATGGGCCAAAAATTTAAGAAACTGCCTACAAGCCCTGGACCTTAGTTTCTCATAAGAAAAATGAGTGTAATAGGGTTCATCCTACTGAAAGATAGACGAATGATACATTTGATGAACTGCTCGTTAGAAACAACGAAAAACAATTCATGCTCAGAACCTGCAGAAACTCATGATTGAACAGACCCGTCGGATCGGAACCGACAACAATTTTCTGAAGGTCGTTCACTTATCATGTACGTGAAAAAGAAAAGGATGTGAAAGCCAGGCTCTTGAAAATGAAGACTCAAAACTGATCTGTATTTGAGGAAGTTACCAGAATGTATCAAGCTAGCACTTTCATATGCAATTCAAAATTTTCGGAAAACGGTACAAGCAACTTTTACTGCAGACTTATTAATGATTAAAAACCCATTGGTTTATAAACTCTCTCCCGGTTCTTTTCTTTATCATTTTTTCTTCCTCCCTCCATCCTCAGTCTGCCTCTATTTTTTGTATATCGTTATTTGTAGCCAAAAGTATTTCCAATAGCATGATTGTATAATTAAAATTTCTCGTATTTAAATAAATGTTATTGCTCGCTATAAACCACGTAACCGAGGGCATATAGCTCGAAAGCTCTACTAGAGTTCTTTCTACATGTCCTCTTCAGCTCCACTGATTTAGATGCATTACGTAAATTATATTTCATGCGTTTCTCATTATCTGTATAATTTAGCATCATATTATATTAGTTTAACATGTAGCTTTTAGCAGAGAATAAACATGAAAAATTTAAAAAAATTGAAATAATCTATATCCTCGTAACAAGGGCAGATTTTGTAACAATAGAGCCTTTGGTTTGTTTACATATGACGCCATCTTGGTTGACTAGCCAATCAGAGAGCTCTATTTCTATGGCGTCATCTGATGATAATGGCGGAAGGAGGGGTTTGCTGTGGAGAAAACCACACCCTCGTTTTTTCCTCGCGACGAAAATATACTTTCGCAAAAACTCAAACTTTTTTGCACACGTATAGAACGATAAATTTCACATACTTTTCTATGGGCACTAAGCTCTGCGTCTTCTGCTCTTCGCGCGATCGTTCGCTCTTGACGCCCCGTTTGCACGTCTTCCACGCCCCTCCGACGGCTATGTCCAAACCCAACAAATCACACTTATCGATCAAAAACAACAATGTGACTTCAATTGCGAAGCCAGCAGATGAACAAATATTTTAAGAGAGAGTTTTAAATGTCGTAAAATCAATTTTCAACATCAATCTTCCGAATCGGTGGACAAGCCGGGGTCGAGAGAAGAACCTCAGAAATTTAATCCTGTTACGACGATGAGTGCCCCAGCAGGAAAGAAGAATTATTGATAGAGATCCGGAGTTGACCAAGTAAGTCGTAGCAGTAAATAAGTGGAACATTTTTTGTTTCTTTGAGCTGCAGCTAAACGGGGTGAAATTACTGTCATCTTCAAATATAAATACACTCAATTTTGTAAGAAACAGCAAGCAAGTGGTATGCTCTTAAGAAACTTAAGAAACTACCCTACCTGGATTAAAAAAGCAAAGAAACTTTTGTAATTTACAGTTTCCATTTCCACAGTAACATAAACCTAATTTCTTAATAAGAAACTAAGAATTTGGGGCAAAGTTTCTCAAAATTATTTCTTATGCGTTTCTTATTAAAGGTTTCATAACAAACTTCAAGGTCACTACTTCTGCCATCGTGAAAATTTCAAAAGTACATTTTTTGAAACCTTTCCAATGTTTAGACATTGCTCAAGTACTTTTTGAGTTTTTGAGTAATATGATATCGGAAACAAGTGAACAATAGTGTAATTATGATCAAGATTTCCTTCAAAACTTATTAGAATGAATGGTTTCTCAACTTTATAGTTTCTCAGTACTCGAGCTTCTTTATTTTTTGGCGATCTGAGACTTGAGTTTTTATCAAAAATGCGTCTAAACAGTTTTGACCATGGGTAGTTAGACACTGCTGGTGTGCTTCTATGGAGGAGCGCTGGATGATATGTATCTGCGGGGGAAATTTTTTGTAGTACTGCGGAGGAGATATCGAAAGGCGCAGTACTATAAAAAATGTCCTCCGCAGATACATATTATCCAGCTCTTCTCCATAGAAGCACACCAGCAGTGTCTAACTACCCATGTTTTGACATTGAAACCATTGGGTTCTGCCTCTCTTCGGCCACTCTTCACTTGACATGCAGATTGCAGTCACTTTCAGCAAACCGGACGCTCAAATTGTTTCCATTTAAAAAGGTTTGTTTTGACTCCAACTTCGGAGAGGAGAATCATTTCTGGATTTTGATAGAGGTGGGTGGAGTTTACATTAGTATCAACACTGGAAATGTCAAACAGTAGTCAAACAGAAGAGAGATCGGGCCTGAGAAGAAGTCCTCCATGCTCAACTAACTTATCTTACCAAGTAGCATGAGATCAGGCTCACCGTAAAAAAAAAATGAGAAGGGAAGGAAACCGAGACGATTCGTGACAATTCATGACGATACTTGACGATTGGAGCAGGAAGTCACCTACTTTTGGAGAATGAATACTTTGCATATAACGTACGTTTTATGGAAGGTTGGTATCTTACCATTTTCAAAGATTTTTGGTCTGTAATTTACATTTATTCAGAACATGAACCGTCTCGTCCCTGCTCATCCCCGGCTCGTCTCGCTCTCTCACCTTGAAACGATTGGTGGTTGCAGGGGTGGGGAGAAGGGGGCTGCAATGTCCACAGATTCGGAAAGTGGATGATGAAAATTGATTTTCAAACATTTTAAAACCCTTTTCTGAACTTTTCTTTCATCTAATGGCAGGACAAATTAAAGTTACACTGTTGTTTTTGATTGAGAAATGTGATTTGTTGGGTTTTGGGCATAGCCGTCGGAGGGGCGTGGAAGACGTGCAAAAAGGGGTGTCAAGAGCGAACGATCGCGCGAAGAGCAGAAGACGCAGAGCTTAGTGCCCATAGAAAAGCATGTGAAATTTATCGTTCTATACGTGTGCAAAAAAGTTTGAGTTTTTGCGAAAGTATATTTTCGTCGCGAGGAAAAAACCAGGGTGTGGTTTTCTCCACAGCAAACCCCTCCTTCCGCCATTATCATCGGATGACGCCATAGAAATAAAGCTCTCTGATTGGCTAGTCAACCAAGATGGCGTCATATGTAAACAAACCACAGGCTCTTTTGTTACAAAATCTGCCCTTGTTTTATCCTCGTGAAATTGAAGTCCTATTTTCAAAAATTTTTGGAAAGGCCCCCATCATTCATGTTCCTTTGCTTCTTTAAAAGGCAAATCCTTTAAAAATGGTCCATTGTCAAACGATGTAAGGGGCGTGGTCATAAATTTTTTTCCGGGGGCTAGCCCCTCGACCCCCGTTTTTACTTGCTACGCTTACATCAAGTTTCAGCCCTCCCCCCCCCCCAATATGAATTTCGTTCCGACGGGCCTGATTGAAGTACATAAACTACTCAATCATGAAAACCCTTCTTACTTATGAGATTTACTCACAAGTAAAGAAATTGATTACAATATATGATAATTAAAGATATTCTCACACTTCCCAAGGCATCGATTGCGTCTTGTCTAGATACTAAATTCAATAGCGTTCAGGGGCATCATACTTTGGAGCAGTACACCTGATGTGATTAACCCTATCTGTACTGGGCGATTTTTTAGGTACTTTGTACTGGGGGGTCTTTTTCACCAAAACTACAAAAGATATGACAATAAGACTTACCCTATAGTTCTTCAGACAGTTGGCTATTCAAATATAACAATGAAAATTAGTAAGTCACGTGATTCGTTGCTAGGCAACCGAAAAACTGAGAAAAATTGTCAAATTTATACCTTCTTAACCAGAAAAATTCTATCTAATCAACAACTCAACCGATTTTCTCCAAATTTGTTTCAAATGGTATGAAACATGTCATAGTTCAAAAATATATACTTTTCAAAATTTTTTAGTCTCTATTTTTAGCACAATAGACCTTTTAGCTATTCTACAAAAGAGCCTGGATCGAGGGTTATTTTTATACACAAGGTTCGATAGAGTGGCGTTAGAGCTTCTATCAATATTGTGCATATTCGAAAATTCTACAAAGTGCACTTTGTAGAATTTTCGAATTTGCACAATAGTGATAGAAGCTCTTAACACCACTCTATCGAGACTCGCGTATAAAAATAACGCTCGATCCAGGCTCTTTTGTAGAATAGCTAAAAGGTCTATTAGCTTTAAATTAGCCTTTTGCTGCATGCATTTATTTTCATCGCAGGTTTTTGCCAGTCCTGTCCTTTTATCTGGTAAATATAGGCTCAAAATGAATCAAATTAATAAGATGAAGCAATTTAGACAAAAAGAATTTATATTTTACAATTCTTTATTAGAGCAATGACGTCATAAATGTGAATGACGTCATAGATATTAAATTTTGCTGACATCACGACACGAAAACTACGGCCATTTTAAGCTTGTTTTTGTTGACTACTCTCAAAGTATGGTATTACTGTGGTCACATGATCAGAGGTAGAATAATGAAATGTTAAGAATTTAATTGCCTATGAAATTTGAGTAAAAGTTACCAAAACTGGTGGTTAAATCTCTTGTCGTTTCAGCATAACGCAGCAAAGTCTGGTAAGGGGAGGGGGGCGAAAAACGCCCCCCATTACGAATAGGGTTAAAAGCAGCAATACGGCACAGTCTCCCTTTTTGGCTATAACATAAAACATTGGGGCTGGGGACCTAGGGAGGGGAGGGTTGCAATCGTAAGATTTTGTTGATAGAATTGCTGTAAATTAGTTTAAGTTAGTTGGTAGTTATTAGTTTGTATTTTTTGGCACAAATTACATCATTATCCAACTGTAACTAACATGTTTATTACATTGTTGTTATTATTATTATTATTACTATTATTATTAATAAAAACACAACTGTTAAAATCTTGAACGTTTCGATTAAAAATCTTCGTCAGCACTACTTTCTAAAGGACAACCGAGAATTTGTACTACGTGATAAACAAGGCAAGGTAAAACTAAAGATAAAGTAAACAAATATTTTTACTACAAAGAACCCTATTCCCAGGAAACATGACTACCCCCGAAATTAAAACCAAGTGGGAATGAAAATCACGTTTTGTTCCAAACTGTTTTTTAGCGTAAACAAGAAAATGAAATGGTTGGCACATTAGCAAATGTTCACCCTGGAGGATCAAAATAGTCACAGACCAAACCTCCAAGGGATCCAGCCGGCAACCCCACGACCCTCCCATCTAACCTTTCAATGATTCGCAAATTGCTGAATCCTGAATGGCTTGATAGGGGATTCCACCCTAACGCCACATGCAAAAAAACATGAAGCCAAATAGGAAGACCATAGAGCACCGCCAGCAAAGCCCCCCAGAGACATCAGATACAATGGCAGGAATTAGGCCACGCCACACGGAAACATATCGAGTTCTACATCTGCAGCCCGTTCATTCAAACCCTTGGGTAAAAAAGTTCCCAGCCTGTATTGCCAAAAAAGTTCCTTACGTCACAATGAAAAGACATCATCAGCCCCATCGATCATTTTAACCCTAACCGTGAATTTACCATTGTGGCTATTATTATCATCATTATCATTATTATCATTATTATCATCATTATCATTATTATCATTATTATCACTTCTTCAATGTGGAAATTTACTTTCATGTTCATGCTTGGTGAGGGCAGAAGAGGGCAGATGCATTTTTATCAAAATGTAGCTTCAGAAAAACATTGATAGATAGCTAGCTGAGGGGAGGAGGGAAATGGGGTGATAGAACGGGAACTGTTACAATCACATACAGACACAGTCAAGATATATATTGTTGGTTGAAGGATTTATTTTGGAGCTCTACCAAGCAAATTCTTGTTCAATGCACTATTTATCCAACAATGATTTCAAAATCAAACCTGTAAATCGCAAAGACCCGACATTTAGAGAAAAACTTCGAGCATATTGCATTATAGGGGCGTTTCGCCCTCAGCCTTTAATTTGCTTTCATCCTGAAACGAGTTATTTTTTGAATGAGGAATCGCCCACAAAATATTCACTCCTGATACATGACACGTAATTGAGTAGCCATCTTGAAGCCATGACATTTTATGCTAATTGATATTCAACAAACAAGTGGCTGTGCGTAACCTCTTTCCTATGCTGGTTACTGATTGGTTATTCTGACTTGCTGAAGCTTTTGATTGGTTAATTCGATAAGATACACAGGCAACAACCGATTCCCCTTTGCAGACATGGCATCTCCTTCAAATTCTCGACGTCCCTCTTAACATGCATAGCAACAGTGCAAATGTTCGAGCAATTTGTTCTTCACACGAATCAAACCCGGGGGGGGGGGGTACTTGACTTTCAATTGTACGGGGGGGGTGCACTCCAAGAAAAAAAATTTTCACCCGGCTTTAGAAATTTTCCCTCGAAATGATAGCCGGCTTTAGAAAAAATCGGCGAAAAGCATATCCCAAAACGTAAAAATCGGCGAAAAGCATACCCCTAAACGTAAAAATTCGTCGAAAAACAATGAAATAACACGTTTGGCAACCGGCTTTAGAAAAATTGCCTTCTTTTGATGCCCGGCGTTAGAAAAAAGAGGCGAAAACGATACCCGGAAAGGAGTGCACATGGCGTCAGCAAAATATACTAAGTACCCCCCCCCCCCCGCGGGGAATCAAACTGACGACTGTGCGACGAAACGCGTTTTGTGGTTACTCAACGTTGCCTTTATTGCAGCTATTAACTTTTAAGTTGTAACATACAATACTTGATAGCTATATTGAAAGCTAATTAAAGCCAACTATCTATAACTAGAAAGTTAAGCCATTGCTTCGCTCGCGCTAGCTTCTGCGGAGAGCTTTTTAACAATAACTAATCATTCACCATAAATGTACAGTAACAGACTCTATAGGAGATGGACACCTCGTAATGAACGAGTGCAGTTGTGGGTAGAATGCCAAAACTTCTTGCTATGTACCCATAAAAATTCTGCAGCACAAGTTTGCGAAATCTCTTAGGTAGCTCATGTCCATGTAATGTCTCGTTCAACTCCTGCCCTGACCATCCCCCCCCCGGACACCCTGGGCATTTGCTCACAAAATATTCCCGGCCCCCGGGCATTTGAACGTCAATTTTTCCCTGGTCCCCGGGCATTTGAGTGGCATTTGACAAAAACAGGAGCTTTTTTATACAGTAACTGGGAACATGGCATTTTCTCAGTGCCCGGCCCCCGGGCATTCGCCACATAAAATTTACCCGGCCCCCGGGCATTTGCGCAGGTAGTTTTTGTTGACCCCCGGGCTGGCCGGGGGGGAGGATGGTCAGGGTAGGAATTGAACGAGACATAAATGGCAAGAATATTTGGTGAAAGGACTCCCCTGAGCAGCTTAATTATATATAATACCCTCTTCTATTTTGTAAAATCAATGTTATGCTGATAAGTTGATTAAAAAAGCAGCAAAATTGTCTTGCTACATTGCGCGTCCGAACTGTTTGTGATTCACCTCAATTGTCTGTCAGCGTATGAACATTAACCATATCAAGTCTTGCGATGCTTAATTTCTTGTTAATCTTTGTTAAATTCTGGTATGTACGTTCATGTCATCTGACTCAAGAATTCCTTCAAAATGTGAAGGATTCTTCAAAATTCTTAAGATTTCTGAGAATTCTTGAGAATTTATGTCATGCCAGTCTTTTGCTAGAATCAGAAGTGCCAATCTCAACAATATTTTCAATATTCACTCTTTATTCGTTCATTTGAAAATAATGTTGAGATTGGCACTTCTGATTCTAGCAAAAGACTGCAACTGTTGATTCAATTTTGTTCTGGGAAAGCAAGAAAGGCCATTGAAAGTTGTATTCTCTTGGAGCCAAAGGAAGGATATTTGAAAGCAAAGCAACTGCTGAGTGATCGATTTGGTGGAGCATACAAAGTGTCAAACAAATGGTTAGCAAAGGTGTCAGAAGGGAACCAAATTCGGCCTGGAGATGGTGAAGCACTTCAAGAACTTGCTGATGACCTAGAAAAGCTGCGAGATTACGCTGAAGGCAACAGGAATGATGTCACAACTCAACAATGAAGATCGTCTTGTGAAAATCGGCAACGTTGTTCAGCATATGTAAAATCTCGGTGGCAAGCCCGTGTACAAGATATCAGAATGCGTGAAAGAGACCCGAATATTGAAGATTTGAGAAAGCTGATCAGATTGGCAGCAAGAGAGAAAACTGACCCTGTCTTTGGTGGTATCATGGATGCTGGTAACAAAGATTTCAGTGGGAAGCAGAGGACACCCCGGCGATTGGAGGCCCCAAAGGGAAGAGTTTTCAGTATAAACACGACAGACCCAGAATCTTCAGAAAAGGTCAGCACAAACCTGAAATGTTACTTTTGTAATCAGAACCACAGGCTGGAAAACTGCAATGAGTTTTTGCAACAGAATGGTGAGCAACAGTTTAAATTTATCCGCTCCAAGAAGCTTTGTGACAACTGCTTATCTTCTTTCCATTATTCTCCTGGTTGTAAACGAAGAAAAACATGCACAATTCCTGGTTGCAACATTGCTCGAAAACACATTGGTGCAATTCACGATTCAGTCAAAGCATTTGAGCTGCGGCGAAGCGAACAGAGAAATTTTGGTGTTGGCAATGCAAGACGAGATGGTGATCAACCCACAAGGAGCAATTGTGAGGAGCTGGACTGAATTGAATTGTTGTTATTGTTTATTGAACTAAAATAGCGGACGCTGTATGTCATGCTTCTCATGACCTAACGTTTTATTGTTTATGTGAGCGGAAGAATTTAGGATGCAAGTGTGCGTGTGTGAACTTGTAGAGTGAACGACGTGTGGAGATCTTTTTAGTCTCGCTTTGTGAACAAGTTTTGGTTATTTTATCATGACCTATCGCAACCACTCGCAATGTTTAATTCGAAATGTCCTCAAATGTTAAATGGGCCTAACATTTTGGTAGCAGAGGGTAGTTGAGCTTCACAGAACTCTGGAATTTGAAGACAGTGAACGTTCGTATCGACAGAAGAGCTCAAAATGGCAGAGGAGCTGCAGTTGTCGTTAGAGACCGAGCTGTACAAAATTTCAGAAGAAAAACTGGGTGAAGTTTCATCATATTTGAAAATCGAGGACATCGAAGGAAAATCAAGAATTTTCATAATTAGAAAGATTCGACAAGAAGTTGAGAAGGCCTTGGCAGTTTTGGAAGGAAGAAAAGCCGACAGTCAAGATATTATTCAGTACCTTGGAGATGTCCTGGCTTTTGTTACAGGGAAACCCCCGCCTTTGGAAGACAGTGTCGACGAAGATCGTGATGGAGATTGCACAGATGACGAGGAGAGTATTTCAGAAGCAAAACGGGAGTATGAAGCAATGCAAACAGAATTTATGGAGATGCTAAGCCTTCAAGAGAAAAAGTTGCAAAAAGCAAAAGCAAGGTTTGAAGTACTAACCACAGGTAAAAAGTTCACTCAACCTACAAATGAAGTCTTAACATCAAATCATCTGTTTAGAATAAAAGATTTTAAAATTCAAGGCACTATTTCGAATGAAAAAACACGAGTTTCATACACAAGTTTGAATAAACAAATAGAAAGTGGTATAGAAAAGAGGTATTCAAACAGGGAAATCATAGATGCTGTCATAAATGCTGTGTCTCCTAGCCTTCACCTTAGGTCATACCTAGAAAGCATCAAAACACTAAGTCTGGCTGAATTAAGGCAAGTTTTAAGAAGCCATTATTGTGAGAAAACAGCCAGTGAGGCTTACCAAGAACTTGCAAATTTGGTACAAGAAGCAAGTGAAAGCCCCCTTCAGTTTTTGATGCGTGCCCTTAAACTAAGGCAGCACATTTTATTGGCCAGTGAAGAAAAGGGTTCAAAAATTAAGTATGACAATGATTTGGTCCAGAGTGTGTTTTTGAATGCGGTTGAGACTGGTTTGATGGATGACACAATCCGTACCAGGATGCGCCCTTTTCTACAAGCAAATAAAGTTTCAGATGAAACTCTCATAAGGGAAATCAATGTTGCAATGTCATCAGAAAATGAGAGGCAAAATAAATTTGGTGCGCGCAAGAGAGCTACTAAAACAAGCCAAGCAACCATTGCTGCTACTGCTGTGCCTGAATTAATGCAGCCAACAGCTGCTGAATCTAAGAAAGAAAAATCAACTAAACTCATTGCAACATTGGAGGCTCTTAGAGCAGATGTTGATGTGTTAAAAGATGCCATGGTAAACAACAAGCCAGTAAAACCTATTGATAACCCTGATAGGAAACCAGCCAGATCTTCTGCATGTGAGGCTTGCATATCTCAGGGAAACCCCCAATGTGATCACTGTTTTATATGTGGATCTAATGAGCACTTTGCCCGTGGTTGCAGGAAGCGTAAACAAAAACAGGGAAACCGCGGGAGGCTGCACTTGAGGGACGTAGTGTAGCTGTGGAGGAGTCCCAAGAAAAACATTGCCATTTCTGTACTACAACTGAACATGATAATTTGGAACTGTTTCTATGCAACCAGTGTAAAGTTGTTCACTATTGTAGCTCTAATTGTCAAAAGAAACATTGGTTAGAACACAAACCTCTGTGTGAAGCTTTGCACCATCTATCAAATAAACAGCAATCTCAAAACTTTCATGATGAAATTTTCATTAGCCATCTGACCCAGAAGTCTCAAATGAAAATCACACGACTGGTAGGAAGTAAATGTTTGGTAAAATGCTTGTTAAATGATATTGAATCAACAGCGCTGTGGGATACTGGTTCGCAGATTTCAATCCTATCTGAAAGATTTTTGACCAAACATTTTCCTCAGTTGAAAACTCATGATTTAAGTGAATTGCTAGACAAAGGAGTAGACCTTGAACTTCGTGCCGTGAATAACACAACTGTACCTTACAAGGGGTTTGTTGAATTAGATTTCCAGTTGCTGAATGGGAAAAACTTACTACTAAAAGTACCATTTCTTGTTACTGATGCAGAAATAATTAACCCAATAATAGGCTACAATGTTATCGAAGAAATTGTAAAGTTAGCCAAGCATAATGAAGATTCTTTTGACTCTGGGAAAACAGAAGATAATGAGCTGCTAACTGCGATTGAAAACTCATTTCAAAAGATTGACGTAGGTGCAATTCATACCCTGCTAAATATCATTTTAGAGGAAACAAATGCAGACCTGAGCATTTTGAAATCACCAAAACAAAACATTTCATTGCCTCCTAATCAGTTTACTCGAGTAATTTGCCGGGGGAATGGAGAAACTTCGAATCCAAGGACATTTGTTTTGTTTGAGCCAGATGAAAATCAGCAGTGGCCTCCCGGTTTGGAAATAACTGAAAGATTGCTTGTGATACCAAGAGGAAAATCTTTTCGAGTCAATTTAGATGTTTACAATTCAACGGATCACCCTATCATGTTGAAAAGTCGAACGGTTCTAGGAAGAATTGAATTACTAAAATCTATCACCCCTTTTGATGTAAGACAAAAAGACGGAACACGGAATGGACCTAGCAACCCAGAGGAAGAAAACTCACCTTCTGTTTCTCAAATTAAGGTGAACAGTACATCATGTACAATTAACAGTGATAGTGATTCATATTTAAGCCAGTTTGATTTGAGCTCACTGAATGCGGACCAACAAAAACTTGCATCAAAACTATTGATAGAAGAATCAGATTCCTTTTCAAAGAACGATGACGACATAGGTTGTGCTGAAGGACTGAAGCTACCTATCAACCTTTCTGATCCCAAACCTGTGCAAAAAACGTACACGTCCATTCCAAAACCACTCTATCCTGAGGTCAAACAGCATATAGAGGACCTTTTGAATAAGGGATTCATCAAAAGATCAACATCAAATTATTCTAGCCCTGTAGTATGTGTAAGAAAAAAGGACGGGACTCTCAGATTGTGCGTTAACTACCGTCAATTGAATGAAAAAACCATTCCTGACAGACATCCCCTTCCTCGTGTAAAAGACACACTACAGAGCTTGGGAGGAAATTCCTGGTTCTCACTATTAGATCAAGGCAAAGCATACCACCAAGGTTTTGTCCAAGAGACTCACCGCCACTTGACTGCTTTCATCACTCCTTGGGGCCTCTACGAATGGGTTAGGATACCATTTGGCCTTTCCAATGCCCCAGGGGCGTTCCAGCGATTCATGGAACAATGTCTAGATGGCTTGAGGGATGACATCTGTATTCCGTATCTAGATGACGTTATAGTTTTCAGTCAAGATTTTGAGTCTCATCTAGATCATATTCAAACAGTTTTACAACGTTTACGTGCAAATGGTATAAAACTCAAACCAAGGAAGTGTGGGCTGTTTATAAGTAGTGTTAAATACCTTGGACATATTGTCTGCAAGGACGGTTACAGGATTGACCCCTCAAACACCAAAGCAATTGATGCCCTAACAGAGAACGAACCAAGAACCGCCATTGGTGATATTCGTAGAGTAGTCGGAATGCTCAACTATTACAGAAAATATATTCCAAACTTTTCTCAAGTTGCAGCACCGTTGTTTGACCTTCTGCAAAAACAATCAGCTGACAGAAACCCAACAACTCAAGCAAATGTGAGTACACGCAATGCTCAAAAGAAGACTACCAACAAACAGACACCATCGAGTCAGCCAATCAAATGGACAGAAGTACATCAAGAAATATTGCTGAAGCTAATTAATTGTTTGAAGAGCCCACCCATTTTGGCATATCCAGATTTCAATGCACCTTATGTTTTGCATACTGATGCCAGTCAAGCAGGACTTGGGGCTGTGTTATACCAACGACAGCACGGAACTATGCGTGTCATATCATATGCATCCAGGACCCTTTCACCATCAGAGAAGCGTTATCATTTACATTCGGGCAAATTGGAATTCCTCGCTCTCAAATGGGCAGTTTGTGAAGAATTTAGGGACCTGCTGTATTACGCCCCTTCATTCACAGCATATTCTGACAACAACCCATTGACATACGTTATGAAATCCGCCAAGCTGAATGCAACCGGACACCGTTGGGTCGCCGAATTAGCAAATTTCAATTTTTCAGTGAAATACCGCCCAGGGAAACACAATGTTGATGCGGATACATTGTCACGCATGCCCCTTGATATTAATCATTACATGTCAACATGCATCAATGAAACAAGCAGTGATGACTTTCAAACCACCGTTGCAGCTGTATCAAGTCAGTCGGTAGGAGAAACTGTGTGGGTGTCAGCGTTATCATCCAATGAAAGAAATTTTACGATGCAAGAGAGTGAATTGCTGCAACCAGCTAGTGATCTTCGTCTTGATAATATCGATTTGTACCAAGCACAAAGACAAGACTCCTTGATATCAAAACTCATTCGCTTCAAAGAAACTGGTAATAAACCAAGCAGAGACAGACATTGTAATGATCGGAAGATGAAAACATTAATTCGTGAGTGGGATAAATTACATTTGGATTCAAATGGTATATTGCGTCGTAAAACGAATGAATATGATCAGATTGTACTGCCACATAAACATCAGCGTCTTGTTTTTCACGAACTACACAACGAGATGGGACATCTTGGTTGCGAAAGAGTTTTCCAGTTAGCAACGCAACGTTTCTATTGGCCAAACATGAGATCTGACATAGAGCTCTATGTAACCAAGTTGTGCCACTGTATAAAACAACGCAGACCACACATCCCATCCAAGGCACCATTGATGAACATTATGACCACGCAACCATTTGAGTTAGTGTCAATTGACTTTTTACACCTAGAACAAAGTGTAGGAGGGTTTGAGTACATATTAGTGATTATGGACCACTTCACGAGATATGCTCAGGCATACGCTACCAAGAATAAAGCTGCATCTACAGTAGCAGATAAGCTTTATGGAGACTTCATTCTTCGCTTTGGATACCCTGCCCGCATCCATCATGACCAAGGTGGTGAATTTGAAAATGAACTAATGGCTCATCTAGAGAAGTTATGTGGAATCAAACATTCACGGACCACACCGTACCACCCGCAAGGGAATGGTCAGGTTGAGAGGTTTAACCAGACGCTCCTCTCTATGTTACGCACGTTACCTGAAACTCAAAAGTCCAGATGGAAAGAATCATTGAACAAAGTTATCCATGCTTATAACTGTACGCGCCACTCAGCAACAGGATTCTCGCCTTTTTATCTACTCTTCGGTCGCCAACCAAGGTTACCAATTGATCTGGTGTTTAACACCAAGCCAACTTCGGTCATAGCTAATGCACCCTCATATCCCGAGTATGTTCGCAAATGGAAGAAAGCAATGACTGAAGCATATGAAATTGCATCAAAGAGATCCAACAATTCTAACGTTCAGAGCAAGAATCTTTATGACAAACGCGTACGAACAACTGTATTGGAACCCGGAGACAGAGTCCTGGTTAGGAATTTAAGTGAACGGGGAGGACCTGGAAAATTGAGATCTTTCTGGGAACGAAACATCCATAAAGTGATCAAACGTGTGGGTGAGGATAGTCCAGTATACCAGGTAATTTCAGAACGTGATCCATCGTCAAAGATACGTACACTTCACAGAAACCTGTTATTACCGTGCGATGAACTGCCGTTGGAAGACCCCACACAAAATGATCAGAAGCAACAAAGAAAAAAGAAAGAAACCGCAAGAAGAACAGATCAGGTCAACCCTCAACAATCAGATGATTCAGATAGCGAAGAGGAAATCTTTGCATGTGTAAGACCTAAAACATCAGAGTGGAAACTAGCAAGACCCCCTACGCCACACCCAGTGCGCGGAACTGTCAGTGACTATGCCGAGGTCGTAAATGACAGACCATCACAGGATTGTATGGAACACGTAGAATTGTTACAAAATAGTGATATTGAAAGAGACACTGAACAGGATTTCGGATACGATGCTCGAAGCAACGGAAGAAATTATGATACAACTCGTCCTGAACAGACAAGATTATCGCCAGCATCTAGTTTATCTGCAGACTCGCCCGTCTTGCAAGAATCGCTTGCTTCACCACCCGCAGCATCAACACCAGACGAATACGTTCGACCACGTCGATTACGCCAACCACCAGCGTATTTACAGTATCCAAGCTTTGGAAATCCAATTTCGTACCCAATATCTAACAATATGATTCAAGCACGATGTGGACAGCCTTTGTTTTATCACAACACGCCTTTCGCTGCTCATCAAATACCGGCGTGGCATAAAATTCGTTAAGATGTGTGACTTTTAAAGATTCCTGAGAGACCATTTGATTCAAACTATTTATACTTATCAATCGTTTCATGTTTTCATCGTTGTGCCTGTGGACACCTGATATCGTTATCGTTACAATTAAAGGAACTATTATCAAGCAGATTACATTTCACCTCGTTTAGAGTGTACCAGCTCTAACAATTTAGCCGAGCACGTGACTTGTGTTCTTGATCGTATAAACTATTGTACTTATTCGTTCGTCGTGATATGGATCGTGCACAGAGCTGACGACGTTGCGAGAGAGAACATTTCATTTAAAAGTCTTTCGTCACAAAAGTTTCGATTGGAAACGGTACCACCAAATCGTTACTTGGAAGACAGTAGAAAATGAATGTTGTGGACTTTTTATCGTGTTGAAAAGAACAGTCGGAGTACTTAGGAGAATATGAAGAAAACTATTCTTGAAGCTGAAAGAGACAAAGAACTTTGCAAGAACTTATTATTTCGAGTTCCATTGAACTCTCATTTTAACGGGGGGAGAGTGTGAGGAGCTGGACTGAATTGAATTGTTGTTATTGTTTATTGAACTAAAATAGCGGACGCTGTATGTCATGCTTCTCATGACCTAACGTTTTATTGTTTATGTGAGCGGAAGAATTTAGGATGCAAGTGTGCGTGTGTGAACTTGTAGAGTGAACGACGTGTGGAGATCTTTTTAGTCTCGCTTTGTGAACAAGTTTTGGTTATTTTATCATGACCTATCGCAACCACTCGCAATGTTTAATTCGAAATGTCCTCAAATGTTAAATGGGCCTAACACAATCAAATGAAGAGTTGTGAAGTCAAGGAAGGAACTAGCAAATCGAGAATACCAGGAGCAGTCAGTCAGTTCAATGGACTAGCAGATGATACTGGGGCCGGGAGTGTTGGCAAAGGATTACCAATCGTACCTGTGAAAGTTACATGTGGTTCAACGAACAAGGTATTTACTACATATGCCCTCCTTGACAGTGGCTCTACAGCTTCTTTTTGCAGTGATACTCTGTTGGAAAAACTGGAAGTGAACAGCAAGAAATGTCACATACAGCTTGGAACTATCAACGGTGTGCAGGATGATTGTCAAACCACTGTGACCAACCTCGAAGTCCTGGATTTGGATGAAACCGTTTGCATGAAGATTGACAATGTGTTCTCAGTGAAGTGTTTGAATGTGTCAGTAGAGGCAATAGCTCGTCAAGAGGATGTATACAACTGGTCACATCTGCGAAATAGTCAGCTGCCGAAAGTGATTGCAAATGGACAAGTCAACCTCCTCATTGGTGTTGATGTTCCCAAAGCCCTGGAGCCATGCGAAATAAGAAGATGTCAAGGTGGTGGTCCCTTTGCAGTTAGGACAGTATTTGGATGGACCCTGAATGGACCTTTGGGGAGATCTGGTATTGATGGTAAGAACTGCTTTTCCTCACATTCAAAGAGTGTTGATGACGATCTCCAAAAACAGCTGATGAAATACTTCAATCAGGAATTCAATGAACCGTTAAACGCTGAACGCAAGGCGATGAAGATAGGCACTAAATCCTTACTGGCTGACAAAATTGACACGTTACACGCCCTAAACCAATCAAATGGAACCGACATCCAACCGGGAAATTTGAAATGTCAGATTTTAGGCCACTTTTTTGGATTTTAGGCCCCTTTTGGACGATTTTACCACCCTTCACCAAAATATAAATCGACAGAAGGAGCATGAAGATTTTCAAAAAATTTCTTCACAGACCTGTTCCCAATACTGTGATACACAGTTAAACATCGTCGCTACAAATTATTTCAAAATTTGGAGAAATGCCATAGTTTTGAATTTGACCTCACTGACCTCACTGACCTCACTGTGGCTTGCTATAGTAAAGATCTCAGTAATGACTGAAACGTATGCACATGGAGAATAAATACTTTGCTTCGAAGGTCTTGTCTTATTCTGTGTTTTCAAGTATCTCCATCCTCAAAAGATGACACATTTAGAGCAGTATCTGGATCTTTTTCAGTTTCAAATTAACATAAATACATCAAAAACATCAAAGATTTAATGCTGAGGGGTAGGATGAACAACAGGAAAAATGAACTTTTCGGGCCTAACAAAAACACCGCACCGTCGTTATAAATTAGAGACGAATTTAACAGGTACTTACTTTTC
Source organism: Aurelia coerulea (assembly GCA_039566865.1). Lineage (NCBI taxonomy): Eukaryota > Metazoa > Cnidaria > Scyphozoa > Semaeostomeae > Ulmaridae > Aurelia > Aurelia coerulea. The sequence goes on along the minus strand of CM076960.1, from coordinate 13,372,916 downwards.
TATCTTGCAAAAAGAGGACCACAAACTGAAAATGTGAACATACAATTCCAATGAACTTTGAATCAATAACAAACATATGACTTTGCCACGCTCAAGAATGGCAAGAGCAGTAACATCCAACGTGGCCAGAACGAACGATTTCATGATGTCCTCTTCAATAGCCAAACCATTGCTTCCAATACTTTATCCAACTCTGCATTTCATCGTTGCGAGATAAGAATGGGAATCGGCAATTACCTTAGCCAAAACCTCGTATAAATTCATCAATCGTGTCCCTTGCTTTATGTGCAAGCAATGGCTATCGCACAGTGATCCGGAACAAAAGAAAGTTTGGAATAAATACCAAAATATGAAGTTTCAAAATCTGAATTTATTTCATGCCCATACCATCAAGTACACTCTGAATGTTTATGAAACGCAAAAATCTTAAAAATTGGACAACGGATAGCCAAGAAAATGATTTTTGAAGTTGGGCCTAATTGTTTGATTTGTTTACATAAGGACTTCCGGAATAACGCTGCCTGGACTGAATTTTCAGAGCAATATTTCTCTGCTCAGAAAGGTCCGACAATTTTCATTTTGATCTTATTTTAATCCTCTAGTCATGTACGTTCAAGTAAATGCGACAATGATTGTAAATATTTATATGTTGGTTCATTTTTATGTGATTCATAATGGCGGAAATTTGCAAAATTCATATTTTTAAAAATCATCTTAAAAATTCAACAGTTGAAATGTAAAAATTGGGGCAAAATGTATTCACCAAAAAAATCACAAAATTAAATCAACAATATGCGCAAGTTTCTACCAAAGGGCTTGTTCTAAATCGTACCCAAAAAAGAATGATGGTTACTTTTATTTTTGTGGTACAACGGAGATTTTCCAGATTTTTTCGATGTTTTCTGGAATAATATAGATAAAGGCCTGCTAAAGCCTTCAAAACTGACATAACTCCATCTCTTTGACATAGGGTCATGAAATTTGACCCTCAGAAAGCTTTGTGTTTCATTGATCTACATCAAATCATTGTTTTCAAACATTTTTATTTGTCACATCAGCAGAAAACGACCAAAAACGTGTTTTTTTATGATAACTACCACGAATAAGGCATTTTAAGATTCAATCAGTGTAAAATTGTTATTAGAATGATGAAAGTGAATGATTTTCATCACTCAAAGTCTCTTCAAGTCCTAAATTTTTCGGTAGTTATGATGGAAAACAGTTTTTCTTAGTTTCTGCTGACAGGACGAATAAAAATGTTTGAAAACAGTGATTTCATGTAGAATGATGAAACACAAAGCTTTCTGAGGGTTAAATTTCATGACACTATGTCAAAGAGATGGAATTAAGTAAGTTTTGCAGGCTTTAGCAGGCCTTCATCTATTTTTATTGCTGAAAACATTGAAAAAATCTGAAATATCTCCGTTGTACCACAAAAATAAGAATTACCATAATTCTTTTTTGGGTACGATTTAGAACAAACCCTTTGGCAGAAACTTGCAAAAATAGCTGCTTTAAATTTTGTGATTTTTTTGGTAAATACATTTTCCCCCAATTTTTACATTTCAACTGTTGAATTTTTAAGATGATTTTTCAAGATATGAATTTTGCAAATTTCCGCCATTATGAATCACATAAAAATGAACCAAAATATAAATTTTCCAATCATTGTTTCAATTACTTGAAAGTACATGACTAGAGGATCGAAATAAGATCAAAACGAAAATTGTCAGACCTTTCTGAGCAGAGAAATATTGCTTTGAAATTCAGTCCAGGCAGCGATATTCCGGAAGTACTTATGCAAACAAATCAATGAATTAGGCCCAACTTCAAAAATCATTTTTTTGGCTCTCCGTTGTCCAATTTAAAATTATTTGTGTTCCATAAATCTTCAGAGTGAGCTTCATGATATGGGCATGAAATAAATTTGAATTTTGAAACTTCATGTTTTGGTATTTCTTCCACTCCCTGGATCACTGTGTATCGTTTCGTCCTCAGTGTAGCAGGTACGGTACATGAAATAGATTTGAAATGCTGGATTCAATGTACGTAAGAATAAGATAACAAACGGAAGAAATGTACATCTTGTTTTAAATACGAAAAAATAAATTGGCCACTTCGTCAAAATAACATTTGAAATACTATTTTTAAAGCTCCTTCATATCGATTTCACGTTTTGTGCGGATATCCATAGAAAAATATCTATTTTTCGACTACTTGCATTTGAGCTAATCTAATAGAAACCCCCCCCCCCCCTTTATTTCACGGTCAAACAACACAGCAGCATCGAGCAAAGCTGGAAATTTGCATGGCACTTTATAGACTTTGGAAGCATACATACATTTTCTGTAAGAAAATAAAACTTTGATCCAATATTGAAAGTTTCTTAACAATTCTTATTATCTCAGTACACACCGAGAGCAAAAAAGTTCCGTGGGAGTTTCTACAAGAGGCAACATTCCATCGTCGGGATATCTCAACTGCTATGAAGTCATGCCATGCCAAGATCTTAGATCATGCAAATGATTTTTAGCACAAGAAGCCCAAGTGAAAAATGAGAAAATTTATTCCAGTATTCTTAATTTTAATTATTCGAGGCTATTTGCATGCCAAGAAACTCGTTTCAAGAAGTTGAGCTCTCAGGGGCTCTAAGATCAACAAAATATTAAAATCTTGAATGTTTGAGTGGCTGAAAGTTTTACCATCTTACAGAAAATATATGTCTGCTTTCACGAGTCTACATAGACGTATGGACCAGGGGAGCACTGGGAGCATGTGCCCCCCCCCAAGATTTTTCAATAAACAAAGAAGTGCCCTTCTTATTTTCAGGAAGTGCCCCTTTAGCTTAATTAAAAAAGTGGTCTTGAAGTATCGTGCCCCCCTCCCCTCCCAAGTTTGAGATGCTTCCTACGTCCTTGTGAGTCTACAAAGTGCCATACAAATGTTCAGCTTTGCTCAGTGCTGCTGTGTTGTTTGGCCGTAAAGGGGAGAGTTTCTAATGGATGACCTCAAATCCCTTCAAATGCAAACAGTCGAAAGTCAAATATTTTCCTATTAATTTCCGCTCAAAAAATGAAATTCATATGAAGGAGCTTTAAAAATAGTACCGGGTGTCCCAAAAAAATGTATACGGATTTAGTTGACTCCAGCGCTGTGAATTTAGCTTCAATCACTGTCTAGTCACTCTCAAAATGTTCCTCGATAGTTAACTTGAACATAGATACCTCGTTTGTTGATATTGGTACTTTGAGAGCAGACATGTTAACCTTGAAAGCTGAAATTTGCCTCGCCCTGCAAACCAGAGCTTTACCCTTCTGGCCTAAGCAATTTCTTAAAGCACCAGCATATAAATCAACGATAGCCTTAATAAAATTTGAGCAATATTAGATCTTGTCTTATTCTGTCTTCCAGAAGTCACTCCCCAGTCACCCATTGAAAAGTTTCTTAATTTTTCATTAATTTCAGTTCTTACTTTCGATGTGCTTCAGGAATTTGCTTAGGCAAAAAGGCCAAAGTTCTGGTCTGCAAGGGCACGCAAATGTGAGCTTTTAAGATTGATATTTCCACTCTCAAAGCACCAATACCAACAAACGAGGTATCTATGTTCAAGTTAACTATCGAGAAACATTTTGAAAGTGCTTAGCCATTCATTAAAGCAAAATTCACATAGCTGGAGTCAACCAAATCTGTATACATTTTTTTGGGACACCCGGTATTCCAAATGTTATTTTGACGAAGTGGCCAATTTATTTTTTCATATTTAAACAAGATGTACATTTCTTTCGTTTGTTATTTTATTCTTACGTACATTGAATCCAGCATTTCAAATCTATTTCATGTACCGTACCTGCTACACTGAGGACGAAACGATAGCCATTGCTTGCACCAAAAGCAAGAGACACGATTAATGATGAATTTATAAGAGGTTTTGGCAAATGTAATTGCCAATTCCCATCAGAGTTGATTGGGAGCAACGTTGGATGTTACAGCTCTTGCCATTCTTGAGCGTGGCAAAGTCATATGTTTGTTATTGATTCAAAGTTCATTGGAATTGTATCTTCACATTTTCAGTTTGTGGTCCTCTTTTTGCAAGATAGAAAAGTAAGTACCTGTTAAATTCGTCTCTAATTTATAACGACGGTGCGGTGTTTTTGTTAGGCCCGAAAAGTTCATTTTTCCTGTGGTTCATCCTACCCCTCAGCATTAAATCTTTGATGTTTATGATGTATTTATGTTAATTTGAAACTGAAAAAGATCCAGATACTGCTCTAAATGTGTCATCTTTTGAGGATGGAGATACTTGAAAACACAGAATAAGACAAGACCTTCGAAGCAAAGTATTTATTCTCCATGTGCATACGTTTCAGTCATTACTGAGATCTTTACTATAGCAAGCCACAGTGAGGTCAGTGAGGTCAAATTCAAAACTATGGCATTTCTCCAAATTTTGAAATAATTTGTAGCGACGATGATTAACTGTGTATCACAGTATTGGGAACAGGTCTGTGAAGAAATTTTTTGAAAATCTTCATGCTCTTTCTGTCGATTTATATTTTGGTGAAGGGTGGTAAAATCGTCCAAAAAGCGGCCTAAAATCCAAAAAAGTGGCCTAAAATCTGACATTTCAAATTTCCCGGTTGGATGTCGGTTCCATTTGATTGGTTTAGGGCGTGTCACGTGTCAATTTTGTCAGCCAGCAAGGATTTAGTGCCTATCTTAAGTCGATGTCTGTGAATGACAAGAAAGCCACGAGGATTATGGAAGACTCACTCTCCTTTGTACATGGACATTATCAGATGGCCATTCCCTGGAAGGATGAAACAACATGCCTACCGAACAACCGGTCGATGGCAGAAAGCCGACTAGGACACCTGAAAAGGAAGCTGTCACGTGACTCAACTATGTGAAGCAAATACACTGGATTCATCGATGACCTTTTGATCAAAGGATATGCAAGGAAGATTCTAGAGGAGCCAAACAAAGATGTAAGCAGCCTTTCTTGGTACCTGTCATCACAATGTTGTGAACCCCAAGAAGCCTGAAAAAGTAAGAGTTATTTTTGACTGTGCTGCCAAGTTCAGTGGTGAATCATTAAACAGCAATGTACTGCAGGGACCTGATTTGACGAACTCACTCGTTGGTGTTCTATGCAGATTCAGGCAAGAAAATGTGGCAATCGTTGCAGATGTGGAAGCTATGTATCACCAGGTACGTGTTAATCCTAATGACACTGATGCTTTGAAATTCATGTGGTTTCCTGACGGTGATCTCTCAAAGCAACCAGAAGAATATCAGATGCTTGTACATCTTTTTGGAGGAATCTGGTCATCATGTTGTGCCAATTATGCTCTACGAAGAACAGCCCTTGACAACTCAGACAAGTTTGACGCAGACATCGTCAGCACAGTGCAGAGAGACTTCTATGTAGATGACTTGATCAAGTCCGTGAAGACCTCAGAAGACGCAATTAGAACGCAACAGCAGTTGACGAGGATGCTAGCATGCGGTGGATTTCATTTGACGAAATGGAACAGCAATTGTCGAAAGGTGTTGGATGCTATCCCACTTGGTGAACGTTCAAAGGAATTGAGCAATATCAACATTGAAGATGATGCGCTACCAGTTGAGAGGACATTGGGCATGGAATGGGACATAGATAAAGATTCATTCAGATTCAAGATCAATGTGAAAGAGAAACCTGCAACACGAAGAGGCATGTTGAGTATTATATCTTCTGTTTTTGATCCTCTTGGATTTGTTGCACCATTCATCTTACCAGCTAAGGTATTGCTGCAAATGTCATGTCATCAATTGGGTTGGGACGATGAGATTACGGGAGAGAATCTAGCACGCTGGCAAAGTTGGTTAATGGATCTACTAATGCTTGAAAGTTTTCTGACAAAGAGATGTGTCAAGCCACAAGATTTTGGAGAAATTGTTCGTAATGAGATTCATCACTTCTCTGATGCTTCAGAAACTGGTTATGGAACTGTCTCCTACCAAAGATCAATCAATGAAAATGGCAAGATCAACTGTGCATTCCTGTTTGCTAAATCAAGACTGGCCCCCATGAAGAGAATTACAATACCGAGATTAGAATTGACAGCAGCTACTCTTGCCGTAAAGATTGACGGAATGTTAAGAAGAGAATTGGAAATTTCAATTGACAACTCAGTGTTCTGGACAGACAGCACCTGTGTATTGCGTTACATCAAGAACAAGGACAGAAGGTTTCATACTTTCGTAGCAAACAGAATATCAGTGATTCACGATGGTTCAGACCCGAATCAATGGCACTACGTTGCAACAAAAGAAAATCCTGCAGATGATGCCTCACGCGGCTTGTCAGCCAATGATTTTCTCACCAGTGACCGATGGATGCATGGTCCAGAATTCCTGTGGAAAGAAGAAGATATGTGGCCTGCATGTGACGAAAACATATCCGTGATTGCAGAAGATGATGTTGAAGTGAAAAGGTTGGTACAAACACATTCCGTGGAAATTTCAATGAGTGGTATGTCAATGTCATCACGTATTTTCTCAAGATTTTCCAATTGGTTCAAGTTAAAGAAAGCAGTTGCATGGTTATTGCGCTTCAAGAAATGGTTGTTGCACAAGTTTCGAAAGAAAGACGAGCAAAATCAGTTGAAATTCCAGAAACGAATCACTGTCGATGAAATGAATGAAGCAGAGGATGATACTGTCGAAGAACCACCATGTGAGTAACCTTATCATGAGACATCTGGCCATTTCGGACATGAGTATGTTCTTACGCTGATCAGAGCGAAATTTTGGATAATTCAAGCTAGAGTACCGGTGCGAAGGATAACCAAAGGATGTTTTGATTGCAAGCGACGAACCCAAGAACCATCACATCAAAAGATGGCTGATCTCCCTGCTGATCGAGTCACGCCAAACAACCCACCCTTTGCGTCAGTTGGTGTAGACTACTTTGGCCCATTCCTTGTGAAAAGAGGACGAGCAATGGTAAAGAGATATGGAGTTGTGTTCACATGTTTAGCAGTCCGTGCAGTACACATCGAAATTGCTCATTCATTGGAAACGAATTCTTTCATCAACGCACTGAGGAGGTTTATGGCGAGACGTGGGACACCAGAAACGATGAGATCAGATAATGGGACAAATTTCAAGGGTGGTGAACGGGAGTGGAGAGAAGCAATAGAGCAATGGAACCAGGACAAATTGCATCAATTCTGTCTGCAACGAAAGGTACGTTGGATATTTAACCCACCTGCTGCGTCCCACATGGGCGGAATATGGGAAAGAATGATAAGATCAATAAGAACAATTTTGAATGCCTTGTTGAGGAAGCAAACATTAGATGATGAAAGCCTTAGTACCCTCATGTGTGAAGTGGAGTCAATTTTGAATGCTAGACCCTTGACAAAGGTATCTGATGATTCATGTGACTTGAATGCATTGACCCCAAATCATTTGTTGCTGCTGAAATCTGATGCTGTTTTGCCACCTGGAATCTTTGATAGAAATGATCAATATTGCAAGAAACGATGGAGACAAATACAGTATATGGCAAACGTGTTCTGGAAGCGATGGATGCGGGAATACCTACCAATCTTGCAAGCAAGACAGAAATGGCAAACAGTTAAACAGTGGCGAAGCTAGCGGTCATGCTGCTCATGCTCAGCATGACCAACAATTTTCAGAGATATGATGAATATTTTTTCACCAGAAAAAATATTTCTTTGAAAAACTTTCTTTAAAATCACAACATATGTCATAGTACAACACATTTTACCCTTTGCATCTTGACCTGTCGATACCTTGGTCCCCTGTGTTAACTCGTGCTCGATTTGGAGCGCCAGACCTATCATAGGGTTTCTATACTAATGTTGTAGCTACACTGTGCAGTTACGGTCAAATTTCATTGTTTTCCGTACTGGTTCCCTATGTTACGTCGTGCTGATCTGAAATCGCAGGATATGGGTCATTATGATCATAAACCTAGCAATGAAATGATTGGCTGGAGCTGATCTAACGCATGCCCATTGCGCCAGTTTTCGACTCAAGGTCCTGCTGAAGTTCAAAAGCAGGATACGCATTGACGATATAAACTTTGTCTTGTGAAGTTGACTGGCCTAGGCTCCGTTCAAGATGAGGTGTCAGTGCCCCTACATACACGTCTAGTTGGAGAATTATTATTTGAATTTTGATTATTGTGGAATGCAAAGATTCACTGGAAGTCCTTCTTTATCGAGGGAGACATTGTGCAGCTTAGTTATCGAGGAAATCTTGTGCAGCTTCAGGCGAGCAGAAGCCAGAAAGTGAGGGTATGTGATAGGCCTATCTAGGCCAATAACCAAAATCCAAATGCAAAGCAAAGCTTGTTCTGAAAAGGAAAGACAGTGTCCCAGGATGTTCCAAGAAGTCTCGTGGTAAAAGAAGGAAGGTAGGAAGGTAGGCTGTGGGGAAAATTCCAGTACTGTGAAAATAATGATTAAGAAACTATTTATTTTGATAAAGGATGTGCCTAACATATTTTACAGTGTTTTCACTCGTTTCTTGTATCATATTACTTGAAAAGTACTTGAGCAATGTCTAAACATTGGAAATGCTTAAAAAAACATCGTTTCGAAATGTTCATAATGGCATAGGCAGTGAACATGAAGATTGTGATAGAACCTGTAAGAAACTCGTAAGAAACTCTGAGTACTGCAAATCTGATAATGTTAAGGAACTTTCAGTACCGAGCAAAATTCTTAGTTTCTCATAAAAAAATATGTGCAAGTGTTCTCTTTGCCATATTCATAGACAAGCCTAGTATTTTAGACTTCCCTTCGAAGAAAATTGTCCTGTTCATGCAGTATTATCATAATTTGTTGCTGACAAAAGGACCTTTTGCAAGAGAATTTTCTCTCTGCATTATTATCATCTCCAGGGTACTTTGCTTTGGCTAGGAAAGGGGTGCTCAAGATACTCTTTGGGTCTAAAATTTTGACAAAAAATTAATATTCTTAGGTTTGTCATTTGTACAAGAATTTCTATGAGTTCCCTGAACTTCTAGATTATTTTCTGGGTCTCAAACTGAGAAAAATTGAAAAGAATATAAAAATGAATTTACCAACAAATTCAAAGTCAAGCAGCATTATCAAAATACGTGAACTTTTAAATATATACATTACATGAAATCTATCATGATATGTTGCACCCCAGCCAGAGCACCCTTACCCTATTTATATAAGAATAACCCCCCCCCCCCAGGTTATTATTAGCATATGTGTTGCTAACTAAAGGAGCTTTCCAAGAGAACTTTGCTTTTTATGGATTATTGTCATACTGAAATTTGTTGGTTGAGGAACTTTTCAAGAGTACTCTACTTCCTTTGCTGTGTTATCATAATTTGTTGTAGATCAGAGCCTTCTCCCACAACCATCTCCCACAACAAGAGCCAATCTGCTTGCAAGATGAATTATTAGCTTTATTGCCCCAAATTTTACTGTTGCCTATTAGCTGGTGGGGGTCCCTTCTGCTTAAAAAGATATTCCTGTTATCTGGGACTTGAGTTTCAGTCAATGATCTTTTCATTGAGGATTAAACATGTCTGGTAACTGCTCAACAGAAATGATTGTATGACATCTGAAACACTAACACATGCCTGCCAGATTTGTGATAAACCAATGTTTTACTGCTGAAATGCCTGATTTGAAACAAGAACATTTTTGAGAACAATTATTGGCGTAAAATTTTTGAAAATAAGAATTTTTCATGAATGTATAGGTGTATTTTATATCTCTACAGAAATGGGCATTGCTGAAGCCTTTTACAAAAATGGGCGTTCCCAGGCAGAAAAATGGGCGTGGCCAAAGATATTTTCCGCGCCCTTTCCGCCTCCGGCGCAAGGAGCTTCTCCTATTCGCCTTCCGCCCAGAGCTTCTCCAAGGAGCTTCTCCAAGGAGCTTCTCCTATTCGCCTTCCGCCCAGAGCATGACCTACCATCTTCGCCCAGCTTCGCCACTGCAGTTAAACGAAATCTGGCAAAGGATGACATCGTTCTGGTTGTGGATAGATCTTCGCCAAGAAACTGCTGGCCATTAGGAAGAATTTTGGAAGTATATGCTGGGAGAGATGGATTAATTCGATCTGCGAAACTGAAAACCCTTAGCGGAGAGTTGGTGAGACCGCCAGAGAAGCTTTGCCTCCTGGAAGGACAAGTCGTATGAAGCATTCGCACTCATTTGCAAGAAAGAAACAGTCAAGTTGGGGTTACCTGTTTGGGGCCGGGAATGAAGAGTGCAAATGCAAATTTGAAGTACTTGTTTTAATTTATTGTTGCTGTTGCCTTATTTAGTTGAATTGAATGGTTGAGCTTTGACCTTATATTTGAACTTTGAACTATTGACCTTATATTTGAACTTTGATATAATATAATAATAATCAATTTATTCAAAGTTGGTGCTACATAGCTATATACAGTAAAAATTAAAAATAATTACTAAACTAGCTAATCCAAGCCAACTGCTAAAAACTAATTCAAGTCCAAGAAATATATACATGATTAAATAAATAAGATTTCAAATACAAGGTATAAAATTTCAAAACAGAATTAAAAACGTAGTAATATAAAAATCCGAATGTCCGAAATATGAAATGGAAGCTGTATCAAATCATGGTATCACAAAAATCCAAGTTGTGGTATGAACGTTCTACATAATCTGCATGAGCAGTAAGCGCCATTCCAACTTTTAATTTTTTTCTTAAACCCATTGATAGATTGAGCATTCCTTATGTGATGAGGAAGAGATAGCCAAAGACGCTGCCCTCTATATTTGATAGTCTCGGATCCATAACTTGTACTTCTTACCCTTGGTAGCACAAATTCATTATTGTTTCTCAGATTATAATTAACACGACGCTCGCAGAAAATTTCCGTCATAAAAGGGGGGTTGATGTTCTCCTTAGTTTTAAACATTTCGATCATAAGCGCTTGCAGGTTCCTTGCATGAATATTAACCGAGTCATCTTTTCCTAGCAGGGTGTTGAAGCTTGATTCATAATCCTTGTATGCGATTCTCAAAGCTCTCTCGTGTATTCTATTAATCTTATTATTCATGTGCCTACTGTGAAACATCCAGACTAATGGACAGTATTGAAACTGGCTAATTACAAAGGCTCTCATTAAGATTCTTACTTTATTAGAGTCCATGTATCCAGATATGCGAGCGAGGGCGAAGAGTTTGCTGCCAGCCTTCTTACACAACTTATTGATATGCGTCTCAAAATTGAGTTTGAACTCTGGATCGTCCCATGTATTGTTTTAAGATATTCACGCTTTTTCATGCTTCGTGCAACAGCCCGTAGCTATAAAGTTTCTGCCAGCCCTTTCTTCGGCATCACAACGCTTATCTACGACCTCAAGAATAGATCTACACAGCAGCTGGCTGCAGTAAAGTTTATTTGGCATTTGGCATGGCCTAAGTTTCTTTTTGCTTGGATTAGGCCTTCCGTTTTGCACAAGTGAAGACTTTATGGCTACGAGGACTTATAGATTGTAAGTTATCATTATTAGATATTTATCCTTAGTTTCTTATACGATTGCTGTTGTATTGATTCAATTTTTTGTCATGTTTACTATTATTTCTACTTATGTCATGTTGCTCTCGCTATTTAGGCAAAGAACAAACATTTGTTTTTGTATACTCAATTTAGAAATTATTGTCAAGGTTCTTGTTATTTATGTTGCTTATTTATATTACTTTCCTTCAATGTTTTTGGGTGTACATTTTTTATATATTAGAGTTATATTCAGTAGTGTAATCAGTGGCGGCTGGTGCTATAGGGCACTTGGGGCAGTGCCCCACCAACAAATCTCAAAGAAAAGTAAAAAAATCATCACAAAATCAACAAATAATTTTGTGATTGATTCGAATAAAACATCGGCACTGTATTGGAACTTGTTGTGTGAGCCCTATCAAAGGTGTGGGCGTGGCGTCGTTGTTTCTATTGATAAGTGACGTCTAATGTCTATCGATATTGATAGAATCGGCTTCTCTTTGAGGCTATCAGAGACGCTGCGATTTCTTTGACCTACTTTCTCTTTGTCTCCATGTTTCTGGGCAAAGTTTTTTCTGCCCCTCTCAGATCCTTATTGTCATGCGCACTACAGTGTTTTCGTGGTTTTCGTCATTCCATGAAGTTAGCTGATTGGTCAATTTTCGCAAAATATGGGCAGAAATCAATTTGCCCTCCCCACTCAACAACAGCAACATCCATCGGTGCTTCAAACATTTCGTAGTTTCGTAGGCCTGTTGTTGTCAAATAACGATCGAAATGTGATAGACAAAGAGTAGACAAAGTCACGAAGAGAAATTAGAAGTAAAACGTTTGGGCCAGCAGATTGCCCAGAATTTCAGTTGAAGTAATCATCGCGTGGATTTACAAGGAGCTCGTATTCAAGGTAAGACTAAGACTGGTTTACAGGCTGCAGCGAGTTTTTGGAGGGCCTCTCCTACTGTTTCCTATCCTTGCCTCTTTGCTTGTTGGCGAGTCTCAACCAGAAAAACTTAGACAAAGTACGGTGCTTGCGACTGATGTACTGGTGTCTATTTTGTTGCGATTTAAAATGTTTGTTGCATTCTTCAGAGAGAAATAGCACTTTTTACAAAATTTGAGATCAAAACAAAGGAAGGCAAGGAAATATCTTTGGGGTATTCTGCCGTAAGTAGGCAAGCACTGAATTGCAGAATGAAAACTAGGTGTGCCAAGTTTCTACAGAAAGTTTCTAGAAAATGTATCGAAAAGGGCGTTGCCAGCATTTTCCGAGCGTTTGAAGGGCGTGGTCACTAAAAAATTTTCTGGGGGCTAGTGTAATTTACTTTATTTCCTTTAATAGTGAACCACCATCATTATCATCATCATCGAGCAACCTTAGCACTTGGATTCTTGCTTTGTTTGTCTGCCTTTGGGAACTCGGTTGGTTTTTGGGAACTCGGTGCGTTCATCTATCCTGTAGCTCAGTTTGTCGGCTACAATTATATTATCACTTCTTCAATGTGGAAATTTACTTTCATGTTCATGCTTGGTGAGGGCAGAAGAGGGCAGATGCATTTTTATCAAAATGTAGCTTCAGAAAAACATTGATAGATAGCTAGCTGAGGGGAGGAGGAAAATGGGGTGATAGAACGGGAACTGTTACAATCACATATATCGTGGCGGCTAATCTCATGACCTTCGTTAGGCCTAAAAATTTACCGAATCTGATTGTTGACCTACTCGTGCTGAAGGCTCGTGCTAACTACAACTACAACAACTCCGAAATACACCTAACAACGAACGTGATAATGTCAATCAAGGTTCAAAAATGTCAATCAACATAACGGGTAGTACCCAACAACATGAACAACGAAATTAGTTAATAGTCACGACATACTCCCCCGGATATGATCACCTTTGTGATCATATGAAAAAAAATAACTAACGTTTCCATAAAATATCTTGCGAGCAATATTTCTACAGTAAATTTCAACAAACAATTCAGTAAAGATTAAACTCGCGTTTTTTGATCCTTACGTAATATGTCACCTATTACTGCAACAGTTCGCCGTGGTCTTCTTACTTCACAAGCAACAATGTTCCATCCTCCAGACTCATCCCCATGTACCTCTGCAGTATTACTGTCTTTCTTGTTTGCTCGAATCTCCAATGGAATCAAATGCGTTATGCTTCGTCGCAAAATAATCGATTTGTTGTCATTGCTCAAAACTTTCACTCACCCAACTCTAATCTCGCCATCTCCCCCGGGTAGCAACTCTTCTACTCGAGCTAATGTCCAAAATCCTCTTCGCGTTTTATCACTTTTCAACAAAATAACGTCTCCGACTTCGATATCAGGTTTTACATTTGTACGATTTTTTGACGTTCGTTCTCTAAGGCTTAATAAATACTCCTCCTTCCAAATTCGTGTAAATTGATCAAGCAATTTTCGATGATGTTTAGCACATTTTCAAGTTTCGTTTTTGATAAGGAATTTTCTTCCTTCTCGATCATTTCACGTAGTTCTGGTGAACTGGTTTTCCATTTTTGCAAATTAAAACCGCCAGGTTGCATAATTTTCTTCGAAGTAGAATAAATATTCACTCCTTCTTGTACTGTTTTGGCCCCACCCACAAAATCATTAACAAATAGTTGTTTTTTCAACAACTGCACAACTTCGGGTTCCCTTTCTGATTTAGCAGAGCCATCGAACACAATTCTCAGTTTTGTTGTCTCGCTATCTTTTCTCACGACACTGAAATGACTCAAATAATGCACCGTGTTATTTTTGGTAAAGGCCTTTGTCTGCTCAGTTTTTGGCACAACTTCCAAAATTCCTGAATTCAGTTGATCATTAATTATATTGTCGTACTCATTCAGAACGCCAGAATCCTTTTGTACGCGGTTCCACAAAGAGTTTAACCTACCTAAATCCAGCGAATAATTATTGGATAAAGGCTCAGGCTCCGACTGTTTCCAGGGGAGTCCCACTTCGTATCTGCGACCATCATGATTTACTTCTCCGAGAATTTTTGATTCAATTTCGTCGCCTTCGTGAATTCCGATTGATTCCGCAATTATCTCATTTTCAAGTTTTCCAGGCTTAGCGTAACCTTCGATAATCAAATTTGACACTGAAACATTTACGTTCACATGATCGTGCGGTACCTTGACTGGTCCAGAAAGCAACCAGCCAAATTTACTACTCACGGCTGTAGGGCATTTGTCCTCTCTAATAATATCTCCAGTGACCACTTCAAAATACATGTCGGAACCAATCAACATATCAACAGAATCACTATCATTGTCAGAATCAAAATGATCAGCTAATTGGAGACTTTCCAAATGGGGATAATCTTTAAGATCTACCCTTGATGGCAATGCAGAACAAAGTTTAGGGAAACTGAGAGCATTAAGTTGAATTCTTTCTCTGTTTACCCCCTTCAACTCTAATTTCACTACTTGACATACATTCTTTGAAAAGCCATCCCCACCAAACGTGTTCAAATGAACAGTTTCCCTTTCAATAGGTTTTAACCCTAATCTCTTTTGTAGGTTTTCAGTCATGTAGGTACGCTGACTTCCATTGTCTAATTCTCTCGCTTCAACCTCCGTACGCAATGTCTCTAAGAGTTCTCTCAGTGACCAAATTTCTCTCGATGTTACTCTTGCAAGCTGCACTCTTACTTCATATGGTAATTTTGCCATAATAATTGGAACCAACATACATCCACTGTATGCTAACTCAACTCCTAAACTCTCAATTCCTCTTACGTGCGCTGAGATTTTGTCGTAAACATAACGCAAGTGGATCGATTTATCCCCATTGGTACATGGTTTCAGCTTATATATTTCCTCCACATGGGCCGTAATAATCATCTGTGGCCTTCCATATCGTTTCTTGAGTGTTTCTTTCGCTGACTCGTAATTATCTTCGGTTGTCAATAGACCGTCAATGTTTCGGGCGGCTGCCCCTTCGAGATAATATTGCAAATAATTAAACTTTTCGACGGTCGGTATGTCTTCATTTCTGTCTATCGCTGTTTCAAAACGATCCCAAAATTGTGGAAATTTTAGAATATCGCCATTGAATTTTTTGCAAATCCAACTTCGGTAATCTTGATCGACTTCTCTTGTCACTACTTGACGAAGTAAAACTCGTGTTCGTTCGATCCACTTCACTTGCTTCGTTTGTCGCAATTTTCAACTTTCTCTCAATCTTCGTCATCAATTCGGTGAGCTTAAAACTTATTACTTCCGCTTCGTCGACTTCTTTTTCGATATCAGCAACATCACAAGTTTGTAATATATCTCCATCGACAATGCTCAATGTATTCGATTTCTGTTCGATTTGTGTCTTTAGAATCTGCAATCGTTGCAACTGGCTTTCATCTGTCCTTGCATTCTCGGTTATCGCATTCGCTTCGTTCATGTATCGAGTTAGGCCCCCACGATGTGACTTTCGTGTGGCCTTCAAACGGGCCAGTTTTTCTTGCTCAGCCATTCCTTCAGATCTTCTGGTTTGTAGGTCCCTCACTGGGCGCCATTATATCGTGGCGGCTAATCTCATGACCTTCGTTAGGCCTAAAAATTTACCGATTCTAATTGTTGACCTACTCGTGCTGAAGGCTCGTGCTAACTACAACTACAACAACTCCGAAATACACCTAACAACGAACGTGATAATGTCAATCAAGGTTCAAAAATGTCAATCAACATAACGGGTAGTACCCAACAACATGAACAACGAAATTAGTTAATAGTCACGACAAAATTTTCCTTTCATTTTCATTTCATTTTTCATTATTTTTACACGGTGGCCCCGTCAATCGAGAGGATTGCTTTACAGGGGGCCGTGCCAAACTTTACAATATTACTAAAAATTACTAACAAATTACCTATATTTACAATCTAAAATAAAAAAATAAAATAAATGAAAAACAATGGAGTTAGCCTGAGAGAGGCAAATTACTTTTCAGCATACTTTTAAAAATGCTAAGAGAGGGTGCTTGTTTGACATCCAAAGGCAATTCATTCCAAGTCTTTGCACCCCGGAAAGATATCGCTTTCTGCCCATTGCAAGTTTTCATCCTTGGAACAAGGACATCGGCAATGGCATTCCGCAAATTCATACTGATATCACGCGCAGAGTTTTTCTTGAAAAGGTTTGAAAGATAGCCGGGTGCAAGACCTGACAATGCTTTGTATGTAATAGTAGCTGTCTCGCATTTTATCATTTCCGTAACCGTTGGCCAATTTAGTTCCTTGATCAAATTTGAGGTGGATACATCATAGCTGCTATTGGTGACAATTCTTGCAGCTCGATTTTGCAATTTTTGTATGGTTTGCAATCTGGTTTCACTGCAGCCTCCCCAAACAGAACAGCAATAACGGAAATGTGGCTCTACGATGCCATGATACATTTTGATTAAGGTATCCTTAGGTACGAATTTTTTGGCATATTTCAAAAATCCTAGAGCACGAGACAGTTTGCTACATAATAATTTCGTGTTCCGATCCCAAACGAGGCTATCATCAAGTTGGACTCCTAAATATTTTACATTTTTAACGATGTCAATTTCAGCGCCATCAATAACAAATGATGGGGTCTCTACTTTATTGTCAGCAATCTTTTTTAGGTTTGGTCGAGAACCTACAACCATCGCCTGTGTCTTTACGACATTTAGTGACAGTTTGTTCCCTTGTAACCATTCCTTTAGCCGATCGAGATCACTATTCAGTGTGTCATTCAACTCGTTGATATTTTTCGCAGAATGTGAAATACTTGTGTCATCAGCATACATTGTCACATTGCATTTACGGAGAGACATAGGGAGATCGTTAATATAAATTAGAAAAAGGAGTGGACCAAGACATGAACCCTGTGGCACTCCGCAATCAACCTTTTGTAAACTTGAGGATGTGCCATTGACCTTGCAGAATTGACGTCGGTTTTGCAGATAGGACTTAAACCAAGAATGCTCATGACCATCTATGCCATATTTTTTTAGTTTCGCAAGTAAAATTTGATGATCAACGGTATCAAAAGCTTTTTTTAGGTCGATAAATACCATCGCAGTGTATTTCCCGTTATCCATATTTACATACCAATCGTCAGTGCTATTTAATAAACAAGTAACCACAGAGTGCAAAGACCTGAAGCCAGACTGGTGCGAGAAAAGGAGCTAAATAAAAATTTACATTTTTGGGCAAATTACAGCCCCAACCAGACATCTAATGCTAGACAGGCCACAGTCATCGCTTTTTTTTTTTTTTTTTGTAGCATTGTTTGTAGCATCTATGTAAAATTGTATGCAGTTTAGCATTTTTTTTTAAACAATGCCATGGGGTAGACATAGACTTTTGCTCCTCGTGGCATCGTCCTTGTAGTATTGTAAAGTAGTTTGTAGGTAAAGTAGTCTGTAACATTTATTGTAAAATTTTAATTGAATACATAAAAAAAAAAAAAAAAAAAAAAAAAAAGGAGCTTGTTTCTATCCAAGTATTCGTAAACCTGGTTGTAAACAAGCTTTTCGAATACTCTAGACAAGAAAGGGAGCACCGATATTGGTCTGTAGTTAGAGCGATCATCTTTTTGCCCACTTTTGAATATAGGGGCAACTCTCGCAACCTTCCATGAATTGGGAAAGCTCCCAGTTGCTAGAGATAGATTGAAAATGTCGCAAAGGGACTCAGCTATGACCGGAAGACCAGCTTTCAGAAAGAAATTAGCAATACCATCAGTACCAAATCCCATCGATGATTTGAATTTGCCTAGAGCCTTTTCAACCTGCTGAATACCTATCGGCTGGAAATGAAACTGGGATTTCTTTTCGTTAACTGAATATTCATTTTCTAAAAGAGGATTTTTCTTGTGCGGTATTTTGCTGCTGAGTTTATTGCCAACATTGCAGAAAAATTCATTCATTGATTCTGCGATACCTTTACCACCTACGACTGTATTTCCATCAATACTGAGAGATGAGATATTTGTGGTCTTAGATTTTTTGTTTATAACCTGGTTAATAACTTTCCATGTACTTTTAAGATCACCCTGATAAGAGGTAATCTTATTTGTAAAAAACTCACGTTTCAAGTCAAGGTTTAATTTATTGACCTTGTTTCTCAACTGCCTATATGCCTGCTGTAGAATTTCAGATTTAGAACGCACGGCTTGCTTATGAAGCTTATCGTGACTGGCAGACAATTTCCGAAACTCTTTTGTGAGCCAAGGGGAAAATCTTTCGTACTCCCGTTTATTGCGCATAGGAGCATGCTTCTCTAAAATAAGTGAAAATATATTGGACCAATGTTCAACGACGACATTAATGTCGTCAGTATTGGAAACAATACCCTTCCAATCCACTGAAAGCAAGTCATTCAAAAATTCAGTTTTGTCAAAATTTTTCATACTCCTTGTTGAAATACTCTTATGCTGCTTCTTTAGAGAACCACGAAATTTTCTGACACCATAGGCCAAATAATGGTCGCTCAGGCCAATATGGTGAACGCCAATATACTACAATATTTGATTTGTTTGTAGTAGCAACATGATCTATTAGGGTAGAGGATGTAGTAGTTTCTCTAGTGGCAGTCTCTATCAGCTGGTGAAAACCGAAAAGATTATACATTTGTAATAATCGATTTGAGTGCGATAGGAGATTGATGTCCTTGCTAAGTTGCGAAGAAGAATAGTTAGGCAAGATGTCACAATTAGTGTCACCCAAAATGATGATCTCTTTCCCTTCCTTGTCAAGAAACTGCAAGGTAGAAATGATAGCCGGCTTTAGAAAAAATCGGCGAAAAGCATATCCCAAAACGTAAAAATCGGCGAAAAGCATACCCCTAAACGTAAAAATTCGTCAAAAACAATGAAATAACACGTTTGACAATCAGCTTTAGAAAAATTGCCTTCTTTTGATACGGCGTTAGAAAAAGG
The DNA here is from genome assembly GCA_039566865.1 of Aurelia coerulea. Classification (NCBI taxonomy): domain Eukaryota; kingdom Metazoa; phylum Cnidaria; class Scyphozoa; order Semaeostomeae; family Ulmaridae; genus Aurelia; species Aurelia coerulea. Next base: position 13,353,469 of record CM076960.1, on the reverse strand, counting down.
AGGCGAAAACGATACCCGGAAAGGAGTGCACATGGCGTCAGCAAAATATACTAAGTACCCCCCCCCCCGGCCGGGGAATCAAACTGACGAGTGTGCGACGAAACGCGTTTTGTGGTTACTCAACGTTGCCTTTATTGCAGCTATTAACTTTTAAGTTGTAACATACAATACTTGATAGCTATATTGAAAGCTAATTAAAGCCAACTATCTATAACTAGAAAGTTAAGCCATTGCTTCGCTCGCGCTTCAACATTCCTAGCTTCTGCGGAGAGCTTTTTAACAATAACTAATCATTCACCATAAATGTACAGTAACAGACTCTATAGGAGATGGACACCTCGTAATGAACGAGTGCAGTTGTGGGTAGAATGCCAAAACTTCTTGCTATGTACCCATAAAAATTCTACAGCACAAGTTTGCGAAATCTCTTAGGTAGCTCATGTCCATGTAATGTCTCGTTCAACTCCTGCCCTGACCACCCCCCCCCCGGACACCCCCGGGCATTTGCTCACAAAATATTCCCGGCCCCCGGGCATTTGAACGTCAATTTTTGCCTGGCCCCCGGGCATTTGAGTGGCATTTGACAAAAACAGGAGCTTTTTTTATACAGTAACTGGGAACATGGCATTTTCTCAGTGCCCGGCCCCCGGGCATTCGCCACATAAAATTTGCCCGGCCCCCGGGCATTTGCGCAGGTAGTTTTTGTTGACCCCCGGGCTGGCCGGGGGGGGGGGATGGTCAGGGTAGGAATTGAACGAGACATAAATGGCAAGAATATTTGGTGAAAGGACTCCTGAGCAGCTTGATTATATATAATACCCTCTTCTATTTTGTAAAATCAATGTTATGCTGATAAGTTGATTAAAAAAGCAGCAAAATTGTCTTGCTACATTGCGCGTCCGAACTGTTTGTGATTCTAACGTCAGTCCTAACGTGTCTACTTAAAAGCACATATGACTGGTATTTAAATATTGACAAGGGGAAGTACACTGCTGCCGTCTTTATCGATCTCAAAAAAGTTTTTGATACTGTGGACCATGATATCCTTTTGGACAAACTGAACTACTATGGCGTCAAGGGTAAAGAATTGAGCTGGTTTCGGTCTTATCTTTTCAATAGGAAGCAATTCTGTAGAGTGAATGGTCATTCATCTTCAACTGAAGGGGTAGATTGTGGAGTTCCCCAGGGCTCCTGCCTAGGACCCCTACTCTTTCTAGTTTATGTAAATGACCTCCCCTACTGTTTAAAGACTTCTGACGTGGCAATGTATGCTGACGACACCACTATCTATTACTCCTCTCCTTCTATTGACGATATCAATGCTGCAATCAATGCTGACCTTGAAGCTCTTAGATGTTGGCTTGAGGGCAACAAGCTATCGCTTAATGTCGTAAAAACTCAAGGGATGATAATAGGTAGCAGGTGCAAGCTTCACAGTATAGACTTGCCCAGTTCTTCCAAAGCTGACCTTAACATTGGTAATGAGGTGATTACCATGGTCAACAATACCAAGTATCTTGGTTTGTAGGTTGACGATCAACTTAAATGGTCCGCTCACTTGTCCTCTACAATCAAGAAAGTCTCTAGAGGTATCGGTATGTTGAAGTATTCTAAACGATACCTACCTAAGGAAAACCTCATTATGCTGTATAGAAGTCTCGTTGAACCCTATTTTAGGTATTGTTGCCCTGTCTGGGGATCTTGCGGTGCATCAGCCCTCGATAAGTTGCAAAAACTTCAAAATCGAGCCGCCAGGATAGTCACAAACAGCCCCTATGACACTTCAGCTCTGCCTTTAATAAGGAATCTCGGTTGGCTTACTATTAGAGAACTGATCGATTTTGAGACTAGCAAGATGGTCTATAAATCTCTTAACGCCCTTGCCCCTGATTACTTGAGAAACATATTTCAAAGTGTATCCGAAGCTACTAACCGTCAGCTGAGGAACTCTAAAACGGGCCTTAGATTACCATTACTAAGAACATCAACTGGTCAGAAATCGTTTGCTTACAGAGGGGCAAAGGTCTGGAGTGACCTAGATAGTGGTGTCAAGGCATCCTCATCGCTCCACACTTTTCGAAGAAAATATAAAGCCAAACTATGACTCTTCTCGTTTTTCTTTCTTTTTTTTTTTTTTTGTGAACGATTTATTGTAAATAGGGGTTATTATATATTTATTTATTATCTAATTTTCAATATTACTTTAGCATGGCTCCCTGTAAAGCAGTATGTAAATATTGAGTGGATTACCATGGATAAAAAAGTTAAAATGAAATAAATGAAAAATGAAAAGGATTCACCTCAATTGTCTGTCAGCGTATGAACATTAACCATATCAAGTCTTGCGATGCTTAATTTCTTGTTAATCTTTGTTAAATTCTGGTATGTACGTTCATGTCATCTGACTCAAGAATTCCTTCAAAATGTGAAGGATTCTTCAAAATTCTTAAGATTTCTGAGAATTCTTGAGAATTTATGTCATAAATGTGCACAAGGCCCGTAATGTGAGCTTACACATTACATCATATTTGCCTATTCTTAGAATGACCCCAAAATAATTGTTTCATAATTGCAACAATGAAATAAAGATGAAAATAAGAATATTTTTTGAAAATGAATATCCGTTTCTCTGTAATTACTGCTTAAGGCTAATTTCCAGTCAGTAGAATTTTCTGAGCGGGCGGAACTTTAGACAATAAAAGGTCGCTCAGCCGTAACTTTCTATTCAATTCCAGAGCGACTTTTTCTCTCGCATACAATTGATATTCCGCCCGCTCGGAAAATTCTACTGACTGGAAATCAGCCTTGAAGCATCATTTCGTCCCTTACCTGTGCATATTTATTGCATCTAAATAGAAAGTGTATTTCGTCCTCAACATCTTGTGAGTCGCAGTGTTTGCACAATCTTTTATCAAGGCTTAGATTTGTGTGTCTTCCTGTATCGACGTGTAGATCATGATCCAAACACCATATTTTTGACAGAACCTTCCGTTTTTGGAAATCTGGTATCTCGCTCAGGTATCCCTCCATTCCTATATCGAGAACCCCCGGGGGGGGTACTTTACTTTCAATTGTGCGGGGGGTGCACTCCAAGAAAAAAAATTTTCACCCGGCTTTAGAAATTTTCCCTCGAAATGATAGCCGGCTTTAGAAAAAATCGGCGAAAAGCATACCCCAAAACGTAAAAATCGGCGAAAATTATAACTTCGTTGAAAAAACAATGAAATAGCACTTGACAACCGGCTTTAGAAAAATTGCCTTCTTTTGATACCCGGCGTTAGAAAAAAGGGAAATTAAAAGAGAATCATTAATTCGTTGTCTTTCCCTTATGACTTGTGCAAGCCCATGTTAATTGCTGAGCTCATAAATTGAAGTAAATTGAGTTCTGAGGAATTTTCGATTTCGAAAAGTATCTTCGACGGAAGCAAATTTCAAGAGGCATCAATCACATTCCTGTAAATACTGGAGCTATTTGCAGAAATGTTTTGATTTTCCAGGAATTGGCAACAATTCCGTAAACACCCTTTTGCTTTTCAAATTTCGTAGGTATTTCGACAGGGCATATCACTCGTGTTCCAAGTAGCTTTTGTCTTTCAAAATCCCTTGATACGTCATAACATGCAGCATTACGAGGCCAGCCCGTCTGGTCGGGATAGTTTTCACTCATATAAACACAAACTAAAATCATCCCGCCTAGACGAGCCAGCCCGGTCAGGCGGGCTGGCTCGCCTCATATAAACAGGCCCTCAGTGTGATTTGTTGCATATATTACAGTCAGGCCTCTACACTAAAGAAGCAGCGATCAGAGGTCAATTCGAAGTTAAGAAACTCTTTCAATCCTACTAATGAGTTGAAAAGTGTTTTAGACATGAAACGTATCACCAACTCAAGTAATACCAAAGGGAACATATTTGTTTCCCTGTAATCCTCTCTCGCATTCTCTGAGCTCGAAAGTAAATCCCTTATTAGCGGTCTTCTGTGAATTAGAAACCCTCATTTAACTCCCTTGATTTTTTTAAAGGCTCTCTAAAAATCACGGCGTTTTAGCTGCGAAAGATGGAAATTTGAGGTTTTTTACCAAACTCGCAACTCGCATTTACTAACTCGCAACTCGCAACTCTCAACTGGTAACTGACACTTTACCAATCCACTGATATTGAAACGGATGAACATTTTCTTCCTGGACCATTAACAAGCTTATTTGATCCGATAGCAATAAAGTTTGAATCACTGGGTAGCTTGTCAAAACAGCTTTAGCATGATTTTGAAGCAGTGGAGACAATAAATATACTAGGTATGGGGAAAAGTTGGAATCCAGAGCCATAAAATCCAGAGCCATGTCAGAGCCATAAAATATGTCCCTTTCTTGGGGCCTGGCATTGTGTCATGCAGTTGTCTTTTAGGGTACTTAGGTACTTAAAATTAGGGTACTTAAAATTAAGGTACTTAAATACGGTACTTACGGTAAAAAAAGGTACTTAAATAGGGTACTTAAAATTAAGTGTCCATTCAAGTACCAACATGAAATACAAGGAAAGAGTTCTACTCAAAACCATCTTCTTTCTACGAGTGTATGATTATCATTGCAGTTGGATGAAACAACATATACCTGTCATCGTCAGTATGTATTACCAGCTCCTTGACCATCTCGTAAAGGTCCTTTTTCAGCTCCTCAGAAAGTTTTTCAAACCTTGTTTGAATGAAGAAAGACACAACATCATTTGCAGTGGATGTGTTTTGCCTCTTGACAAACTGCGTCACATCAGTTGCATCTGATCCTTCCCTAGTAGTGAAGCTGATCAAATTCTTGACTAAAATCTCACAGATGGATTTTCTTGTGACACCCTCATCCGCGAGAGGATGTGAGAGATATTGCATGCTCTCCATCGCCCTGAAGAATAGCTCAGAATCTGCACCGGTTTCTGAATGCACTAAGATAACAACCTTTCCTTGAGCCTTCAAGAGTGAGATGGCCCTTAAAATTACCAGATCTATATTGTCCATGTGGTACAAACAATGACACATCAGGACCAAGTCGAATTTATGCTCAAGTTCGTAGTTCTCCGTAAAGTAGTTCTGGTCTACTGTGAGTTTGATGTTTTCCCAACTGGCCACTTTCTGCTTCAGTTGTTCACGATGATCTTCATTCGGTTCAACAGCATGAAAATACGAAACATTCAGGCCTTGCTTTGTGACAAGATCATTTTCAAAACATCCAGTTCCCGCTCCTATGCTCATTAAATCGATAGGCTTTCCCTTGAAACTCTCAACAACAGGCTTCATCATTTCCAGCATACATTCATACTGAGTTGTGTTGCTGCTAAAAGTCTTGAAAGCTGCAGTGTACTCTTCCTCCGTTAAAGGGGCAGTTGCACGTGCGCACCCGCGGGACACAGGGCAACAGTTTTGTCGAGTTGATTGGGCTAGGCAGCGCAAATTCTTTTGAAAAAGTTATGCCTTGGTCAAATCTGGTTGCATCGCCGCTACAGACGCTCCACGAAAGAAAAATCCTTAAGGAAATTGGTTAAGAGGGATGACTGCTTGAAGAAACGTTAATATTTTCAAGAATGGAGCCTTCACCTGCTGAAAGAAGGTGCACGGAATTGTCATTTGCAGCTTCCAAAAAACGACATTTGACCACAACAATTTGGCTGTCTAATCACAGGAGAAACGTGCTAAATTTGAAAATTATGGATACCTGGAAAGATGAAAAACGATGGCTGGTTCGTGAAGGACAGTGGCTTTGCTGCATATCTTCTCTCTCTTGCAATGGGACGGCGAAAAAGGTAACAGAAAGTTTTTATTTAGGCCAGCCTACCGAAGCCAATAATAGGCCGCACTTCAGGCCAAAAAACAAATAAGCAACGCACTTGTTGTTATTCTTGCCATATGAATGTGGTGTCATTGTAGCAACCTTACTCTAAAATATTATGATTTCAATTACCTTGTTTTTCCTGTGGTTAGCATTTATATGTGCATGCATGAAATTTGCTTATTGCAAGGTTGTGTGGAACATAACAAACTGCTCATACTGACATGGTTATTGATTTATGATCATTATTTGGCTTCCTGCGGCCAGTTATTGAAGGAAATTGTTCAAAATATTGAAATAGATTGAATTATTAGGAAATAGGATAACACAAACAGCATCCTTATCTCATAAACTTTATCTTTTCTTTTTTCCTTGCAGCATTGCATCACATATATCTAAGAAACCCCAGCAGAAAAGAAGAAAGCATACAGCTGAATGTGGTTAGTATATGGTATCCAAATTGCCTCACACACATATTTCTTATAGAAACTAAGAATTTGAGGCAATACTTTTGTATTGGCTCAAATTCTGAGCCAGTTTCTTAAAATTTTAAAAATAAAATTTGAGCCAGTTTCTTAAAATTATCAGATTTTTGGGCAATCTGAGAACTGAGTTTCTTATTTGCAGTTTCTTATGAGAAAAAATACTTGATAATCTGTGAAAATTTTACAAAGCACATAGTTTCTGTCAGACATATCAACTCCACACCTATACCTTGGCACCTTGCCCCAGGGATTAGGATTAGGATCAGGATAAACATCATATCAAGCTCAATATATATAGCAAAACAACATGAAATATAGAATCATTACAGATATAGACCAATTGATGTAAAAGAAGAATTGCTAAACAAATTTTTTTCATTGTTCTTGCAGGTATGTCAACATAAATACATGGCCCAAGCCCATTTCTTGGCAAATTTTGGGACTTGTCAGCTGCTGTGGATGATGATGCTACTTCAACCAGTGCTGCATCTCTGTCTTGAATGAGTGTTGTTATGTTCCAAGCTGCCTTTCCATTCTTTTACCACTTGAGAACCAAATATTTGAGAATGTTAGAGTCAAGATCAGCAATAAATTCCTAGAACATCAAATGAATCTAGTTAGAGAGCAACTGGCAAAACGATCTTGCCATGCATTGTTGACTATTGTTCAAAATTTTCTGTGTAAAGCGTGGTGAAGATTTTGGTGAAGAGATTTGGGAACTGATGATCCAACTGAAGTAATGAGTATGAAGGAAGCAAGATCATTCTTTCGGTCATGATTACAGGGGAGGTCAGGGGGTATCAATGATCATGGCCCAAGGCATCAATGCATTACACAAATAAATGTCTTGTTCATGTCCTACCCTAACCATTTTTTCTAAAATTTCTGGTACAAATGTCAAGGGGCAGGCCAAATATTTTTGGTGCATGCCTGGGGGCTGGGTACTGAGAACATGCTATATTCCCAGCAACAGCATGATTGGAAGCCCTGCTTTGTCAAATACCACACAAATGCCCCATGGCTGTGGCAAAATTTAGATTCAAATGCCTAGGGGCCAGGAAAATTTTGTGAGCAAATACCTGGGGGTGCCCTATGGTCAGGGTAGGAATAGAATCGGATATAATATGCATCACAAAAGCAATTTTCAACAGCCCTGACTCACTTGAGACACTATCTATGCAGACTTTTATTGATATTGTACTCAGAAACACCATATTAGATACATCAATGAGTTTGTTTTAGATAAATCAAAATGACTTTGTTTTCATGTTGGTCCTCCTCACCTTGTGTCACGATATCAGCAGATGGCTTCTGAGAAATGGCCAAATGCTTTTGGTTCATTTATGATATGCTTGTAAATAGAAACCAAAAAGATATGAGTGTATGAAAAATCAATTTAAGAAGAATGGAAAAATTTGACTTATAAGCTTTTGGCCATGTATACTGAGCTACAAATCTATGCATTATAATCAAGACAAATATGAATGAAAGTGACTCAAAAATTCATTTTTAGAATAATGGAATGATGCAACTGATCCTAGTTCCTAGAGAAATCTATGCCTGAATATGTATTCATATAACTTTGTGTACTTACTTTGTTTTTGCTATGGGTTTTGCAAGGCTTGTCTGAGCTCGTGCCACAGGAGCAATGTTTGCTGCCGATTCTGCCATCAGTTTTACAGCTGCATTCTTTCCTTTTTATAGTTGCCTTTGTCACAAGTTGTCCCCTGCATTGATATGGAGGATATGCACCCTGCAACAAACAAGAGAGGATGCATGCCGTAAAAGCTCTATTAACCCCCAGGGGGGCTTATTTAATTTTGGACACTCCAGAAGGGGGCTTCAAAGAAAGAGGATTATTAGAGGGGAGCTTATTAACAAAATCAAATGACAAGGATATATATGATAGCTTTTTAGTTCTTTTATAGCATACTTTGCGGATGTACATACAATTTTACGAGTCAAATACATAAATTCAACACAGTTTATCTCAAACCATGTCAAAATCACCAAATCAACATGCCAAATTTATTTAGGTCAATTGAATGAAAAAACTTTGGCAACCATTGGAATGTAATATAAGTGGGGGGGGGGGCTTAATAGAGAGGGAGGCTTATTTAAAATATTGGCTCAGAGGGGAGGGGTTTATTAGAGCTTTTACGGTAATATGCCCATAAATTCCTGCAAGTCTTTGCTAAATATTTAGGCCCTTAGGCCAACAACCTCATCATAAAAGCGGTCAGCTTATATTACAACTGTAATAACTTTTCGATAAGAATTTGTACTTACCACTGTTAGTCCAAGTTTTCCTCTCACGAATAAAAGCTGCTACTTCCAACCTCTGCAGCTGCATTAATGGGAGAATGCAAACTTTCTTTGAGGCCATTTTACGTAATTTGTTTTCTGGACGAATGATAGGATAGGATTACGTAATGACGTGTTATGTGGTGAATGCTTGAGTTTATTGTGTTCACTGATGGCTATCTGTAAAACATGGAGTGTAGAATGATGGAATGGAATGATGGAATAGAATAATGGAAAAGAATGATGGCATGGAATGATGGAATGGAATGGTATAGATGGAATGGTAGATATGGAATAGCCAAACTACTGGTCGCTTTGGAGAAAAAAATTACATCAATGTGTTCCTCAAGATCTTCTTAGTTTATTTTGCATATGTTTTGTTGAAAGTCTCATGAAATTCCCTTAAATTTCGACTGAAACAACAAGCATGATAACAGACTGTGTGGGCAGACATCAGTTAAGTCGTTTAATTGATGTGAGTTGTAGGGAAAAAATCTGTAAAACATGGAGTGATGGAATGGAATGGAATGGTCGACATGGAATAGCCAAACTATTGGTCGGTTTTGAAAAAGAATTACACCAATGTGTTCCTCTCGATCTCTGCAGTTCATTTTGCGCATATTTTCTTGAAAATATGCTGGAATTCCTTCAGATTTCAACTGAAACAAAATTTGATCCATGTTAGGCTGGCGTGCACAGAGCTGTGGAATGTTGAGGAGTGACAGGGATCAATGACAGTTTTAATCCTTACGTCGTAATGGCGCCAAGATTATTTTTATCATAACGGGGGTTCGTAAGAAACTTTAGACAACAGGAAATTGAGTTACTGCTGCCCTCATGCACTCACTTACTCACTATTGTTTGAAAACAATGCCCAGTTGTTCATCATTTGCACAGGTTATGGTATTGTTTAGATTTCATTTCGTGTTGTGCAACTGTGAACTGAACTGCGTCGATTTTTCAAAAACTTTCCTGCTATGCTTCACCACGTTGTGACTTCCGTCGAAGAATCCATAGTTTTATGCTGCTAGCATTTTTTGTCTGTGCAGCAGGCTTCACCATGGTGGGTTTTACATACACGATTGTCATTTAGAGCATGAACACTGCCTTCAAAATGCTATGAAAAGGGATAACATTAACGCAGAGTGTACCACAGATTGTTTTATCTTACTGGTTACGTTGGATGCGCTGTTTGAAAAACAGAATGATTCTGAAAAATAGTGCAAATTTGATAAACTCCAAGAAACTTTCAGTAGCAAGGGCAAGAAGCTCTTTGAGCTAGCCTGTGTTCCAGACTCCAGAAAAATAAATTATATTTTCGTAATGGTCTGGAAAACAGGCTATTTTGAGCCCCCAAGTGCTTATTACTCAATTTTGGAGACTCCAGAGGGGGCTTTAAGAGAGAGGAGGCTTGTCAGCTTGAGAGAGGGTTTATTCTCAAATGAAAAGGATATAAATGAAAGCATTTTAGCTCTTTTATCCCCTATCTTGAGGAATGACATACAGTATTACCGAGTCAAATGAACAAATTCGACATATTTATTATCCCAAGCAGTATCAAAATAGCATATGAGTCAAATCTTTCAATAGGGCACAGGGAAACCCGCAAATCTTCCAATTTCACGCTTATAAGCCAATGATGTCGTCGTATTCCGATCACATGACTGAATATAAGGCTTTCGAGATAAATTTTCGAGTACCTTCACGAAAATAAAAATGGATATTCGAGTAATAAAGATACAGAGCTGGTTTTACCACGAATCGATTCGAGAGGCCTCACTCCACATTTGTTTTTCTGCATTTGGTTCAAATCTCGTCAGGGATCGGCGTTACATCGACTTTCATTTCTTCGAAAATTCGCCTATGTTCAAGAATTCTTCAGGAACGCTACAAATAAGATATAGCTTTCAAAATTTCACATGTTACGTGAATTATGTCCAGGAATAACATGAAAATATTTGTTTGTGTGATTTTCGAAAATCCTAGACGAATTAAAGCTATTTGCTGCGAAGAAAGCTAATGGGCCTACCTTCACCCGCAGCAAAATCCCAGTAATCGGCATTAAATCACTCTTTTTCGCAATAATAACCAGCGGATACATTAACGAATAACTTCATCACAAATCCAATTTCTTTCCACCATTTTATCATCGATAATTTCGATAAAATGTGACAAGACTTTACAGCCTCTGCAGCAAACCGTCCAACTACCGTCGATTCAAAGTTTTCTTATTGCAAACACGTTGGAAGTCTTGCAAGACTTGCATAAAACAAAAGGTTTTGCATGACTTATGTCTCCCATATGACACAGGAAAATGACACCTTTGAGAATAGATTGCACACTCCTGGGGGAATTCTATCCTAGCAAAATAAAGAGAAATTAAAACATTTCTCAAAGATTGCAAATTTCTTTGTCACATCGGAAAAGTACATAATTTGTGTAAAGAAATTTCCCCTGCAATCTATTCTCAAAGGTGTGCAATCTATTATCAAAGGTAACAATTTGCTGTGTCATATGGGAGACCTGAGCCTTGCACAACCTTTTGTTTTATGCAAGATTTCCTGGTGTTTGCAACAAGAAAACTTTGAATCGACGGTAGTTGGACGGTTTACTGCAGAGGCTGTAAAGTCTTGTCACATTTTATCGAAATTATCGATGATAAAATGGTGGAAAGAAATTGGATTTGTGGTGAAGTTATTCGTTAATGTATCCGCTGATTATTATTGCAAAAAAGAGTGATTTAATGCCGATTACTGGGATTTTGCCGCGGGTGAAGGTAGGCCCATTAGCTTTCTTCGCAGCAAATAGCTTTAATTCGTCTAGGATTTTCGAAAATCACACAAATAAATATTTTCATGTTATTCCTGGACATAATTCACGTAACATGTGAAATCTTAAAAGCTATATCTTATTTGTAGCGTTCCTGAAGAATTCTTGAACATAGGCCAATTTTCGAAGGAATGAAAGTCGATGTAACGCCGATCCCTGACGAGATTTGAACCAAATGCAGAAAAACAAATGTGGAGTGAGGCCTCTCGAATCGATTTTCAACGCAAGATAAGGCTCACATCCTTACTGGTTGCCAGAGCATGCGGAAATCATCCAATTTCATGCTTGTCAGCCAATGAGATCACCGCTTTCTAGCCCCTGGAGACAAAATCGGTCGTTTGAGGTAAAGTTTCTAGTACCCTCACTAAAACTGAAATGGATGCTAGAATACTTCAGTTATTCGCAATTTTTTTTAATGAATCAGTTGTGGGGATGTCCGTCCAGAGTTGTTTACATGTTTAGGCACATAGCTCGTTTGGGGCCGGAGCTGCGTTCATTTTCCGGTCGAAGAATATTGACCTTCGTTGAAATATCTATAGAAATCGCTACAAATGAGATATACAGATAAGAATTTCAGCAATTATGCATACTGACCTCAGCAATAACCCAAACTCCTTTACTGCTATCATATCTCAAAATCGGAGGCAATTTCTAATGATTTCTGGTAGAGATATCATTTGGGCCTAAGCTTGTCCTCGCTTAAAACTCATTCCATTGTACTTAAAAAGTAATGGTAAAATTCTAGAGCTGAATAATGCACTTACCCATGACTCAGGCACCAGTTTGACTTCGTTTGCCTTTTTTACATTAGCAAATTTTTATAAGAAACGACCAGTTGTGGGTGAATTGCAAAAACTTTCCTCGGTCCATATTCTTATCTGCACAGTCTATCCGCTTCAAACAACAAACAGTGAATTTTGTATCATAAAAGTCTTGCATCACAAAACATTCCTATAGAACGATTACATGCGCCTTAGCGAGGCACTCGTGAATTGTTTTCACGCATTTGGTTCAATCAGTCAATGCAAACAAACAAAAGTGCAAAACCGGGTATCTTTTTTAGCGAACCCAAAACAATGTTTTGTTCTTTTTATGTTTTGCATTGATTGAAATAAGAACGAAATGCGTGAATACAATTCACGAGTGCCTCGCTAAAGCGCATGGAATCGTTCAAAAGGAATGTTCTGTGATGCAAGACTTTTATGATACAATGTCAAAGTTCACTATTTGTTGTTTGAAGCGGAGAATCTGTGTAGAGAAAAATATGGACCGAGGAAAGTTTTTGCAATTCGCCCACAACTGGTCGTTTCTTACAAAAATTTGGCAAATTAAAGAAGGCAAACGAAGTCGATCTGGTGTCTGAGTCATGGGTAAGCGCATTATCTAGCTCAAGAACTTTACCATTACTTTTTAAGTGCAATGGAATGAGATTTAAGCGAGGACAAGCTTAGGCCCAAATGATGTCTCTACCAGAAATCGTTAGAAATTGCCTCCAATTTTGAGATCTGATAGCAGTGAAAGAGTTTCGGTTATTGCTGAGGTCAGTATGCGTAATCGCTGAAATTCTTATCTGTATATCTCATTTGTAGCGATTTCTATAGATATTTCAACGAAGGTCAATATTCTTCGATCGGAAAATGAACGCAGCTCCGGCCCCAAACGAGCTGTGTGCCTAAACATGTAAACAACTCTGGACGGACATCCCCACAACTGATTTATTAAAAAAAATTGCAAATAACTGAAGTATTTTAGCATCCATTTCAGTTTTAGTGAGGGTACTAGAAAATGTACCTCAAACGACCCGATTTTGTCTCCAGGGGCTAGAAAGCGGTGATCTCATTGGCTGACAAGCATGAAATTGGATGATTTCCGCATGCTCTGACAACCAGTAAGGATTTGAGTCTTATCTTGGTGCATCAGCCCTTAACTGCCTGGAAAAATATTACTTTTAAGGTCGTAACAAAGTAAGGACTATGATAAAAAGTGCATTTTGACAATTACCGTTGATAACGGAATACCTGGTTACCATGGAAACGAGGTATCATGCAGATTGTTACAAAAGCAAAAGAAAATCAGTTGAGGAAAGGAAAGTTTCAAGACAAGTAAAGCGAGGTGCATTTAAGAAGCAAGAATCGTGATCGAAATAGTATTTTTCTTATTATGAATGATAAGTGAATACGTGGTTGCCATGAAAACGAGGTATTATCCATATTTGTACACAAGTGAAAGAAAAATCAATGTAGAACAGGAAAATTTCACGATAAGTAAACCGAGTAACATTTAAAAAGCAAGAAATGTGATTGAAAGTGCATTTTTGGTGTTACCCTCGATAAATGAATACCTAGTTACCATAGAAACCAGTCATTATCTAATTATTAGAAACGAAAAAGAAAGATTTATTCGGCAAAAGATATAGTTTGAAAGTATGTTCTGCAAGACCCATTGAAGAAGCAAGAAAATTGTACCATAAGGGCATTTCTATTGCTTTAAAAATTTGAATATGGTTGTCATACCCTGTGTGAGACTTTGAATGTACAGCACTAATCGAGAGAGAATCCCCCCCCCCCCCCCCCCCTTCAATATAAAACTAAAGAAACCGTTTTGCTAAAAACGAAACGGAAACCAGAATAGCCTAAACGGCTTTGGTTGGCTACAGCGATATGAATTTAGCTTTAACCAATAGCTAATCACTCGTAAAATGTTCCTCGATAATGAACTTGAGCATAGGTACCTCATTTGTTGGCATTTTTACTTTAAGAGCAGAGATATTGATCTTGAAAGCTCAAGTTTGCATCCAGCCCCAAACCTGAGCTTTTGTGTTTTGGCCAAGCAAATTGTTGAGGCATTTCGATTAAATTATATTCTGTTTCCTAAAAGTTATCCATTGTCCCTTTAAAGCGTCAGTAACAACAAACGAGGTAAATATATTCATAACTATCGAAGAACATTTTGAGAAAGATAAGATATTGATTAAAGCTAAATTCACATCGCTGGAGCCCACCAAAGCTGTATATGTCCTTCTGAGACACCGGGTATAGAAAAACCAATGTATAAATATATGGAAGCCACTTCAGCCTCTGTTACAGAAAATCAGAGGTTCTTTTTTCCGCAGCTTCTTACTGTACACATGTCATGACAATTTAAGCAAGACTGAATTATGTTTTTGCCGCTGACCGACAGGACCTTGCGCCCCCGCATTTAGTTGGAATCTGTGAATCTGGAAAGTTGCCAGGAAAAACAAACAATAGACTTTCGAAGATTCCTGACTCCTGGGAATTGGCCTATTGTCTTCGGTACTTGGCGAAATGCACAGGTTGGAAGTTAAAGATTACTTGGACGAGAGCTGAAGTTAATCAAACATTTTAAAGGGCTCCAAACACGTGGAATAGATATCGTGGTGATTGTCACAAAAGACGAAGAATTCAAGGATTTAATGTTTTGTAAAATACTCCAAAACTGGCCGCAGCCTTTTCACCATCATCTCTGAAATCTTTCTCCAAGATCTGAGCAACATTTTGAGCCAGGTGAGCTATTCGGGAAAATAGGGGATCATACTTCAATTTTTTATCGAAGTACCGGTGATCTTCACATGGTTATCGGCCTAAGTATTTTGGTCTGCCAAAGTAAACCCTCCTAGTGTTCAAAATCCTTGAAATAAACAAGCAGTCAAACTATTTTTGAAGAGGTAGATACTTTGTTGTTTATTTCATTGAATTGCAAGCCTATTTGAATCTTCTGAGCCTCACAGGCCAAGAAATTTCAAGGTTACTAGATTTTGGTTCAAAAATAGTGAGGAAAAATTGATCGAATTTCTATGTAATTTGCAAAACATCTGGCCGCAGCCTTTTCAGGAAACTTTTTGTATTGATCGAAATTTTATTTGGCTGTCAGAAAATCGTATCGGTACCGCCGGGAAAATAGGGGATGACATTGTAACAATTAGATATCTACGTGTTGGTTTTATGCTGATTTCCCAGCCAGCCATCTTTGTTTGTTTACAATCTAGCAGCCGCAAACAATGGAGAGCAACGACAACAGCTCAAGGTGAAGTCAAAATTATACCCCCGTCCTTAGCCTATGTTAGTATTGATTACTTGATGTTTGGTTTGATGTACCAGGGGGTCAGTTTATGATAGATTGGGCCAAGATTCTCGTTGTTTTGAAGTATATCGCAAATTTCTTGTGACATCGATTTCATGGTTGTATTCCCTTTATGGCAAATTGGTCGTTGAGCAAAGCTAATTTTTTACATTTTACAGAACAATTTTTACTTCAAGGTAAGCATGACTGCGTTCAGAAAATATTACTCGCTCATCGATGTTACTCGCAGTGACACACGTCGGGCGGGAAGTTTTAGTCCATCGAAGGGTTAGTTGAGAGAGCAGAAACTCCAGGCTTTGCAAGAGATTTTTATTGCCCAGAATGAAATAGTTTGATTTCTTTACAACACTGGCTTGCGATTAATAAACTGGGTAAAACTCCGCTGGTTCCTTGTGTGTGTAACTGTCTTGTTTTTGTTTTGGGATGTTCTCCGTATTTCAGGTATTTCAGTTTAAGCTCTTTCCATGTGACCTTCACCTATGCTCGTTGTTGTTGCTGTTATGGTTTCAGCTGTGGTCAGTTCTAGAATTGAGGAAAGGAGCGTTTGTAATAATTCTGATTTCCCCATTGCCTCGGTTTCGAGGGATATCTGCGCGCGCATAAAAAACATAATTCAGTCTTGCTGACAATTTATGAAAATTATTGCCAAGAATAAATTACGCTTTCAGATATGATAAATGGATGTCGTAAAATTTAAGATAAAACAGCTCAATGAAATATTTGCTCTTAAATATTTATGGGTGACTGCCTGTTTGGCAACAGTTCACTGAGAACTGGCAACTGTCATAAGGTTTTTGAATTGTTTTATTGAAGATAATTCAATTATCGCTAGGCAGTTATTCCAATGGTCAACTATTCGCTGAAAGTAGAGGTACTTTCGTATATTGAGGTGGCTTCTAGATTTGAACAGTTTCAGGTTATGTCCTCTGGGCTTCAAACTGTTCATTTTGAAAAATAGCGATGAGGTTGTGTGCCCTAATAAGATTTTGTTAGTAAAAAAGTTAGAATCATACCACCACACTTTCTTCAGAGATTTTGTCTGGGTTTGCTGTGCTGCTAATTTTCTATATTTTGGATAGAAAAGAAACAGAAGAAACAGGCCACGGCCACTAGTAAAGTGACTTTACGGTGGTGACTTGAGTCTTACACATTTATGGCATTGATTTTCGTAGCCTGTAAGCTTATAAAGTTAAATTCAAATACATTGCCTTTACCTATATTTGCCAACGAAAAATATCTTTTTACTCAAAGCTACCCAAAGTTGTTGACCGCTCAATGACAAT
Organism: Aurelia coerulea; assembly: GCA_039566865.1. NCBI lineage: Eukaryota > Metazoa > Cnidaria > Scyphozoa > Semaeostomeae > Ulmaridae > Aurelia > Aurelia coerulea. Next base: position 13,336,655 of record CM076960.1, on the reverse strand, counting down.
GGGTTTTGATTTTCTGATACATCTCAATTTGTTTTCCCAGAAAATAACTTTTTTTGGTTTGATTCTTGGTTTGAAAAGGCTAGAAATAAACGTTCTCACCTCAAATCAGTGATTTGAGCGTTCGTGGTAACATATTGTTGCCCCTGAAAATGCTGACTTTTTACCATGTTTGAAGAAATAGGCATCACTTTCTCAATTTTTGAAATGATAATGTTGGATAGTTAGCTATCCTTTGCATGTAAATAAGTTTGTATTTTGTTTTCCATCGCAAAACTCTTGGATGTCCCAACAAATCGTCAACAGTACAGCATAGATGAGCTTAAAATGCCATAATGAGAAAATGCAATATAACACAAATAAGCATCAGAGCCTTCAATGCAATGCGAGACCGATGCAGAGCATGGGCAGCTAATGATGGCCAACGAATGAATTTTTTTACAAAATGATCAATAATGGTCGTTGTTCATATCTTACCCCTCATGATTTGCTTCAATTCATGTACTTATGTGAGGATCAAGAAACAATCGACAATCTCCTCAAATTCATTGGACAAATTACTGATATCCGAGAAAAACATTACACACTTTAAATATCCCCAAGTCTCTGTAGACAGGGCCGTAGGAAGCAGCTTCGGATTGGGGGGGGGGCAATTGTTCTCAAAACAATAGAGAACAATACATGTAGTTAATGCGTGTGACGTAGCACCATTGTTTTACGAAATTATTGGGGGGCTCAAGCCCCCTGCCCCCCCCCCCCGCTTCCTACTGGCCTGGAGAACGCAGATATGTATAAAATTCATGTTGTTGTTATTTAGGTGTAGTAAGTTAGTTACTACTTTTCTTTGTTTTCTTAAGTTATGTTATATTGTAGCCGTATAGTGTAAAAAGCTATAAATGAAAAAATTATTTCGAGTATCAGGGGGCCTGTTTTGTTCTGTTTGTACCCCTTGTAGTGTGGCAATTTCAAAACACTGGAGAACGTGGAGTTAGGGAGGAGCTTTGCGAATGGAAAAGAGGCTGTCTTAGTTGTCTGAGTTGTCTGCTGGAGATGAAGTAGACTTATGACATTTCGTCCCTTGTTTCCCTGCGTCCTTTGATTTGCAGACATCACTTGGTCAATTAGACTGATTGCAAGTTCGTAGTTATTGCTATTGATAGGCTGATGGACGCTATAACTACGACTCATGGACTTTCACATTGAAAATTGGGACGAAATTGTTTCCCTCGATTTCATGTCCGATATGGAAACCATAGCAACGCTGTACAAAAAGGCGAGCAATGGCGGTGGGCCTAAATTGTCAGCTCAATCGTCAGATAATAATACGCCTCAAAATTCAAGTCTTGAGTGACGTTAGCAATGAACAAAAGCCACAAGTATTCACATGAATGTTTCTTTAATCTAAGAATTAACAAACCTTTCAGTTTCAACAAGAATTTCCTCATTTTGAAGGCAATCTTCAGCTAGCAATAGTGCACGCCAAAACTCCACAGCTCCTGAAATTCTCCAACTACCGAAAAGAGGCCATTAACCTCGTTTCAAAGGGAATAGAAAAATCTGTGCGCCCATTGTTTATTGTCGTCCCACTTTTTGATGTGAAAGTCCATAAGTCCCAGTTTGAGCAAAAGTATATATTGTTGAAAGTATATATCATTGCTGTTGTTGTTGCGATAACTGGGACTATTTCGTGAGTCTATTGGTCAATAAGGGACTCATTTCATTACTCTTATAAAATGGGCCCCCTGTGTCAAAATGGCCTAAACTAGCGGGAGTTCTCGTACACTCAACAAAATCGCTTCAATCTCTAGTTTAAAGAGCTTCAAGATTGAAAAGCAAACTGGTAGTACAAAGAATAATGTTTTACGAACCTAAGCAGTAATCTTCCTCTGTAGAAACAAAATAGATCTATCGCAGCTACGAGAGCTCTTTCCCGAATCAACCGTTTTTGTACGCAACAACAACAACAGTCTAAATAGCGCCTCCTTATTGGTTGAAAACTAAATTCTAGCAATTTGATTGGTCAATACGGATCCACACCATATTGGCCTAAAGTGGCTACACTTTATAAGAGTAATGAAATGAGTCCCTACTGAGCAAGTGATATCTGCAGATCAAAGAATGCAGGGAAACAAGGGACGAAATGTCATAAGTCTAGAGATGAAGCAGCAAGCGTTACAATTTTACAAACTAATCAACGAATACTGTAAGAAATATGGGAAATAAAATGGAGAAAGGGAGCAAGATTGATTAAAGAACCAGCTGATGAATAAAAAGCAGCGTGAGAGAAACAGTTGAGCCGAGAGAGGTGAATCGAAATGATGATCCAACTGAGAAAGATGTTGGCCGAATTTAGGCCACAACACAACAGACACTACAGAGCCTAAATTGAATTCGAAGACGAATCAGCTGATACTCTTGTAGCCGCTGTGAAGGCGTTGTGGTTGTTTTTGGTGTTGCTGTTGTTGTTGTTAGTTTAGGTGTTACTGTTGTCGTTGTTAGTTTAGAGACTTTGGCTCGAGGGGCGTGTCAATGAAGTCAAGAAGCCGCCGTGATTGAGACATTGGAGCATGTTCAGGCCAAACTGGTATGAATTGTATTGTGTATTCGTTTCGATTTGTGTGTGATATGTAATTTAGGCCAGATATGTAATTTATTTGTTTTTGTTTTCTCGTAGATTGTTATCTTGTCTTATCTTGTACAATGTTGAATTTGATGATATATGAATAACAAAATGGCCGATATCGTTTTTGCTCGTCTCGCTGAATGAGGATTCACACAGCGTTACAATAACAATCAGTAGTGTCAAGTCTCAAAGTGGTGGTCACAGTGATGATGTTCAGGGAAGTACCCTTTGCACTTTGCACATTCTTTTATGAAATGAAGTTGGAGTTGAAGTTGAACTTTGTTTGCTGAAATTTTGTTACCAGCGTGCTTTTAAGTTTTGTGTCTGCGGGCATGGGCCTTAAACTGCAGATGAGCAGCACAGTAACACATAATTTGTGAATTGTATTGACATAAAAATGGAGTGTTGTGAATTATTTTGAATTGTGTCCTTTCTACAGTATCATTGATTAATTTCTTGAAAGGCTTTGCTATCTTCAGTAGCTTTGAATTTTATGTGAAGTTACCTTTAATATGAGATGTGAACCAAGAAAATTAATTTGTTGCTGCCTGCTTTGCATATATTTTTTAGCTGCTGCATGTGTTTATGTAGCATATTTTGCATTGTATTTTGCAGCGCGTATTTTGCAGCTAGTTTTGCAGCAACTGTTTTTGCCCTTTTTGTGCTTTTTGCGCGTTTTTGTCTGTTTTGGCTGCTGATTAAAGTGGTCCAGCATGGAAGATGATTTTGAAAGACAAGAGAGATTTAGTAACAGGTCAGAACCTATGTTCAACCCACAAAGACTGCCTGAAAGGTTTTTAGCTATGCAAACAAGGCTAAGACACCCTACAGAAAAGGGGTTACAGTATCAAATTGAGTTGAAACAAAAGTCATTAGCATCTAAGAAGACTCAGGCAACCAAACACATGAGACAAGTCTTATTAAACATTGGAAGGACTAATGATGTTAATTTTTGGAAGCAAGAATACAGTAAGGCTCAAGTTCAATGGGCTGAATTTGGAGACCTATATTTGGAATTGAAAGAGCTTATAACTGATGATGTACAAGTTAACCAAATAGAAAGGATTCAAAGCCACTTTCAAAATGAATGGAACAATTTCAAAGATGCTGTAACATCAGAAATAGAGATGACTAAATTTGTTATGATGGAAAATGGTTCAAAATCATCAAGAAGTTCAAGGCGGTCAAAGCAGTCAAAGCGGTCAGCATCCAAAATCTGTAGTACTGGCTCATCAAACTCTGAGATGGAAAAGAGGAGCTTACTGAAGCAAGGTGAATGTATTAAAGCAGAAATTAAGCTTGCGGAGGAGGAAAAAAGATTGAAAATGTCAAAACTTGAACAAGAAGAAGAACTTTCAATTTTGAAATTGAAGAAGCAATTAGCACAAAATGAAACAAAATTAGCTGTATGTACAAAGGAAGGAGAGTATTGTCTTACAGAAAATGGTTTAAATTCTCTTCCAGCTGAAAACAAAGAGAAAGATGTAAACGATTATGTTACAATCCATGAATTGAATCCATCAGCCAAGCCCTGGATTCAAAGTGAGGGAAATCAGCCCTTTGAAAGGCAAGATTATGGTATTGGTGGAAGTTTGGATAAAATTGCCTCAAACTTAGAAGTGTGTATGAGTAACATTGCAAAGACCAATAGTGAATTGGTAAAAGCAAGTTTGAAACAAGCAAGAGCTACAGATCAATTAGCTCTATCTAGTCAGATGCCAAAAATAACAGTTCCTGTGTTCACTGGTGATCCATTGGAGTATCCAATCTGGAATAACACATTTCATGCTTTGGTAGATTCAAAGCAAATGGATGTGCAGTCAAAAATGAATCTTCTGAGTCAGTATGTCTCTGGTAAACCAAAGCAAGTTGTTGACTATTACATCCTAATTGGCACAAATGAAGCATACCATAAAGCAAGGCAATTGTTGCATGAGAGGTATGGCAATCAGAATGTTGTAAGTACAGCATTCATCAGTAAGTTAGAAAGTTGGCCAAAGATTAATCCAAGAGATCCCTATTCCATCAGAATGTTTTCTGATTTTCTGCTGAAAGTGGTAGCTGCAAAGAAAACAATACAAAGTTTAGATGTGCTTGACTTTGCAAAAGAAAATGTGAAGTTATTAGAAAAACTACCATACAGTTTACAGAACAAGTGGAGAGATCAGGTTTCTTACTGGAAATCCAGGGAAGGACCAGATAGGTATCCTCCATTTACAAGATTTGCAGTTTTTGTGAAGGATGCTGCTGACAATGCCTGTATTCCAGAGCTAGAAAGTATGTACAAAACCAAGCTGAATTTGGACACTGAGAGTACCAAACCTGGTAGGAAATTTGCTGCCAATGCATTCACAACATCAGTTTCAGATAAGGAAGACCCTGTAGGAAATGCTACAGACATCAAGATAGAGAGTTCTAAAGGAAACAGTGAAAGTAAAAGAAATTGTTTGTTTTGCAAAGAAAATCACACTTTGGACATATGCAAAAAGTTTACAGAAAAACCACTTAAGGAGAAAAAGTCATTCTTCTTTACAAATTATTTGTGTTATGGGTGTGGTGTAGGCTCCAATCATAAAGTTAAAGACTGCAGATACAAGAAATCTTGCAAAGTGTGCTCTGGACGTCATCTGTCATGTTTTCATAAGGAACCCACAAGTCAACAAGAAAGAGTTACAGCAAACTGTATAAATGTTTGTGGAACAACAGATGAGAGTACAGAATATTCCATGATAGTTCCAGTTTGGGTCAGGCCTAAGAACCAACCAGATAAAGAAATACTTCAATATGCTGTTTTAGATGACCAATCAAATGTTGGATTCATTTCAGAAGCACTTTGTGACAAATTGCAAGTTAAAGGCCCTCAAACACAGCTTTTACTTTCAACAGTTCAAGAACAAAACGTTTTGATTGAAAGTAACCGTGTTTCTGGAATAGAGGTCTTAGACTACCAGAGGGAAAAATGCATAGAGTTGCCTACCATGTTCACAAGGGAAACAGTACCTGGTAGTCACCATCAAATTCCCAAAGCAGCTGTTGTTAGTAAATGGAGTCATCTTCAAAGTGTTGCAAACAAATTAATGCCTTGTGAACATAATATAGAAATTTCTTTACTTATTGGAAATAATTGTCCAAGAGCAATTCGCCCAAGAGAAATTGTTGTTGGTGGAGAAGATGATCCATATGGACAGAAATCCTTATTAGGATGGGGGGTAATTGGTAGGATATGCAAATCACAAAGTGATAACAGTACGCAACAAAGTTACTGCAACAAAATATTGGTTGATGAGAGAAGTAGCATATTTATATTTCCTACCACAGTAAAAGAGATCTTATTCCCTGAGAAAGTCCTTGCAATTTTGGAGTCAGATTTCAATGAAAGGGGAAGCAAAGGAAAGTCCCTTTCAGTACAAGATGAAAGGTTTTTGAAGATATTGGAGGAAGATATAAAGAGAACTACAAGTGGGCATTATGAAATGCCACTTCCATTAAAGTCTGATGAAATATACTTTCCCAACAATAGACCACTTGCTGAAAAAAGATTGTGGCAGCTGAGCAGAAGATTTAGAAGCAACAAAAGATTTCATGATGATTACCAAGAGTTTATGGCAAATGTTCTTGAGGACTGTGCAGAAAAGGTCCCAGAAGATGAACTGGGTCTCCAAGGAAATCTGATCAACTATGTCCCACACACAGGAGTTTATCATCCAAAGAAAAAGAAGATAAGAGTTGTTTTTGATTGCTCTGCGCAGTATCGAGGAATTTCACTCAACCAGCACCTTCTGCAAGGTCCAGATTTGATCAATGACCTCATAGGGATCCTGTTGAGATTCAGAGAAGAGTCAGTTGCATTCATTGCGGATATCAAAGGCATGTTCCATCAATTTTATGTTGCAGAACAACACAGAAATCTACTTCGTTTTCTTTGGTGGAAAGAAGGGGACCCCAAGAAAGAATTGGTTGAGTACAGAATGAAAGTCCATCTTTTTGGAGCTGCGAGTTCACCAGGATGTGCAAATTTTGGTTTAAAGCGTGCAGCTGATGATGGAGAGCAAGAATTTGGCAAGGAAGCTACGAATTTTGTTCGCAGAGATTTTTATGTTGATGATGGTCTTAAGTCGGTAGAAACATCTGAAGAGGCAATATCATTGATAAAGAACAGCCAAGCAATCTGTGCAAAAGCTGGACTTAAACTGCACAAGATCATAAGTAATAAAAGAGATGTTCTTGAAGAAGTTGCCAAAGAAGACCGTGCTGAAGTAGCAAGAAATATTGATCTCAAAAAAAGATCCTTTGCCAACAGAAAGAGTCCTTGGTGTGTCGTGGTGCGTTGAAAATGACAGTTTCAACTTCAAAATTGAATTTAATGACCGTCCGTGCACCAGAAGAGGAATATTATCCACAGTTAGTTCTATCTATGACCCCTTAGGTGTTGCTGCACCCGTAGTATTGAAAGGAAAGCAAATTCTACAGCAACTGTGCAGAGAGAAGTTTGATTGGGATAGTCCAATTTCAGAAGAATTGCGTGTCATATGGGAAAAGTGGCGACAAGAAATAATGGATCTAGAAAAGGTGGAGATCAAGTGCTGTTACAAGCCTGAGAATTTCGGAGAAAGTAAGCATGCAGAGTTGCATCATTTCTCTGATGCCAGTCAATATGGTTATGGCCAGAGTTCATACTTGAGATTAGTTAATGAAAGTGGACAAGTTTGTTGTTCCTTTGTAATTGGCAAGGCAAGAGTTGTACCTTTAAAGAAATTTACAATTCCAAGGCTTGAGTTAACAGCAGCCACAATATCTGCCAAGATGAGCGAATTCGTGCGATCAGAGATTTCGTTGCAGAATATCAATGAGTTTTTTTGGACGGATAGCAAAGTTGCCTTAGGGTACATAAAGAATGAATCGAGGAGATTTCACACATATGTGGCAAACAGAGTGCAGCAAATTCGCAATGTTACAGATCCAGACTCGTGGTTCTACATTGAATCAAATGAAAATCCCGCCGACATTGCATCCAGAGGGATAACTGCAAAAGAACTATCACAGTCGAGCTGGTTGAATTGTCCAGAATTCCTGAAGAAAGATGGTTTATTTACCGTGGACAAAAATGTAACCTATAACATAGTCAAAGATGACCTCGAGGTGAAAAAAGGAACCACTTTGAAATCAACTGTCATCAAACCATCCATTTTCCTTGAATCCAGCCGTCTGGAACACATGTCTGATTGGAAATCGGCACGTAGAGCTATCGCCTTATGCATGGAGTTGAAAGAAAAACTAAAGCGTAAGAGTCAGAGGATCTCAAACAAGGAACAGGACAAAGAAAACCAATCGTTACAGATGCATATCTCTCTGGAAAAGCTTCAAGCAGCTGAGAAAGTAATTTTAAAAGGAGTTCAATATGAAGCCTTTAACAAAGAGCATGAAGTGCTAAGTAGCCTTAGCAAGCCAGGAAAAGAGTTGAATAGAGATCAAGCCGGAAAAAGGAAAAACGAATTAAAGAAAACAAGTTCACTATATCGTCTTGACCCCTTTTTAGATGAAGATGGCATCTTACGTGTAGGTGGCAGAATCAAGAGAGCAAATGTACCATTTGAGTTAAAGAATCCAGTTATTCTTCCAAGAAAGGGACATGTTACAGAATTGATAATAAGATAATTGATAATAAGTCAATCACATGGGCAGAGGAATAACGCATAATGAAATTAGACAGAGAGGCTATTGGATAGTTGGTGGTAGTTCTGCAGTTTCACATGTCATTAGCAAGTGCGTTGAATGTAGAAGAAAAAGAGGTCGCTTGCTGAATCAGAAGATGGAAGATTTGCCTAAAGACCGTTTAGAAGAAGTTCCTCCATTTACGTATTGTGGAGTCGATTTCTTTGGGCCGTTTTTAATCAAGGAGAAAAGAAGTACTGTGAAACGGTATGGTGTTATCTTTACATGTCTTGGTTCAAGAGGTGTGCATCTGGAAACAGCAAATTCACTTACTACATCTTCCTTCATAAATGCATTGAGTCGATTTCTCAACCGTCGTGGTACAGTTAGGAATATCCGCTCAGATCAAGGTACAAACTTTGTTGGTGCGAGTAATGAATTAAAGAATGCATTGAATGAGATGGATGAAGAGAGAATAAGTGCATATTTGCATGAGAATGGCTGTGAGTGGATACCTTTTCAGTTCAACGTCCCGCATGCTAGTCACATGGGAGGAGTCTGGGAACGCCAAATACGGACAGTGCGAGAAGCCATTCAGTCAACTTTGATGAAAGCAGGAGATCAGATAGATGACGAGGCATTCAGAACATTCATGACAGAAGCTGAGAATATCGTTAATTCTCGGCCATTATCCGTTAGTAATCTTTGTTCTCCAGATGCTCCTGAACCATTGACGCCCAATCATCTACTCACCATGAAATCAAAGATCGTGCTACCTCCACCGGGAAACTTTCAACGAGAAGATTTATACTGTCGCAAACAGTGGAGGAGAGTTCAATACTTGTCAAATGAGTTCTGGGCAAGATGGAGACGAGAGTTCTTGCAAAATCTCCAAACACGACAGAAGTGGACCCATCCACAAAGAAATTTAAAGATCGACGACATAGTAATTTCTAAAGAAGATAGTGGATTTTGAAATCAATGGCCGCTAGCTAGAGTCATGGAGGTATACCCGAGTGAAGATGGACAAATCAGAAAATGTAAAATCCTGATGGGTGATAAATCATTAGATAATCAAGGAAAGCGGCAATCGAAGCCAGTTTATCTGCAAAGGCCAGTTCACAAGTTGGTGCTTCTGTTAGCAGTCGAGGACCATGAAGAACTTAGAATAAAAGAATAAATGGGGATTCCCCGTCGAGGAGCCAAAAAGACACTCGTTTTTAAATAACTATAATGAATATAGTTAGAGGAGCCATGTAGCCGCTGTGAAGGCGTTGTGGTTGTTTTTGGTGTTGCTGTTGTTGTTGTTAGTTTAGGTGTTACTGTTGTCGTTGTTAGTTTAGAGACTTTGGCTCGAGGGGCGTGTCAATGAAGTCAAGAAGCCGCCGTGATTGAGACATTGGAGCATGTTCAGGCCAAACTGGTATGAATTGTATTGTGTATTCGTTTCGATTTGTGTGTGATATGTAATTTAGGCCAGATATGTAATTTATTTGTTTTTGTTTTCTCGTAGATTGTTATCTTGTCTTATCTTGTACAATGTTGAATTTGATGATATATGAATAACAAAATGGCCGATATCGTTTTTGCTCGTCTCGCTGAATGAGGATTCACACAGCGTTACAACTCTAAACGATGATTTTAATGTTACGTACGAGGGGATGTACTACAGTTTATTATTCCAGGACTTGTGATTTAATGTTGCCATTTTGGAGTGAATTGACAGCTGTTGACAAATGCAAACACGCAAAGAAAAATGGTAGAAATTGGCTTTAAGTGTTGTTGGCTACATGATGATCAATAAAACATACTTTAAGGATAATAACTCTAACACAAGAAGCATGTTCAGAGAAAGTATTTACTTGGAGTTTGAGAAAATGCATGGAAGACATCCCCAGGAAAACAGCTAAACGCAATAACTCAAAGGCAAAAGGAGAATAAAAGACCTAATAAGGACCAAGGAAGGATGAACAGATGTCATACTGAAGTAGGAGGACCAAACGTATGAGGCTGCCAAACCTAGAGACAATTATGAGTGATTGGGTAAAAGAAGGTGAACTTTATTGAAGAAAAATAGTGAAAAAAACACTTCCGCAAAGTTTACAAATTTTGACTTATGTAGAAAATAAGGGCAGACATAGCTCAATAACCAAGTAAGATAAACAGACCAAGTTTTTGGACAAATAGCTTGTCAAATGGACTATTGCATGGGCCAGGTCTAAAACGCGGACACCGCGGACATCATGGACATCGCGGACATGTCCGCGCCATTTGCAAGTCCGCGTTTTAGGTTTTCACACAGGGAAAAACCTAAAACGCGGACATCGCGGACATTTTCTAATTTTTCGAAAAAAAGTATTGATAACCATGTTTCCACGATCTTTATGCACACCGCTTCACAGAGAGTCACGGAGAGTTAGTTTTATTCATGTCCGCGAAATCAATGTCCGCGTATTAGGTTTTCACATAGGGAAAAACCTAAAACGCGGACATCGCGGACATTTTCCAATTCTTCGAAATAAAGTGTTGATAACCACGTTTCCACGATCTTTATGCACACCGCTCCACAGAGAGTCACGGAGAGTTAGTTAATGGCGATTTTCTTCATGTCCACGAAATCAATGTCCGCGTTTTAGGTTTTCACATATGGAAAAACCTAAAACGCAGACATTTTCCAATTCTTCGAAATAAAGTGTTGATAACCACGTTTCCACGATCTTTATGCACACCGCTTCACAGAGAGTCACGGAGAGTTAGTTGTTGGCGATTTTCTTCATGTCCGCGAAATCAATGTCCGCGTTTTAGGTTTTCACATAGGGAAAAACCTAAAACGCGGACATCGCGGACATTTTCCAATTCTTTGAAATAAAGTGTTGATAACCACACTTCCACGATCTTTATGCACACCCCTTCACATTTTGCTACCAAAAGTTTCTTATGTTGCCGGAAGTATCCTAGCATTTAACGAGTCATCCTCGTGGATCTTACAAAACTTTTGACAGATGTTTGGAAAAAACATTTTTCGAATACTGCATTTTTCAGGTTTGAAACTCGAATTCAAGGTTTTCAGTTTTTCATCTGTTGCCGGATAAGGGCTCATGTCAAAGAAGAGCCGAGTAGAAAAGGAACTATGATTGGCAAACAATTTGTGGATAAAAATACTTGAAATAGATATAACATAACTTCGATACAACGGAACGAAGTATAATCTAACAAAACAGAAATGATATACCTGAACTAAACTGAAACATTAAAGTGTCACTTGAAAGCAAATGCCCCCTTGCTTGAAAAACTTATTGTGCTGTGCACTAAGTACATTTTTAGCTAAGAACAGTGGGTGCTACCTGCTAGCTTCCTTTCCCCTTAATTCATACAAAATTCATGTGAGCAGAATAATCTAAATCGATGAAAAGAAGTAGGCCTAGATACAGTATCTAAGCTAGCAGGGCAGGCATTTGCTCTTTGTAAAGGAATTTGCCAGCAGAAAGGAAAGTAATGATTTTGCAAAGGAACAAAAGAAAAAAGGCCTAAATACAGTCAGTTAGCAAAACACGGGTTTTCAAACGTGATAGTTCCAATCACGATGGTTTTATCCTTATGTGCGAAACTTATACCAGCAAGAAGATCTCGTTGTGGCTGATCTAATGAGAGAAGTTTTGACGTTTCCTTGCATTCAGAATCGGTTAGAACAGGATGCTTTAAAACTCTCTGGATGGTTCCATGAAAACTACATGAAGCTCAATGATGACAAATGCCATTTACTAGTATTTGGTGACAAAACAAATGATGTCTCTGTGACAGTTGGCAATTCTCTGAGAAGAGAGAGCATTGAAGAAAAACTTCTTGGTGTTACCATCGATAAAGATCTTAGTTTCAAAACCCACCTAGATTCTAAGAAGGCCAGTCAGAAACTTCATGCACTAGCGCGGATATCAAAGTTTATGGATACAGATAAAATAGTTCTGATGATGAATACGTTTGTCATGTCACAGTTCAGCTACTGTCCCCTGATTTGGATGTTTCATGACAGACGTATCAATAATAAAGCAAATAAGATTCACGAACGAGCTCTACGGATCGCATACAAAGATAGTCACTCTTGTTTTGAATCCCTTTTAGAAAGGAATAATTCTGTGTCTGTTCATCAGAAAAATCTGCAGTTGTTGTTGGTCGAAATTTTTAAAACTAAGGAAAACCTGAATCCAAGCTTCATGAAAGATATCTTTGTTGAAAGAACGGAAAACTATAATCTAAGAAGTGGGAATACTCTGCAGTTGCCAAAAGCCAGAACAACAACATACGGAATCGAATCTGTATCATTTCTAGGCTCACTGCTTTGGCATGCATTGCCAGAAAGTTTGAAAAAATCAGAAAATCTTGCAGTATTCAAACGAAAATTAAGGAGCTGGAAAGGACTGGACTGCAACTGTCGACTTTGTAAAATATACATCGCAGATTTGGGGTATTTATAGTTGATTTTTAAGATTTTGTATTTGTAGAAGTTATCATGTAAATAGGTAAATAGTTGGCTTTAATTAGCTGTAGTTAGCTATCATTTTTCTGTTACTTGCCAACTGTAAATAAATCATTTATTATTATTATTGCCAAAATCTCTTCTCTTCGATGTTCTTGCGAAACCCCACGTATCTGCATTTTTTGGAAAACAGTGTCAACTAATTGCTATCTGGGGATCTTAACTCGGAGAGTTTGCAATCTGAAATAAACATCAACGTTTTAAAATCTAAATTACGATGTTCAAAATGAAAATAATCATTTCAAATTCATTGTTCAAGGGAATCCGCTAATAGAGTCAATTGAAATAAAGGGGAATTTTCGAGACACCCTATTTACCGGACGAGAAGGATAAGTTAACACGTTTGGCGGACTGTAGAATAAAAATTACGATGCCGATGTTCGAAACTAAAATGTTAATCAATCAGTAAGAGGCTAACTTGGATGTAAAAATCTTATTTGGTGAAATCACTCATCTTTTAGAACCCAGAATAATGAAAATAGGAACGGCAATTCCATGTACGCTACTGGTCCAAGATTTAAGCCTTGTTTACAAATTCCTAACCCAGGTTCAACCCAGGTTGAAATTTTTAGTGTAAACAGGGCTTATGATTGACTGATTTTTGACGCACGGTAGTGAAGTCATAGGGGTGGTGGGCATTTTCCTGTTTACAAAATCCTTTATGTCATGGGGTGAAGGACGTGATGAAGTCCACATCAAGCCTTGCAACAACGCGAGTTCAAAGCTGGTCGTTCAGCGGAGGCCCTCCTGAGGTGTATGACATCTCAAAGGTCAAACGCTCCAGCGGTTTGAGCACGCGCGGCCACTCTACGGAAAGAACGAAACATGGTCGCGGAGCCTGCGCGCTCAAAATGCTGGATGAAAAACTGCATTCAACGAGAGAAAGTAACGTCTCTCATCTTTGATCAAGAAGTTTATCAACTTACTTTTTCGTAGCTGCTTAAAATCAATTTTCAATTCAGGCCTTGCATTTTTTAACTTTCTGTGCATTTTATTTGAATCATAGCCGATTTTGCTTCAAAAGTAGGCCTAGACTTTTAATTTGTTCAGCAATAGTCTGAATTCAATGTTTTGTTCGGACTAGACCTCTAAGTTGACTTGTGCAAAGCACATTGATCTTGAGGTTTGCGCTAAATTGTGAATAATAAACTTCTGGAAAATAGAGGGACTGCAGCTGAGAACAGGCCGAGATTGGAAAATATAATGTGTGTGGCATGGCAGCCACCTTGCTCGCCTGTGTTGATGCATCATTTCACAGAATGAGATTGGTTGCTAAGGGAAATTTCTCCAACAAAATGAACTCTTTGAGTGCAGTAATTAGCTCAATGACGTTCCCATCAAAATTATTTCAAAAAGCTCTTTGTTAGCATTTTTTCAAGATTATTGTTAGTTTTCTAAGAACTTTTAGGCAGCTGATCAGTCAAGTAGAACAACAATCGAAGAGTTTTCAAGAAACCAATAAATTTTCCCACCCAGTACTGAAAGTCTCTTTTAGCTTTCAGTAAACAGTTGAAATTAGCAGATCATGGGTACCAAAGGTTTTTGCAGTTTCTCCGCATCCTTCTTACATGTTCGTTGTATTCATTGATAGGTAACTTCCCAAGCATTTCGTGAGTTTTACCAGAATACAGCGCCAGTATGCGAATTACCTTCTCAGACAAAATAAACAAGTTTCTTGAGCAGTATCCAAGTTCTCAGTCGAGGTTCTTATTGGTTTAGTTCTTAGTTGAATTCTTGAAAAGAGTTTCTTATTAACACTAGCACTGTTTAATCATGCTGAAAACGGATTACACGTTTTTTTTATAAGAAACTGGTTTATAAGAAACTAGTACTACGATGACCAAAAATTTAAGAAACTCTAGTACTACGCTCAAGAACAGTTAAGAAACTCTAAAACGTTATATCTGTACGTCTCTCTTATTCTATGTCTCTCTAACAAAGGTGCCTTCGTCTTTTCTTGACTTTTAACTGCAAAATTGGTAAATTTTTGCCTTGATGTGCATGGCTTCTTCTTGATGACAATGTCAATGCAAAATGGAAGCCCTTTCTCGAGAAGAAGGCTCAACTTCGAACAATACCGCAATTTTAGGCCCAAAAAATCAGAAACTAATTAAGAAACTTTTACTACTAAAACACCGAAATTTTCATGCGAAATTAAGAAACTTTTAGTACTAAGTGCTGATCCAAGTTTCTTATAATATAAAAAACGTGTATTTTGTGATTAATTTGATTGCTCGTGTGTTTAATTAGATTGTTTTTTCTCCACTGAAAAATCTTCAAGCAAAGACTAAACATTTCCTGCACGCCAATTTTTGATGGTTGCTTCCTCAGACTGCATTCTGTAACGTAACATTACAGCATATTTACTCATATTTCGAGAAAGGTGCAATAAAATTGCACTGATCTTCCTTTGCATTCTCATGGCATAATTTGGAAAATTTCACAATAAAAATCATTAAGCCCGTGAGTCACTTCTAAGGTCCTTTGATCTCTACAAGGACAAGTATGGGTCTAACTTGGGCATAATCTACACATTTCAAAAAGCTCCTGACCAAACGCACCAATGACCCTTCAAAGTTTTTCAGCTTCTACCTTCTAGTAGTAATCTACTACGTACGACAATATCACTTCGAATGAAATCACCTCTTTGTTAGGCTTCTTTCATGAGAAGTCACTGAGATATAATCAGATAGTAAGTCTATTGAAGTGCGTTTCTCGTTAGCAAGATTGACTATTAAAGAGCCAAACGCATTGATAATTTTCTCAACGTGTTTCAGCAAATATTTCACGAATATTGTCGAATTTCCATTTTTCTTCTTACCAACAGTAATATACCATTCTTCACTATCACCACTATTGTTTTCATTAGGCTCAAGAGTGAGGAAATTATCCTGATCATTGATCCAACACGGAGCGAAAAAGGTACTATCCTTGAGTACGATGGCATCTTCTCCCCCTCCAAGATCTACAGTGATGACGTGTGAAGCTTGTTTAGTCTTATTGCGAATGTGAATACACTGAATAACGCAAATGTCATCTTTCTCAGAGCCAGTGATCAATGATTTCGCCGCTGTTACTAAGCTCAGCCCATTGACGAATTCAGGGCTAAGATGGTTGCTCGGCGTATCTGTTAGAATTGAATTATCATTGCTGTCAACTACTTTTATAATAGGTATGTTTTTGAAAATGACATGAACAGCAACGACAACCTCCTCCATAGCCTCCTTCTTCTTCTGATAAACCTCAAACACGCCTCCTACAAAGACAAGCTCGTTTCTAGTGATGTTATTCGATGTTCGTACAACGATTGTGGGAATTTTCACACTGCTGTCGATGACATTGAACGCCTTCTTTGCATTCGATTCCATTATTTCATCGATGTTCACCTCATAGAAATTCTTACCAAAGTGCTCTGTGACCGTAAAATCAACACCATTCGGGTTCCCATTGACATCACCAAATAGTATGACGTAATCATTAAACGGCGACCCAACCATGACATTTACTTTCTCCACCACACCAATCTTATGAAGAGTGGCATCCTTCCCGTGAAAATAGCTCAGCTTGTTGTCTTTCGAATCAAAGAACACTCCTTGGATGTCATTACGACTGTTTGTCATGCCCTCAAACGACAACGTGTTCAAACCAACGCCTAAATCGATTTTCAGCGAATTCTCACTAACCTTTCCAAATTGACCGAACATTCCATTTATCACAATGACGTCATCACCTTTGCCCATGTAAACCTCGATTTGCTCTCCCTGATCGAGGTTGGTCATATCAGTCAGCAGTAAGTGATCATCGGGGTGTAGCCAAGGCTTCCTGATGCATGTATTTATTCTTATGCCATTTAGCCTGTAGTCAGATCTGTTTACATTGTCAGTTCCAACGAACAGCGTGCTTCCTCTATATGGATATCCTTTTGGGAATGTCCCATAAAAGTCAAAGCCGACAATCTCTGCCTCCTCGTCTCCAGCTGGTTGCTGCGCCTTCAGAACACGCCTTGCTTTTCCAGCCACCAAAAATATATCTGAGCTTTCTTCCCTTCGGTAAACTGGGGAATCTCCGGTACTGTCATTTCCAAATGCTCCAAAATGTAACGAGCCCCTATCTTCACCGTATAGGATCCCCCATTTGGGCAGCACACCTTGGTTTACGACGTAAACATCATTAAGGCCAATGTTTTGGTTTGAAGTGAATGTCATCAGCTTTCGCAACTGCTTTTTTGAATGTTCCCCGAGATTCTCAATTTCATCCTTACTTTCAACAATTATTGGAGCAGTGGTTCCTTTTTGGTTGCTATTCCAGTGTATATCCATGAGCGTCACTGCGAAATTCAACAGTGAAGTAACGATCATTCCCTTCGCATCGCTTAACTTTATCTCACTAGCGATAGCAGCTACGAGCTCTTCAAGGCCGATTATACCCGCACCTAAACCGAGGCAGCACGCAGCAATTTTCTGTGGTTGATGATTTGTGATAGCTTGCTCGAGCAGCTGCAGATTAACCCGCAGAGAAATCACATCAAACGCGAAAGATAGGATTTCTGAGAGATCTTCTTTCTTCGCCCAAGTGTTGATCTTTTTCAACGACTTCATGACACGCGAATTAGGCCGCAGTTTAAACACTTCATCGCTGAATGACTGTTTGATAAAATACAAAGCCTTTTCCATTTGTTTCA
This sequence comes from Aurelia coerulea, assembly GCA_039566865.1. NCBI lineage: Eukaryota > Metazoa > Cnidaria > Scyphozoa > Semaeostomeae > Ulmaridae > Aurelia > Aurelia coerulea. The sequence continues at coordinate 13,319,168 of CM076960.1, read as the reverse complement.
GAGTTACTTTTCGATTAACATCCTTCCCCATTTTGAACAACTGAATAAATAATGCTTCGTTGTAATTATCAAATGCAACTCGAGTTGCTTTAAATTCTCTCCTGGTTGCGATTCTGTCCACGGCTTCTTGCCCAATCATGTAAATAAATCGATCGTTCAAGATAGAGCTTGTCATTGTTGTCACAGCACGCTTCAAATCCTGGATTGCTTCTTGCTGTCTTCCAGCGATAACCTTTGAAAGTGCAGCTATTATGGTTGATGTACCGGAAAATGATCCGCTGCTTTCCGGTAACATCGAATTAGCCGCAAAGCCAATAGCTTTCGTTGAGAACTTTGCAGCAAAAGTGCTATCAATAAGTATTATCAACACAACAGCGACAAAGTGCTTTCTAAAATTTTGCAACATGGTGATTTCTTTATGTTTATTTTGCAATCAAATTTTCTTCACAAACTTAAGTATTTAAAGAGAAATTCCCTTCAACTACAAGGTATCTGATTTGTAAATGACTCAGGAAATCTGCAGCCGTCCTCCATCGATTCTAGGCAACTTAACACTCTTTACTGAATTTCACCTGATACACTGTTTTCTGATCCAGTAACAGTTTAGAGAATTCTACCTTCTTACTTCTTCTTTGAAAAGTTATCTTGATAAAATTCGATCTAAAGATGCTGTTCAAATCTGGAGAATTCACTTTTTACTGTTTTAGGCCAGATAGTTAAGAACAAATTTTCTGCTCGACGTAGTCAATCTGTGAACTTGAGCCACCATAATTTCTTGATGTCAAAAAGTCAGGACTCTAGATTCAGATGCTAAGATGGTACTGTTTTTCATTCAACATCTCATAAAACAAATAAATCAAACTTTCCAGCTCGCATGAATCTTCCACAATTTGTGTTGGGTAGACAGCAGAGGCGTCGATATCAACTGTAAGCAACGTAGAAAACCAGGCCCTTGAGTTTTACTTTGGTCTATAGTTAACCAAATGAAAGCATATTTTTCTTTATTCCACTGATGAATTTTGGCATCTTGATGAAATCTTGATTATTTGAAATCATCTGTTCAAATTCCCCAAGCATATAAACACACGCGAATTGCGACAAGATCAATAGTTCAATGATCAGCTACAAGTTATCAGTTTGTTTCCACCATTTCCGGGCCTACTCGCTGTGATATTTCATGGATGCTTGAGCAAACAGTTCGATTCATTCAAGCAAACAGTATTTCTCGCCTTCTGCGATATGATTCAGCTTCTGATAAATTCAGAAATTTCAGGACTTCATTCAGTTGCTATTGACCTACCTTGGCTTGTTTCCAAACATTTTGATTTGTTTTTAACTTTTCAGGAAGATACCCGTCAAAGTTTTTGAACACGCTTCATAAACAGCAATCATTGTCTTGAAAAATATCTACAAGGCGTCCCATGAAAATTGCGGCAGCCCCGCCGTTGGTGTGGCTGCTGTGGTAAAGCTATAATTTGCCTTCATTTTTCTACATTAGGTTGTGTGGCAGCTTTTGGGATCGTATCGAAATTCAGAATGAATCTTCCAACGAAATAACAAACTGCAATGGGGTGCTCTTTCCCTAACGCAACTTGGGCTAATCTTTCCCTTTGAGTAAAGTATTGCCTTCATTATATTACCTGGGGTTTATTTCCCCCTTTAACCACGGGTTAATGTTCCCCCTCATCACATCACCTGGGGTTTATTTCCCCTTTGTAAAACATGGGGTGATATTTCCCTTTCATTTTACATGGGGTATATTTCCCTATCTAAAACATCTCAAGCCTACCGACAGTAAATGGGTTGGCTGTCGATGGAAAAGTTACCTAATATTTACTTACTACTAGTGTAAAGTGCCGCTGACCTAGAATAAAGAGGGGCATAATTCAATGTAACATAGAAAAGAGGGGTGGGTGGGAGGGATTAAAACTGGAGATTCCTCTCCATCACAAACCATGCTTTCGAACTGCGGTGAAGACAGAGAACTGGGTACTAGGGTGTAACTACAGGCAGTAGAGAATCTGAGTGAGTCTTTGGCGTTAACACACATTTACGGGCGTAAATTGTCTTTCTTTTTTCCCATTAATTTCATAATCAAGTAAATTTTGAAAGAAAGGGTTTCTCGCGTTTCCATCTAGCGATTTTATCTCAGAGAATAGGCCATCTAAAATAGTTATAAAGACTTTAATGTCTAAGTTTACGATACTCAAAATATGAAAATCATTATTTGAATTCCTGTTTTACGTTAACAGAATAAATGGTAAGCAGACGGAATTTGTTCTATGTTTTATACGGATTGGTATCCTTACCAAACAGTCACGAATTAGATGCATAGTTTTTCCTGTACAATTTCTCAAACAGATACCATGGTACCATTTTCTGATTAACTCGGTGTTTGTCATTTTTTTGTGCAAGTCTGACTTAGGTGTGATGGTAATTTCGTATGTCCACTCAGTCTAACAAAAAAACCCACGTACTCTAGCTATAGCAAAAACTGTCGACAGTAGAAGCGTTCTCTAAACAATAAAGTGCAATGTTAGTTTCAATCCGCAGAGTACTTGCATCGTAGGCAGAGTCGTCACGAAGTTAGTGCAATTTTTCACAGATTTTGGAGAAGATATTTAGTATGTTAACTGGACGAAAATTCAGTCAGAGGGACCGCAAGCTCGTTTGCAGCTAAAATCACAAGTTTTGGTGGTATTTGATCTTCACTCGTTTTTCTACTGTCCAGGGCAGGGACCATAATTGTTCTCTAACGTGGCAAACTTGTACTTCGCAAAAAAGAAAACGAGTTGAAATTGTTTAAGGATTTTGAATGATGACTAGAACACTCGGGTGGTTTTGTATTGTTCGAGAATTAGCCGATTGATGTTCCGATCATCATATTTACATCACTTTATATCACTAGACTTTTCTACGATGTTGATGTAATGATCGTTATAAAGATTACGAATAACTCATTGTCTTCGGTTAGAATTTCACTATCCTTAACTGAGGAAATATCACTGCCAGCTACGCTTGTTGGAGAGAAAAGGTTTGACTAGATTCCAGAAAGCACAATTCGATTCCAGTCCATTTTATTTTGCTTGTTTGAAATGCTGCTTAATTGTCTTTTTCCTTAAGGAAACACATTTATTTCTTTGTCTTTTAAAATACAGCTCATTTCTTTAGTAGGATTTCTGTTGCATTTTTCTTTAGCCTCGTTCTGGTAAAGATTTCCTTTTTTTTAATTCTTTAGTCATGAAAGGAGCACTGTTTCCTCGTAGCACTTTTGTTCTTTAGAGGGGCATGTTTGTCAACCCATTTTCGAAAAGTACAGACAAGAATATCATAAGCTTGCTCAGGATCCTCACGAGCACCATTTGCCAGCTTTACATCTGACAGGAAATTTTCGGCATTAAACTTTTTGTAGCTACTATATTTTATTACCTTTGGCTTAAGTCTAGGAAGATGAGACTTCATAACCGTTGCGCTACGGACAAGACAGTGATTTCCATTTAAGCCTGTTTCAAACATGGAAGTTTTTTAAAAGCATTTTGGTGGATTTGTAAGGATGACATCAATGGAAGAGCTGCTGTTCTTCGTAAAACATGTTTTAGCAGTCACTATATTTGATAGCCCAAAGACATCGCAAAAGGAAGCTAGCATACTGTGTCCAGTGACCTGCCGGTTGAGGGTATCAATATTGATATCCCCCATTATAATTACGTTGTCGTATTCATCTAAAGTAGAGTTTACAGTAGTTGAAAGATCGCTAAAGAATGAATCTATGTTGCTGGATTCAGGAGGCCGGTAAAGACTGTAAATAATTTATTTCTCTTTGCTTATTATCAGTTCTGAGCGGTTCTGAGCACAAACGTTCTAGATAAGGAGTCTCTAGCACTGGGATTCGATTGCAAACAACACCTTTCCTGACATAACATATAGCGTAATACCTCCACCAAATTCGTTCCTATCACGGCAGATATGTTTTTGGTAATAATTCACAAGTAAAGTTTCAGTTTTGAAATCAGAATGTATTTTGGTTTCCTCTAAGGCCCTCTAAGACCAAAACATCCGATGAAACGATGAAAATAAGAACAGTACTTAGCGTAACAAGTGAGCAAGCTAATGGCAAAAAGAAGTACTTTATAATGTATGAATAGATGAATTAATTCCTTTGATTTAACGAAATGCAACGAACTAAGAAATTTCGAACGATGATTTAAACTATAATGGGATTTTTTGGCAATATCGATTTGTTTGGATGCTGTCATGAGCACCTCTAAAATTTAGTAAACAATAGTGCTGTGACAGCAATAGTTTAAAGGTTATCTTGTTAACAGAATCATTGTGATTAATGATCCACTGATACGGGTACTGCCTTTGAGTAGCTTTGTTGGTGTTCCTCTTTGAAAATGTTTACCCTCTTTCTCCAGATTCTCATATCAGCAATGAACGAAATCGCTGTGTACCTCTGTCATTCAAAAATAGGGCACCTGTGTCCTCTAAAAGGGGGTACTATTCTTGAGTAGCGTTTTCGACTTTTGTTCCATTTAATCTTCTAGGTAGTTTCCTCTTAGAAATGAGCAAGAGATCTTTGTACCTGTGCTGTAGAAAAATGGTTAAAATTGTTGTTAACAAAATCATTGTTGTGTACGATTCTTTGAAAGGGGAAAGCAGAATTCTGTGCATTCTTTGTGGAATGATTTCCAACACACATTTTCTGAAAATGGTACTCTTCTGATGAGGTATTTTGGGCATTCTTTCTGGCATGTGATCGCCTTTTCTTTCTGTAATCTCCTCCTAGAAATTGCTGCAAATATGCTGGATGAATTGTCCAGTGACAGCTTCGTACATTTTTCGGTCTGCAAAGTTTCAAAAAGCAATCACTAAGGGACAGCATATGCCTGACACAGCTTTTCCATCCTTCACCTTTTTCTTTTAATTGTGGAAATCTTTTACCCATGAAATCATAAATTTCAGCCAAAGCACATCGTTGTAAATCTTTGCTCAAAATAGCCTGGGCAATCATGGCGATGTACGACGGGAGCACTTTTACAGGTCCGTCTTCCCTCTTTCTGGCTTGGCGTATTTGGCTCAATTGTGAGTTACAATTCATAGATTTCTGATCTCCAAAATTTGAAGTTTTGCTCAAAACTGATTGGGCTATCAAAGAGTTGTGAGACTGGAGGTTGTTCATAGCTTCACAATCACTCTGCCTTGCTTGACTATGGCTCCAGTTTGAGTTATCATTTGTCCAGTTTGAGTTATCTCCAAGATTTGAGGATTGGGCTGTCAAAATATCGTGAGACCGGAGGCCATTTACAGCTTCATCTCTAATTTGTCCTGCTTGACTTTGCACCAAGTTTGAGTTATCAGTCATGATTCTCCCATCTCCAAGATTTACAGTTTTGTTCAAAACTGATTTGGCTACCATAAAGCTGAAAGATTCGAGAACATTTGCAGAGTCACCTTCACTCTTTTTCGCTTGGCGCATTTGGCTCAAATTTGAGTTATCGTCCATCATTTCTGATCCTCGAGATTTTTCTCTTGCTTTGGCTCAAGAATTTTAAGCCTCATGCACGCTGCTCTTATCTCTAAGATGCTACGCTTTGCTCAAAATATCTTGAGCTATGATATACTGCAGGTAGCTTGCATTTGAATAATTATCTTCATTTTCTATCATTGGTATAGTGCTCTCCGGGGTGTGAATCTTAGCACACTTTTCTTCCAAGCAAAAGGAATCCGAGTTTGGCGTGCTAGGCTTTCTGTGTTAGTGTCTTCACCTGACCATTTTCTTTCCTGTATTCTTTCAGACAGGAAGGAAGGGGGGGGGGGGCTTTCCAAATATGTCGTAAGAGCTCGTTGTATTTATAGCGTCTACTCTCTCTTGATATTTGTTCGGGCACGAATTATGTAATCTGTGTTATATGATTTGTCAAGCAGGATTCTCATTTCATGCGGTATATTTGCCACTTTTCAAATTAACTTCTCGTTGGTCCTAGCAAGTTTCTTGCATGATGGTACCCTTGTCTTGTGTGTTGTGAGCGTTTGTACCATAAACACTCTTCATTAGAATTCAAAACATGATTCTCAACATGGTGTCTACTTCTGATCTGAAATGCTTTTGTGGTTAATCCACATATTCGGAGCTTGAGATCATTCGTTATAGTTTTGAATAAGAATGCTATTAATTCCAATGTTTTTACTCTTGAAACTATTCTTTGAATGATTTAACGAGTTTCTCACTCACAGCGAATCATTGCAATATTTCTTTGTGAATTATTGACTTCGGAATTCTGATAAGTCTTTCAAACTCTGGAGATATTTTGCTGATTCAAAATCACCACCTTACCCGTTTTTTGCGTATCAATGTGACATTGCCAGGTCAAATGAGTAAAAACGCGTGAAAACTGCGATAAGGGTGCGATAATGAAATGCTTTATATGTTTAACGCCTTTGTGTTCACCATTTTACGCCAGAACGAGGCTGCTCATAGTAACCCTGTTGGTCTTACTCAAAGAGTTACTTGAGAAGTTATTTTGTTGGCGCGTTCTGGTGCAAATCTCTGTTCACAATAAAGTAAAGGGTGTTATAAGAGGACATCTTTCAACATAAAAAGTGGTAGGGCAGGTCCCCACTAGCCCTTTAATGCCCATCAGTCAGGCCCATTTTCGCCATCGGCGAAGTCCCTTTTCAGTGAAAATAGTTTCCAGACTATGATAACCTAGGTGGAAGACAGGTATGATAAAAGATTCTGAACAAAAATTCACTATTTTCATAGCACCCCTTTGTATCACTCTTGCTGTCAGATTTTACAGTTTCCAACGATGTTGATTTGGCATCAGGGTTTTCTTCAACAATTTTTTGATCTGAGTAGTAAGTTCTAAACTGACGAAAATTTCGTAAATGCCCTTTGGAGCTATCTTGAGGTGCCCTTTCGCAAGATCCCCCATTGATAAGAAAATCCTTAGAAGGTGTCCTGTTGAAAAATACATCATAAGTCAGCCCCAGAGAACGTCGGTTTAGTACTCTGGGGGGGGGGGGGGATTCAGCACAATGGGGACTGATGATATTTCTCAGTGACTTTGAGGGTGACTCAAAGCATTTGCATGGATTAAAAAATTCTTCCCTCTATTCCCGATACAACCATCCTATTTTGCCTTTCCTGTGCCATAAATCTGCAAGCACTTGCCAGAGTGACTTAGAAAATGTCTCAAAATCTAAGTTGAAGCCGATAATATCTCACTGTATAAAAAGGAGTACAATCATAAGTTATAGCTCCTCCGCAGCAGCCACACAAACGGCACACAGCGCTTTTTGGACACCCTGTATTCTAAATAACCAGCGCTTTCTTTAAACCATGGGTAGTTAGACACTGCTGGTGTGCATCTATGGAGGAGCGCTGGATATTATGTATCTGCGGGGGAAATTTTTTTGCAGTACTGCGGAGGAGATATTGAAAGGACGAAAATATTAATTAAACTATTAAAATTCGTCTCTCTCCTTCTCTCTTCGCTTCCGATATCTCCTCCACAGTACTATAAAAATTTCCCCCGCAGATATCGCAGTACACTGCCATGTTAACCAACATGTTAATTTCATCTCCTCCGCAGTACTGTAAAAAATTTCCCCCGCAGATACATATCATCCAGCTCTTCTCCATAGAAGCACACCAGCAGTGTCTAACTACCCATGTTTAAACTACAGAAGTTCAAGTATATAAGTCCTCTTCATTTAAATCACTTTGTAAACAATATCTGACACGTGACTGCTTTCATACAATTTCATGATCTACATCGTCTCATTACTGTTTCAATTTTGTTATATATACCTTTAAAAATTTACAATACATATTACGGATTACTCCGGATTACTCTACCTACAAACTACTTAACAATACTACAAGAACTATACCATGAGGAGCAACAGACTATGTTTTATATATATCATAAATCATACCCGGCATCTAATGTGAGGAAGAATTTCCAAACAAATAGAAACGTTGCTTGAAGAGACTTGGTGATTGCATCCCAGGGGGGGGGGGTACTCATTGACTTTCAATATGGGGGATCCATGCCAACATTTAGGGTCCGAAATTTTTTTACGTTAAATCAATATTTGGGGTCTGTGAATTGCAATATGGACCAAAATTCAATCTTTGGGGTCCAAAATTCTGAAGAAAGGAAGAATGGCGCAATTTGGCCCTGAAGTTGCGAATTATGAGATAAATGTTTTGGTATTATTTAAAAACTGAGAAATATCAAGAAGCTTTACTTGAAATCCTTCAAAAACATTTAAGGGGCCCCTGAAATAGATAACAATATTTGGGGTCTCCAAAACATTAGGCTTAATATTTAGGGGTCAGCAAGGAAATAGTGGCATGGACCCAACCGCATTGAAAGTTAGGGAGTATCCCCCCCTGGGGGATTGCATGGTATGCGACTAGAATTTGAAATGATATAAGTCAAATCAACCAGTTTTGCGGATGAAGCGTAAAGTCAACTCGAATATATGCGAGTTCAAGTCACCAGAAAGGTCTTGATCACCATATAATAATGGCTGCGTAAGAGCATCGTTTGAAAGATTGGTGATTTGGACAAATAGCTGTAACAATTCAATAACTCCAACGAGAAGATCTCTTCGTTGAACATCAAAAGAAGGGCAGAGCAACAAACAGTGCCCAGTATCCTCAATGCTATCGCTCGTTGGGCACATTGGGTTCACGGTATCCTGAAAATTATGCTTGAATTTGTGGAGGTTTAACTTGCTGAGACCAACCCTAAGTTGAGTAAGATATGATAATTCTATTGAATCGTAAATTCCAAAGACAGATTTTGCAGGAGGGCGGATTATTGATGAAAGCTTTTTAAAGAAATAGAAACATGGTGCAAATCTCAATTCAGTTTCAAGCTAGTTCCATTCGATAAGCAATTAGGATACACGTTAGACTCGAATTTTTCTGTTCTTGCCATTATTCGCCCAGTGACATCCTGACAGCAAAGTGAGAGCCACGATTTAGTGAGTTCTGCGAAGAGATTACCATTTCAAATTGACTTGTGCATGCATTTAAATCATTTTGTAAGCAATATCTTACACATAATCTCACACGTGACTGCTTTCGATCACCAGAACACACACTCAACTGTTATGCTAAACAATCCAATCCCTCTCTAAACTACAGAGGTCCAAGTATATCATACCAGTTAATGCTTTACATCGTATCTTATTATTTCAAATTGACTTGGGCATGCATTTAAATCATTACGTAAGCAATATCTTACACGTGATCTCACACGTGACTGCTGTCGATCACCAGAACACACACTCAACTGTTATGCTAAGCAGTTCAATCCCAGTAGGACCGGACCAGTAGGACCGGACCCTAACGGACCAGACCCTAGGGGAATACCCATTACTTTCCTTCCAGCGTTTTTTTGCAATGGCGGCCAACACAGAAGTTTCGCTCCAAAGTAAGATAAGGCAGTCACTGCTGCAAGGAAATTCTACCTTCTGGATGCCACAACAAACGCAAATACGCATGGTATATTATATTTAATCGTCTAACCAACAGGCAAACTTTGATCCAGCCTCAAGCCATTGCCCACTAGGCCAAAGCATTTAACTACATGGCCTAAATGTTTTACCTCTCTGCCTTGCTTGGTGATTCAAGTTGTTGCAATGACGTCGTGATGCCAGCCACGTTGTATTCCATCTCCACAATCTCAATTTCTTGACTCTTCCAGTTAGTTTGGGACTGCAAAATCATTTAGTAGGCAGCTTTTTGATAACATGTTTGTTCGAAATGTTTATTGTGAAGGTGGTAATTGCTAATTGGCAGATATATGGGGTAAGGTGATCTCGAAAGAGAGAGTGATGATTTTGGGAATGTTAATAGAACCATTCTCTCAAACCACGCATTGACCCGGGCATTGACCCTACTTGTCTTTGGTAAATCCCATGATCACGATATTGCATCTCAGAATGTGCATTTTAGTGCATTTGTTTTCTCGTATCGTGCATGCAGGAAGCAGCTTCTGGTTGGGGGGATTGTTCTTAGAACAATAGAGAACAATACATCTAATTGATACTTGTGGCGTGGCACCACTGTTTTCAAAATTATTGGGGGGCTTAAACCCCTCTGCCCCCCCCCCGCTTCTTACGGGCATGCATTTTTATAAGAAACAGCTCATAAGGAACAGTAAGCTAAAATTTTCGAAAACTACTACCCCACCGCCTGTATCAAAATGCTACGAAACTTTCGTAATTTTCGTTTAAAAATACTATTACTGTTGCTATTACTGTACCCTGTCCAATTATTTTTGAGTGCCAATTATGTTATTACTTATTGTTTTAGATCTTATTAAATAGTTTGGTACCCTGGGTACCAGAGCCTAAAAATTCAAAAATAAAAAAAAAAGATTAAATTTTTAGGTTCTCGTACCCAGGGTAATAGTTTGGAAGCCCTTCTAAAAAAAAAACGAAATTTATTCTACATTTTCAGCATTAAAAATTGGAAAAAACAAATTTCAAACTTTGGAAGCGAAAAGTCCTAAGATTTAAGAAACTACCTAGCGACCTCGGACCTCAGTTCTTATCGAAAAAGATGAGTGTAACCCATATTTTAGAAGATAGATGCTCCCCCCCCCCCCCCTTAATAATTTTCTGGGGCCACCATGGGAGCTAACAAAGTCCCTAAGTATGCCTGCTAAATTTGCGTGCCTGATAAATTTGAACTCTTGGCGCTGAGATGAACTTGCAGCTTGGAGGCTGGGCAGTCTGAAAGCTTCTCTTCGATGAACTCAGTTGAGTGGCCTGAGTGTGTCACAGAACATATATGTGAATTCGAGGGTAACTCATTCGCAAAAGTGTACGAGATTTTTTAGAACCGAAGGATTTCGTGTACGAGGTCTTTTTGAGTGAAATTCCCCTCCTTTCGGTCACTAACTTCCTATCCAACGTCAAAGCGAGGGTAGGGCATTCCCCTAGGGTCTGGTCCGTTAGGGTCCGGTCCTAGTGGTCCTGGGTCTGGTTATTCCGTTATGCCCAGATTTCCAAGTATATGGACTTGCATTTAAACCATTTTGTAAACAATATCTTGATCATGACTGTTTTCGATCACCATAACATACACTCATCTTTTATGCTAAGCAAACAACTCAATCCTTCTTTAAACTACAGAGTTCCAAGTATATCATACCTCTTTATGTTGTACATCGTCTCCTTATTATTTCAAATGGACTTGCGCATGCATTTAAATCATTTTGTAAACAATATCTCGATCGTGACTGCTTTCGATCACCATAACACTCACTCCATTTTGACCAATTGCTCCATCCTTTGGACTTCTTCTCTGAAATAAATGGGACCGCACCAGATGAGTATGATAGGAGGCAAAAAATTTAAAGAGTTATTGCTACCCAGGATCCTTTGTGGACACGCTACAATTTCAGACTGTCTGAAAATCAATTTCAGCCTGAAAGAAAACTATAAATCCACAGTTCAGTGGTTGAAATGACAGGGTAAGTAGAAATTTTCAATCAGTTCTACTGCTGCAATGCGGATCGATGGTTGCCGCTTAAAAGCCAAATAAAAAAAATTGCACGGACCACTGAGACGGCGAATAAGCAAAGCAGGCAAAAGAAACCCGTGAAGATTTTGCTAAATTTTACCTACTTTCATAAAACGCAGCAAGGACAGAAGATTGCTTGAAATTTCCCGACTTTTTTTTGAAGAAATCTACTCTTCAAATTTTGGGGTAGACCTGTTTAAGTGCCCGTTTAAATATCTCACGGTTTCCAGGAGTTATGGCGTCTCAGTTCCCAATAGACAAAATCGGCTAAGGTTTGCTTATACCAATTCAAGTCAGGCGATCAATCTCTTGATTCAACCAAGATAAAGCCTCTTTTTAATTCTTTAACATATTTTGCAACATGAAAACTTGTGCCATGAATGCAAACAGTAGTATAATTTGAAACTTCTCAAGAGTATGGTCACATGACTTAAAATGGGCAAACAAACCTTAGCCGATTTTGTCAATTCACACACAAACCGTGGTGGCACTTGAAAGGAAGGTCCTGGCGTTTAAAGGGTTTATAGTTTAGTTTATCCATAAAACAGCATTCTCAACCCTTTTACAAATGTAGAGAAAATTTGAATGTAACTTAGGCCACGTTCAGATTGCTCTGTTTTTGTTAGTATCCGTTTTTGTGGCATCCAAGCTACCCATTCACATTGCTCTGTTTTAATCCGTTCACATTGATCCACCTCATCGGAGACAAAATCCTCCGTTTTTGTGCGTTCACATTGATCAAGTGCGTTTTCAAAAACATCCGGTTTTGCGGATATCCACTTTTGATAGCGTTTTCGAAAACCTCCGTTTTTGTGGCGTTTTTGTGCGTATCAGTGTGAACACTTTCACAAAAACGGAGGCTTTTCTCTCCGTTTTTGTACAGGGCGTCTCAAAAACATGTGCGCTGTTTGGGTGGCTTCTGCGGAGCCACCGTCAATCCAATTGTTCTGTTTTTAAGATTCTTGACAGAAGAGACTTCAAATTAAAGATTGACACCGAGTTTGAGTAAATCCAATCACCAGTTGCTGAATTATGGAGCAAGAAAGCTAAAATTATTGGCTGCCTCAAAACCAGAGGATTCATTATTTTCCATTGCGTTAAAATCAACGAAATTTATTGAAAAAAAACATACCTAGCCCTGTTTTCTAATGTTCATAAGTGAGACAGATAGTCATACATTGAATTTTGTGACAACCAAGAATATTGGACATATCTAGGGTTGCTAAGAATGGAAATGTGCAACACAAGTGCTTCAGGCCATGGCATGCATCCATCAGATATTTTGCTTCTCAAATGTGACAAAGTCGCTTTAAACCAACAATACTGCGTTCAGCAGGCCGCTTGGTCGATATTCTTGAAGAATATGGTCATTGATTACTGCCAAATACGACTCCTGGCATAACTGTAAAGTTTAAGTCAATTTAATGCTAAAATTCAAGTTATAAGGTTAGGTACGGAGACAAAATCCTCTGGTTTTGAAGCAACGGATTATTGTGATTTTCTTTCTCAATAAATCAGCAACCACTTGTCAGATTTACACACACTCGGTGCCAAACTCTAAGTTGAAATTTCTTCTATTCACAAATCTAAAAAACAGGAAATTTAGATTAATGGCTCCTCCACAATAGCTATTCAAACGGTGCACATGTTTTTTGGGACACCCTGTACACAAACGGCGCATTGTTAACGGGGCCTTAGAACCCTTTCTTTCAAACATTACTTGATTTTGATATTGCTGCAGAACAATAGAGGCGCTGTTTTTGATGCAAGCATTTATTTTGCCTCTCATCTCAAATAAATAAGCAACCATTTGTCAGATTGACTCAAACGAGGTCTCCGACTCTAAGTTGAAGCCTGACCTATGCAACTGTACAAAAACAGAGACAATTAAAGCTACAGCTCCTCCACAGTGCAGTAGCCACGCAAATGAGACTCAATTTTTGGGACACCCTGTACTTACAATGCCTGCCAAAGTCCTTAGGCCATTTCTTGACAATACGCGGTTCTAACAATAACGATCTGGTTTACACATCCCCTCACCCCCGAAACAATGTTGATTTGCAAGGTTATTGTCTCAGCATTCCATCAGAGTCGCGAATCGTCCTGCCATCCCCATTTTATCATGACAGAAAAACATTGTTCTGAGGAGGAGAGGGGGAAATCGCAAGACAAGGCAAAAATAGCGAAGGTATTCCGAGACTTTTGGCAGGCATTGCAGGCAGGATAAATTCAGCTTCTCAACGGCGAACCTTTATTTACCAACTTGGTAGATTTGAAAGATGTAACGTACATTACCTTTGCACTTGTAAAGTTTATTAACTTTTTCGATATCCTTTCTGCTTAGTCCATCATTCTGACCAAGCATTCTCATGGGATCATCTCTTGCCTGTAGCGTTGGTTGGCCGTTGGCGCTGAATGCTATCCTCCCATAATGCAACAGGCTTTCATAGTCGTAACCAGGTAAGATGAAGTCACCAGCTGACTGGTCCACTAATTCAAAATGCTTTTCTGAGCCTGGAAAGAAATCAATTGAAAGCGCACTGTCATGGCTGTGATTGGCTAATCGTGATGTTGAAATCACTAACAACAAACCAGGCCTCTGATGTCATCAAGCCTTAATCAACTTCATGAATTTCAGTGTACAGCGAAATTACTTGCCTTATTCTAGAGGGTGTCACAAAAAATTGTGCCCCGATTACCTAAAGATCGCAACAAAAGGGCAACAGATTCTCGCCAAACTTTCATATGATGTTGCTTTTCAAATGTTCAAATAAAGTTTGCTGCCATCCCCGTCAAAATCCGCTTAAAAATGACGGAGATTTGACCTTCTGAAGACCAAATTTGCTTGATGACTGATACCAGGGATCGGCCATTTTGTCTTACTATTTTGTAGTGATAAGTATCTTCACGTGAGGTAAGAAATAATTTAAGAGATAGTGGAACTCTCGGAGGAATATCGGAATTTTCACTAGAGCTATGACATTAGAGGCAGCAGTTTCATTTTGCATCCATGAAGATATTTATCGCTGCAAAATAGTAAGACGAAATAGCCGACAGCTGTTTTCAGTCATCGGGGAAATTTGGTCCCCTGAAGGTCATAGCTCCATAATTTTTCAACGGACTTTTATGGGGATGGTAGCAAACTTTAATTGAATATCTGAAGAGCAACATCATGCAAAAATTTGGCGAGAATGCTTTGCCGTTTTGCCGCAATCTTCAGGCAAACGAGGCACCATTTTTTTGGGACACCCTGTATTCTTTTTTATTGTTTTATTCATCCAATCAGCGCCACGACAGTTTGCCTTTAAATTTTGGAAGCAAATTTTGATACTAGTAGAGCAAGGATGAATTAATTTCAACGCAGTCGATCATAATGCTTTGCTTTCTCTGTTGATTTCGACTTGATTGAGTGCACTCAGAGGAGGGAAATCTATTTTTCAGTTTGTCCCTTTGTTTTTTCGGAAACCTGAACTTTCGTTAACAAATTTCTCCTTGTTTACAGGTAGCAGTCATATTGGTTTCAATTTGTGGCCTGATCGGGCTCCACGGGGGCTCCACTGCAAGAACAAGATGATTTTAGTCATGTAAATGTATTTTCTTTTCCTTTTCCTTCTTCATATTCCTGTCTTGGGCTTTCTATTCTTTCAGTGTTATTCTTTGATACAAAACCTTCTCTTCATGTTCATTGCTCATAACTGTATTTAGATAAGTCGAGCAAGCGGGCATCCAGTGGCGGAGCCGGGGTAAATTACCCCCTTCTTCCAAAAGTTCGGCTAAAAATTTGAGAAATTCAAGACAATCGTCTGGGTATACCTTGTAGCATCTAGCCTGGAGAGTTTTGACTTATAACCCTCACATTTTTTCCCGGGTTCCACCATCACGAACATCTGATCCGAAAGCTCCCAGAAGTTCTCTCCTAGGCTATCTGGTGAGCCATAAAAACAATACCGGTGAGAACAGTTTTATTTCCATGGCTATCAATGCAATGATATTTTCCGACATTCTGTTTAACTGTGGGCATGTTCAATGAAATTAGAATTTTACCTGATTTTAATCGGCCACTCCGTTCGTAAACTTTGAATGATCTTCTCCAGAAAGTCCCTTTAAGAAACTTTCGAAAATGGCATAAACTCGCGACCAAATTTTCCTATTATTTTCAAGCACTTTTGAAGGTTTTGAATGGGCCTCAACAAAGAATCTCTCATTATTCCGGAATTTAAGCCAGGTAGAGTTTTACATCTAATTGAACATGTCCACCGTGAAACAGAGCATTTGCTAATATTATTGCTTTAATATCCAGGGAGCCATGACCCTTCAAATGAAGGATTGTTTTCATTGACTAAACTGGTACATATATGAGAGTAGCTCGGCAGTCAATTCTAATCCCTTCGTCTTAAAAATCTGTTAATGTTTTTACCATCGTTGATATTGTTGGAAAAATTTGCCCACATTTAGGTGTTTACCTTCCTTTGACTGCAAATTCTGCTCTCTGATTGGTGTTACAAAAGTGTCTGGGCTGGCCGCCTCAAACAACATTTGGATAAGACTATCATCAGACTTCCAATCACGATTTGGTGTCCATGTTTTGACTTATTCTGTTATATCATATACCTGTTTTGATATTTTTCCAGTTGACTTTGATGTATTCATCTCTATCGTAGCGGGTATGTTCATGATAAAATCCAAGGAAATGCAATATTTCATGCAAAACAATGCCTTTTGAAATGCAGCCAGCCCCCAGTGACACCTCTTGGTAGTTCTTTGTAGTATCGTCTGGTATTACTCGGCCTAAGTATGACCAGCACCTACAACGATGAATTTTAAACCCAGTGGTGAAACGTGAAACAAATGTATGAAACACATTTATGAAACACATTATGAAACACATTTATGAAACAAATTTATGACACACATTTATGAAACACATTTATGATTTACTCCAAAAGTAAGGAAGATGTACCAAGCAAGTCTCGCGTCAAAGAATTCTTTGCATTGCAATTTACACAAAAAGGAATAATCTAAATCCAGCATTTTACCAAATAAATTGAAATGCGTTGAAAACTTGAAACTTTTGATAAAGCAATGGAATGGCCGAGAATGTAAATGTAATGCCTGCAGTATTTTTAATTTTATTTTTATTTTTGATTTTATTCAACAATAATCTTTGTATACATTTTAATTTAATTCGATTTAGATTAATTAACTTTGTATATTTTGTTTACATTGTTAGCTATGTAAATATCGAATCGAAATAAACCAAGAAGAAATTCTAAAATTCTATTTCTATTTATGGAAAACACCCTAATACAAAGTTACCTACAAGAATGTTTACTCTATATGATCCAGCACAGGAGAAGCATGCAGGGCCACGGAGAGGATTTTTGGGCCCCGAGTCGAGATGAAACATGGGCCCCTGCAAGGCGCACCCATCTAGGGGGCCCGGTGGCATGTTCCCCTGGGAAAATGTTTAAAATCAAGGTCGCTAGAATCGCTCTGCTGGCTATTTGCGCCACCAAATACCATGATCATATCAACGAGCTAGCCAGTCATTATGCATAAGAATCATGATATAATAACAGTTTTTGATACAGCCACCATAAGTCAGAAAGGCATTTCTTGAATAGAAACATGGACTGACGAACCGGAGGTGAGCCAGAAAGAAGATTCCACATTTGAAGATTCATAGCACCAAGAGTACTTGATGGGTTGCGAAGAATCGAATTTTACTTCATAGCCGAGAGGAAACATTTTTGTAAATTTTTCCCTTTTTTATGAGCACTAGAAATATAGGTAAATTTGACTTTACGAACATTTCTTGGTGGCGAACTGCCTTGAAAAGATCTAGAACACTTAATCAAATCGTTAAGAAATTCCTCGCCCGTAACAATAAAAGAAAATTTTCAAAGGTGAGAGATATCATCTGCACATCTCTTACCATAGGATTGAAAATCTTCAATATTTGTTTGAAAATCTACATATCTTATCACTCCTGCGAGAGGTCAAATGGCCTTGCGCATTGTTCCGTGTAAGGAGACTCGTTTTGTTTTAGGCCCTTTTTCACCCACTTTGCAGCTAAATTATTTAGCAAAGTCGTATTTATCTATATTTTCAGTGCTCATAAGAACGTTAGAAACATCAATACAATAGTTTCATGATCAGGCTTTTAACAAGAACTTGAATCTTCAACCTTCGTTAAATGCTGTTGGTGCTACAAATTTTTGAATGAGGGAAATTTTTTCTGGCTCACCCCGTACATTTCAATGGTTTAATTGGTGTAGTTACCTGCTTGTAAGAAAATGAAATGAACTATCGTTGTCTCTGCATCTTCTTGATTCTTAATATTTCATATAAATTACAAACTGAGAAATTATTGATGGGCCCTTTATGACTACACTGGCCCTGACCCAGAGACCCGAATTTGAGCCATATCTTGAAAAATTAAGTTATTACTTATGGGCCTCTATGGCTATGGGCCCCAGGCTTTTGCCATCTCCTCGGCCCTGGAAGCATGGCTCATCGAGCCTTGGCCGTGAAATATACCTAAAATATTCGAATACGAAAACTATATGTAGCTGTTTGAAATCCATCACAATCATATTGTACTACAAACAGACAATCTTTGTTATTTAAAAATGTTAAAGACCATATTACTGTGGGTCAAGCAAAGTTCACAAAATTGTACCGGGCGTTCCAATAAGGGTATTTTTATGTGATCGATCTTTGAATCTCTATTTTTGCACGGAGATCAAAGTCAAATTATTTTCTCATGTATAGCATACTGCAAATAGCACGATGACAACCACATTAATTTCTTTGTGCATATATAAGCTCTAGCTTCGTTATAAATGTCAGAAAGAAACGCAAACTGTATTATTGTAGACTTGAAAGAACAATGAACAATGTTAAAA
Organism: Aurelia coerulea; assembly: GCA_039566865.1. Classification (NCBI taxonomy): domain Eukaryota; kingdom Metazoa; phylum Cnidaria; class Scyphozoa; order Semaeostomeae; family Ulmaridae; genus Aurelia; species Aurelia coerulea. The sequence continues at coordinate 13,300,706 of CM076960.1, read as the reverse complement.
TAATGACTGTTAGGCCAGGTTTAAGATTTCGTATTTCGTATTTCGTATTATGTTGTAATCGTATTGTTAATGCAATTTGTGTTGTATCTATTAGAAGTTTCTTTTAAATTATGAAAAAAATGTATTAGCTTTACTTTGTTATTAGTTTAGTTAGCTTATCTTGTAGTTTTGTAAATTTTTCACATATATATATATAGAAAAAAAAAGGTTTAAGATGTTGCTTTAAAAGAGTGTGAAGAATAATGCTTTTCGACTTGTCATTTTATACTTTTTCAGTAACGCAAATAAAAATTTGATGATCTTCAAAAGTATTTGGATCATTCATAAAGAGAGATAAAAAAAAGACATTTTGATGATAGGTTTTGTGAATTGAATTTTGGTGGTTTTTTGAAGGAGAGTATTTTCTCGGGACATTTGGTACTTACAAATCCTTATTCTGAGCCATAGAATGCAAAATGATCAACCAAAAAATACTTCACTTTTTGATAGCCAACTAAAACGTAACTGTTGGCCTAGGAGCTAAAATGCCCCCTGTGTCCCAACAAAAGGGAAAGCTTTTCAAAAGTCGGCAAAAACTGATTATGCTTCTGTTTGAAGGAACTTTTTCCATCCTTTGTAAAGGGCTCGCAGTTAATTTTGAATGGAATACTGTAACGAGATATATCTTGGTATCACTTACCCAACGCCTTGCACAAATTTGACTCCGTGTTTATCCGATGCTTCACGTTGCCTGAACTGAATACAAGTCTTGTCTTCAAACACAGCAATGGCAGCCTCAATAAGAGATTTTTGATAATAGGTCACTGTGAAATTGAAAATTACCAACCAGTGAGACCAAGAAATTAGGTAAATAGTTTTAAGGGGTTTATATGGGAAGGAGAATTTCACATTCGATACTGGTGGATGATTTAGTTGCCACTGAAATTTAATTTCATTAAAGGGAATGTAAGCATATAACAGTGGCTCAAGCCACTTGCAATCAATTTCTAGCCTATCAGATTGCAGTACTTCCTGTTGACGTAGATCAGTTACCCAAATATGGTGCGGCACGTGTGATAGTCTATTGTCTTCGCACAGCTATTTTTATCAAGGGCTTATATATGCTTAGATTCCCTTTAAAATTGTCCTTTTTAGAAAGAGTTTTCAAATTTCAATGGCAATTAAATCATGGACCAGAACGAACGTGTAATTTCGTTCCCACACAAACCCCTTACACGCATTTCCCTAATTTTTGGGTTCCCACACAAACCCCTTACACGCATTTCCCTAATTTTTGGGTTCCCACACAAACCCCTTACACGCATTTCCCTAATTTTTGGGTTCAGAAGATGAGTGATACTACCAAAGAATTGTCATATCTAAGTTAGGTTTTGGCTGATAGATTAACATTTCAGTTTTGAATATCGGCCGTGTACTTTCATTCCACAGCCCACAAAAAGTGTCAAGTCTTTTTGACTCACCAGCCATATGAAAATATTGTCCATCATCGTTCGATATAAATTCTTCGGTACTTAGGCGAATAAAAAGAAAAAAATGCGGGAAATTAAAGCTCCTCCGCAGTTTCTGAACAAATGAATTTATTGGGACACGTTGTAGGAAGATGATCTTACTGAAAACTACTTACATGAATTGTCAATCTCATATGGAATTTCGCCTGATTCCCAAATTAAATCTTTATCCTTCACAACATTTCTCTTGGTTCGATGTGACTGTTCCTTTTTTGTCATTATGTCTCCATCCAGGATTCGCTCATGAATTGTTATGCCATATTCTACGACAATGGATATCAATCTCACTATTTCTTTGAAGGAGAAACGTTTCTTTTGTTTTTTGTTTGTTTGTTTGTTTGTTTCTTTTTACATTCCATTAATTTTACATTCCGTATGGACACTGTGAAGTTTCCTTTGCTTCCCGAGAGGAGATTTGCTCTCACAAGAAGAATTATCTGAATAACATACTTGGCAGGCAGGGCTAGCCTGCGTGCAGACAATACCTAAAGCTCCGGCCAAACGCTCTCGACTTTCCACTCGACAGAGCTCGACAAAAATCGAGCAATGTCGAGCATTGTCGAGCAGAGGGTGGCCAAATGCTCTCGACTTTCACCCGACTCTTACTCGATTTCGCGGCAGGCTCGACTTCATGTTTTACTTTCTGTCCTCGTTCTTGTACAACAGCCCGCCAAATTTTCAATTTTATTTTCTTGCTGTTCTCAAATCAATATGAAGCTGAAGCTCACAAAAAGAAAACGCAAGGCTGTTGCTGCTCTGATTTTGGTAACAGTCTTAGATGAGGAGAGACAGAAGTGAAGAGAGGAAAGACAAGAGCCTGGATGAAACGAAGAGAGCAAAGAGGTTATTTTGAAAATCGAAAATCGAAGATTCTCGAGGTTTCCGAGAGATGATGAGAATGTCGTACGAAGACTTTCTGTACATATTGCAGAATGTCGAAGAATTAATTTCCCCAAGCGGTTTCGGTGCTGTTTCTTTGGCAGAACCTTTGTTGCAGTAATTTTAGTGGGAAAATTTGTTCAACTGCACATGCGCAAGCTGTGCATTGTCGAGCGGAAAGTCGAGCACCTGGCCAAACGCTCTCGACAACACTCGACAACACCTCGAACAATAGAAATGTCGAGTGGCTTCGCTCGACAATTTTGACCTGTATCAAATTTGACTCGACAACGCTCGACAACGCTCGACATCACTATACAAGGTGGCCAAACGCTCTCGACATTTCACTCGACACAAATGTCGAGCGCTGTCGAGTGGAAAGTCGAGAGCGTTTGGCCGGAGCTTAACTGAAGAAAAGGTATAGTCTGCGCAACGCCGCTCTATTTCGTGTATTGTATGCGTCAGTTATTTATTTCAATGGCATTTGAATGACCCTTTCTCCTTGGCGTCAGTTTATTGTCTGCAGTAGGGTAGTTAAAATTCCAGAGTATTGTGTTGCTAATGAAGTTTGCCTAGAGAACAAAGTGAAACCTGAGATTTCATCACATGATGGCTGTTCTCAAATCTGATTGCTTCCTTGTTTCACGGGAAAGTCATCTTATTGGCTGCTACAACAATAAGCTTTCTTTGTCATCACCATTGCGAAATAAATGCTGAAGTACGCACTACACAAAAGTGAGCGGCGCTGCGCAGACTATACCTTTTCCTTGGGTATAGTCTGCACGCAGGCTAAGGCAGGGCTTGCTCAAGTCAGATGCTTGGCTAGCTAACTGCTTCACGAATTATACTAGCAAGCTCCATTCCAAGAAATATCCAGGCATTTGTTAACAATCATATTTCTCTACAGGGGGGGGGGGGGGTACCTTGTGCCGTTTTTGGTCTGTTCTCAACTATATTAATTTGTTTTGTTTTTATTATTTTCTGGGAAACCACATTCAGACATTACAGACACTTTGAATCAATGGAAAATAACATTTTCAGCGCAAAAATAGCAAAAAGCTACAGTTTATAACGGAGTGCATTAGGTTCCTTGGGTACATTGCACCCCTGGATCTGTTAAATGATTTATTCTCGAATTTAGGCACACTTCACTCCTCTAAATAAAGTGGGAAGGTTGGTCAGTATCTCTGGCCCCTTTCATTGGTTTGTGGTCATTATGAGCTGAAACGTGAAATCTTGTGTTTGTTGTTCTTAACTATCAAAATATGAACATGCAGCTTTCCTCATAGTGTACCTGTGACAACGTATTTTCTTATTGTTCAAAATACAACGTTTGAGAAACCGAAAGTAGGCAGGTAAAAGCATTTACGTTGCGTTTGGCATACCCGACCGCATAGTTTTGAAGAATTGAAGCTGACAGAATATTGCTGAGGATTGGCCAGCAAAAAATAAAGATCAGATTTTAAAGATACTTCAGAGGCAAGGTTTCGAAGAGCAAAATGAAAACTATCGCGCTTCACACGGTTTTACCCACATTTAGAAGATCCAATATTGTTAGCATACACGTATTTTTCTTTATAAGAAACTGCCCATAAGAAACTCAACTCTCAGATCGCCAAAAAATGTAGAAACTCCAATACTGGGAAATTATAAGTTAAGAAGCTATGTATTTTGATACAGGAAATCCTTGGTATATTCTTAATTTACTTTCACTTGTTTGAGAATCTAGACCCCAAATGATGGGCCTTATTCAAAATCACTTTTCTCCGCATTAACGCGTTCTTTTAGAAAAAGCCGCTAGTCGCTTGCACGACGAGCCAAATGTTAGGGGTACTTTATCCCGCCGTTTCTTTTGTTTGCGTGACTTCATGGTCACATCTGATTGGCTAACGTGCAAATGTAAACATCCGGTTCGGCTCTATTGAAAGATTATTTGTCCTTGTTCATTGAAAATCTTTTATCAGACACTAATGAAAGGACGAAACATCTGCAAACGATCGAAAGATTTCCCTTTCATTCAAATGAGAGCAGTGCTTCGCTTGCAAGGCTGCCAACAAGAAAACAATATAAAAGATACAGATCAAATGGCAAACTGGACTTACTTTCGTTAATCTGGTAAATGTGGTCTGCAGTCGGTTGCTCTTGATCTAAAATGAAGATTGTAGCTTCAATATCAGGGGGTTTCAGCCAAATCACTTTGTAATGTTGGACCAGACTCTTTTCTTTCTGTTATGTATGCATGTATGTATGTTTCAATTTGCCGCAAAAGTAAAAATTGGTTAAAATATAATAAAATAGATACAATACAATTTACATAATGCAACGTTAATAAATACAAGTTAAAATCACCCCTAATTATAGTGGCAGGGATAAGCATTAAAAGGTCGAGTTGACCATATTTCCATAATGGTCCTCTTAGAGGTGGTTACAAGAAATAAGAAACAATAGATTTTGATGTGCTTTTGGATAAAGCATAATTTAGCAAGGCCGAACCATGAATGTGAGAGAGGACGCGTGGTTATATAGAAAACATCTGTTGGAAACTCGGTTGGAAAGATGGGTGCGTGTATGGCTTTCCAAACAACATATACGCTCTTTACTCACTATGGTATAAGAACCCAAGGATTTGAACCAGCATTGAAATTTTTCTTAAAAGTATCAAATTTTGAGTGATCAGAGTTTGTTAGGAGTTTCTTAAAGATTCCATAACAATGTTCAAGTTTACTACCTGTGCCATCGTGAACATCTCAAAACGATGTTTTCTGAAGCCTTTCCGACGCAAAAAGTGAATCAAGTCAAGTTTCCTTTATAAAAAAATTGTTTATTGATATTTATCTTCCCAGTATTGGAGTTTCTTAATTTTTTGGAGATCTGCGAGTTGAGTTCCTTGTAAGCAGTTTCTTATAAAGAACATGCACAAAGAGAAAATAAAGTACGAAGAATTTATACCTATATTCCGAGTATGAACAGCTTTGAACACTGAAACCCAAGCCACTGTAAAGATCATAGCTCCTGCGAGATTCATTTCCAAGGTCGATGAGCAAAGCATTAACTTGGCCTGACAAAATGCGTATCGTAACTCACCCAAACAAAAGAGCTGCTAGCAAACGACGATTATGGCACCTTTTCTGTGACAGTGCTGTTTCTTCAGTGTCAGTTTACCCGGCGGTTTAGCGTTGTAAACCATGACGACAACTAAACTTGTCAAAAACTCTCTTTTATCTATAGGAAACTGAAAAATATGATAAGCAACGGGCTATTTTTTATTAACATGTGTTAAATGAGATAACGAAACGCAACGAAACGAAACGAAACTGTCAAAAGGAAAGTTCGTGGAGGGTTTTCATCTTTCAAAAAGTTGAAAAACGTCCTCCCACAATCGCAATTAAAGGGAATCTAAGCATATATAAGCGTGTGATTAAAAATAACACACGGGGGGGTTCTTCCATAGTAAAGGTACCTGGGGATGTGCCGCGAGCAAGGGTATACTTTTTTTCGCAATTTTGGCCTAGCAACGGTCTAGCCAAGGGTACCATTTTCGTAAAAATTAGTCTAGCCAACGGTACCATTTTGAATATGCTCGCGGCAGACCCCTACCCAAAATTTGGCCAATAACCCCCCCCCCTCCGTGAAATAACAGCGCAAACCGTGACACCTGTGGAACCATATTTGGGTAACTGATCTACGTCAACAGTAAATCGTGATATCTGATAGATAGAATTTGACCGCAAATGGCTTGTGCAACTTTTATATGTATGCTTACATTCCCTTTAAGCAACGTATATTGTACTTTTATATACAAAGTCACATGCGATGTGCAGATGTTATAGGGGTAGCCTCTCAAATCCAAGGAAAGAGTCCCTTCAACGTCTTCAAACCAACTAACCTGGGCTGGGTTCGCATCAGGTTAGAACTAACGTAGGTTCGACCCAGTTTTGTTTACACTGCCTCTTGCACACATGATAGTGTAAACACGAACCTGGGGCGAACCTAGACTGATTACAATTCGTCGTAAATTTCGCTCGTTTTTTATATTTTTGACTTTAAAGTGAATATGACGCGAAATTTTTTATTGTCTTATCTGATGCATTAAATATCGCTGATCACGATGGTGAATTTAATTTTTCGATTTACGCTTTTATTTCGCTGGAAAATGGGGTTAAAGACCCCCCACTCTGCTTCAAAAAGTGGCGGCAGTTCTGCGCGGTCTAACCGTTGAGTACCAGATCTCTGTGACGTAAAGTGTTTGGGCAACGATACCTCGATACACAAAACAACATGAAAACTGGCCATAAAAGATGAAGTTTGGCTTGATTTTCCACCTTTATACCCAATTTAAACCGATAAATTTTCCTCCAGATATCTCCAGTTACTCCAGACAAGGTATGCAACGAACTTTTTGGAGGTTTTTCGCACTAAAATGTTTCTATAAAGTGGCATGTTTGGAAGGGATATTACGCGCGATGACATGAAAGTGAAAGCATATTTCGCAACACATCCCACACACAGGTCAAAGTTTCCAAAACAAAAATAAACATTACGTTTGTGACTATTTAATAAACCTTTAGATAAACAAACGTTACATGTTGCGACTATTTTAGTAGGTTTTGCCATATAAATGGATTGGTTTGGGTGCTTCTAATCGATAAAGCCTTCCAAGTGAAGCCGTGAAGCCGAAGGAAGGCGAGACAGGGTTCCAGACCATGACCATAGGCCATCAGACAGCTCCGTATATTTTGGTCTGGTTCGATTGGATATAACGGATGATAAAGCTGTAAACTTACCCAAGAAAGCTCGTCCTCTACCAAAATCTAAGCCATGAAATGTTCACAAAATATGATTATGGAGGAAAGTATTGCTGTGCCGGGTTACCAAACAAAATGAGCTGACAAAATCGAAGTTCGATGCCTGCTGGCATTACCCACCATCGGTTACCAAAGGATCCAGAAGTGCGAAGACAGAGAATTCATTTCATAAAACGAAATCATTTCATTTCATTCTTTATTTTGTTGCAACTGACTTCCAAAGAACGCATGCCTCCCTGCGTGAATTTAATACCGAAGATATGAAAAACTTCCTTCGACGTGTTTACGATACAACGCAGTTTGACAAGGAAGCAACCAGGCAGTCCAGACAAAAGAATGGTTATTAGACTATTGTATCTTATTGCTTTTACTTACGTCATTCTCAAAGAAAGATCCAATATCTCGCTGTTGGAAATAATACCCCTTTGAAAAGTGAAAAGTACAATAACCTTGGGCATGTTGACTTCAACTGCCCTGTTCCTAAATATTTCATCAATGCTACGGTCCTTCAGACCAAACGTTTTTTAAATTTGAAACCAAGCTCTTTGATTCTTTTTCGGTGGGTAGGTACTGCAAACCAATGACTTCGGCCCTCCTGTAGCCCTCCTGTGGGGGGAATTTGATATCTTACTACCTTTGTAAAAGCGGTTTAAAATAAACAAAACTTATTAAAAATTAAATTTTCTATCATAGTTGCTAAAGGCCACTGCAGCCAAAGGAAGGGAAACTGAAGGCAAGGAAACACCCGAAACACAAGAACCGAAATTTAGCTGTTATCTCTCACTGGTCGTCTGACTGCTTGCTTAGGCCCCAAACACTTTACGTCACAATTCAAAACCCGCCCCAGACTTCCCGGACACTTTTTCGACGAAACAATCAATTTCAAAACGCTAATATCTACGAAACGACTTAGAATTTGAAAGTCTACAGTTTAGATTCGAAATCAGCGTACTTGAATTGACTAATATCGACAATAAAAATTTTCGCGTCATATTCACTTTTAGCCTTTTCGCTCAATCTACGACTCATAAAAAAGCTATGTGAAAACGAGGACAAAACTAATGTACGAGAATTCGACCGAAACTTGGTCGATCGATTGATTGATTGATGGATTCGATTGATTGATTGATCGGCCGTGCCGCAGGGAGACTTCCTAGCTGTGACGGAGGTCATGTGACTTCAAACTTTTTCGGAATGAGTGAACCAGACAAACTTGCGTTCCTTGGACAATCAAAACAATAAAGATTTCGTCAAATTCAGCCAGCCAGCGGGATCAAATTTCTTTCAAATGAAACAATGATAAATCTAAAACAATACAATCATGATTGTTTTGATTGCCAAAGGAACCCAAGGTATATTTCAGAAAGTTTTTGCTGAAGCCTTCTGCAACCTATTGTGAGACTGTTTTACGCAAAAAACCTGCACTAGCTATTTTGTAATAATTTCAATCACTAATATTTCTATGGTTAACAAAGCATAAACATTTCATCAAGTTTCGGTTATTCTTTATCTTAAAATGCGCGACTTTTCTGGCGTTATCTTCAGGGGAACTTTGCAATTTTTTCTAGAATGTTCTTCGGTCGGGGAAGCTCGAGAAACGAACACAAATTATTCTCGCAAAGAAAAACACCCACAGAGGCTTCTCAAAACTATAAATAATTCTCCTAAAAATATGCAGTTATCCACAAAACTCTTATGACACATTTGTTTCGTAAGATTGAAAATAGTTTCTGTTTAAGCAGCTTTGTACTGTAGTCTGTTATTTTAAACTTCAGGAGGAAAGATAAATTGATCGGTACTTGGCAAGAACGAAGAAACGTTTTCAAGGTTCAAGCCTCTTTGACAAATTTACTATAATGTGCAAGAATTTCAAAAACGAATACTTCTGCTGTTTATAGAGGAATGTTTCAGGAAATTTCGGGTATCTTTTCCACATCGAATGTGAGTTTTCTCTAACCTTATGCCGGGTGGAAGTGCTTACCTCAAGCTCCTTTTTTGTTTTGCTCAGGCCAAAAAGGAATCCTGTGTTTCACAATTTAAATTCGCCAAACAATAAGTCTTCCGGGGTCTTCCTACAGCAAGTTGGCAAACAAACAAATGCATCCTTTCGTTTCCCTTCAAAACTCTTTCGTACAGTGCCTTTTGAGATCATCTTTATTCTGTCCGTAGCTGCGACGATAACAACCTCCATTTTGGCAAAAAGCAATTCGAAGCGCTGTCTTCTTGACAGGGCGACCAAGGGCACCTACAATTCCGAAAACTACCGAAAATTTTACCGAAAACTCAAAAATTTACGCGGGAAATTTAAATGAGCCAATCACAGCCGAGCAGCCCCGAATGCTGCAATCTGATTGTAACGTCAGGAACTTGACGTGAAAACGAATTTTTGTCCTGATTTTGAGTTAGTTTGATTATGAGTCCCTGTTTGAGAGAGCGATTCCATTCAATTCAATTAGTAATTCTACTCAATAGCGAGCGAGGGCGAACCTGGGTTTGTTGATGCGTACGCATGCGCATATTGGATGTTATGTTGCAGATTCCAGAAGCAAGATGGCGAAAGGAAATCAGCTTTGGGGAATCCATTTCGCAAAGCAAATCTGCCTCTAAAAATTAATCGTTTTCTCCGTGCATCAAATTTTGAAAGTTATTTCACTCAGGAGGAGAAAGCGCCAGGAAAGATGTCGGTTTTACCTTAGCTGTCGCTCATGGTTGAAAAAGAAATCTTCAATGGTCACATCAACAAAACACGAGAATTCACAGCAAACTGCTTACTGACGCGTAATTCGCGAATGCGCATGCGTCCTACATATCCTAACCCAGGTTCGCCCCAGGTTTGCGTTTACACTGCATTTCTTGAAAGCTAACCCGGGTTCGCCCCAGGTCGAACCCACCTCCAAAGGTGGGTTTGTTTAACCCAGGGCGAACTCAGGTTAGTTGCGTTTACACTACAAAAATCTAACCTAGGTTAGTTCTAACCCGGCGCGAACCCAGGTTAGTTGGTTTAGTATAAACAGGGCTCAAGACAGAGCCATTTCCATGATCGATACGTCCAGGATAAAAGACGAATGGCCAAATAATATCCTTCATGTTGGACAACTTGTCGGATTGATCATGCAGTTATGGCCTATCAACGAGGAAATTGGATACTTTAAATCTTGCCTAATGCAAACAAATTGTCCCTCAATGAGACAAAGACACAAAGTCTTGTGATAGGTGGTAGGGAGCGTGTGAAAAGCATAGAACATATGTAGATGCAGTAAAGCCTAATGGTTGATCAATACTTGAAGTGGGAAGAGCAAATTTCTACAACTAAGAGAAAGTTTCTAGAGGAATAGGGATGTTGAAATACTCCAAAAAGGTTTCTCCCGCTTTCATAACACAAAACATGTATGAAAGTCTTGTGAAACCATATTTTAGATATTGCTACCCTGTATGGGGGAGATGTGGTTCTAAAGCAATAAATGAACTGCACAAACTTCAAAATCGGACCGCAAGGAATGATACGATGCTTCTGCTAAGCCTATCATTGAAAATTTGGTTGGCACACTGTTAGTGAAACTATTGAAATGGAGACTTTGAGTATGGTATACAAATCTGTCAATGATCTGGCTACCAACTACCTTACAGAAATGTTCTCAAGACTCTCAGATACATGTAAGAGATAATTACGCAAACAAGGGCAGATTTTGTAACACAATAGCATGAGATGCTCTTGTTGACACCCGAATTTAAAGCGATTAGTGGCTGCAGACAAAGGAAATTCTCTCGACCATAAATTCAAAGCAAACAAAGCCGCAAAAGTTTATCTGAAATCCAAGTAGCTAGCGCGCTGGTTGTGCATTACAGAAATTGTTTTTACGACCAAACATGAGCATATATCGAAAGAAGAAGGATATATCTACACATCTACTTTGGGTATTTTATTTCTTTGGTTAAGAAGCGGAGCAGTAATTGTTTTAATTACACCTAGCAAATATGAGAATTGAATCGCCTCCCAATCGGCTTTTGAACCAAAAAAATAAAATGCCCGAGGTAGATGTGTAGATATATCCTTCTTCTTTTGATCTATTCTCATATTTGCTCTTAAAAACAATTTCTGGAATGCACAACGAGCGAGCTAGCTACCGGGTTTCAGAGAAACTTTTGCGGCTTTGCTCGTTTTGAATTACTGGTTGAGAGAATTTCCTTTGTCTGCGATCGCTAATCGCTTTGAATTGCGGTGTCAATCAAAACCAATTCGTGCTATTGTCTTACCAAATCTGCCCTTGTTAATTACGCAATACTAGAATTGATTTAGAAATTTCCATGGAAAAGTCTGCCAAAGGCCAAAAATGTTTCTCATACAAAGGCGCAGCAATTTGGAATCATCTGAGCTTGGATACAAATTGTCGCCCACATTGAAAACTTTAAAAAAAGGATAGCAAACATTATGAATTAGGTGTTTCTCTCTTTCATATTTATCGTGTCATATGAACATATCTACTGCTTTTACGTACTCTTAAATTAGTTGTAGATAATATCTATTTTAGTTTTCTTTAGATTACTTGTAAAATTTGGATAAGTTTTTCTTTTGTAAGTTTTTTGACAGGTCCCATTGTAAAACAGCGTAAATTAAATGTTTCACCTGGTATAAATATTATCAAACGAAAAATCAGTCATATCAATCAACCTCCCAATGTGCATATTACCATAATTCAAATCAATATCTATATATCAGAAATTCTTGAAACAAAATCAAATAATTTATACTATTACTAGCGCGAACAGTTTATTCTCATACCGTTTTTACAAAATTCTGAAAAAAGACAGGATTTTTTACGGGATGATTACAAAATTTGCAAAAAACTTAATTGTGTTACCGTTGGAGGTAATGTGTTCATATATAAGGACGGCGTAAACCCAACCTGTCAAAATCCATTAAATTATCAGCAAGTGATAGGTTGAAATTCAAACTGATCACACGAAGAGAAAAAATTCTGCATGTTGAATGTTTGTTTGCTAAATTTTAATAGCTTTCACAAAGCAACCTTTTATCCATGGTTGAAAAGAAATTAAGTCAATCACATGCATCCCCCAACGAGGCCATCTTGTATGGACACATTACCTATAACTGACCTTTTCTGTATTTGTGTAAAAGATCAAATAGAGAGCAACGATGAAATTTCGTCATGAAAAGGTATTTTTCAGCAATAACCTTTTACAAAATATTACATTTTTCTCTAGAAAGCTACCGAGTGTACCAAAAAAGTACTTTTATTTAAAAAATCAACAGAAATCTATTATCAAACTTTTGATAAAATTTTCTTTTTGACTTGCTTTGTCAAAGACCCAAAAATATTTATAGATGCTAAAATGTTTGCTTTTGATGCAACAAGGTAGAAAAATTACACATTGAAAAACCTTACTTTGAGCTATACTTTTTAAGCAAAATACTCAATCTTGCCAAACAGTCAAAATTTTCAGATTTATAATCGTCATCGAAGTCTCCAATACATTGAAGTGTGCATTTCTTTCTGTCATTTATGTCCAAACTAGAAGCTTTATATGCACAAAGAAATTGATCTGGCAAGCATGAATGCTTATTTGTAACATGATTCAAAACCAGGTAGCCCTAAAAAGAGATAAATTTGTCAATTTTAAACCAATTACAAGGTCAGCTGTGTCTGGGTAAATAATTTGCTCCTTGATCCACTTGGCAAAAAATAAAATTGAAGATCGGTCATGTAATAAAATTTTGGTGATTTTTTAAACGGGAGCACTTTTTTTGGGACACCCGGTATAATTTGCGATTTCATGTGAAAGATCGCGTAGTAGCCGACATAAGAGGGTGTAAGAAACCAATCTAAAATGTAGTGCGGAATTGAAAAAATTAAGTCTCGTGATTTGTAAGTATGCTTGGAAACCAGTTTGCTTGTAAAAAGAGATTGCCACAAATTCAAAACCATTTAAAAACTTTGCAATATGTACCTTTAAAATTAATCTGCTCTTTGACACAAATGCAAACAAATTTTCATTGCCGGTAGTACAATTAAATTTTGATGATTTTCAAAGGCAAGTAAATCATGGACCAGAATAGAATGTGGAATTCTTGTTCCAATACAAACCCTTTACCAACATTTTCCTAATTGCTGGGTCTAAAAGATGAATGATTTTCACATCTAAGTTAGCCTTTGACTGATAGATTAACAGTTCAGTTTTGAACATCAGCCACGTACGTTTTATTTTACAGCCCAGCCAAATGTGTTAACTTTTTGACTTAACCGGTGCATTGCTACGTACTGGGTGCTCTAAAATGATGTATAGGCATTTGCCGAAAAGTATAACCTTGATTTATGCACTGATTTGAATGAACTACCTATCATTTGCTTGCTCGGGGAGTCGTTGCACGGGGGTCACACACCCGATTGGTCTATAAATCCAACTTAAATTCCTTGACTGAGGCCTAGACATAAATTTTGTCAAAGCCTTTTCGACTCATTGATAAAATCTTACCAAAATATGCGAATCAGTTGGGTGGCTCTTGCTTTGCGGGCGGGTGGTCCATCTTTTCCTGATTCACCCAGCAGTTTTTATTTCTTTCTATGTTACTTGCGGCGGGGTCATCATAGTCCGTTACCCCCGTGGTATCGTCCTTGTTGTGTTTCGTAGAGCAATTAGTAGGTTGCTTTAATAAGTAACTTGTCTTGTGAAATTTGACTGGAATATGAAAAAGCAAAAGGCGTACTTAAATGTAGAATTTTTTCACGAAAGTCGGTCATCAAATTTCGACCTGTTTCAGCTCTACTAAGATGACATTGCATCAGTTATCTTCTAAGGAATATGGACACAGCAATCTACGTAAAGTGGATCATCATCATTTTTTTTTCATTGACTTACAGGCAACGTATGTGAGTCATTCGCATCATTCACAAATCTCTTTTGCCATGTCACGTAATTTGCTACTATTTATATTCGATCACAATGCAGTGTTATTTTTGACCACAATGCAATGTTACCTTTGACCACAATGCCGTACTTGGACATTCAGGGGTATCTTAAATGGAAGGCAATTTCTTAGCAATGCAAGAAAGCGGAAGTCTGCAAACACACGATTATTTTCAACGATGTTGAGGGTCATTGGATTTGGGGATTTCGTTGTGATACCTAAACGGCTTAGCAGTTGTCAACGGTTTCAGTTCTCAATGCAAACTATCTACTGTTCTGTGACATGAAGCAATGATGCAATTCCCAGTTGTACAAGTCTGATGTTTAGGGAGCAATACTTTGTTTACGTTGATAATCGCTGAGAAACGGAATCCTTTTCGCAATCGTGTTCCAGGCTTTTGTATCGCAACGAGGATTCTCTTATGCAAAGTCTCTCGCCATGCTAGGCGTTTGTTTTTAGCTTTGTTGCTGAAACTTGGGAAAAACCCTATCAAACTTTCTAATTCTACTTGGAGTATGTTAAAAAATAACTCCCAAGTAAAATACCTCTAATTATACGATGGTAAGGCCGATTATAGTGAAACAAATTTCCACATTTAATTTGGGATTACTGCTACAAAACGGTTGGTATTTCATTCAAATCGGTGCATAATATGATCTAAGAGATTTTAGCAAATGCTGATACATGATTTTAAGACACCGGTAAACTTTTAGCTTCTTTGCACAACAGAAATACCCTTTGAAGAAGGGACGTCTCTATGGATGTCTACAGCGTTGCTTGTTTAGTACCACTCAGCCATGACTTTTTCGTATTCTTTGTCATCGATGAATGGCTTGTCCAATGACCTAAAAAATCACAGAAGAAACAGAATATCATTAAAGTGCACATCCAGCGCAAAACTTTTATTTCATTTTCTGATAGAAATATTAAAGTAATGCTATTCTGCCAAAAAAACTTTGAAAATCATTTTCCAAACCACTTTTACAACGGATTTTGTGCAGCGTGGTCGGTTCCATGACCGCGCTCCTGAGTCCTGGGTACTAGTGACGCCTACACAGGAACACAAATATTGACTTTCAGCAAACTTTCAATGTGAACACAGGATAATAGTACTTCCACGAGACCGAAGATTGGACCTGCTCGGCTGTTTTATCGAGAAGAAAACCTAATAACGATGGTACTTAGTATCCTTATCAACAGCAAATAGTTTGCAAAGCAGATGGACGTTAACAGAATTGACATGAAGTCAAAAGAAGGCAAGAAACCATGACGGCAAGCCGAGCTGCGGACAGTTTGACAACGGGCCTATCTTTCTGCAGACCGTCGTTCGCCATCATTTGTGATCGACTGTTGTGACGCAGGGTTGTGACGGAATCTAATCGCAAGCAAAGTAATTCCTTGATTGACAGTGTATTCGAGGTAATCCGTTTTCAAATATGGTTATTTCATAGTCTCCGGGAAGTATACTTCCAACGGCATTCAAATTCAATGCCATTTACATCTATTATTGAGCAAATCAAACATCGGAAAAGAAATGGAAGAACACTGGCACGTCTTTAGGTCAAGGCTTCTGACAATGCATATATTGCATGCACATGCAGGCTCCAATAACACTTCACCCAGTTTGAAGCAACTTTATCGTTTGCCAAAGAAAGTAATCTACGTATTGGAGTCAAATTTTCAAAGCCAAAATACAATGCTATTAAACTGCCAGTTTGGAGCCTTTTATTTGGCATGTAGATAGCACCAGGCTGTTATCGATTTATAAAAACGTATGTTGTTTTTTAGATTCCTGAGTGGACAATGCCAAGCACATAATGTTGAGTAGAAGGAATGCACAAATAAAGACAAAGACAAAAATAATGACTTTCACATTCTTCACATTCAAATGAAAAAATATTTGTCTACTTTGAATAACTCAATTATGTGAAACTTGTGTTTATCAAAACATCAAAACCCTCCTGTTTCTGTGAATTGAAGGACAAGACAATTTCTGAAACATTGACCTTATATGTGGCAATCTTTTTCCGAAATGATTCTAGACACTCGTTAAGTGAGGAAAAGCAAGAATTGGGAAATATGACACATTTTCTCAGATACAAGTGTAGGAAGCGGGGGCTACAGCCCCCCAATATTTGAAAAATTCGCCAAAACCAACCATAATCAGGCAAAAATTGATCTTGTCACGAGTCAGGCAGAATTTTCATAAACAATATACATTATCTTTTTTATCTGGCAGCCCCCCCCCCCCCCCTAAATTTCATCTTCTTATGTGCTCATGATCTCAGAGGTCAAACAGATCCAGAAATAATCTTCTCTCGATTGTTCCTAAATTTATTTTGAGAATTTAGGAAAATAAGTTCATAAATCTCCACCAACAATTGTTCTGTAGCAATACGATACCTTCCAGAGTGTAGAATTTACTTTGCTAGTTAAAGATATCATTTACAGCAAAAGGTCCTTTACAGACAATTTTTATCACATTCAACAGAATTGGGCTGTTAGGGGGATGGCTTCAGCTAAAATGGTACTTTTGCAACAAAAAGTGAAACATATTTTCAACTTTTAAAGAATTGGCCCTACTGGGATAAAGTGGATAATTTTGTGGTAAAATGAGCAAGACAAAAATATGGATAAATTTCATAAAATCTTGAGATACAAGTCTTCTCAAGCTACACCTGTTAGAACCACACTCCTTGAAATATTGAATGTTGATTTAAGTCTACCCTCTGGCAATCATTATTACCCATTGCACATCAGCCTACCCATTTGGCTTGAGAATGGCCTTTAATTTAATTCACATCAACGTAATTTAATACCTTACTTTATTTAGTTGCTTGCCATTTTCCCTGCAGACCCTAACTGGTAACCATTGGTATTCAGGCAGTTTACACTACTTAATTGTGATCTGACTGAAGAAATTGCCTCTGGCTTTGTCCCAAACGCTATGCATGTTATTTTAAAAGGAGTGGTGGTAATGGTGCTAGTGGTGGTAGGCTCACAACATGAATGAATTTGATGATAAATCTAGTGGTCCATTAAGATTGAAGGGGTGTTGAGCTGTTAATGGCCCAATGCCATTAACTGTCACAAACAAACTGTTTGTTGATGACCCCTAAGAAATACACCAAAAATGTCAAGATTTGCATATCTTGTGCACCATGTCAAATACATTGCTCTGCCACATCAAAGTCATAACTGTCAGAGTTTAACTCTTTGACCGCAACTGTAAAACATGATAAGTTCTGGTCAATTGCCATTGTCAGCAAGCCATTTTTCTATTGCTGCTCATCAGTCAAAGATATGTCAGTGTTCTGTGCCATAGATGTGACAAGGTTGATGAACTAACAAAGGAAAGAAACAAACATAATTTAATCATAATTAACAGTGGATTACTTCATGTGACTGCATGTATGGAAAGACCATTTGCACTTGTTTTCAATATCTAAAATATTTGAAATTGCTCAAAAAATCTCAATGTTAGTGTTCAAAATCAGTGTAAAAATGCAGTCTCTCATTTTGTAACAGTGAGTACAGATTGGACTACAGTAAGCAAGAAATTAAGAGTAAGATCACCAAGTTCAAGGGAATGGTAATGGAAGATCTTTCCTCAAAACTTAACAGAACTGGATGTTGTTGTAATCCATATTCCACAACGAGACCCAGGGTACTCATGTATATTTAGGATAGGGGTGCTCAGGCTGGGGTACAACGCATCAACCCAAAAAGTAATTTCTAGCATGAAAATAGACCCAAAAAAATAATTTTTCCGACCTTACATACCCAAAAGTTATGAAGTCAGTATCTTAAATCTGCATAAAAGTGCCATAACTGATTAGATTTCTCATAATTTGTTTGGATATTTATGTTTTTTTATTTTAGTACTATTACTTGACTCTAATTTTGTTTGTAAATCATATTTTCCCCAATGTCTTTATTTTTTCTCATATTTGAGACCCAAAAAAGTAAGCCAGAATTTCTTGAACCCAAAGAAATAACTGTACAAATCATTGACCCAAAAAAATAATCCTTGCCTAAATTTTAGACCCAAAAAAGTAACCCGAGCATCCCTATCCTGAATATACCAGAGTACCCCCCCCCCTGGGCAACAAGAACACAAATTATGTTATTTATCAGAATAGATAAACATCTCACTTCACTTTATGCCACCAAGCCTAAACTATTTCTACCCCAAAACAGTAAGATAAAGCTTCTATCACACAGAAATAAAGAATAGCAAACGATAACAATTCTTACCTCATACACTACAGACAGTGCTTGTTCATACCATTTGAATGACTGAATGAATTTGAATGAACAACTAAATGGAACGGTGGCGTTGTTTGATCTGTTGATATTTGATAATGGATATCTTTCCAATCCAAAGCCTGCATAAAGCAGATGTGTGACTCCAGTTTCATCTCGTTCTAATCTGAGAATTCTTGGCCCTCCAAATAATTGAAGCTCCTTTCCTTATGAATTCATCTGCCTTGAAATGCTTGGAGCACAGGGTCAAGCTGGCAGTTGCTTCCCATTTCGCTCGCTTCAGCTTCACAAAATCCACCCATTGCCTTCTTCTTTTCTTAGCAGCAGGTCGTTCATCGCCATGAAATGGAATTAGCTGGAGTACGATCGTACGATCCTGTTTTTTAAATCTGGTTAACTTCCACAGCCAGCTGCAACGCATCGGTTAGGCATATTCAGATATATACGATTCGGTTTTATGCTTCCAAAGTTTACTTGAGTTCCAAGTGAATAGAGTAGGCCACAAATATTGCCTTCCTGGGTCATCGTCACACGCGTCTCGACCCAGATCTCCAATCATGCTACAAAAGCCCGGCCGTGGAACCGCATTTTGCCCAAATCCTCAACTTCATCAACGCATAAATCAAAAACTACTCAGCCGATTTAATTTTTGTTATTGACAATTATGATTATATCAAGTTGGTCTATCATTTGAAAAAATAAAAACTTTGCACTGGATGTGCACTTTAACAAGCACCACAAGAAGGTGTCGTACAAACGGTGGGGATCGGATCCACACAGGACGTGACGCAAGAAATTTGAAAGACTTTGTTGACATTTCAAAGAACGCAATCAGAGATGAGACAAAGAGTCTATCAGAGTGCTAAATTTCACAGGAGCAAATCAAAAGTGAAACAAAGGTGTACCAGAGCGCTATGCTAAAAGGTCATTAAAGACCAAATGGATCCAATCTCGTGTAAACATGAACAGTTCTGAATCCGATCCCGTAAGTGGATCGGATCAAATGGATCCGATCCTATTCGGATCCGGTCCCGTGTAAGTTGGTCCAAAGCTCATCTTGCACCGGAAATGTCCTTTGAATGCAAGCTTGTGTCACACTAGTCGTATAAATCAGGCTTTGCAGTCAAAGGTCGTTCACAGTGCAAGAAATACTGTCATTGCATTTGAAAGATTGGCGACGAGGAAAGCGATTGTAGTTCATCGCGTAATGGGAACTAGCCCTTGAGAAGACCCATTATTCAAAAAAGAAAAGGTCTATAAAACAAAGAGCAAGAGCTTGCTACTGTGGCTGGAACTTAAATTATGTTGCAATGATTAATTGGGCGGACGTACGCGTCCCTTGTTTAAAACAAGTAATGGGCAAAAGTCATTCTCATATCATGGTGTGCACCTGTGGAACAGCCTTGGACCTGAGTTTAAGCAAGCGCCCTCTTTATATGCTATTAAACATGAACTTTAAAGCATGATCATATGTGGTGGGATGCAGTTGGATTGGACTGGGGTCGGTCGGATCCTTTTCCTGCCATGAGGTGTGCATGGAAGTGTGGCATTTCAGGGTTGGCGTGGGGTCCGATTCGTTTTGGTCCGCTCTGATTGTGTCCTGCCACTTTCAGTTAGATTGCAATGTATTAATTTTAATTTCACTTTAGTTTTGTACTGAGATTATTTATTTTCGTTTGTAGATTTTAACTTGTAAATTGTAAATTTTTGTCACGGCCACCTGAAAAGCGAGCGACCTTTGTCGACGGTGTTACCGTGTTGAAAAAATATAAAATGAATGAATGAAAGACTATAAAATGACTGACGTAGCAAGTTTATGCTCTCTGTTTCGTAGACCCTTTCTTCTTTTGAATAATGGGCCCACTCGTAGGCTAAGTGGGGACTGTTAAGTGGGAAATAGCCTTTAAAGGATTTGAAGATTACATTTGATTTCTTGACACTTGATTGAAAAACTTGACACATATTGTAAAATTTCGAAAATTTTGAAAATCTCAAAAAAACTTGTCCCGGTGCAATGACCTTCAGGAACACAAAAACCTCGTCAAAACATTAACATCTCGAGTTTGTGACTCAGCTTTAGCTAATGGAAATCTACCGGCATCGCGTGAACGCATTCTGCTGGCAGAGCTTTCTGTCGCTTACTTTTATTAGGTGACCAAAACAAGTGAACCGAGAAAGTCTGTTATACAGGGTGTCCCACAATAATTGTGCCCCGTTTGTCTGAAGATTGTGACAAAACGGCAAAAGATTCTCGCCAAACTTTTGCATGATGGTGCTCTTCAGATGTTCAAAACCAGCGGTCGGCCATTTTGTCTTACTATTTTGCAGCGATAAATAGCTTCATAGATTGAAAATGAAACAGCAGCCTCCAATGTCATAGCTCTCGTGAAAATTCCGATAATTCTCAGAGAGTTCCACTATTTCTGACCTCACACAAATTATTTCTTACCTCACGTAAAGATACTTATCACTGCAAAATAGTAAGACAAAATGGCCGACCGCTGGTTTCAGTCATCAGGCAAATTTGATCTTTCGAAGGTCTCTGGCGAAAAATTTCTCTTAAGTTTCCCTGGCGAAAAAACACGCGTCCTTGTTTCATACTATACAAGACTGCGGGAAATGTGCGATTAAAAAATGGCAGTGACGGAATTATTGCACTCTCTCGTATTTAAAATTTCAGTCAGGCAATAAAGATGAATACATACCTGATCATAATGTCACCACAGAAGATACATTCAGATGCAATGACGTCATCTAAATCATTCTGTAGGAAATAAAGAAAATTGCTGCTTTAGCATAGCCTCATTCCATAAGGACCTTCAAGTTACGCTCATCTCATTAAGTTGAATTGTTGTTGTTGTTGTTGTCGCTCCACTGTGGGCCTTCTTTCCCTAGAGCTGTAAAAGCGGACAAAAATGCCAATCTGCGACAAGTTTTTATCGCAACGTCGTGTGGAGATCAGAATATGGCTTGAGGGAGGCGGTTTTTGCATTTACAGCTTTATCTAAGCTCTGATAGCAAGCTTTATGGTACAGCAGTTCTGGAAAACGCCATCATGAAGTCAAAGAGTACAGGAAAACAAGAGACTGCAGGTAATAAGTCTAGCTTTAGCACGGAGAGTTTCTCTTTGATGAAGACGAGCGCCAAGAAGACATAACACAAATCTTATTGTCCCTTGCAAAATATGTAGCAAAAACTGCAACAACTCTGATCTTGGCCACTACCGGGAGAGCAGAACAAATGCATTCTGTTTGAGAGGTTATTTCTCTCTAAATATAATAGCATTGATAACTGTTAATAACTGCCAATAGCTCATTGAATGGATGAGTTGCCCAATTGATATCAGAGTTGTCCTGATTGAAATTAGTCAATCCGTTTTGACTTAACGGCCTTAAATTACGATCACATGCTATCTATCTAAATTTACTGTACATTGACCTTCTACTAGGTATTACGTACAAAGGTAAACTGAAGTTACCTTTTTGAACTACGGCCAAAACCGGGTTGGCTTATGTCATTCCCTAGGACAAAGGTGGGGTCACAAGTACACCGCATTTGACCGCCCTTGAGATGCAAAGAAGGCGCATACTACTACCGTATCAAGAAGTTTTATGGCTATAACTCGCTCAGTAAGCATATAAAAACTTTTTATCATCAACCAAAGCCAATGTTAAAAAACAACTTACTTTTCTATTTGCACTATAAACTGTGGGTAAAGACATCACGTCATTTGGTCCTGACTGCGTTCGGTACTTACAATTCAACAAGCGTACGATTCATATTGTAAAAAAAACAATTTAATTGTTGCAGATCTCAAATGTGAGATAGACTTATTCAAAATTAAAGATGGAATTAAACCCAAAGACAGAAAAAAAGGATAGGGCGCTGCTGGTGGAATTATTCACTTTTCTCAAGCCTTTCAGTCGACAACATGAATTATACGGTATTGCTGGCGCTAAAATCAATTTGCTAGCAATACTGTTAAAAACAAAATTACCAAAAAAGTAGTTAACAGCAGGCCTCGGAGTTAAGAGTATCAAGCTCCCGTCCGGGAACTTCTGAAAACTGGTCAAAGAAAAGAATATCATAGAAAACTTCTGCGAGATAAACAACATAAAACCTTGAGTTGTTCTCTTGATGTTGCGTTGACAGTGGATATAGTTCCAGTGGTCGTTGACATTGATGTTGCACTGACCTGTGTCAGCTTTGCTCTGATTTCTTCCACTTTTCGCCTGAGCAAAGAAACAAAATTATTTTAGCTAGCATTCACACGATGCCGGCAAAATTTGAAAATGGTAGGAAATTTGAGCCTCGTTTTGAAAGCGTCGAAGAATGGTCCGTTTTCAAAGTTTTTGAGTGTTCATACAATGCTGTTTTCAAAATGTGCCGGTTAGAGATTCATTTTCAAAATTTACCGTTTACAAATTCTGCCGGCAAAAATGTGCCGTTTTCACGTGAAAGGGAAGCATCCGTCATGCTTTTCTCTGTATTCAAATTGGCTGCTGCCCTTTGGTTTGGTGTGTTGCCACAGTGGGGGTGGCACATGTGGCAAGGGGCGGTGGCTGTTCGTCCGCGCGTGGGGCCTTCTGTTCATTACCTTGCATTTGTGTTCACTCAAAATTCCATATTGTTGATGTCATTGCCTGACATAAAATGTGAGACAGACATTAACTTTTTCTTTTACTTTGTTGTTCTTTCTATCTGGTGTATTGTAATTTTTGAATTGTAAGTGCCTTTCATGGTGGGAACTCCGATGACCTAGTGTCTATTCCCGCCATGATAGGCACAGTAGATGTACTTTTTGAGTTCGCATTTTAATTGATTATGAAAAAATTATGCCATTATTATTATCATTATTATTTACGAAACAGCAGCATATCTTCGGGCTCGTGGGCATCTAAGTTTCAAAAATCTTCCACCGGTTGAGTGAAAAACAACGAATCCCCTTTCAAAGACCACTGCTTCCTGGATATCAAGGCAATGCTATTGGCTAGAACTTAATACAAATAAATTTTGAAATTGAACAAATTGAAATCTGCCACTCCAATCTGCTATTATGAAGAATTTTCTCGAGAAAGCCCCTTGAGGCTGATTTCCAGTCAGTGGAATTTTCCCAGCGGATGGAATTTGTATTGTATGCGAGAGAGAAAATGTCGCTCTGGAATGAAATCTTTTATTGTCTAAAATTCCGCCCGCTCGGAAAATTCCACTGACTGGAAATTAGCCTTTAAAGAATAAAGAAACCTTCAAAAACAGGATGAAATCAGTATCAAACTTTTCAAATATTTTGGCCCTCATCTGTTGATGCCTCTTTTTGATGAATGATTTTGCAGAAATATTTCTTGCTCACAAACCTTTAAATATTTTCCTAACTCTGACCAAATTACTCAACTTTCGTATCAAAAATCGCAAAAACAGGCAAATGGCAACAAAAGACAGAAATAGTTCAAAATGCAGACCTTTGTTTGTCTTTCAAATGAAGTAATACCTGCAAGAGATATTTAAAAAATCAAAGTTACAAGAAAACAAGACTTCGCTCGAGATAAAGGGAATCAAGTAATGTTCACTTATGATTAGATATATACTGTATACAGACATAGTGAAGCTAGGAAAGAAGCGGTATATCACGAAAAGCTTAGGAAGGCCCGATAAGTAAGCTCAATCTTCAGTATTTTCTGGGTCCAAGACGGACAGATTTTGCAAGACTGTAGCATCAGCAGCGTTTGATTGACATCCCAATTTAAAGAGATGAGCGAATTCTAATTGATTCAAGACGAAACATAAGGTAAGATTTTGATGAGGATGATACGCAAAAAATTAAAAGTCATTACCCCTAGTTTGCCTATTTGAGGCCTTAGTTCGTGCACAAAACTATTGGTGCATCTGTCTCAAATTAGATGCCATGTGAGATTTACGATAACGCAAAATTACTTATGCAGAACCCTGCAGAACGTTTCTATTCGCGGGAATCTAGTTTGAGACGAGCAGTCACGAAGATAACCTCTGTGCAGAATCATATGCATGAAGATGTTTTGGTTCAGTGTGATCACGTGCCTTCCCCCAGTCAATGGCACCATTGTTTGCTGGGATTCTGCACCTTTCCTCTCAACTTCACATGCTACGTTTGCATCTGTAGCTGTGTAGGAGGGGGTCCTTCTACCTTCGGTGATGCTGCGAATGCTAGCCTCTGTGCAGGCCGCCGGTTAATCATCCTCTAAAAGTTGACTTATTTGCATAATGAGTACTATCAATAAGTGGCTAATGATTCGTTCGTTCTAGAAAACGATTGTTTTAACATAATTAAGCTGCTAATGAAGTCAAGAACGTGCCAATTCTGGGTAAATTTGTTGTTGTGCCCAGGGTAAACATCATGGTGATTTATCCATCTTATGGTGTCAAATCTGTCTAACATGAAATAAACCGACGTCAAATGTTGCTATAGGATCGCGGGAAACTTCTGTCTCGTGTGCGCTTTAGGTGCGCTTTCTTTATTTCAATGCTAATTAGCAGAGGTTAAACGTTAATCAATTGCTTTAACGAGGGTGACTACCTTACTTCCTTTCTTTCTTTCTTTCTTTCTTTCTGACTTTCTTTCTGACTGACCTGGAGCCCACTCTTAGATTACAAAGTTGGACTTTGTAATCAAAAACGAAGCTTTAAGGGGCCGATTATATGAGAGTTTTCAGCCCGGGCTGGAATTTCAGCCCTGTTAGCCGAGGTGAAACCCCGGGGGGTGGGGGGGGGGGGGTACTTGACTAGGGAAGTGACGAGGGTGTGCGGAAAACTTCTCCACACCCTGCACCCTGTCGCATAAAAATAGGCCAAAAGTATACCCTGTCGCATAAAAATTTTGCCTCTCAAATACAGTGTAGAACGCAATTTTTGCTTGTGATACCCTGTCGCATAATTTGTGTATCTTTTATAATACCCTAATACCCTGTTGCATAATTTTCGTTAAAAAAGGACACCCTGTCGCATAATTTTTACCGCAAAAGGACACCCTGTTGAGCGGCACATCCCGTCAGGTCAGGTATGGGAGTACCCCCCCCCCGGGGGTGAAACTGGCGTGCGATTATATGGCAGATGCCAGCCCGGGCTGAAATTAACTAAAAAATGGCGCCAAAATTGTTAGAGGTTTAAACCTTCGAAATCACTTTAAAATCACAAGTTTTCCGCTGAGAACGTTCTCTGCTTTCATCTGCCGGCATCTGCCATCCCACCTTTGAAAATTTTCGCTTTACTCGTTTTTGGCGCGAAACTATATTCAAACTGCGCTTGCGCAAAACAAATTTTCAGCTCGGGCTGGAAAAAATTGCGATTAGCTACATGAGAAATCTCAGCCCGTTTACCTGGGCTGGAAATCCCAGCCCGCCTAGCTCAAGGAGGGCTGAAAATTTCTCATGTAATCGCAAACTCAGTTTTACAAAGAGATGACTGGAGAGGGGGGTTGAGTTTTCAGCCCGGTTAGCAGGGCTGAAATTCCAGCCCGGGCTGAAAACTCTCATATAATCGGCCCCTAAATTTGTTTTGAAAGCAGCAGGGCAAACTGTCGCCTTGTAGATGGTTTTTAAGAGAAGCCATGAGTGTATAACGCAAGAAGAGAGATAAATCTAAAAATCTGCCTGGCGGAGATTGTTTATTTGGTCCAGGAGCAGAGAGGTAATTGTTTCATTCAAGCCCAAAATATGCGAGAATTGCAATGCGTAATACTCGGCTTCTGAATCAAATAAGCAAAATCAGCCAGGCAGAACTTTAGATCTACCCTCTTTCTTTCGTTATAAGCACATAGCTTCTCTTAGGAATCACATTTCGCTTGCACAAGGCGACAGTTTGCCATACTGGTTTCAGGGCAAATTTTATGGCTTTGTTTGTTTTGAATTAGTGGTTGAGATAATTTCCTTTGTCTACAATCACCAATCGCTCTAAATTAGGGGTGTCAATCAAAAGCAGCTGATTCTACTGTCTTACAAAATCTGGGTCTGTGTTGACTTCAATAGACCTTTTAGCTATTCTACAAAAGAACCTGGATCGAGCGTTATTTTTATACATTTTTATACGCGACGTTCGATCGAGTGGCTTTAGAGCTTCTATCACTATTGTGCACATTCGAAAATTCTACAAAATGTAGCAAAATGTTGTTCGATTCTGATTCCTTTCAGAATAGCTAAAAGGTCTATTCACTTCTAGTACTAGCAACTGATTGGAAATGATAGAGGTCAACAAGACGAACAAAAATGCAATCAAACAGAAATGATCGTTCAATCGAACAATCAGCACCTTCTAAATTCGAATTGGAAAAGATTCTGAGTACAGTGCGTTCGATTAAGTATTCTTTAAAAGCAGCTGATCTTAAACGTTTCGAACACTTTCATAAAACGGTTCATTCAATTTGAAAGAACCAAGCGTCTTTAGCTCCTGCATGAAATTATAACTTAGATTACAAACCAGTGGACAGTCGATAAGGAAAAAGATATCGAACGAGTTAACAACAATCCTGGTACCTCAAAGTTACAGAAATTATCCTTGCGACATTACTGTGCTCTTGTTAAGATGGCAAAAAGTTCTGACAGCGGAATAGCAATCGCAGAAGCTTGTAAACTGGAAACACGGGGAGAAGACAGCAAAGTTGAAATCATCACAAAACTTTGTGAAATGATAAAGAAAAGAGAGAATATTTTCAATAGCTGTAAGTATGTCAAGTTTTAAAGTAGATAAACGAGATTGAAGGCAGCTTAACAAAAAGGGGAGGGGGTGGACGATAGGGTACTGGCGGGATGTATCAGGCAGCGGGATGTTTGAACTCACAAAGGTGCAACAAATACAACCAGAGTGCATTTTAGCGGGCGGCATTCGAATGTTGCGTCGTTGTATGGGTACGAGTGCAGTTTAGCAGGCGGCGCCAAATGTCACATTTCAACTGAAACCCTAACCCTAATCCTAACCCTAACTAATGCTAACTGAAAACCCTTTAGCTAACTGAAAAGCTGGTCCGCTAAAGTGCAGTGAATTGTCATACGGTAAGGGTTAAGATTAGTTTTAGAAAAGGGTTTTAAGGTTAGTTAGGGTTAGTAAGGGTAAGTTAGGGTAAGCTGGGGGTAAAAGGGTTAGTTAGGGATAGTTAGGGTAAGTTAGGGTTGAAGGTTTCTTTAGTTCAATGTTTGCAAAAGGAATATGACATTTAGCGCCGTCCGCCAAACTGCACTTGTCCTAGACTTTTTATATGACTCCTTGTTTTCGCTCCATTCCCCCCAACGATACCCCTCCCCCACAATACCCATTTTAATGACTATAACAGTAAATAATAATTCAATTCAATGGAGCAAAACTTAGGCGAATATCATCAGTCTACACTTGTCCCACCTTCTAAACCACGGCGATAGAAATCCTATACAAAATTCGAACATGATTCGAGTAATTTGCATCAACTGGAGAGCGTCAACATGATCTAAATATGGCCTAAATCTGTAGCAATTTTAAATTTCAATCGACGTAAAATAAAGATACAACAACAACAACAGCAGGAACCGGCAATGAATGCATCATTTTGGTTACCAATCGTTAGGGGGCTGCCGCCCACAAACCCCCGCTGATTCATTAGGTAGACTTTAATATCAGTACTGATACATTTTCCATCCAATATCGGCACAAAATTCAAACACGGACAAAAATTAAAAGAGTGTCCGCTAAAGTGCAAACTGGCCTATGGAGGATATGTCCATCCAAGGATATGTATGCAGGAAGGATATGTATGCAGGAAGGATATGTATTGTGGGTTGCAGAAGAAATCAAAAGCGCTTATTTGCGTGAATTAATTATAGAGTAGCCTCCATGAGTCCTTTATTAATGTAACGCAGACTGAGTTCAACTAATTCATTCGAGAGGTGAGAAAAATCATTGGGAGGCATTGAGACCATTGAGAAGCTAGCGACTCGGTTCTTCATAAAATATTGCCTAAGTTTGTGCAAATTTAATTTGCCGAGACCGAACCATAACTGAGCAAGAATAGCTAAACCTTTCGGGTCATGAATCCCATCTACTGGTTTTGAAGGAGGCCGAATTTGAGCTCGACTTGCCCAAAGTCTATTTCGTAAAAAAAATGTCAGACTTATTACAGTTGACGAAATGTACTTGGGGTAAGTCTAAATTAGAACTAATATTTTTGATTTAAAAACATTTGGCGAGGATGCCTGTCTAGCTAACTTCAGGAAGGAGCTTGTCCCACTCTTTTAAATAATTTGGTAATGGAACCAATCTAATTTGGTAATGAGGAAGTTTATGATAATGAAACTTTCTGACTTTTTGCAGATGCCTATTGTTCTACTACTCGTAAAGTTTCATGGCAATATTTTTACAAATAAGGGGGAGAGGACAATTTTCGGTGACTGACCCTGTCAAAATCATAAATTCACAATTCTCTATTGTCGCGAAAAAAGTGACAAAACTGCAGTATTTTGCAAAAGTCTATCCTCATTTTTCTGTTTGAATGGAAATTGTGCTCCAAATTTGATTTTATCGCATTTATCCTGATTTTGGCAAATTTTTCCTTATTACTGGACCACACAAAGAAAAATGCTGACGTAAGTAGCAATGATGGCCAATCTCAGATTAATTTCTATATTTTGAAAAAGCACATGCATAGAGTTATAAGAATACCAAATCTGGCTGCTCTACCAATCTACCTATTACTAGTCAAGAGTTACGTAGGGGGATTTTATGCCCCCAGAATCAAAATAGGACGTGTCATAGTTAGTCATAGGAAGCCAAACTGCTATAGGGTCAAAATATGCTGTGACAAAGACGAAATGGATGCAACTGGACCTTGGCCTATGGCAAATCTACATCGTTGAGCATACTTCAAAACGGAAGAGCGATGGTCATGAAAGCGCCACTCGAGCCTGCGTTTGTTTTTGAAATGTAGAAGAGATGTTCAGCATGTTGCCGAAATTTTGGAAACGATATGAAAACACCACAAGCGCATGATTGAAAATTTGGGTCAGCTTGGACTTTAGCATATATACTTTCAACGTTTACCAGTGTTTGTATTTCGTACCGATTCTGGGCGGAAAATGAATTGGTACTTATCTGACTTTCTGCCGAATAACAGGCTTCCTCCGAAAAACTTCAGCTAGAGAAACACTCGAAGGGGAAAAAACACTTGTCAATTTCATATATTAAATTGAACTTGATTGAAGCCTTATTTTGATTATGTACACGATTCAAGTTGCTATTACAACATATTTATGAACGCATGCTCTCGCTGCTAAACATCATCTTTGATTTTACCGGGTGCGCCAAAATAAACTATGCACGTTTGGCAGGCCATAATAAATCGTACACTTGACCGATTTTGAAGATTTATGATTTAACCTTTAGCAGAAAGCCTGAATTAGATTCTTGGACTTTTTTGCAAATTTTTCTGTTCTCTGTTTTAGAGCTAGAAGCGAGTTTCTTGAAATGTTCATTTTCGAAAACACTGAAAACGATAAAAAAACGTTGATCAAATCTTCAAAGATTCAACATGAATGAACAGACAGAAAACGTTTCAGGGGGATTTGGGGGTTTAGTACGAACTCTCGTACAGCAGATTACAATTCGTCGATTTCTGAATCGCAAATCACCACGAACAAGTTCTCTCTTTGTCCATTCATGTCGATCATTTAGAAAATTTGATCGATGTTTTTCGATCGTTTTCAGTGCTTTCGAAAACTAAGATTTTAGGAAACTCGCTTCTAGCTCTAAAAATTGAAAGTGATAAAATTTGCAAAAAATCGCAGTTTCTAATTCAGGCTTTCTTCTAGCGATTAAGTCATAAATCATCAAAATCGATCGAGTGTACGATTTATTGTGGCCTGCCAAACGTGCATAGTTTATTTTGGCGCACCCGGTATATAAAGATGCTAAATCTGCATTTCAGAGACAAAACGTAGTGACATATGAAAGGATCCATACAAATTAGCATCGACAAAATCTGATTTTGATCCATGTAAAAAATTTGACTAATTATTCCAAAATATCCTTGTATACAAGCTCTCCCTGCAAAACGCATTAATTGATTCTTTAAAAATGCCAAATCTACATTTCCGCAATCATGGAAGCTCTAAAATAAATTGATTTCAGTTATAAATCAAAATAAATCAAATCTAATTTTAAATTTTGTAAATAATTTGACTAATTATTCCAAAATATCCATGAATATGCTTGTTTGGATGTTCTAGGGCATTACGCATTGCATATAAAGATTACGAGAATGATTTCGGTTTTCTCCTGGAGCAATCTAGATCCTGGAGCAATTCCACCACTTCAGCAGTTTCAGTACTCTCTTCGCAAACCTGACATCATCGGGCAAATAAGGGCAAGAACTGCAAAGTTCAAATCTACTTTTTATCCTCATTGTCTGTCCGAATGGAATGAACTTGAACCTGAAACTAGGCTGGCACCATCTGTTGCCGTTTTCAAATTGAAAATGTTATCAAAAATCCGCCCCCCTGGAAAACCTGTATATGGGATTCATGACCCAAAAGGTCTATCCTATCTAACTCAACTTACAGTCGGTCTTAGCAAGTTAAATTTTCATAAATTTAAACACAATTTTAAAGATACCACAAATCCTATGTGTCCGACAAATGATGGTATTGAAGATACGGAACACTTCTTGTTGCTCTGCCCTTGCTTTGATGTACAAAGACGAGACCTCCTCGCTGGAATCTATGCATTAATACGACCACTTGGATATGTAAATCTTGCAAATGAAGCTTTACTACAACTTTTATTGTATGGCAATAAAGATTTTCCTATTTCACTAAATAGACATATTCTTGAGCTAACGCTACATTTTATCCATGAAACTGGTCGATTCGAGTGAATTTCTGTAGCCACTTACCCATCCCTTCATAAGCCACCCGATTTTGTCCCATAGTTAAAGTAGTTTCTTTTCCTTTATTATCTTTATTTAATGGCCTCGGGGTAGACACAGCCTTTTGCTCCCTGGGGTTGATCGTCCTAGTAGTATTGTAGAGTAATTTTGTAAGTAATGTAGTTCGTAATTTGTATTGTAAATTTTATTTGGAATATATTATATAAAAAAAAAATCACAAGGCATTGCTGACAAACACACGATTTCATTAAGCAAGGAACAGACACTTTCATAAAGGTTTCCGTCAAAACACAGTCGTACTTCTTAAGTGTGCATGATGGTTGCTTACTTTTCCTAACATGACTAGGCCATTATTAGATGTATACTTTCAATTATAAATGGGCACTGAAAGCTCCCTTAAGAATGGATAACTCATGAATAAGTAAGGGATCTCTTTGTTCAGTTTCTTAATGAAGTTTTGTGCTTGTTCGTGATTATGCAAAGTTTCAAATATTGCAATGCTTTTTATTTTACAGTATACTTTGCACTAATGCTGGTAGCTCTGGTTTTGCCCTGACAGCAAATTTGAAGTTTGTTGATTTTAACTCTTCAATCAAGTCACCAAAAATTCTGAAAAATGTATCAAAATTTAATCTAATTATTGTAGATTTAGATAAAAATAATCATGTCATTATTGATCTGAAAAAGCTTGCGTCAGAATTTCTTGGATCTGTTGCGTTTTTTTTGGGAGTCTAAGAATCTAAATCGGTGCCAATCCATGTAAGAAACCTACAGTTGCTCATGACTGAAATTTATGAAACAAAAGGCGGTCTGAATCCACCATTCATGAAGGATATTTTCATGCAACGCAATATTAGGTACTGTCTAAGGCATGGTGATGATGCTCAACTGCCAAAAGTACGAACTACGTCCTTTGGAGTTGAGTCCATTACTTACCTTGGAAATAAACTGTGGCAGCATTTACCGCAAGAAATAAAACAAACCAACAGCCTTCCTATGTTCAAAAAACGAATTAGATGCTGGAATGGTGGAAAATGCAACTGTAGGCTTTGCAAAGTATATATCCCGCAAGTTGGGTTTCTAACATGATAGATTTTAACTCTGATTTGTCCTGTAATATATATTAATAGTTTTATTGTAAATTGTGTATATTGTAAATAGTAGGCCTTAATTAGCTGTAATTTAGCTATTCATTATTTTAGCCTACTTTAAATAGATGTTTAATACTAATAATAATAATAATAATTGGGAAGAAGGTGCATTGGGAAGTCAGTAAACGGTGTGGATTTGATGTTTAAAGAGAAATGGTACGATTTCACATGAGCCAGAAGTGCAGTCAGTGAGAACAATGATTCCACATAACTATGGGATTTCGAAGTACAAACAGACCATTTGAATAATTATTCCAAAAGATCCATGAATACGCAGACGCGCTCTCACTGCAAAACATTGCAATTCATTGATTCTTTAAAAATGCCAAATCTACATTTCAGCCATAAAGTTCCAGAAGTAGAGTAGCAAAGTATTCGAAATATTCACATAACTCAAAATAGATAAAATCTAATTTTGAATTATGTAAATAATTTGAATATGTATTCCAAAATATGCACAAATACACGCTCTTCCGGCAGAACGCCCTCCTTCACTCTTTAAAAATCCCAAATCTACATTTCAGCCATAAAGTTCCACAAGTAGCGAGGTATTCAAAATATTCACACAAATCAAATAGCAAAGTGGAATGCAAAGGAATATGTATTCCAAAATATGCAAAATACACGCTCTTCCGGCAGAACGCCCTCCTTCATACTTTAAAAATCAAATCTACATTTCAGCCAAAGTTCCACAAGTAGCGAGGTATTCAAAATATTCACACAAATCAAATTAAACAAAATCTAATTTTGAATTATGTAAATAATTTGAATATGTATTCCAAAATATGCAAAATACACGCTCTTCCGGCAAACGCCCTCCTTCACTCTTTAAAAATCCCAAATCTACATTTCAGCCGTAAAGTTCCACAAGTAGCGAGGTATTCAAAATATTCACACAAATCAAATTAAACAAAATCTAATTTTGAATTATGTAAATAATTTGAATAAGTATTCCAAAATATGCACAAATACACGCTCTTCCGGCAGAACGCCCTCCTTCACTCTTTAAAAATCCCAAATCTACATTTCAGCCATAAAGTTCCACAAGTAGCGAGGTATTCAAAATATTCACACAAATCAAATTAAACAAAATCTAATTTTGAATTATGTAAATAATTTGAATATGTATTCCAAAATATGCACAAATACACGCTCTTCCGGCAGAACGCCCTCCTTCACTCTTTAAAAATCCCAAATCTACATTTCAGCCATAAAGTTCCACAAGTAGCGAGGTATTCAAAATATTCACACAAATCAAATTAAACAAAATCTAATTTTGAATTATGTAAATAATTTGAATAAGTATTCCAAAATATGCACAAATACACGCTCTTCCGGCAGAACGCCCTCCTTCATACTTTAAAAATCCCAAATCTACATTTCAGCCATAAAGTTCCACAAGTAGCGAGGTATTCAAAATATTCACACAAATCAAATTAAACAAAATCTAATTTTGAATTATGTAAATAATTTGAATATGTATTCCAAAATATGCCAAAATACACGCTCTTCCGCAGAACGCCCTGCTTCATACTTTAAAGATCCCAAATCTACATTTCAGCCGTAAAGTTCTTGAGAAGTAGCGAGGTATTCAAAATATTCACACAAACCTCAAATTAAAAAAACTCTAATTTTGAATTATGTAAATAATTTGAATAAGTATTCCAAAATATGCACAAATACACGCTCTTCCGGCAAACGCCCTCCTTGACTCTTTAAAAATCCCAAATCTACATTTCAGCCATAAAGTTCCACAAGTAGCGAGGTATTCAAAATATTCACACAAATCAAATTAAACAAAATCTAATTTTGAATTATGTAAATAATTTTAATAAGTATTCTAAAATATCCATGAATATGCGTACCCGCTCTTCCGGCAGAACGCCCTCCTTCACTCTTTAAAAATCCCAAATCTACATTTCAGCCATAAAGTTCCACAAGTAGCGAAGTATTCAAAATATTCACATGAATCAAATTAAACAAAATCTAATTTTGAATTATGTAAATAATTTGAATAAGTATTCCAAAATATGCATAAATACGCGCTCTTCCGGCAGAACGCCCTCCTTCACTCTTTAAAAATCCCAAATCTACATTTCAGCCATAAAGTTCCACAAGTAGCGAGGTATTCAAAATATTCACATGAATCAAAATAGACAAAATCTAATTTTGAATTATGTAAATAATTTGAATAATTATTCCAAAATATGCATAAATACGCGCTCTTCCGGCAGAACGCCCTCCTTCACTCTTTAAAAATCCCAAATCTACATTTCAGCCATAAAGTTCCACAAGTAGCGAGGTATTCAAAATATTCACACAAATCAAATTAAACGAAATCTAATTTTGAATTATGTAAATAATTTGAATATGTATTCCAAAATATGCACAAATACACGCTCTTCCGGCAGAACGCCCTCCTTCACTCTTTAAAAATCCCAAATCTACATTTCAGCCATAAAGTTTCACAAGTAGCGAGGTATTCAAAATATTCACACAAATCAAATTAAACAAAATCTAATTTTGAATTATGTAAATAATTTGAATAAGTATTCCAAAATATGCACAAATACACGCTCTTCCGGCAGAACGCCCTCCTTCATTCTTTAAAAATCCCAAATCTACATTTCAGCCGTAAAGTTCCACAAGTAGCGAGGTATTCAAAATATTCACACAAATCAAATTAAACAAAATCTAATTTTGAATTATGTAAATAATTTGAATAAGTATTCCAAAATATGCACAAATACACGCTCTTCCGGCAAACGCCCTCCTTCACTCTTTAAAAATCCCAAATCTACATTTCAGCCATAAAGTTCCACAAGTAGCGAGGTATTCAAAATATTCACACAAATCAAATTAAACAAAATCTAATTTTGAATTATGTAAATAATTTGAATATGTATTCCAAAATATGCACAAATACACGCTCTTCCGGCAGAACGCCCTCCTTCACTCTTTAAAAATCCCAAATCTACATTTCAGCCATAAAGTTCCACAAGTAGCGAGGTATTCAAAATATTCACACAAATCAAATTAAACAAAATCTAATTTTGAATTATGTAAATAATTTGAATAAGTATTCCAAAATATGCACAAATACACGCTCTTCCGGCAGAACGCCCTCCTTCACTCTTTAAAAATCCCAAATCTACATTTCAGCCGTAAAGTTCCACAAGTAGCGAGGTATTCAAAATATTCACACAAATCAAATTAAACAAAATCTAATTTTGAATTATGTAAATAATTTGAATATGTATTCCAAAATATGCACAAATACACGCTCTTCCGGCAGAACGCCCTCCTTCACTCTTTAAAAATCCCAAATCTACACTTCAGCCATAAAGTTCCACAAGTAGCGAGGTATTCAAAATATTCACACAAATCAAATTAAACAAAATCTAATTTTGAATTATGTAAATAATTTGAATATGTATTCCAAAATATGCACACAAATCAAATTAAACAAAATCTAATTTTGAATTATGTAAATAATTTGAATAAGTATTCCAAAATATGCACAAATACACGCTCTTCCGGCAGAACGCCCTCCTTCACTCTTTAAAAATCCCAAATCTACATTTCAGCCATAAAGTTCCACAAGTAGCGAGGTATTCAAAATATTCACATGAATCAAAATAGACAAAATCTAATTTTGAATTATGTAAATAATTTGAATAATTACTCCAAAATATCCATGAATATGCGTACGCGCTCTTCTGGCAAAAACGCACTCTTTGACTCTTAAAAAATCCCAAATCTACAATTCAGCCATAAAAGTTCATGAAGAGCGAAGTATTCAAAATATTCACATGAATCAAAATAGACAAAATCTAATTTTGAATTATGTAAATAATTTGAGTAATTCTTCCAAAATATCCATGAATATGCATACGCGATCTCCCTACACAATGCCCTCATTGATTCTTTACAAAATTCTAAATTTACATTTCACCTATAAAAGTTCTAAAAGTAGCAAAGTATTCAAAATATTCACATAAATCAAATCAGATAAAATCTAATTATAATTTATGTAAATAATTTCCCTAATTATTCCAAAAATATCCATGAAGACGCAGACGCGCTCTCACTGCAAAACACTGCAATTCATTGATTCTTTAAGAATGCCAAATCTACATTTCAGCCACAAAGTTCCAGGAGTAGAGTAGCAAAGTATTCGAAATATTCACATAACTCAAAATAGATAAAATCTAATTTTGAATTATGTAAATAATTTGAATAAGTATTCCAAAATATCCATAAATACACGCTCTTCCGGCAAAATGCCCTCCTTGACACTTTAAAAATCCCAAATCTACATTTCAGCCATAAAAGCTTCAGAAGTAGCGAAATATTCAAAATACTTGAGCAATTATTTAGAAATATCCATGAATAAGGGCTCTCTCTTCAAACACCCTCTTTGACTCCATACATTTCCTCCGTAGAAGCATACAGCTGCGGCAATCAAGCGCAAATGCGGCATCTAGCCACCCATGCTTTTTAGTTTCACCGGCAAAATGACGTAATATTCTCCTTGCGGATATCAAATAATGCAAAGCAAAAACGATTGGGGTAAATAACGCAGAAAACGAAAGGTTGTTGTTGTTGTTGTTGTTGTTGTTGCTGTTGTTGAAGAAAATTGAGACATTGCGTTCTTTATCGCGGAAAATTGAAGTTTGGTAAATTCTACTCTGTACATGGGTAGTTAGACAGTGCAGTTGTGATTCAGCGTGTATGCTTCTGCGGAAGAAACCTTATATCGGTTTGCGCAGGGGGTTTCAAAAGACAGAAAGGAGGAAGGCTCCTTCCTTCCATCTCTTTTGCTCGCAAACTTCTCCAAAGAACTAAGTAAAGTTTTCCTCGTAGAAGCATACAGCGGCACCCTCGTATAAGCATACAGCGGCACCCTCGTAGTAGCATACAGTGGCAGCAATCAAGTACAACTGCGGTG
The DNA here is from genome assembly GCA_039566865.1 of Aurelia coerulea. Classification (NCBI taxonomy): domain Eukaryota; kingdom Metazoa; phylum Cnidaria; class Scyphozoa; order Semaeostomeae; family Ulmaridae; genus Aurelia; species Aurelia coerulea. Next base: position 13,263,347 of record CM076960.1, on the reverse strand, counting down.
TCTAACAACCCATGCTTTTTAGTGTCACCGGCAGAATGACGTAATATTGTCATTGCAGATATAAAATGTGAAGCAGAAACGACTGGGGTAAATAATGCAGAAAACAAAAGGTTGTTGCTGCTGTTGAAGAAGATGCAAACGTTGTATAAAGAAAAATCAAAGCAATTCAGTGCACTAAAACTAGAGTTAGAAGAGGTAAAAGCGGAACGAGAAAGACTAAAGATGGCGCTGGTAGTGAAGGAAGATATGATAAGCAAAGAAGACGTGTTGTGGAAGCAAGCGAGAAATACGCTCGACACAGATCTTGAAGATACGTGCTTTGAGAGATTACAAGAAGTTTTTGGAGGAATCCTAAACACAACTGATAATGCCGAGCAGGATCCTAGTGAAACTGAAACTGATCAGAGAATTTTGCAATACATAGAAGGTGTACATGGTAAAGGAACAGCTTTGGATCATCATTGAAATGACAATAGATTATAGTACAATAGATTATGATTATTGTACTAGATTATTGTACTAGATTATAGTACAATTGAAATGACAATAGATTATTGTACTAAAGATTGCGTCAGGAAAATATACCTTTGAGCTCCTTAAAAGAAAGTCTGGAACAAGCAATATTATTATACTGGGTGAGTAAAATAAGTTGAAGTGTTTGGCGGGCTGTGGAATCTAATCTATAAGTTAGACGTTAACATTTTGTTTGATAAAATCACTCATGACCAGAATCGAACATAGTTCCCATACAAACCCATACCAGCATTTTCCTAACTTCTGGGTCTAGCATATGAGTGATTTTACAAACCACAATTTTCACATCTATTAGTTTTGAATATCGGTCACGGAATTTCTATTTCAAAGCCAACCAACGTTTTACCCCCCTTTTTACTTACCCAGTAGGCTTTTATTCTGACGTTGGTAGATAAGGTACTTACCAAAAGTTGCAAAGATCTATGCATGTAAAAAACGAAAAGATTTAGCACACAAGGCCTTTCTGAGTTGTGCCGTCATCAGAGTGTGACTTTTAAATCAACTCTTGTTTCAACTCTTGGGAAAACAAGGCTTTGTTTCAAAGTTACACTCTGGTCACGTTTTAAATGAAAAAAGGTCTCGACTTGCTACATCTTCTTGTTTTTTTTTGTATTCATATATATGTACAATTGTTATTCTGAAAGGTTCAATTGCATGGCGGTAGAGCTTCTATCACCATTATGCACATTTTGAAAATTTGTCAGATTTCTGCAATATGCACGAGAATGTCGCTAGATCCAGACTCCCGTGTAGGGTGTCCCAAAAATTGTGCCCCGTTTGTTTGGCTGCTATAGAGTAGCTGCAGCTTTAATTGTGTCGAGTTTTTACACAGTTGCATTTGTCATGCTTCAACTTAGATTTAAGAACTTCTTTGAGTCATTTTGATATGTGGTTGCTAATTTATGGCAGAGGAAAGGCAAAATAAGTGGTTGCTGCACGGACAGCACTTCTATTGTTCTCCAGCCATATCAAAATCAAGTAATGTTTGAAAGTAAGAGATCTAGAGTCATACTCAAATTTTCTCTACGTTTTAAAAAAGGAGTTGACAGTGCTGCCTTATAGATAAACAACAATATTATCTCTTTTAATGCAGTTACATAAAATTCATCAAGATTGCCGAAAAAACGCTAGACCCCTGTCTTTGAAAAGGTATTCAATCAGGACATTGCTGGAGAAAAAAAAAGTGCTGTTCTTGAAGCAAACACTCATTCTGCTTTCCTCTGCCATAAACCAGCAACCACTTATCAAACTGACTCAAACAAGGTCTCAAAGACTAAGTTGAAGCCTGACTTATGCAGCTGTGTAAACATCGAGACAAAAAGCTACAGTTCCACCACAGCAGCAATACAAACGGTGCACAATTTTTGGGACACTCTGTAGAATAGCTAAAAGATCCAAAGCATATTCCTTTACGTTCCATGATAAGTCAATCAGTCAAATGAATCAAAATTCTTCGAGATGCAAAAGGAGCCGAGCGGAATAAAGTTTCTTGACGCCATCTTTAGGGTAATGCATAATGTTTTGAATTTGCTCTAGCTTGTGCGTTGTACAGTTGATTCAACTTCAAACATATCAAACATTTTCTGAAATAAACTTCTCCATTTTTTGAAAAGATTTCTTTTCAGAAATTCAGCATCCTCTGTGCTGCATTCAAAGATTGATGCCATCACTCGCAGTGGATGCAGTCTTTACAACATACGGTTTTCGCCATGAGGTGCTATACAGTCCCGAGTACAGTCCCAGGCATAATTTTAATATACCGGCTGAGCCAGAAAAAGTGTATTGACATTTGAAAAGCCTGTAGGTCTCGAGCCATTTATCACATTTCTATCAACTGATAAATCTTGTGTAGCAAATATATCAAATTAAATACAAAAATTCCGTTTAACAAAATCGGTCGCATCGCTCATACTGCAAGTGATGTAATGTCTGAGATGTGAAAATGAAATTTTCTGCTCAAGAGCAAAACCTTTCAGACACAAATTCACAATGAAAGCACGTTTTTACTGTTGTGCTCAAAAACATGATTTTCCTCTGAAATTTTGCAAACTTGCCTGAACATTGCTGAAACTAAAATCTTATGGAGAGGGTTAGAATGAGCATGTTCTGTGCAAAAATTAGCTTTTTAGCATTTTTCTGCAAGGCGCGAGAGCCAGTGTTACAATTGCCCCGTGTTACATTTGCCCCGTTATCCCTGCTATTGAAGCAAGCTGAAGCGAAAAATAAAATTCACAGATAGAAAAGGGTTTTGGGTAGCCTCGGCCCTGGAAGGTCTTGCTTTCAAGCCCAAGTCCATTTTAAGCCTGTTCTTGATGCGAAGAATTGATTTGGATTTGGACAGTAATTCAAGAATATGCTGAGGATGATCATGAAGCATGTCGAGAGTACGTCCATCTTCTCATTCTTAGTTTAAATCGCTGAAACCAGAAAAAGGATCACTGCCTTATGCGGGCTCCCTTGGGCATCAATTAATGGCATCCAAGACTGCAAACACTTACCAATAATTGGAAATATTTTGGCTTACCTCACTTATCAGGCAGTCAGAATGAAACACATGAGAGCATGGGAAGAAATAGAAGGATCTTGTCAGCAGCGGGTATTGACATATTGCACATTTCTCTTGAGCCCCAATTGTTCCATATCTGAAAACAATGCAAGCATGATACATATACAGGGTGTCCCAAAAAACATGTGCGCCGTTTGAATGGCTACTGTGGAGGAGACATAAATCTAACTTTCCTATTTTTCAGATTTGTGAATAGAAGAGATTTCAACTAGGGTTTGGCACCGAGTTTGTGTAAATCTGGCGAGTGGTGGCTGATTTATTGAGAAAGAAAGTCACAATCACTCGTTGCTTCAAAACCAGAGGATTTTATCTCCGTACTTAACCTTATAACTTGAATTTTAATATCAAATGAACTTAAACTTTACAGTTATGCCAGGAAACGCATTTGGGAGTAATTAATGACCATATTCTTCAAGAATATCGACCAAGCAGCATGCTGAACGCAATATTGTTGGTTTAAAACGACTTTATCACTTTTGAGAAGCAAAATATCTGATGGATGCATGCCATGGCCTGAAGCACTTGTGTTGCACATTTCCATTCCTAGCAACCCTAGATATGTCCAATATTCTTGGTTGTCACAAAATTCAATGTATGACTATCTGTCTCACTTATGAACATCAGAAAACAGGGCTAGGTATGTTTTTTTTCAATCAACTTCGTTGATTTTAACGCAATGGAGAATAATGAATCCTCTGGTTTTGAGCCAACCAAGAATTTTGGCTTTCGTGCTCTATAAATCAGCAACTAGTGATCAGATTTACTCAAACTTGGTGTCAACCTTTAATTTTAAGTTTCTTCTGTCAAGAGCCTTAAAAACAGAAAAATTGGATTTATGGCTGCTCCGCAGAAGCCACTCAAACAGCGCACATGTTTTTTGGGACACCCTGTAGTCGTGGCCAAAAGTTTAAGACCGCATTCTGGTCGGATACATTTATTGGCGCAACGCAACGAGATGCAATGCTACGGCTCTGCCTATTTTACTCTCTATAAGTTGCTTCAGGTGAACTTTCTATGTAGATTCCGAATTTCGATGTTGTTGTTTTACATTTGCGCCATTTTGCTATAACGTCGGAAATTGTAGTAATTCTGCCGACAAGGGGGTCGGCCCATGAATGTTTTTTGTTACTCAGTTGGATTTTACATAAATCCATTCACAATTCATTTCTATGATTTGTTTGCAAATTATCCAAACTCCACGACAAATATTGCTTCAGAAAAAAGGCAGTGGAAGGGCCATCAGTCCACAGCTGTGGCCACAAGTTTAACGCCACTCTTAGGAAAACGTAAAGAAATTTCAGTGCTTACAACGCAAATGCATTTGTTATATTCGATAATTCGAATAATAAAACAATTCTTGAAAAGAAATTCCGAATAACAACCCGATTTGTTGCTTGAAACTAAAAGTCAAGAATCTGTCGTAAACTTATAGCCATTGTGGAATGAATACCCTCCTCTACCTTTTTCGCTGCAGCTGTACATTTCGCAGAGTTTTGATATTTTGTAAACAAATCATAGAAATGAATTGCGCATCGGTTGATGTAAAATCCAGCTCAGTAAGTAACCCTTTTTGTTGGGTCAACCCCCTTGTAGGCAGGACTATTACAACTTCTGAGAATGCTTATAAACTTCATTGCAACTTCATAGCAAGATGGCGCAAAACTAAAAAAAAAATGAATTTTGGAAAGTACATATAAAGTTGACCTGACACAACTCAAAACAGAAAAATGGGCAGAGCAGTAGCATTGCATCTGGTTGCGACAACAAATGTAACCTACCAAAATGTGGTCTTAAACTTTTGGCCACGACTGGAATCGCGTAGTGTGTATTTATACCAATGCTAGCTTTATGCGGGGAAATACGGAAAATATTAACCGCGAGGTAAAAATATTTATCAAGATCTTGCGGATGGATAAAAATGACAACATTACACAAGTATTGAACTTGACTGAGTCAATGACATGCATCCCCTGTCAGAACATCATATCGCACGATTCAGCCACTGCTGGTTGCCAACAAGAAGTATATTTGAGTCAGTTGTGTTGAATGTAAGCACCATGCTTCAAAGATAATAGACCTTTGATTCGTTCGTTCTAGAAAACGATTGTTTTGACATAATTGAGCTGCTAATGAAGTCAAGAACGTGCCAATTCTGGGTAAATTTGTTGCTGTGCCAGGGTAAACATCATGGTGATTTATCCATCTTATGGTGTCACATCTCTAACATGAAATAAGCCGACGTCAAATGTTCCTATAGGATCGCGGGAAACTCTGTCTTGTATGCGCTTTATGTGCGCTTTCTTTAAGCCCCCCGCTCTCTAATAAGCCCCTCCCTCTGAGCCAATATTTCAAACAAGCCCCCCTGCTGGTTGCCAACAGAAGTCTCTATTAACCTTTCAGCTCCCATCACCCCCTCTCTGTCAAGCCCTATATCAAATTCCAAGGTTACCAAGATTTTCCATTCATTGAGCAAAATATGTTTGCATGTTAACTTTTACATTGTTTGAAATAAAACTGTGTCGAATTTATGGATTTGACTCGTAAAATTGTATGTTGAATCCCTAAAATATGGCATAATGAAACCAAAAAGCTATCATATATACCCTTGTCATTTGATTTTGTGAATAAGCCCCCCTCTCTAATAAGCCCCCTCTCTTTTAAGCCCCCTCTGGAGTGTCCGAAATTAGATAAGGCCCCTGGGGGCTTAATAGGGCGTTTACGGTATTCTACAAAGAGTCATGATCACATGATTATTTGTACAGTTCTGTTTCAAAGGCTCCATTGAGAGATAATACAATAAATAAATGATCCAAGTACCAAAAATAACGTAGATGTCAGAAAAATGCAACGTTTCAAGCATTTGCTTTTTATCAAGAAACTCGAAATCAATCGAGCCGAACAAAAAAAGAGAAGATTCACACATAGGAAAGAATGTGAGATGCGACGTGACGTTACCTGTTCTATGTAGGGACTGGGAGGAAGGCGAGAAAAGAGCAAGAAAGAAGTAAAGCACTCATTTAGTCCATTAGGATAAAGTGGTACCACACACACACAAAACATATTTTTGTTCGATTGAGAGGCTGTAGAGCTCCTTTCACCACTGTGCATAGTCGAAAATTAGAGGTTTTCTGCAAAATATACAAAAATATTTGTCGATCCAGACTCTTTCGTAGAAAGCATGGGTAGTTAGACACTGCTGGTGTGCTTCTATGGAGGAGCGCTGGATAATATGTATCTGCGGGGGAAATCATTTATAGTACTGCGGAGATTCGTTCTTTTGATATCTCTTCCGCAGTACTATAAAAAATTTCCTCCGCAGATACATATTATCCAGCGCTCATCCATAGAAGCACACCAGCAGTGTCTAACTACCCATGCTAAAAGGTCTGTTAACGAAACATCTGCAGTCAAAATATCACAAAAAATTAGTTTAAAAATGGATACCTATTTCTGATTTCATGAATTTCAGATCGGACAACTCTTGCACTGTCCGTCGCATCCTATATCGGGGGAAAGAGGATAGAGTTAATACAAAAGTTGCTGGATGGATTCGTTAAAGGTACGAATGGACGAGAAAAAATGCGGTCATTTTTTGCCATTTTTGGTACTCTTTGTTACTGCCTTATTTAATGGTAACTTACGCAGCATAGGGCTCAAATCTTTCAAATCTTTGAAAAGGTGGGTGTAAAATTCTATGACATTTTTCTTTGCATTGAATGGCTTGAAAGGAACTTTTGGTACTTTGCTGTAAATCTGCCGCGGAAATTTTTTGATATCTGGATTTTTTTCAAAATTGCGGCAATTTAAGTATTTTTGGAAAACTTCATGGCAAGTTTTGAAAAACTTTTATCATCGTAAGTCCTAAACCAAAAGAGGGACAATGATATAACCTTCAAGAACACCATAGTTTGTAAAGGTCAACAATGTGGTGGCAAGCAGAAGTTTGTATCCTTTCTGGTTTAGGATTTATAAATTTGATGACGTCATAGCCTCAAATTTAATAAATGCCGCCATTTTGAAACTAATCAAGATATCAATAAATTTCCACGTCAGACTTACGCCCACTTTTACACGCAGGTGATGGATCTTGGAATTGGATCCGAAACGTTCTTATATAATCATGGCTTAGCCACTCGTTTATGTCACTTGGATTTGTCACGTTGGTTTGTCATTTTGTACTCTTGGACTTGTCATCTTTTCAATAAATGGAGTAATTGGAAAATGCTGAAATAAAAATTACTAAATATAAATATGATTCTATTTGTCGTCGCGCTTGCCCTCCGACCCAAAATAAACACAACAAATTTCGTTTTTGAATGCGGTTTAACCTACATGATTTAATCAGCTCAATTTCAACTTCAAGAATCATCCTGTTGATAATATGGACAAATAAAATGCACTTTATTCAAATATAACAAACATAATTAGCCGCACTGAAGCCTGCGAAAGTAAAACAAGTGCATGGTAGTGCAGCATAGACCTATGACCTAGAGTCCCTTGCTTCCCTGTGGTATTTGACTTGATGATGGCGCTTCGGTCAACAGACCCATAATAAGTGTCGTTTAGCCCAACCAACAAAATTTGCATAACAAAAGCATCAGCATTTAAGGGTTTCTCTACCGGGTGTTTTGGCCGGAAAATAATTGTTAATTCGTTTGCTTTTCATTCATAAGTAAAATGAAATGTTATTTTGTTGGTTTCTTTGATAAATTAGCAAAAACCTCCGGACAACACTGCACAAGATTTCGGGAGCGTAGCCGGAGGAGTAGGCCAAAACAAAATGAGAAACGGATAGATATCTGAGGGCAAAGAAAACAAAATTTAGTTTTTTCAAATTAGGATTCTGCACACTTTATCCTCATGATAAAATTTTTTCCACTTTGAATGTGATAAAAGAAGAAATTTCAAATAAATAACAAGGCCGTCATTCAATGTAGCTGAACTTGAATTTCTCTAAGAAGGAGTCACGTTAAAAAAACATGCTCCAGTCACTTGTTAAATTTCAAAATTATCTTCAAACTAAATTGAACCGTAGCGATTTCGTTAAGCACATTAAAATCCATATATTTAAGTGTCAACCACCTGCCTAAAGTCTTCCAGGAAGCAAAATTAATGTTAACGTGATAAAAGTGATATCAAGGATATTCTTGCCTTGGGATGGTTTCTTTCCGCTTTCCCTTTGTGTTTATCCTTCTCGCCTTCCTCACGGAAAACTTTTGTCATAGCGATAAAGTTTGTTGAATCCTAATTTGAAAACGCTAAAATATTGTTATCTTTGGCCCCAGATATCTATCCGTTTCTCATTTTGTTTTGGCCTACTCCTCCGGCTACGTTCCCAAAATCTTGTGCAGTGTTGTCCGGAGGTTTTTGCTAATTTATCAAAGAAACGAACAAAATAACGTTTCATTTTATTTATGAATGAAAAGCAAACGAATTAACAATTCTTTTCCCACCAAAACACCCGGTAGAGAAACCCTTCAATGCTGATGCTTTTGTTATGCAAACTTTGTTGGTTGGGCTGAAAGACACTTTTGGGCGCCATTTTGTGTTAGGTGGTGCAATACTTATGTGAGGTAAGTGTATTACTCTGAAAGCCTGGACCATATTTATGTCCATATAAATGGTTTTTAGGAAGATCAATCAGATTGTGAGCTTTGATATAAAAAATAATTTTCAAACTTTCAATTTGATTGAGGCAATTCATTAGATTTGAATGAAGTTGCTGCGGCAAGCAGTTGCGAGGGTAGTTAAAGATTTCTCTGGTATGTTTTGGTCTTAAAAACACGACAATTGTAGTGTCAAAAGACTCATTTTGCACTCACTAGGTAAAGTGAAGATTCTACTTTGGATTTATACTAGGTTTCGTTGGTTCTAGATTACGTTGTTTTCGTCGCATTTCATTTCAGAGGAGTGACCGTTGAACAGAGCCTAGACTAGTAATTTGATCATGATTCGATCGATCGAATGCAGAAAATAGGGTCAGCATTTTCCACAGTTTCATTATGAGTCCCTGCTGCGCAAGGTTTACTGCAAGGATACAATAGAATCATCGTAATCAGTCTAAGTACAACATAGGTTTTAAATCTTCAAACAAGAATTGAAAAATGGTCATTGAACCTTTCTTTTGATTTAATGACTTCAAGGAAACCTCAGGTACTTCACCATTATTCTACTTAAGACGTTTTAGATACCTTGAATATTTTCAGAATTCCAGCGACTTCTCTCTTTCAACCAGATTCGAGGCTATGGCGTCATCAAATCACAACATCGCAAACCAGAAAAGAGACAGATTTCTGCTCACAACCATATTGCAAACCTTAATAAACTAGGGTTTTCGCGGAGATTGTACCGTTCTCCCTCTGCCAATTTAGGATTTACGATGATAAATTTTTTCAAAACTCTTCATGCAATCTTTCAACAAGAAGAAAAACGTTTTGATTCTCAAAATCATTAAGATATCAAAAATTCCCAAAGTAGAATCATAGCAAAGTCTGCTTCGAGCTATAAAATCAACAGGAAGATTCGATGAGCATTGGTCTATTCTTCCTAAAAGATATGACGCCTATGCTTGGTAGTGCAGGCAATTAAAATGCATCAAAGATGAAGACAATTAAAATGTATCAAAGATAAATAAACAGACAAAAATACCTGCATATCATTTTTCAGTTGATCAATATGCTTGTTATATTCTTGCAATGACTTGCAAATTGCTTCCTTCGAGAAACAAAAAGCAAAATAATTGAGAACGTCGTACGAGACAATTTTTTGGAAGCACTGATAGATAAACGAGTACAAAATTATTACATAACCATTCGATGCACATGCTTCTGAGGTTTATTTCTATCGCAAATAAAAAAATTAACTACAACTACATATGTATATTCTTTGGCTGCCATAGCTGGAAAGGATGTGATATTATTGAGTTCAAACTACGACAGCCATTAACATTGATGAAAAAAATACAGCAAATCAAAAAAAATATAACTCGACCGGGCGTCTCAGAAAGAAAACCTACTTCGACGTTACAGGAGATGATTGACACTGACGAAATATTCACAAATCGATCTGAGGTTGCGGAGATGCTTGAGAAAAGCAAGTAAGCGAAAAGAAATGAAGGAAAAATAAACTTCACTTGATAATAGGAGGAAGCAATGAATAAGAGCATATCTTTAAGACAAAGTGGCAGTTAAAAATAATGGTAACCACAAAAGACGATTGCTCAAATAAGAATTATACCAACATCCTTTACGGTATTGAAGAAATCAACCAATCACATCAGCTGAAATTCAATGCAACGCAAAGAATCATGGTAAAAGTTCCTGTCCGCCATCTTTAACGCAATCATCTATTGCAACGAATGAAATAAATCGAATTCCTTTATCGGCAATATTTGAGACTTTTGTCTTAAAATGGTTCGGTAATAATGGTTCTTTTACGCCAGCAAGAAGAGCCCTAAGAATAATATCTCAGAAAAGTAAAAAGGCTACAGGGAAGACCAAAGACCATATGTATGCAACCATAGGGCAAGATTTGAACTGCATCGAAATCAAGCTAGATCTTTCTAAAACAATCTTTTTGTATGCGTGTTGTACAATGTTGGTATAATATAACTATTTAAAATAAAATAATTGTACCTTGAACAGAGGTGATAAAGCACGACGTTTCGAGCTTAGCCCGTTATCAAGTGAAGCCGATAAGCCGTATCACCGCCGAAGTCAAGTGAAGCCGTTATCAAGTGAAGCCGTATCACTTGATAACGGGCTAAGCTCGAAACGTCGTGCTTTATCACCTCTGTTCAAGGTACAATTATTTTATTTTAAATAGTTATATTAGATCTTTCTAACACAACCAAAACATTGAATAAATTATTGGAATTGACACATGATAAAAAACTGGCGTAGCAATGTAAAACGCGCTGCAAAGCACTAACTGCGTGTGACGTCATAGTAGTAGCAGTACGTTTTATATGCCTTATTATGATATACAGATGGCAATGTGAAGAACTACTCAAAGAAACTGAGAGACTAACATGTGGAATCTCCTTCTCGGCTCAAAGACCCTTGTTAAAGTTGAGTCCACTTTTAAATGTTCACATTTTTGACATTTTAACCAGAGTACACTCTTCATCGTTTGTTCAGGTTCCTTTGGAATCAATGCAGTTTGTACCAGCAAAAAAGAAACCCCTTCGCATAAAAAACAGGTCCTATTTTCTTCAGAAGGGGCTCATTTTATAACAAGCAATTTTAAGGTCTAAAATTAAAATGTTTCTTATTTTCAAGATTTTCATAGTTTTTCCTAAAAGCCACAAATTATTCCGATAAATTACCCAATGTAATGTCTAGGCTTCAAAACGGAGTGACCATTTTCAAAATAAAAGCTCCACATAGAAATGTAACAAGGCTATGTAGACGGTATAAGTTAAACCAGTACTGTACTGAAAATAACACAGTACTGTCATATACCTTGGCTTGACTTGATTTGACGGTACCTATGTATAAGGAACTTTCACCCTGATATGAAAAAGTCTCTGTTAATAAGAAACTTTCTGAGGCCCCAGTTTAAAAAAAATTTTTCTTATTTGCGGGTACTTACTGCATAATAAGAGGCATTTTTCTGCCTTGTACTTTCACACAAAAGGATCAATAAGATCAAGATAAAAATACCTTGAACTGGTCGATTGTGACGAAATCAGGAAAGAACGGTAGAATATCCTCAATTTTCAGTAACGTACACTCATTAAGCAACTCCATTGCTCTGCAAAACAAAGAGAACAGATTCTTAATAAAGATGGTTGAGGGCATTAATCCTCAGTTTATTCGGGCTTTCGTTTCATCTTTCCAGTTATCGCCTACATAGAAACTTCGAAACAGGAATATCAGGGGAGATCATTGCAATTTTGATGATGCAAACGCAATTAGAAAATGGCACAAAATATAGCGTTACCAAAATCTTAGCTAGAGCTCACACGATACAGGCAAAATTTAAAACGACAGACAATTTGATGATAATAAACTGGAAGTCTCCATGACAAGGAAGCTAGGATTTGGCATCAAAGAAATATATCTAGGCCTAAAGGCTCGATCAGCCACATTTCACAAGCTTTCGAAAAATATTCCATCCATACAGTTGTTGAATTTTCACACGACACTAGTTTCAAATTGCACTGGTTAGAATTAGTTTTCAAAGTCGGTCGGCACAATTTATGCCGTTTTCGTATGAAAAGTAGGCCTGTCCACAAAAGTTTGTGTGGTAATTCAAATGGTACCAGCATCACTGTGAATGAATGAATGAATGAATGAATGTAGTCTTAATTGGGGTTACAAGTAGATGCCGGGGTCCCTGCTAATCTAATACCTTATTTACGCTTGCAAGTTAAACCAACTTAAACAAGACCATGCTGTCAAGTGTTACCTTCTAACTGGTCAGTCACAGAAGTTGAGCAGAAACTGCGCGCACATGCGATAAACGTCGTAACTTTGAGCCCCCTAGCGCCCAGCAACAGATCCCGAAATAAGGCAACATTTGATATGTTCTTCATTCGGCCTCAAGGTTTTGATTTATCGTTTCAAAAAGCTTATGCAGCCAAAAACTTGCTTAAGTCAGGATACCTCATGACGATATTTTCTAAACTACCCACAACGAATTGCAATTCGTACAGACGGAATGACGTCACAGTACCGTTAATGTCACGACGCCATCTTGCTTTAGAGGTAAATCCCCAGAAGATATATATAGTCTTTTAAAGGAAATTCGTAAAAAATTGACATAATTTTCTCTTACATTGTCCCTCGTGATAATGAATGCGGCAAGGGTAGGTAACAATCATTAGTTAGACCTAAAGCAATTAGATAATTGCAGGAATAACCTGTTCTTGAGAGCAAACCATAAACTTAGTTCCTGAAAGATATGAGAAACTCAATTTTGCGAAGAGTACTTTGTAAACAGCGCCGGGAAACTCTCTCAGTTGTAAGTTGCTCGTTAATTCTTTGAGTGAACCTTTCCTTTCGACCTTCGCCTACCTAGCCGCTGAAGTTCTAGAGTGATTTGAGCAGTTTCCAAGCTTTTAGAATTGGTTTATGTCGATAAATAAACGAGAAACTAGCAAAATCTCAATGCGACTCTATGTTTGGTCAAGACTTCATTTGCCCCAAGTCTGATTTTCGAGCGCGAATTGCTAGAGTCTCGCGACATGTCGTCTGCATGGATTTCATATAATAGAATTCTATGTTGATTTTTAAACAATAAATATTGTCACAAAGTTGAATGTAATCAATAAACATTGTCACAAAGTTAACCTACCTTCCAATATCTAGCTGGCTCTCTACGACATGTCTTGCTACCTTGAGCCATAGTTTCTTTCTTAATACGTCATCATCTTCTGGTTTATCAGCATATATCTTTGCTTTCTCTATATCCACCTGCAGTAAGAATGGTATTTTCGGACAAAAAGTTTCAGACAAAATTCATCCGAAACTTTTACTGTTCAAAACGTTTGGATTCTATTGTAGATAAGATAGGGTGCGGGATAGTGGGTAGATGGGATTCTTGCTGTAGAGATGGGCGGCTGCTGCCCTTTGGTTTGATGTGTTAACCTCGTTGAGGTGGGGCATGTGGTAGGGGGTGGCGGCTGTCCGTCTGCGCGTGGGGTCTCTCTGTTCATTGCCTTTCATTTGTGTTCTCTCAATTTTCAAATTGTTTCTTACTCGCTGATATTATTACTTGACATCTAATGTGAGACAGACATTAACTTTTTCTGTGTACTTTTTCTTTCTAGTGTATTGTAATTTTTGAATTGTATGTGCTTTTTAATGTGGGAGCTCCGATGACATGGTGTCTATTCCCACCATGACAGGCACAGCAGATGTAATTTTTGAGTTCTGTTTTTAATTACTTATCAAATGCCGCATGATCAAAATATACGCATTATTTTTCAGGTCTAAAGTAAGTGAACTTTTTACAGACAGAGAGATTTGTAGTTGTCTATAGAAATCAATTGTTTGCAAAAAGACAGACCACTGCCCTTTTTTAAAACTTCGTGTTCCCAAGCCAATTTGGAAATCTGTCAAACTTCCACAATATGGACTGGAGAAAGAAGGCACTAGTTCGGTTCCGCTTTGGCTGTAAAACGAAAGAAATCAAAGAATTTCTGAAAAAGCCTTTCGGAGAGTAGTTATCGTCTACAGGGTGTCCCAAAAACATGTGCGCCATTTAATGGCTACTGTGGAGGAGTCATGCATCCAATTTTCCCGTTTTTCAAATTCGTGAAGATTTCAACTTAGAGTTTGGCACCAGGTTTAAGTAAATCTGACCAGTGGTAGCTGATGTATTGAGCAAGATAGTCAAAATCATTCGTTGCTTCAAAACCAGCGGAAGATATCTCCGCACCTAACTTTATAACTCGAATTTTAGCATCGAATGAACTTAAACATGACAGTTATGTCAGGGAACACATTTGCGAGTAATTGATGACAACAAACTCAAGAATATTGACCAGGCAGCCGACCGAAAGCAATATTGTTGGCTTAAAACAACTTTATCACTTTGAGAAGAGAAGCAAAATAACGGACGCATGCCATGGCCTGCAGCACTTGTGTTGCACATCATCATTTCTAGAATCCCTAAATATATTCAATATTCTTGGTTATCACAAAATTCAATTTATTTTTTATATATATTCATTTAAGGTTACTGTATCCCTTCAGTGACCACTCACGGTGGTTTCTCTCTTGATTATCACGCCCGCGACATAACACGTATAAACTATACATCATTCGATTTGTAATTAAATAGGGAGCATTTACGAGCCAAAGAGAATACAAATATCCGAAAATTGGGCGTTATACATCCGAAAACGTGAAAATCGGACCTTCTCCCCTTCTAGCACCTCCCTGTCCCCCCAGATATGTTTCATTTAAATCTCAATGAGATTTTTGCGTTCTCAACACATTAATCTAGCAAAGTGTGTCTCAAATTTCTTTTGCATGCCTTAGCTTCAGAATAATTAATAAAACAATTTTGCCCCTCGCTCCCTGGCCTCGTTTTGAGATTCATTCAAATGTTAAATTTGGACCATGCAATTTTTCTCAAAAGTGAGACACACTTTGGTCCCCCTATGCCTTTTCTCCCTGTCTGCCAAATTTCAGCCAGTTATATCAAGCCGTTGGGTACAGGGAGCTGTATGAATACCCATTGGTTGCTGAAAAATTGATTTTGAGAAAAGCGCTGAAACAGTTTCTTAGCGTACAGTTCCACTGTTGAAAATGATTAACTTCAATCTGGCCACAAGAGTAAACAGAGTAATCCTGTATGTATTTAGTGCAGAGTTTACAATGACATGATTGGTATTACAACCGCAAAATCCATTCAAAAGGAAATCAAAGGCACTTGAAACCTTCAACCTTTAGTTCTCAAATAATCCTCGTCATATAAACAGCATTTTCCTAGCAGAAAATACCTTGCTTTAAATTGCTTATAATTCGCTGAAAAATAAAGTAAAATTCCTTGAAATTATCAGAAATTGTAGGTAGATGTGTGTGCTATCCAATGATCTAAAAATCCAAAAATTGATCGGAAAAAAACTTTTTATCGTCCTGAAGGGATACAGTAACCTTAAATATTACAATATAGATTTACAAGCTACACTACTTTAAAAAATTACTATACAACTATACAATACTACTAGAACGATACCCCGAGGAGTAAAAGGCTGACTACCCCGAAGCCATTTTGACATAGAGATTAAAACTAAATATTAAAACTAAAGTCTATCTCAAATTACATGCCACGGGAAATGTCTGCGATCGAAACAATTCAAGTGTTTTGGATGGGTAATTAGACATTGTCGCAGATATTGCGTGGCATCTAATTCGAGACAGACGTTTAACATACAGCGAAAAGAAGAACAAAATAGAAGCAAAGAAAAGAAGAACACATTTACTTAAATGAGACATGGTGGTTGTGATTGTGTGGCTTATAACGGAGTGTGAAATTTTCTAATCAAATCGACCGGATTTGTGGATAAAGTGGATCCAATTTATGACTATCTGTCTCACTTATGAACATCAGAAAACAAGACTAGGTATGTTTTTTCAATCAATTTAGTTGATTTTCACAAAATGGAGAATAATGAATCCTCTGGTTTCGAGGCAGCCAATAATTTTGATTTTCATGTTCCATAAATCAGCAACTACTGATCAGATGTACTTAAACTCGATGTCAAACTCTAACTTGAAGTCTCTTCTATTAAAGAATCTTGAAAAAATAGGCATTATGGCTGCTCCGCAGAACCCACTCAAACGGCGCACATGTTTTTTGAGACACCCTGTAAACTGACCGAGCAACATCTCAAAGGGTAGATGGGCGCTCCAACTAAATGCTAATGCCTACCTTTCGTTGATAGTCTTTGGTTTTATAAAGCCATGCATGATGTAGCTATAGTTAAGTTTATTTTTGGGTACAAATGAAAAGAGCTTACCGTCAATGCAAGATCTACGGCTTCTTCGTATAGCCTCATTGTGCTATAAATGTGTACACATGCTTCTTGTTTTTCGTGCTCTGAGCATAACCTCAGCGCGTACTTCATATCGTAAGCAACCATATCGGAATCCTAGAAATAGAGAATTTATCATGCAAAACATAATATAATAAATTGCGACAAGTTTAAAGCTTCTACCGGATGAGTCAGACAAATCGTGGGGTGTTTGCCAATGTTTATTGATGGGATTTACTTCAAAAATTGGTTTCTTAAAACTTCCTTGCATAGTAAAAAGGTTAATTTAGATATGAAAATTTTCCGTCCCATAATTATGTGCAATTATAGTAACATGGTGTTTGGCAAGATTCCTACAGTAGGACCTAGGACCTCGATAGATATAAATTCTTGCACAAGTGAGCTTCTAAACCATGAAAAACATACCGTTTCTCTTCGAAAATATTGCAATAACTCATTCATTGTCTTAGAGCAACAAAAAAACTATCGTTATTCATTTTGTATCCATAGGGGACATTACAAAAAATTGAATTATCAAGAAGGAGAAAGTTCTCATAACAACAAGACCGTTTCGTCAAAATAACCATACCACAAAATCACAAATAAATATGGAAAGAAATGATTGATTTTGACAAACAAGCATTCTATGACTTTGTTGGGGATACAGAGCATCAAAATTCAAAGCAAACGGTTATTTCCCAAAAAGGGGAAAGCATGTTTAGTTTGTGGAAAGAGTGTGGGTGGAGAATCTAACCAATCCAAACGAGGATTAGCAAAGAAACAAAGAGATTTTCACACATGTCAATAAGTTTCCCAGCTGTTAATCTGCTTTGAACTTTACCAGCACACCAAAAGGCTTAGACAAAAGGGGCAGTCCTCGGTATCCTCAACGAGATTACTTTGATCTTTCTTCTGTGATATAAACTTCAACAAACCTGATTTGACGTGTATCAGCAAAATATGGCCTTTTAAACACCTCACGTTTTTTCTGACTCAACCGGTAGTACATTTTTTTATTTTCTTATGAAAAGTATGAAAAAGAAAACGTTATAACATATATACTGTCTACTCTCGCGGAAGTTTTTTCCCACAAAAGTTTATTCCCTTAAAGTAATTTATGACAGCGACTAGCAATCGCATATGATTCTGAACAGTACAATGTTATTACTATATTGTCATAATTCAGACTGACGACAAAAGTCCTTGCTTTGGCTCCAATGACCCAAAATAAGTCATATCTAAAGAGCGGACCAGAATTAGAGGTACAATTTCAAAGCCAAATGGAGCAAAATGACGACTCCTGAAACAAATTTAGCTTCATTCAATTCAATTCAACATTATTCGAAAAAAATTGCTACATTACAGACTAGATCAAAATAAAGAAGTTTGTTTTCTAAGTAAACTTATGTACTTGTATTTTACGCGAATTATAAAAAGTATTATGTATCTAGCTTGGGCCGCAAAAGTAAAGTTCACAAAGAGAGAAGCTGAGCTAAAAGTATACAATGAAACCATTGAAACAAACCTACCATGATAAGATACAACGTAATATGAATACATCATCAACATATCTATAGAAATTGATTACATGATTTTTTAAATCTAGTAACGACACTCTGCTTTAGTTTAATACTAGTCAATGAAGCTTTGTTAGTTTCTTAGTGCAATATGGGGGTTTAGAATACCTTCAATTAAGGAGGACAATTTTTTTCCAGAAGCTATAGTTGCAATTATCTATTTAAGAAAATTGAAATTACCTCTCCTTGTCCAATGAGGTATCGTAATAATGGTGTCTCATCTTCTAGCTTGCAATATAATGATATCAAATAATTGTGAATTGCTTGATCTTCGTTTCGTAGATGATAAACACAATGTTCCAGATAATCAATTGCTTCACGAATCTAAAAAGGATTTCGAAGTCTCAAAAACAAAGTGGCATAATTTACAATAATGCGGTTACCAACAAAGCAAATCGCGTAACAAAGTGTGCAGAAATTAGCTTTAGTATTGGAAAATGGAAGTAAATTGGACATGGCTTCAATTCTAACAATTGATTTTCTTACAACTAATTAGTCTATGTCCATTAAACAATGTCTAACCATAACACAGGATACACTATAGTTACTTTGAGAACAAAGGGTCCCCAACGAGCAGGGGCTTTGAAGGGGCCCCAAAGAATCCTTTAAAGAGCCACTGCTAACCATGATCCTTTGTGGTGCTAAAATTGACTTTCGTATTATCTAAAAGTCGTTTCTGGCCTAGATTCTTTCTGCCTTGCTTTTCATTCGGCAAACAAAGGATTTTGTTTGACAATGGGTCTTTAGCGTAGACAAAAGCGTAGAGTCCGAAAGTTTATATTTCCCTTTCTCCAATTTCAAAGGAGCCTTTGCAACAAACATACCTCCCATACCTCGCACGTGCCATAGGTTGTGCATAGCTGCCATATCTGCAACAGGCTTCTTTCAACCATAGTTCAAAACGGCTATCTTTAAAATGCGGAATCCGGAATTTCCATGCGGAATCCGGAATTTCCGCGAAAATACGGAAATTCCGCATTTCCTTAGAAAATGCGGAATTTCCGCGAAAATGCGGAATTCCGCATTTCCTTTGAATTTGCCGAATTTCCGCGAAAATGCGGAATTTCTGCATTTCCTTCGAATTTGCGGAATTTTCAAACTATGCATCATACAAATGTGAATGATACGCCATTTTGATGCTGATGGTCTCCTGAAGCTAAATTTTTGCTGTGTATCTTAAAATCCTGCTTGGATAAACTGTAAATTCAACTTTTAAGTTTTTTCATATGTTACTTTTACCAAATTGGCTATCCAATTAAGCTTGCCTTGTTAAACAATAATCCTTCATGTGGGCCTTCATAGACGTAGCAAAGTACAGCATCAATGGCAAACTGGCCTTGCTGTTCTTAGCAAGACCGGTGATTCAAACAGTAAAGATATATACAGAAATGAAACAAATTCTCACGTATGACAGAGCTGTTTGTTGCTCATGCGTTACCAGTGCAGGTATAAGCTTTCTAGGATCCAGATCTCTTTGCTTCCAGGCATCTACTGTCTCTTTAGCAATATGTTGCATTAAAACAGGCGAGAATTTGTAGAAAAGCTCATTGTCGCCCTGCAAAAAAGAAGAAATTTAACTCCAAACTTTTTATAGCAAATCAAACAGAACTAGTTTTGAATCTCCACATCTCCTGGGCATACAGGGCGCAACCTGCTGTATTGCACTGGTGAATATGATGAAAACCCCTTTCACACTTATCAATGTTTAAATGTGTTCAAACTATTGACACTTGGACGATTAATAAATGAATGCAGAAAATAACAGAGGCAACAGAAATATGGTTCTGCAGGAGAATGCTTCTAATACCTTAGACCGATAGGGTTGATAATGATGCAGCTTTGAAACGAATAGGCATGAAAGGAAAGCCACTGAAGGTAATACACTTTAATGATGCAGCCAAGTTTTGGGACATGCAATGCGGTGCAAGGCAAGGGAATGGAAAATTTAGTGCTAACGGTGACACTTTAAAGAAAGAGGGGCAGAGGTAGACAAAAAGAAACCTATATAACAAGAATGATTAAAACACATCAACAACAACAACACGAGTGCAACAGACGTAATGCAGCCGATGAAAGTGATAGTCCACACTCTGGAAGAGCACAAAACATAAAGAAGATTGTTGCTCATTAAGAGGATAATATGGTTTGACCTTTACGTAATCAGGACGTCTTGGCATGAAAAAATCACACACACCACAGTGTAAAAAAGAAGAAAAGAACAAAAATCAACTCTAGCCGGTTCAATCACAGATCGAATCATCATTGTAATTCGTCCATTTTTGAAATTTGGCCAGTGCCTAATGGGTTATCGTTTTTCGGGTAGCCTTTAAAGGGGCCTTTGCAACCAGGAGACATTGCACGCGACATTGCACGTGCCATCTCTTTGTTGGCAGCCATTTTCGTGGGGTGACCATGACAATGCCAAGAACAAAGCCTCCAAAAAAGGATGCATTCACAAAGCATGCTGGTTGCAAAGCCCTCTTTAAAGGGAATGTAAGCATATAAAAGTGGCTCAAGCCACTTGCTGTCACAGTCCAGCCAATCACATATCGGCATATCCTGTTGACGTCGATAAGTTACCCAAATATGGTGCGGCACGTGTCATGGCCTATTATCTTTGGATGGCTATTTTTACATTAAGGCTGATATATGCTTAGATTCCCTTTAAGTCCCACTATAAATGGTTGAAGAGTAACATCTCTCAAGCAGAAAAACGTAGAGGAAATGGGAGGCTCGGTTAATAAAGGAAGATTAATTTGATTTGATATACCTGCTTTCTAAGGACATCCAATGCCGACTTAAAATCGTCTTGCTGTATATGATGACTTATTACTCTTCCATAATCTGCAAACAACAAAATCATTGGTTCTGCAAAGTGGAACGTAAGAACCCACCTATTAGCCGCACTTCAATTTCAAAGTAAGGACTGAAAGCCGGCAATTTGGAAATAAAAGGTATGTGATATCTTGCAGGATAGGCTGCAGCTAAAACTGTCTTCAGTCAAATTGGATAAATAACCAGTCAATTCACCAGGCCGGTAGTTTAATTGCGATTGTTTTCGTCTATTGGAGAAGTTGGAAGTGCATGTTGCCAAGAGAGCCCCTATAATGGCATCTTGTCATGACCGCATCCTACAAAATAGCACAATTGCAGACAGTGTCCTAACAAACTTGCATCTTCCGTCAATATTCCTCCTGCCTTCTTGAGACGATATCTTAATGTTTTAAAACCGAGATAAAAGCATCGATTTCATAAAGGATCTACAGTCGTGGCCATGAATTTAAGACCATGTTTTGTCAATAACGTTTCTTGGTGTAACGAGATTGAGCCCTATCGCTCTGCCTATTTTACTCTCTTAAAGTTCCTGTAATAGATCAACTTTCAATGTACAGGGTGTCCCAAAAAAAGTGTGCCCCGTTTGCCTGAAGATTGCGACAAAACGGCAAAAGATTCTTGCCAAACTTTTGCATGATGTTGTTCTACAGATATTCAATTAAAGTTTGCTACCATCTCCATAAAAATCCGTTGAAAAATGATGGAGCTATGACCTTCAGGAGACCAAATTTGCCCGACGACTGAAACCAGCGGTCGGCCATTTTGTCTTACTATTTTGCAGCGATAAATAGCTTCATGGATTGAAAATGAAACATCAGCCTGCAATGTCATAGCTCTCGTAAAAATTCCGATAATCGTCAGAGAGCTCCACTATTTCTTACCTCACAGAAATTATTTCTTACCTCACGTGAAACTACTTATGATTGCAAAATAGTAAGACAAAATTGCCGACCGCTGGTTTCTGTCATCAGGCAAATTTGGTCTTCTGAAGGTCATAGCTGCATCATTTTTCAACGGATTTTTACGGGGATCGCAGCAAACTTTATTTAAACATCTGAAGAGCAACATCATATAAAAGTTTTGCGAGAATCTTTTGCCGTTTTGTCGCAATCTTCAGGCAAACGGGGCACAATTTTTTTGGGACACCCTGTAGATTCCAAATTTTGATGTTGTTTTTTCAAATTTTGCGCCATTTTGCTATAATGACAAAATGAAATATATAGAAATTCTCGGAAGCTACTGTGGTACTGCCGACAAAGGGTGTGACCCAAAAATTGCGTTACACAGCTGGATTTTATATCAATATATGCACCATTCATGTCTATAATCTGTTTGCAAAATATCCAAACTCCACGAAAAATATTGCTGCAGGGAAAAAAGGAGTGGAGGGCCTTCAGTCCAAAGCTATGCTCATGACAACATCATCACAACCTCAAAACATTGATTGACATCGAAATAACATCAAAGTTGGAATCTACATGGAAAGTTGACCTAAACGAACTCCAAGAGAGTAAAATAGGCATAGCGATAGGGTTCGATCTCGTTACGCAAAGAAAAATTATTGACAAAAATGTGGTCTTAAATTTATGGCCACGACCGTACTTGCAGAAATAAAAATTCAAGATTAGAATAATAGAATAAATCTGACACAATCTACCTTGCATGATCATAGCAAAGAATATCATATTTTCAGTGTCACCATGACTTGAAAGCAAATCATATGTCACTTGACGATTCTGCTCCAAACAATTCTATGAAAAATATTACAAAGGTTAACGCTATTTCAAGCTGACAATAGACCTTTTCACAGAGGTCTGGAACGGCACGTTACTTTTCTGAAAGATGGCGGATAAGCTGCGAAGGGGGATCTCCTTCTCACTGCAAACGTTGAAATGCAGTTGCAATGGGCGAAGTAATGCAAAAAAAGGCGCATTTAGCTTCAGTTTCTGGGTGCTTAGAGGACCAGAAGGGCTTACAAAGGCTTACAAATTGCAAATAAAGAGTTACCTATCACATTTAAATGATATTTAACATAGTTTACAAGGAGACGATAGTATGATCGTTACTTGCCAATACGAATAAATAGAGCTTATTTAATGCCCTTTAACGAAAAGAATACGGAGGCATTGTTGGTACAAACGTATAGAGGCAAAGGTCTCCTCTTCTATACCCTTTTGAGCCTCGTAACAAAGAAGAGACTTTCGCGGAAAAATAGCCGTGATCAAATATGTATTCGTCATTTCATTTTCGGCTCTTTGGGATCAAAGAAAAGAAAACTGGTTTGCGACAAAGCGCTCATGGATTTAGATAGAAAACACAGAAGAAATGTTGTACTTTTTTAATTGTATAATGTGGCAGAGATGACAAGTCAAAGATTTGCTAAAGCATTTTGTTTTGCTTGGAGGCACATGTGGTTTTGGTCACATATTGGCTGAGAGGCGCAATTTGGATGCAGTTGGTGTTTCACTTTTTCAATCTGAGCAAAAGTTTTACAGACGAATGAGAGCCCCGGAGAAACATGCAAGTTAAAATGCTTGGAACAGGTAAGTGGCCTTATGTGATATGTACAAAGAAGTGCTTTCATTTGAAATATCACGAGCCAAACTTTAAGAATAAACGCACTCACAGAAATTGAAAGATC
This sequence comes from Aurelia coerulea, assembly GCA_039566865.1. Taxonomy (NCBI): domain Eukaryota; kingdom Metazoa; phylum Cnidaria; class Scyphozoa; order Semaeostomeae; family Ulmaridae; genus Aurelia; species Aurelia coerulea. The sequence goes on along the minus strand of CM076960.1, from coordinate 13,239,705 downwards.
GAAGAAACTGTTTACTCTCTGGTTAACTAGATTGAGAAAGGCTTGCCTTGCTAACTTCAGTATTGGGAACAAAGATAAATCATTAGTTCTTTCTTAACAGTTTTCGACACGCGACTGTTCGTATTCCTGCAGTTAATGAGAAACAAGCGCCACTCACAAAGAGAAATCCAAAATCTGTCTGGCCGAGTCCGAGGCCTTCAACATCAATAATCATGAAGTTCAAACTTCACCGAAAAAACTCAAGAAACAAACATCTCCTCCTCGTAAAAAGTGCTAAACATTGCGTTAATGTGATAGGCAAGTATTTGTTTTCATGTTGAAGCCTCTTTCTGGTCTTTTATGAACCATGTAACTGGAATAGACCATTTTACTTCCTAAAATAGAGGTTTCGATCGAGCGTCCAAATCTGGTAAATTCTGCTGAAAGAAATTGAAACACGACCCCCGTTCTTGACAGATACCTGCTAGCTGCGGCAAGAAGTAGTTCCTTCGGATTCGGATCACAACACTTTTCAGTGAATGAATTGTATAAATTATACGTAAGACCCCATCTAGATTACGGCGATGTAATTTATCATGTGCCTCAAAGAGACACTTGCTCTGGAAATTTCTTGATGGAAAGGCTTGAATCTGTGCAATACTCTGCTGCCCTAGCAGTGACAGGAACTTGGAGAGGAACATCTCGGGAAAGGCTGTACAATGAACTTGGATGGGAATCCTTGAGCTCTAGAAAATGGAGTAGGCGTCTTATCCTTCTTTATAAATTCATCAATAACTTGACCCCTGATTATACAAGGGTCCCTATTCCACCACTGCATGAAACTAGCTACCCCTTTCGAAATCAACCAGTAGTAGGGCAAATAAGGGCAAGAACAGAAAAATTCAGATCTAGTTTCTACCCTGACTCTTTGTTTGAATGGAGTAAGCTTGATCCTGAAATGAGAGAATCCCCTTCTGTCAGCGTCCTCAAGAAGAAATTATTTTCGCAGATTAGGCCGCCTGCTAATTCGGTATATGGTATTCATAATCCAAAAGGGATTGCGTATTTAACTCAATTAAGGGTGGGGCTAAGCAAACTAAATTTCCACAAATTTAAACATAAGGCCACATAAAATAAATTAATACCGGGTGTCCCAAAAAAATGTATACGGATTTAGTTGACTCTAGCGCTGTGAATTTAGCTTTAATGAATAGCTAATCACTCTCAAAATGTTCCTCGATAGTTAACTTAAACATAGATACCTCGTTTGCTGGTATTGGTGCTTTGAGAGCAGACATGTTAATCTTGAAAGCTCAAATTTGCCTCCTCCTGCAAACCAGAGCTTTAGCCTTTTGGCCTAAGCAATTCCTTAAGGCACAGCGCAAAAATCAACGAGAGCCTCGATAAAATTTGAACAATATTAGATCTTGTGTTAATCTGTTTTCCAGAAGTCACCCCCCAGTCACCCATTGTGAAGTTTCTTAATATTTCATTAATTTCAGTTCTTAATTTTGATATGGTTCAGGAATTTGCTTAGGCCAAAAGGCTAAAGCTTTGGTTTGCAGGAGGAGGCAAATTTGAGCTTTCAAGATTAACATGTCTGCTATCAAAGTACCAATACCAGCAAACAAGGTATCTATGTTCAAGTTAACTATCGAGGAACACTTTGACAATGATTAGCTATTCATTAAAGCTAAATTCACAGCGCTAGAGTCAACTAAATCCGTATACATTTTTTTGGGACACCGGGTAGATTCTCATCACAAAGTTTTGGAAACTCCCGCGAGGCGGGAGGTTTATATTTTATATTTTATATTTTATTTTAAAGATACAATCAACCCAATGTGTCCAATTAACGATGGCATAGAAGACACGGAGCACTTCTTGCTGCTTTGCAATCCTTTCAGAGAGCATAGACGCAGTCTTCTCGTTGGTGTCACTGATGTACTTGAAGCATACGGATACTGCGAGGCTCCAGACAACAATATTTTGCAGCTTCTTCTATATGGAAATAAAAATTTGCCCTTGGAAGCCAATAGATTAATCTTGAATGCAACAATGAACTACATTTTCGAAACAGAACGCTTTGATTGAAGATCACTCATATCCCTACGTAGAACACCCAAGCCCCTTCTTTCTGTATGTGTTTGTTTTTTGGCAGTTCTCTTCGTTTGTAATTATGTAATGTCTTAAGGCAGCTTGCAATCAAAACTTGGATTTGCAAATTCATCATGTTTGGCTCTAACTTTCAAACCTACACTTGCAATTACCGTACTTGATTGCAAGCTTCCTTCGCTTGTACCTTAGTTTTCCGTTTGTATCTTAAACATTCCTTTTATTTGTAGTAGCAGTTACGTGTAGTATTAGCAATTATTTTTCTCTCTAGCAGTTACGTGCAGTGGTATGTTCGTACGTCCTGTTTTATGTTGCCATGAGATAGCCGTAGTTTTCGCTCCAATTGGTATTGTATTAGTAGTAGGGTATGGTATTTTGTAAGTAGCGTTGAAAGTAATATGTATTGTAAGTTATTAAATGATGTATAAAAAAACACTTTTCAGAGAGTTTTTTATAAACTAATTTGCGCTACGTGAGTTAGCAATGGTTTAGTTTACACACAGGCAAGTGTTATTGGTTTTTTGCTTTGTTTGTCGTTCTTTTAATTCACTTTTAGCTGATTTTTCTTTCATTTGAATAACAACGGTTGAAAACACAAAGTTCGATTTGCAAAGTCGCAAAATGAAACCCTTGTATGCTCGCAATACGTTTTGAAACTGTTACACAACAAAATCAGCTAACGATAAATGAAAACAATGAGAAACAAAACCAGAAGTCAAATAAAACTTGCCAGTGTATAAAATGAACCAGTCGTAGTCAATTGGAGCAAATTCATCGTTTCTTAACTCCCTTAAAAGTGTTCTGAGATCTCTTGTCGCAGGTATCTATCAAGAACGGGGGTCGTCGTGTTTCCATTTCTTTGAGCAAAATTTACCAGATTTGGACGCTCGATCCAAACCTCTTTTTTAAGAAGTAAAAAGGTCTTTTAAATGCCATATTTTGTCCACAACTTCGTCCACTGCAACTCCACTTCAGCATCGCGAAGAGGATTCCCTCGTACCCGCACCATCTTCCAGAAAAGTAGCGCACCGCCTCAGACCTCTGTGAAAAGGTCGATTCAAACTTGGTAAACCATCTCACCTTTTCATAAGAAGATACACGCCCAAGCTTCTGTTCAAAAAATGATTACTCTGTAGAATAGAGACCCATAAGAAAGAAATGGTTGGTTTTAGTGATAAGTAATCTTGCACACAAGTTCGGTTTCTGAAGCAAGAAACGCAAGAGAAACATTAAAACTGTGAGAGAAAACACCACAAACAGCAACTTGCGGCAGTTTTAACAACAAATAATTATTTAAACACAAAAAAGACAGTTTCATTGAAACAATAATTTTGATTGAAAGTGAGTTGAAGGGATCACGTATTATTCGATACACATGTACCATTCAGCTACCCTGGCTTTCCAAATCCAACGGTTCCTTGTGTGGCAAATTTTAGAAGGACAGTGTTTTACAAGTCTGATTTTGGCCTAAATCCTGGCTCAATCATGGCATGATTATTCAATTTTTGGCTACTCTTTAAATGGAACATAGCTTAATTATTGTCATTACAGCCAAAACCTAAATGGAACTCACTGTCACTGGTTACAACAAATGATGCATCACTCTTTGAGAAATCGTCAAACTCTGATTAAGTAAAAAATGATGTTCAATCAATGACATTGTGCGTGAACTATTTCTAGAGCAAAGTATTGGTAGTTTTAAGATCACCTTGCAAAGCACAATGCCAAATTGAAAAACAAATCATTTTGACATGCTATTTTTGGCGAAGTGATCGCATAGTTCATAGAGAAGCCTATCCCGTTGAAATCACCTGTTCGTTAGAAAGAACAGAAATAAAGCGTATTGACCAGTAGCAAAATGTTTCTACAAATCACTAGCTTATGGACTGAGCTTTTCGTGATATAACTGACTAATCCCTAATCTACGGAAATACGGCAAATAGCATCTCTCTATTTTGTTTCTTATTGCGATACTCCTTGTTTACTAAGCTTAGGTTGGGTCTTTACAAGGCACTACAGCATCACGTTGAAAATTTCAAATTCAAATTTTGTACATACCTTGACTCTGCTCTGAGCCAATAACTTCCTGAAATCCTCTTGCGCTCTGTCTAAATCAGTTTTAGCTTTAGGTCCTTGGTCTTTCATTTCACCAAGCTGGTTTAGATACAACTCAATAAGCCAAGAAATAATCATTGTCATCTGTGTACGATCCTGGCGAGGAGTAACGAGAGATTCACGTTGCTACATTACAAGGAATAATGGAGAAACAGATACTCACGGTAAGGAAACTCAAACTGCAAAAGCGTTGCAAGCATGCAATATACCAGGTAACCCAAAAAGTGATCGAACGCAATCTATTATAGAAAAACAGTAAGTGGCCGATTGAAATGTTTCAAACGTTGTTCTACCGCTAAAAGACTAGCCTACATTATGAGATTTTTTTGCAATTTTCTTTGGCACGGTAAATTTGATTCAACCTTCAAACCAGAGCTTTGACCTTGTGGTCAAAATTCCAAGCTCTGGTATCAAAGCAGACGCAAATTCGAACTTTTTGGATCAACATTTCAACTCTCAAAGCACCAATATCAACGAACAAGGTATCTATGTTCATGTTAAATATCGAGAAATGTTTTAAATGATTAGCCGTATATTAAAATAAATCTTCTTCGCTAGGCCCATCTAAAATTTGCTCACTTTTTTGGGATACCCGGAAGACTTTCTTCACTGATAAGTGAAACACATTGATTGATAAGTTAAAAGGTATTTCACAATACCTGTTGCTTCAAATTGACCATTTTCTTCAATAAAAACATTTTTAAGGCTTCAGGATCGTCAACTTGAATGAATTTCAATGCAACTTCTTCAAACGATATTTGTGTCAATGCATAATATGCAGCTGCTTGCTGGAAACTGAGAGCAAAAATTATGAATAAATAAAAAAAAAAATCAAACTGCAATGAAGCGATAAATATTTTCAGAAAAATATATTGATTAACGGGTGGTTAACGGGATGTTTAGCGATAGGCAAAATTAATTCAAGGCTCCTCCAGAATATCACTAGAATTGTATCCAAAGCTGCCTGTTGCCAAAGATAAGATGAAAAACAAAAAACAATTGTTCATATTTCTATATCTGACGAAAATTTTTACCCTGCTCTTGACGACAATCGCTGGTTCTTGATGTGCCTGTACATCTTATCAAATACGTTGTCACACCTTATAGTTAAACTGATAACTCGAGTATTTGGATAAAAGGAACCTGCCGTCCAACTTTTGAAGGAAGACCCATGTTTAAGGATTTTCGGTTAATTTGATATCCACTTTTAAGGATAATAAACAATTTATTTTTTATAATAATAATAATAATAATAATAATAATAATAATAATAATAATAATAATAATAATAATAATAATAATATGAAAAACAAAACTGTTAAGAGCAAAACGTTTCGATTATAAAATCTTCATCAGTTGTATAAGTAAATATAAGTAAATATAAGTAAATATAAGTAAATATAAGTAAATAAGTAAGTTATATAAGTAAAATGATAAAATATAATAATAATAATATATTAATAATAATAAACAATTTATTTAAAGTTAGCTAAGATAATAGCGTTAAGCTAATTAAGGCCAACTATACAGAATATTTACAAAAGTCTAATTACAAAAAACCTAAATTTGATACAAAATTTTTACACAATTTACAGCTGCAGTCAAAAGTTTTGATAGATTTAATATTTCTTTTAAAAATCTCCAATGATTGGGACTCTTTGATTTCTCTTGGCAGAGTCTGCCATAGTTTTGACCAATAAACCTGATAGTATCAATGCCATATTGATTTGTCCTAGCTTTAGGCAAAACAAGATTATTATTGCCACGAAGGCTATAGGATTCTGGGGGGAAAGCCTGTTGAACATCCAAGAAATCAAGTTCATTTAACTTTAAACGTAAAATTATGACGATAAAACTACCACTAACCAAGATTCAGAACTAAAACGAAAAAGTCCAATACGAAAGATAAAAATTCGACAACTTTTTTGGTACAATTCTAATGGAACTAATGGAACTAAGCTACCAATTTCTAATGGAACAGTTACATTTTGAGACCCATATTCAGGGATATTCGAAGTTCAAAACCCATCCCTATGGCCGTTGCTCTATGTATGGAAGCTACCCCCTCCCCGGGCTGGAAACATGAAATTGTCATCAATGGGGTGACATATGACTTTGATCCTAAAGGTGATTCACTCAATAGCAAACGTATTAAAAACATATACCTTGATATAAAATGAAAAGAAACATTAAGAAGAAAACTTACTGTTTATCGTTGAAAAGTTGTTCTGCTTGCTTTCGCATGACAATATCTAGCTGAGCTGGATCCTGAAAGGCATAAAACAGGATTTTAGAAATATTCTATAGCCTATAAAAACAAGTCTGAAGCAATCCTAGAGCACTCGATTATGTAGGAATAAAAAAAGGAACGTAAAAATTTTGAAACAACAGGATATTTTGTCCCAGAAACATTTTACGCATCGCTAGAAAAAAAACACAAAATGATCTAAATGCCAAAGATTTGCAAGAAAGAGAGGAAGGGTTGAAGAAAAAGTAACTCAATTGTCAGAAGACACCACATGCGCATAGAGAATAAGTTTAAAAGCAAGGTGAAATGACAGATATCTGAATAGGACCTGTCTAGTTGCAAGGTGCACAGAGATCCCCCAACAAATTTGATTTCCGCTGACCGGTCCACTGTAATATCATGAATTCTTTAGATCAACGCACAATAACTGCTAACAGGATGTTTTACGTTCTCTCATTGTCCCAAAATATATTTTCAATAAAACAATCAACACAAAATATAGGTGACTAAAAGATAAATGGAAACTAGGTGACTGAGTGTCGCTTCCCGCTGTAGGTGGGACCACTATTGTATTGCGTATTTTGATTAGGTTTTACGTGATAGACAAACGAAACAAGACCAAAATGAATACCTTACAGTAATCCTTAGCCAGCTCATATTTTCCTTTGTCCAAGTAAATTTTCCATACACTCCTGCAGATTAAAAAGGTACAATCATCTTTCGATTCCTTTTGTGTGTCCTTTGAACACGGTTAAAGTCCTCTACACTAGGATTAGAGTGAAATGGAGGCAAGATGGCTTTGCTTCTAAAATCCAGGCAGAGTGTCCTTGGCTGTATAGCTTGTCCATTCATCTTATTGACTAATACCATAATCACATTTGCAAGTTAAACCAGCTTCAACTAAACCAGGTTATGGGGCTTCCTAGTTGGTCAATTCAACAAATCGAGTGCATGTGATTGGTTGAAATTTGATATGGTTTAGATAAAGCTGCTTTCTATTCGTAGATGTGCATGCGATATAACTGACTTGAAAAACCAGCACAATTAAACACTTGAGCCAAAGCAACCCCCACAGAATAAAAGTTCTGGATTCACACAAATCCCAATTTGTATGCAAAGCAACGCTTCCTCGACCTTTTTATGTCCTTATTCAAATAAAAATATGTGGATATTGACACCTTTCACGATGCGATTCATTTTTGCATCAAAGCGTGAATTGAGAACGGTCTATAAATTTAGTGAACAAATTTTAAGTTGGATTTAGCTTCAAAACCAGTCACGTCTTGTTTCGTATAAAACAAACCTGCTTTCTTTGTTGATAGTATACTGATAAACTGCCAGCTCTGTGAACACCCAAATGGTCTTCTTTACATAATCTGTGCACATTCCAATTGCATTTCCATACTGCAAAAAAAAAGAATTTTGAAAATGTTGCGAAGTAACTTCCAGTGGAAGACAACCATTTGCCAACAGATCAAACATTGTTTGCCAAACATTTGAGACTTGCTTTGTATCCAAAGTTTGTCCGTTTGGCCACTTCGCAAAACATTGCTTGACAAACAAAATTTGCTTGTGACAATCAGGAGCATGTTTTGAATTATTTGAAAAACATCTCGCGAAGAAAATTTTGCTTGATTCAGCGTGACAAGAAATGTTTTGTGAAGTGGCGAAGCGGGAAGAAATCGCTTGGCAAGCAAATCTAAATTGTTTACGAAACAATATCTGCTCGTTTGCCCACCGTGTACCATGGGTAGGATAACGGGACCAACTTGTACTATAAAATAACTTCCATGCGTTCTTTATTGATACAGTTTTTAGACTAGTTCAAGCTGGGCATCTACGTTTCAGTTAACAATACAAATTCGACAATTGATAGATGTCGAAAATTTCCACTTCATTAGGTCGAATTGAAAGTACCTTTTCTCTTAGGAATTGTTTGTTCTTTCTAACGACCCACCGAAACAGATAAATGTGAGATAGAACAATCAAGTCGTAAATACATACACGTGGTGGCAAATGCTCTGCAAAAATTTCTTCGTCATTTAGAGTGCAGATGGCTTCAAACCTACACGAAGAATATATAAAACGCCAGATACAAAATGATGTAACTGTGGTACGAATATCTAATAAATAAATGAATAAATGAATGAATGAAAGAAAAAATAAATGAATGTTAAATGATTGGATATCATTGCCTAAGATAACAGATCATCGTAGTATATCCACAAACACAACATCGGACACTGTAATCTGTGGAAAGAAACTGCTAACTCTTGTAACAGAATAACAACCAAAGTAAACCTGTACCTAGGGAGGAGCGCCGCCTTTGGCGCCAAATCGAAACGATTGTAATGCGATAACATTCGACAAGGGGAAGGATCTCCAAGTTTGATAAGCACAGCTTCTAAAACCTTGAGATGGGAGATTGATCTTCTCTGTGGTTTTGGATTCTCTTTTGCTCTTCTGGTGTTAAATCGGCCTGTTTGTATCGTTAATTTGTTCTTCGCACGAACCAAACTGAAGAATGTGCGACGAAACGCATTTTTGGTTATTTAAGGTTGCTTTTTATTGCAGCTATTATCAACTTATTTCTTCTTTTCGGGGTTTCAGATTAATTTGTTGTTTCTCTTGTAGGATTTAACAGTTTTATCCCTAGGTACAGGTTTATTTTGGTTGTTACTCTCTTACCAGAATTAACAGTTTCTTTCCACGGATTACAGTGTCTAAATTTGTGTTTGTGAGTTGATTGTTGAGAGTCCGTTGTTTAAGACAATTTTAAAATTCTGTACTGCAAATCATTTGATTGGATATTTATGACATCGTGTTCAATACTCGATATCTGCAGAATACAGATATCTGATATCAATCCTAAATCTGAAAGATCTAGCAATGAGTAGCCTGCGTGCAGTCTTTCTTTGTAAAATTGAAAATAGAAAATGAAAACCAGATAGTAGAAAGACTGCGCAGCACCAAGACATTTCTTGTATGAGTGACTCAGCAAAATGAAATCAATGAACGTAATCTGTTCTATCAAACTGTTCAATTTCAAACAAACACAAAACTACCGTGGCTGATTTGGAAAATATGCCGCTATTTTCGAAAAACGCGGAAAAAATTACGGTGAAACTAATAAGATCTCTAGAGGTATTGGTGTGCTTCGTTATGCCAAGCAGTACCTTCCTATTTCAACTGTGAAGACAATGTATAAGAGTTTAGTGGAGCCTTACTTTAGATATTGCTGTCCTGTCTGGGGAAATGCTGGGGTGACTGCCATTGAAAAATTGCAGAAACTTCAAAATCGGGCTGCAAAACTCGTCACCAACAGTCCATTTGATGCTACTGCTCTACCAGTTATTCGGGCGCTTAAATGGCCGACTGTCAGGGAGCTTATTGATTTTGAAGCTCAGAAGATGGTCTTTAAATCCCTTAATGGGGACGTGCCTTCTTATATGAAAGACATGTTCACGAGAGTCAACAACTCTACCAGTTGTTCTCTTAGAAACGCCGAAGTCAATCTCAGGTTGCCATTATTAAAATCGGCAGGGGGGCATAAATGTTTCGCGTACCGAGGCGCCAAGCTTTGGAACAGTCTTGGCCCTGAGACCCGAAATACTTCAACCCTGAGAGCGTTTAAAAAGAAGGTGCAACCATGAATTTCTCACCAATTCTTTTCTGTTTTCTTTTATTTATTTATGACAATTTGTAATTAGTTTAGGTTTAGGTTCAGGTTTAGGTTTTATAGCAAATGTCGTTTTTATTGTAAATTAGTAGTTATTTGTAAGTTTTTAGCATGGCCCCCTGTAAATCAATTATCATTATTGAGGGGCTACCATGGGTAAAAAAGATAAAATGAATGAAATGAAATGTGCGGCCGCATGTTATAAAACGCGGCCCCACATTGTAACATGCGGCCGCATGTTTTACCATGATTTTAGCCGCGTTTTTGTAAAAATGCGGCCGCACTTTTCAACAAAGAATTTGTCCCTCGTGGTCTGCAAAGTACCTCAGAGAAGGTATTTCCTTGTGTTGTGCAGTCAGTAATTTATAACATGCGTTCTATGGAGCTGTGTCTTTTTAAAGAAATATAAAAAGCCTGAGAGCAGACAGAAAGCATTTGTGAAAGGGAGGGAACCCCTGCCTGATGTTTGATAAGACATAAATTTGATGTCATTGCCTTGCTAAATTAACCGAGTACGTTTGTTCATTGTTTTCATAGATGGGGGACATATGCATATTTCTGCCTGGAAATCTTAAAGACGTCTGACAGAAATCATGGCGTTGTTTTCGAGCAATCTCTGAAGTCCTGCAGAAGTAATCTTCTTCTCATAGAAATTTTGTATCATACTGATCACTGAAGGTCCCAGTCGGCTACACCCGCCGGCTTTTACCTATGCATTTGATTGGGATTGTGAAGTTTTACATTTCAAAATTTGCCCAAAGAACTGCGTGTAGCGTTTCTGCAAGCAGTTTAAGATTCCCGGCGGGTAACTGAAATTGGATCGACAAAACTCGGCAAAATTGGCGGTAAAGTATGCAGCCACACATTGCAAAATGTGGCCGCACATTATATGATGCGGCCGCACTTTATGATGTGTTGCCGCACATTTCACCGCCATTTTTGTCGTATCTTATATGCCCCAACTTGATGAAATACCGGCCACATGTATAAACTGCGGACTAAAACTACAAACTATTAAGATTATATATGCGGCCACATCTTGCAACGTGCGGCCGCATGTTACAATGTGCGGCCGCGTTTTATAACGTGCGGCCGCACATTTCACTGCAATTTTTGCCGCGTTTTTCGAAAATAGCGGCATATTTTCCAAATCAGCCACGGTACAAAACAAAGACGCTCGTAGGCTGATTGTGTTGTGGTTCGGAAAATCTCTAACCCAGTTCTAATTGGTTCATATCACAATGGATTTATTCATCAAAATACGAATAATCGATTACAAATGCGCAGTCTTTCTATTTCTCGTTCTTTCAATCTTGCTAAAGAAAACTGCACGCAGGCTAGCAACGAGGTGTTACTTATGGGCCTGCTTCACAGAATTTTTGTCGAAACGATCGTTTCACACTTTCTAGATGGGGCATATCACACAGATGTTTTGTTCTCTTTCAAAATGAAATTCTCATAGTTCATAGGGGAACAAGCAAAACATTCGCATATTGCAAGACTGCAGAGATATAAGTAGATTTCGAACAGTCACCTCGGAATGGCTTCACCCCATCCTCAAAATAAATACAGAAAACAATGGGGACGTGCCTGGAACAACAGATATTACAGGTTTCTTGACAGTTTTCTGAAAACCCTGCTCCTATAAAAATCTAAAAACTTTTCAAAAACACCAGGATTGTAAAAATAGGTCTGTAACGAGGACAGAAATTGGACGTTGTCAAACGGAGTCCAGGTATACAGTATCATACCGTATGTAGTTGCTGCTTAGCGCATGCGCGTAGCAGCCATTTAGATGGATTGATTGAAATTCCTGTGTCGATCGCGGTGTATGGATGCAAAAACCAAACAACAACAACAACAGAATTTCTGGCATCGTGCTTGCTATGCTGACTGCACACCACTTTGATTTTGGGTGCAAGAAGTTGGCTCACGTTCATTGCGAGAAGAAGAAGGGGATTTTCACTGACTCTGGTACGTATCAAATCATTTTTTAAAATCTCATTTCATAGTAAATATGGGAGGATTCCTTTTTCTCCTCTCTGCTGTGTCGTGCAGCGGATAGGTTCCAGAAGTGGCAGGAAGATTTCATCAACGAAGGCCTAAGCATTTCTTACGCTTTCACATATAAACAGCAATGACCTGCCCTTTGTGGCAACAAATAAAACGTTTAAACCCATTGTGGTATTGCCACTTGTAGCAACAAAAGCAAATATATCAGAAATGCCCACTGATGCACCCAACAACGGTAACTTTCCCATTGTGGAAAGAAAAAGTGAATCACCCATTGTGGTTATAAACAGTAAATTGCATATATTGTGGCAACAAAAGCTACTACTTCAAAACCATTCAAGGCCAACTGAAACAAACAGCAAATTAAGCGAATCTGATCATTCAGGATGCTGAATTACTTTTGGAAATATTTGTCAAGGCTCTTTCTTTAGTAATACACAAGATGATAATGATTCACCATTCATTCCTTTGCATACAGCACTTGAAAATTTTTCACATATAACAATCATGCAGTTTTCTCATTAGATGGGTACTTGGTATCTATTATTCACAATCCTAACTCAGGGTTTTATGTATTTGATTAGAAAAGGTAAGAATTCATCTTTTAGTAGAGTATTGTTGCACTTTAGAACAGTAGTTTTCTTTTTGCTTTTAAAACTGCAAACATCTGGTGCATAAATGTGCCATGGATTGTTTCAGAACAGAAGAGATAATTTCCCATTGCATAGAAAATCAAAAGAGAGGATTGCAAAAGAAAGCTAATTGAAAGGATCTTTCAAGCATGATTCTTTGCACCTGAAAGAATTTTGATTGGCTTCTTGATTAATTTTCCCCCTCCTTTAGCACAATTTTTTGTCACTATATTTCTGTTATCTACTTAGTTACTTAAATCGGCCTTTTCAACCACCATACCTTGCATGTGTCATCTTTTTATTGGTGGTCATTTTTGTGGACTGTAAATGGTGACCATGAAAAGACCACAAATGGTTTATTCACAAACCATGCTCGTTGCAAAGGACCCTTTAATGTTGCCATATGACCATGCACATATATATCTCATACACAAAAGCTTAATATCTCATTTACATTTTGTTGCAGAAATGAAAGGTAACTTATTAATTTGTGACAGCCCATGTAAAGATTAACACAGCATTGGATCACTATCTGTGTATTAACTGTTCATATTCCTGTAACTGTTTGCACAGCATTGAATAAGTATTTGCTTCTTTAACCATTGACATTCAAAGACCAATGCAGCATAAGATAACTGCTGGATGCACATTCTTACAAAGACCAAAAAGCATTGGATCAGCATTGCTTCTGTGACCATTTTTCACACCTTGTGACTTTTTAACTTGGATACAAACTGTTACCAGATGAACTTTTGAAGAATTGTTATGGCCAACTGTTGTGCATCATATTAATGCAGATGGAAGATAATTGACATTCTGAGCTAATTACAAAGAAATGATGAAAGCTACTGCATTACTTCTAAAACATCAAAACTATTTTTACTTCAAAATACCAGTGTTGATCTATGGCCAATGAGAGAATCATATACTATTTGAGGTACCACCTGGGGAAAAGAAAGCCTTGCAGTCCAAGAAAGTACAAAATGAACTGACAATGATTAACTTAGTCTTAAAATTGTAATTGAAGACTTGAATTGAGATTAATATCACATTATTGAGTTTTAATGAGTATTGCAGTCGTGTAATGCAGTCTTGAAATTTACAAACAGCTTTCTTAGTTCTTTAATTGTTCTACTGCAATTTAACTTGGTTTCAAACACATGCTCCGAAATATCCACTGTGACATTCATTTTTTTGACAATCTGCGGAATGTTATTATGAATAATACTATGAGCAGCACTTATTTAACTGCGTTAACAGCTACTATTATGGGGATATCAGAAGAATGTTAATGATTGTATCTTATCAAGTTAATGCGAGTTCTTATGAAAGCAGTTTCCACTTCTAATGATATCATTCCACTCTAAATCTGGCGAATGCATTTAACATTCTATTACATTTTGAAAAATGCTTTATGACTTCACTAATTCCACTTTCTTTTTGTGTATTGCTTCCACAATTTTCTCATATGTTTAAGAATTGCAAGACTTTGCTCAATCTTCTCGAGAAACTATATTTCAATCAAAATTAATAAATTATCCATCCATCCATCCATCCATCCATCCATCCATCCATCCATCCATCCATCCATCCATCCATCCATCCATCCATCCATCCATCCATCCATCCATCCATCCATCCATCCATCCATCCATCCATCCATCCATCCATCCATCCATCCATCCATCCATCCATCCATCCATCCATCCATCCATCCATCCATCCATCCATCCATCCATCCATCCATCCATCCATCCATCCATCCATCCATCCATCCATCCATCCATCCATCCATCCATCCATCCATCCATCCATCCATCCATCCATCCATCCATCCATCCATCCATCCATCCATCCATCCATCCATCCATCCATCCATCCATCCATCCATCCATCCATCCATCCATCCATCCATCCATCCATCCATCCATCCATCCATCCATCCATCCATCCATCCATCCATCCATCCATCCATCAATCAATCAATCAATCAATCAATCAATTAGTGTACATACCGGTCTGGATAAAGCAATATGCAATGAAATTCAGTCACTCCAATCGCCATTGGGGCATCTGGTTTCAGTTCAGTTGGCCTGCTGTTGGTCAAGGAAAGATTTGGTAGAATGTGTTGGATGCTCCGTAGGCCCGTGATTAACGATGGTTTGAGTAGGGTTTTACGTTATAGGTCTAGAGCCTTGGAAGTGCCAGTATAGACGATTAATGGAACATGTTTGACTACTTCGATGGAAAGGGTCTTTCAATCCTGCAACCTTAAAAGTCTAAACAATTCTGTCATAAAACTAACTCTAAATCATTTATACCAACAGGGAGCTCTTCAAGAAATCCCACAAGTGAGATTAGAATTAAAGAAATTTTAGCGTGATAAAACATAGCTGCTGCGTATCGCCAAAAATCGAATATAAGCCTGCAACATCAATGAATTGTAATATTGCTGTATTACAACATCAATCAGTGTTGCCTTATCTTTGGTCAGTTCTTTCAATTCATGATTAGTAATTCTAATAAAGGATACGGGAGAAGCCTCGTGTCGACCGTAACACTGAACTGCGAAGGCGGCTTTTGAAAGTCCAGGCCACCAAAGTAAACACCAGGCCCTAGAATAAATTAGAAGCTATCACATCATTGTATAAGGCGCTCGTACAATTCGCTAGCATACTATCATAAGCGTATTTCTATCGTACTATCAGACCCTTAAAAACCGGAGGTCAGAAAATATGTGAAACAAGATCGATCATTCTCATTAATCATCTATTTTGGGGTACAGGCGTCAAAATCTTGACAAGTTTGAAAATAAAAAAAAATTGATTTTGCTACTTACTGCTACTTTCAATCTTTGAAATATTTATGATGATAGGTCAATTACTTAACAGCATTTTTTTTTTATAATGTATTCCAAATAAAATTTACAATACAAATTACGAACTACATTACTTACAAAATTACTCTACAATACTACTAGGACGATCAACCCCAGGGAGCAAAAGGCTGTGTCTACCCCGAGGCCATTAAATAAAGATAATAAAGGAAAAGAAACTACTTTAACTATGGGACAAAAACGGGTGGCTTATGAAGGGATGGTTAAGTGGCTACAGAAATTCACTCGAATCGACCAGTTTCATGGATAAAATGTAGCGTTAGCTCAAGAATTTGTCTGTTTAGTGAAATAGGAAAATCTTTATTGCCATACAATAAAAGTTGTAGTAAAGCTTCATTTGCAAGATTTACATATCCAAGTGGTCGTATTAATGCATAGATTCCAGCGAGGAGGTCTCGTCTTTGTACATCAAAACAAGGGCAGAGCAACAAGAAGTGTTCCGTATCTTCAATACCATCATTTGTCGGACACATAGGATTTGTGGTATCTTTAAAATTGTGTTTAAATTTATGAAAATTTAACTTGCTAAGACCGACTCTAAGTTGAGTTAGATAGGATAGACCTTTTGGGTCATGAATCCCACATACATTTTTCCAGGGGGGCGGGTTTTTGATAGCATTTTTGTTCGCAGAGTATTAAGGACCACGCAAAAGTCATATTTTGAGCCACTCTGCAGGGTGTTTCTGACAAATGCAACTCTACTACAACTGAAAATTTTCAGCAGAAGAAAATATGTAAATAGATGTAATGCCGTCTTAAAGCGTAAGTCATCTTATTTTCATTTATATGCAGTCTGGATGTATCAATTGAATCATTTGTCATTTAATTGATATTCTATTAACTATCGTTAAGGCAACAATTCCAAATGCAGCATGCCGCAAGAAAAAACCAAGGCATTTTATTTATTATGAAAAGGTTGAAAACAAATAAAACATACCCATGAGATACACTTATCAAAACCGATGAAATAAGCTCCAACAATAGTGAGTTTTGATCTGTGCAAATTTCCTACCAATTTCCTGCATCTAAAATAAGTCCTACTTAATAAAACGTCAATTAAGTGATAAATAATTCAATTAATAAGCCAAAGCTAGATATGATTGGAAAGAAGATAGATTGTGCTTTCAGATGGCATACATGACATCTGTCAAAATCGTATCATTTTTTTATAAATTCTCAATTATAATTCGGTTGCGTTTTTCTGATACACTATGTCTTTCTAGACTAAATTTGCATTCCTTTCGTTGGCACTCTAACGCTACATGACTTGATTCGCAGCATTAATCCCTGACATTTGAACAACCATTGGCAAGAAGAAGAATCTGATAAGTTCCCGTATGAGTTTGAATTATAATCTGTTCCCCCCACAACGAATCATCAAAACTATTTCGAAGGCTTTCAGTGACGGCTCCATCGGTAATTATATGTCACATTCGCTGCAAAACAAAAATGACCCAAAACGTACCAGTCAACCATGCAAATAACTTTGGAGGTTCTTTAGGCCGTTGGAAGTAAAACTTCAAATCGCTGTGGTCAAGCATGCCTGGTAACTCCAAGAATTGAGCTGAAAAAGAAAATGTAATCTTTGAAACATCATATGTACACATAATGAAAATAGTAAAATAAAATGTCTGAGGTTTCACAAAAAACTTATTCATTTCGATGGGACCTCCGAATACAAGAATGAATCATTTTGAGAAACAGAGTTAAAACAAAATCACCTATAACTCTAGAAATCATTTCAACCAGATAATACTTAAATACAGTTTGCTTTTCTCTTCAAAACTATGCTCAAATCACATAAATTTGATGGTAATTCAGGAACCTATGTTTTAGTAAAATACTTTGACTCACATAATGGCAGCAGAATTGGCATCCAGACTTCCTGAACCCTATTAGTTGTTTGCAGTGACAAAGAAACGTCTATTTGGATAGTTTTCCTTTCAGGCAAAAAGGTAAAAAACAAGCCAGTAATGTAATATGAATCATGGGACTGCTTGAGTGAAGTCAAGAAACAGACCTTTCTCTCAGAGTCAAGGAAAGAACGTTTTGAGAATAATGAAGGTGAAACTGAAGTTGCGGTTTTTAGCGCCAAGCGCTGGGATCGCAGAAGTAGAATAGGCCTAATCGAGTCGGCGACCCCTTGTCAAGACGCTCAAGTGGTGGGGTCCTACCGGGAATCGAACCCTGTCCGCCTGACTGTTCTGGCAGCAAATTCAGTGAATCACACCACTGCGCCACAACACCTTCATATGGGATATCGAGCAAAATTTGCATATTCTTTTCGAGGCAACGACCTTTTATTTGCTAAAAAGCGAGAAAGGTTTTCATATTGATAAGGGATCTGGGATCGTCTCAAGAAAATCGGACTTTTTTGGTGGCAGTTATGCATGGAACTTTGTTTCTCCTCAAACTGCCGGCAGTAAGCTCGATTTTACCGGTGGCAGTTTGGAATATTTTGAAAAAATTCTCTAGCCTCTATTTTTATTATTACTATTTTTATTAGCCAGCAGATGAAGATACCGAAATTTTTGAAAAGCCCGCAACTACGGCTATCGAAGAATTTTGACTTAATACTCCAGTGAGTCAGCAGTGAAATGCAAGTATTGTGCTGTCAACTAAATGTTCACAATTTACATTCAACGAGGAATCAATTATACCACAATGATTGTGTTAAACGGCAGCTAACTTTTTCACTTGCGAGTATGGGAAAAAATTTTATTCTCAATGCAATTCTGAAGAATAAGTGCGAGAGAGAACTTTAGGCAAAAAGTGAAAAATGCCGGCAGTTCTTCCACTTATAATCCAAAGCGGTGATATTGCTGCCACTTCAAGTGAAACTCTGGACGACAAAATCTGGAACTCTGGACAACAAAATCTGCCGGAGTTTCTACACAAGACGATGAAGTTTTGAGACTTTCATATCCTAAATCTCCGAAAAAAATCAGCCATACAAACTCCGCTGGCCTTTTTTTGTATACATTTCTACCTAACATCCGAAGGTAGTTTAAGGACGCTGAAAAGCTGAGCTTATCGAATCAGCCTCCTGGTCCTTGGATCCTTAGTGCACGTTTGTGTGTGCGGTTTATTTCGTTATTAGCAGCTTTCGTAGAAAAAAGTCAGATCAACGGGCAATAGTTGAAATTGGACAGTATTACGGCATTACATATCAACATGGCCTGTGGTCTTGAGATATAAGTATTTAGCCTTGAGAAGGCATTTATCTTTCTATTTACCTTGAAGCACAAATTTTGTATATGGGCAGTGAAAGTCAACGCGTTGTCAATCTCTATGCCCAACAATTTAACCTTATTCGTAGTTAGTATTTTGTTATCATTGATATTGAGACGCAAGGTATTTTTTTCTTTCAATCCAAGAAACATCACTTGAAATTTGCCAGGGTTTGCTACCATTCCGTTTTCAAAAAACCATTCTATAAGTGCGCTAAGGTCATTTTCCAGCCTTGGGACAATTTCGTCCAGACTACAGCCACACGCATAGAGTGTGGTATCATCTGCAAAATTGCACAAGTCTGAGTCTAATTTTAAGAGAAAGCCTCTCTATGTGACCACACCTCGTGATTCCTTTAGCCTGGAATCACAGAGAGTTGGCGACCCTCCTCAAACTTTGTAGCAGTTTTGGCAGGGCGAGGACTCGAACCACCAGCCTTCAGATTGGTAGTCAAAGCGTGCTACCACTGAGCCATCCCCGCTGACCTTGCCAATTCTTTCAAGACGGTACCTAAAAATCACTGGCAGGAGGAAAGTTTATTACTTTTCTGGAATCAGCTTTCTCACGTCCTACAGGCGGCGTTGACGTGCAGAATATCGCAAATTTTCATTTTTCATTACCTGGATTTGGGTCAAACACTGCAAAAATTGGTGTAAATATCATAGTTGCTTCTGTGGATGCTTCTCCAACAAACTGATACAGCCGACTAGAAAAGAAGAAGAATTCATTCGTCGAGAATGCTGAAAAAGGTCTCGCTCGAAAGACATACAGATTGAAATAACTTCTTAGACTGTACCTACTGGGTGAGTCAAACAAATTACAGGCGTTTGTCCAACTACGTCCAACTATGTCCAACTGCCCAACTAATGACAACATACCATTCCATAGTGGATCCATAGTGGATAACATATCATATTGGATCAACTAATAATAGCAATCAAGCAATTTCGACAAGCAATAACTCATTTATATACCAAAAAGTTATAATGGGTGAATGTGGTTCAAGATATACACAGAGTGCTCTTTGCCATGCAGCCAGTATGGTGATAACCAGGAGGGCACATTTGGTTTCTTGATTACATATACCAAAAAGTTATACATTTTTGACAGGCCACGATAAATCGATTTCAAAGATTAATGACTTAAACTTTCACAAAATGCCTGAATTAGATTCTTTTCAGAGCTATAAACGAGTTTCTTAAAATTTACGCCTTCGAAAACACCGACAACGATAAAAAAAATGTCGATCAAATTTCCTATGCACATGAATGGACAAAGAGAAAACCTTTTCGTGGTGATGTGGGATTTAGAAATCGAATAATTGTAATCTACTGCACGAGCGTTGGTTCTATGTTGTGAGAAGTGTAACAGTACTTTCAACGTTAAAAGAAATGTCTTTCTTTTTGCACTTCCATTTAAATCATGCTTTGGTGCAGGCTGCGTTCCTGTAGAGTTTTGCTGAATTTGTGATACGGGGAACGGCTTGGCACGGCACTTTATTGCAAATACTACATAATTTTACAACAGGCCTGTCGTTCACATCACGCTCGTGCACAAGGCTACACTAATCGATTTCTAAATTCTTAAATTACCACGAAAAGGTCTTCTCTTTGCCATTCATGCCGAGTTTTTAGAAAATTTGATTGAGGTTTTTGATCGTTTTCAGTGCTTTCGAAAACGAAAACTTTGAATAATTCGCTTGTAGCTCTAAAGACAGAAAACGAAAGATAAATTAGAAAAAAATCCTAGAATCCAATTCAGGCCTTTTGCTAAAGATCTGGTCATAAATCTTCAAAGTCAGTCCACTGTACGATTCATCGTGGCCTGCCAAAAGTGGACAGCCTCTTTGGTGCACATGGTAGGGGAAGCCTCCCTTAAATTTTAAATCCTATTTCATGAAAATCGACCACATCATTGTAAAGTTGTGCGATTTTGTTTCAAAGCTGTTTTTGAAAATGCTGTCAAAAGGGGTTAACAAACTGGTCAAATCTAATCTAATTTTTAGCTTTAAAACGGGTGAGAATGAGCATAACAGAAGAAATAAACGACGAAGATATTCCGCTATTACCTACACGGTTTGTCTGATTTTCTCTTCATTTTAAAACTGGTAGCCTACAAACCTTCAATGCAATCTCTAGAACTTCTTTGAGGTTTTCCAAAGCACCTTCATAGGAAATCGCTAATAACTTGGAGCTATACGACCTACTGCCATGAAACAAATTTGACGTCTAAGTTAGTCTTAACGAATGGATAAATTTTGAAGATAAGTATGTTGGGTACCCCGCGTACATGAATTTATCCTCATGGCTAGGTACATAACGACAGTACCTTTTCTCAAGAGGGCTTGGAGGATTTCTAGCTATTCAAAGCAAATTTAGGCCCACTATCCAGGCATGGGATGTCTAGCTTAAGGTCCCTTCCGAAGGACGGCAAAGTGAGTGGCTTGGTCAGGCCTCCGAAAGGTCAACCATCCGGAGTTGGACCTCACAAGACCGAGCTTAACTTTAATTACCTGACGAAAATTGTTAAAGCCATTCGGCCACTCACCCCACAAGCGTTCGAAATCGTGTTGTTGTCTCACTTGGCGTTAAATTTTCCCTAATCTCAAATGCTGTTATCGGAGCACCTGTTCAAGAAATAGCATCTCTTTAAAAAGGCCTAAAACCAAACCTCTGACAATATTTCTAGAGCACAAACCTTGGAGTGGCAACCATAACAAGTAGCTTTCTATCAGTGCCAGGAAACCTTTCAACATGTAACCCAGATATTGCTTCTTCAGTAGGTCTGTTTTCGTTAACATTGTAAAGCTGCAAAGTTATGTGCAAAGCTCAAAGTTATGTGCAAAGCTAGGGATAAGTTAAAAAAACAAGCCGTTCGCTCAAAATCTGAAGTATTGATGCAATCTTACAGGCATATACGTAATCAAGTTAACAAACTAAATGGGCAACTTAAGCGTGAGTATTTCACTCATAAAATTGCTTCTTGTGAAGGTGACCTTAAAAAAACATGGCAAACGATCAATAATGTCATAAACAAGAAATCTAAAACCACTAACATTGCATCGCTAAATATCGACGGAAAACATATCTCTACTAATGCTGACATTGCAGAATCTATGAATAACTTTTGCTGCACTATTGGAGAGACTCTCAGAGATAAAATTGCCCATACAAGAAATAGACCAGGCTACGAATGAGGTACGGGTCACTTCTAAGCGGAGAAATTTAGATGGGCATTTTGAGGTACCTATGACCCTAGGCATCTTGGAACGTGATGGTGATCAGCGATCTGTTGGGGTTTAGGGGGTTAAATCGGGGGTTAAAGTTTGACCACTCTAAGCAAGCACCTCTGCGGAGGAGAAACACAGTTTTCCTTTTAAATGACGCACTGGCTGGCTTAGATCGGACCAAATTAAGCTAAAAACCACTATATAAAGAAATTAGATGCTGAAGGATAATTAGTAGCTTCTCCAAAAAAAATGGTCACGTGACATGAAACCACCCTTTTCCTTATATGGTAACTATCAATAAATGGCCAAATGGGTTATGAAAAGAGGAAAATATGTCTAGCATCATTTCTATGTTTTGCTTGCAACTACTTGCACCATGGTCAACATACCAAATACGACGTAATGATTTAAAAGAAAGTATCCCTGATACTCCGTGTCACTATTGTCGCCATTTTGGTCGCATTCATCAAAGGAAACGTCATCTTCCACTCTACCAGCAATTCTTCAATATCTTCAAGGAATGTACTCTCAGTCCACTTGATTTCAAATGTTCTTTCCCGTCCATGCTGATATATATCGGGTACCATAAAAGCATACTTTGGGCTGAGAGGTTCCTCATTCTCGCGATAAAATTTACACGTAAAGTATGCATTGGTATGCAGGAAGCAATGATGTATCTACTATTTTGTTTTAAATGAGGTATTTCTGTCGAAAAGCTTCTTACCAGCGATATTCACATTATTTTGAAAACATCCATGTACAATTTAAGCATATTTAGCAAGTTCTTCTATTACTCTTTCTTTGATACGCATCGAGATGACCCAAGGACAATAAAAGTACTGATGAATTTTTAGTTCTTAACAACCCCACTCCGACATGCTAATTTGCAATTCCGAAGAAAAGGAAGAGATATAATCGTTGCCCGTAAATGCTTTGAGTCCTACTGACATGAAAGTTCCTAAAAACTTCACCAAGTAGATATGAAAGTGTAGATACAGTCACAGACACATGCCAAGAGCACCCTATCAAAGCAAGTGAAAGAAGTAAGAGAAGTTGTTTTGGCAGGATAATTAGTCAGTCAGATAAATCAAAAAGGTCTTTCAAAAATGGAGAAAACAAGAGTCGACTGATCAATTTGATTTTCGAAACGATCTCTATAAATCGTCAAAAAGCCCTGAATATTATTTGTTGCACATAACTATTTTCCTTACCATTGCCCTAAACATAAGCGTACGGGAAGAAAAAATCTAGGGCTGCCAGACAAAAAGTCCATTGTTCGCCAATGTTTTTGGCCGATTGAGGGTAGACATTTGCCCGATTGGGGCTGATTTTTGATAATTTTTCCAAGGTTCCCGGCCCCCGATCTCGTACGCTTATGGCTCTAAAATAATGTCGTCGAGTGGAACGAATGCAAAAATGCTGACTACCAACCAAGAAGAAGCTGAGACTTACTTTTGCATTGCCTTCATGCTTTGGAGAAGAAGCCAAAGGAAACCATCAAGTCACAATCATCTGATATACACATCTTGGTGGTGATAGTTTCGTCAAAAGTTCAAAGAAAGACAAATGTATACTTGGCTTTTGGAACCAGTGATATATCGATGCCTCAGTGTCAAAAGAAATGTTTACCAGGATCCCAAGCATTTACAGGCAATGATTACATCTCTTCTTTTTCTTCGAAATGGCAGATTAGAATGTTGGAAAGTGATTGTTGAAAATTAGAAATCAATCTGTATTTTTACTTCCCTTGGCTCATCTCGTTGCGTATCAAAGAAAGAATAATAGAAGAACTTGCTAAATGTGCTTAAATTTTATATAGATGTTGTCAGAATAATGTGAATATCGCTGGTAAGAAGCTTTTCGACAGAAATACCTCATTTAAAACAAAATAGTAGATACATCATTGCTTCCTGCATACCAATGCATACTTTACGTGTAAATTTTATCGCGAGAATGAGGAACCTCTCAGCCCAAAGAATGCTTTTATGGTACCCGATATATATCAGCATGGACGGGAAGAAACATTTGAAATCAAGTGGACTGAGAGTGCATTCCTTGAAGATATTGAAGAATTGCTGGTAGAGTGGAAGATGACGTTACCTTTGATGAATGCGACCAAAATGGCGACAATAGTGACACGGAGTATCAGGGATACTTTCTTTTAAATCATTACGTAGTATTTGGTATGTTGACCATGGTGCAAGTAGTTGCAAGCAAAACATAGAAATGATGCTAGACATATTTTCCTCTTTTCATAACACATTTGGCCATTTATTGATAGTTACCATATAAGGAAAAGGGCGGTTTCATGTCACGTGACCATTTTTTGAGAAGGTACTAATTATCCTTCAGCATCTAATTTCTTTATATAGTGGTTTTTAGCTTAATTTGGGCCGATCTAAGCCAGCCAGTGCGTCATTTAAGAGGAAAACTGTGTTTCTCCTCCGCAGAGGTGCTTGCTCAGAGTGGTCAAACTTTAACCCCCGATTTAACCCCCTAAACCCCAACAGATCGCTGATCACCATCACTTTCCAAGATGCCTAGGGTCATAGGTACCTCAAAATGCCCATCTAAATTTCTCCGCTTAGAAGTGACCCGTACCTCATTACTAGCCTGGTCTACTTTCTGAAGATCGCACTTCCAGTTATTTCGGAATCACTTTGTGACATATTCAATCTTTCGATTGCTACTGGCTGTTTTCCAGAAAGCTGGAAAATTGCTAGAGTAGCTCCCATTTTTAAAAGCGGACAACCTGACGACCGATCTAACTACCGACCTATATCAGTGCTCCCAGTTTTAGCCAAGGTCTTTGAAAAGCTTATTTATAACCAACTGTACGATTACTTGGACAAAAACAAACATCTGTTTTCAAACCAGTCTGGCTTTAGAGCTCTTCATTCTGTTGTCACTTGCCTTCTTAATAACACAGATGACTGGTATGTGAACATGGACAATGGTAAATACATTGCAAATATCTTTATTGATCTTAAAAAGGCATTTGATACTGTAGATCATGATATTTTACTTGCGAAATTGAGAAAATATGGTGTCGATAATCTAGAATTTGCTTGGTTCTCGTCCTATCTAACAAATAGAAAACAATCCTGCAAAGGGTAGACATTGCTTTTTTGCTCCTTGGGGTATCGTTGTAGTAGTATTGTAGGGTAATTATGTAAGTAGTGTAGGGTAGCTCATATTGTAAAGTAGTTCTGTAAGTAGTGTAGTGTAGCTCGTAAATATATTGTAACTTTTTATTGGAATATATAAAAAAAAAAAAAAAAAAAAAAAAAAATCCTGCAAAGGTAATGGCATTTCTTCCAAAACTGAAGAAATCCACTGTGGTGTCCCACATGGTTCATGTCTCGGCCCTCTCTTGTTTCTGATCTACATCAACGACCTTCCTTTTTCTCTCAAGAAAGGTAAAGTGACGATGTACGCAGACGATACCAGTATTTCATACTCCTCTAAAAGTTTGGAAGATATTAATCAAACGCTAAATAGCGAATGGGGTCATTTGAAGCAATGGTTGCTAGGCAATAAACTTTCTTTGAATGTCCTAAAAACTCAATCCCTGCTTGTGGGTTCAAAACCCAAAATTAGGAAAATTGCTGATAAAGTTGTTAATCCTCCACAGTTTCTCATTGGGGACTCTCAAGTTGAAAATGTAGATCAGACAAAATATCTGGGTGTAATAATCGACAAGAACCTAAACTGGGACGAGCAGATCAATAGTCTCCGTACTAAAGTTTCTCGTGGAATAGGGTTTCTGAAATATTCCAGAAAATTTTTACCTCAAAATACCCTAAGTAAGATGTATCGGAGCATCGTAGAGCCTCGTTTTAGGTATTGCTGTTCCGTATGGGGGAACTGTGGGGTGACAAGACTGCAGACCCTTCAAAAGCTGCAGAATCGAGCAGCTAGAATTGTTACAAGAAGTAATTTGATTCATCTGCTAAGCCATTGATACACAATCTAAAATGGCCAACTATAAGTGATATTATTAGAAGTGAAACTGCCACAATCATGTACAAATCGATGAATGGTCTTGCTCCAGAATATCTTTCAAGATTGTTCGTCAAAAATTCTACTCAAAATATCAGGCAATTGCGAAACACGGAAACTGATCTTATGTTACCTTCAAGGAAAACCAGCAATGGGCAAAAAGGTATATCTTTTCGTGGATCTAAATTATGGAACCAGCTTGACAATGACGCAAAACAGGCACCCTCCCTTGCCACTTTTAAAAGAAGATTGAAAGATAATTAAAAAATAATTAGTTTTAATAAATTTTTTTGGGTATTCAGTTTTTCATATTATGTATTTAATTTTTTCCCACGGCCCCCTGAAAAGCAGTTCTTTAGGACTGATGGGGCTACCGTGCCTAAAAAAGTAAAAACAGAATAGAAAATAAATGCAAATAACCGATGTATTATACCGCGTGAGTCAATAAAAACAGTCCCCGTTTGCAACGCCACTGTTCCAAGATACCAAGGCAATAACAGTGCCAAATACATTAAATGATAGTGAACATGTTCAAATAGACTTTAAACGTGCCTGACAGAAATCGGTCACTCCGTTATGAGATTATGGGGGATTTTCGTTAGAAAGATTCTTCGAGAAACCTTTAACCCTATTTGGACCGGGGGCATTTTCGTTCACCTACCAAACTTTCACAAATATCTCTGCCACTGCCGTAGATATGGAGCTGCAACTCTTTGACTGCTACTAAAATTTAATTAGCCATCAAATTCTAAAAATTTCATGGACCATTGTTGTACCACTTATTTGGAGATAGGTCACAAAAGAAAATCTCAAAACCCTCGCTAAATTCTTACAAGTAGCGTACAATCATAAAGTTATATACACCATTCGATTGGTCTTGAAGACTACTTTCATTTGATATGCAGGGTGTTTCAGAAAAACGCAAGCCAGCATTATTCAAGATTGCTCAGGAAATAATGATGTTTCAATCAATATGACGCATGCCATCGGAAAGTACAACCTATCTTCTTTCCAATGATAGCCAGGTTGGGAGTATTAATTGAACTTTTCGTCTCGTGACTTACGTTTTTGCAAGCATGGCCCATTTTAGAGGCGGGATTCGACAAAATCTGTTTCGTAACCTTCACCCCTAAAAAGTATTTACTTTCTCTTACAACATGCTGCACTTGAAATTGGGCATACTTACTGAGATATAAGCTAACTGATGAGTAATTAAAAAAGTGTATACAAACTGCATCTCCTGCTTCCAACACAGAAAAACACCTGCTTCCAACACAGCCAACGACACAAAACTACATGAGAACAAATTAGAATAAAGAAAAACAAAAACCAAGTCAATAAGATCAGAAAAATCTTACACTACATCCTAATTGATGATAGATATAAACATATACTAAGGGATTCCAGGTCATATCAAGGAACACTAGTTGAAAGCGATCATCGAATGCTAATAACAAGTATGAAAATAGAATGGTATATTGTCTACAAGAAAAGAAACAACAAACAAAACAACAATGAGAAATACAATACACACATGCTTGTAAATAGTACCAAAGAAAGAGAAGAATACGCAAATAGAATAAAAGAGGAAATTCAACAGGCACCCGAGGGACAATAAACATGGACTTTTTTGAAAAGCAAAATGAGAGAGTCAGCGGAAAAAGTAGTAGGCATACAAAAGAGGGACAAAAGCATAAAACCAAGTGAATATGATGAACAAATAGAAAGACTATCTAATCAACAAAAATTGATAAAATTGCAAATCAACAACTATGCTGTCAGCATTGAGGAATTAAAAGAACTAAAAAACAATAGAAACAAAATAATGCGAAACATCAAAAATAGACTGAAAGCAATAAGAGAAAAGAATATCGACAACATCATAAATGAAATAGATGGGGCGGGCAATGATGTAAAATTCTTTAAAGCGGTTAAGAAACTCAGACAACAGCAGAAAACCAACAACAACAACATAAAAGTTCATGATAAGAACGGTAAGAATATAGAAAATGAAAATGAAAAATATAGGGCTGTGAAGGCGCATTTCAAGAGACAATTCTATAACGAAGATGAAATAGAAGTTGAACCATTCAAAGGCGAAGCAAGACCATTAAATCAGAAAATAACAAAAGATGAAGTCAGTAGAGCCGCAATGAAAATGAGTAACAATAAAGCAACCGGAGAAGATGGCATAGCGAATGAGATGATTAAATATGGCCCAGAAGAATTGCACCAAGAGATAGCAAATAAACTGAATGAAATATTCGAAACCCATAGAAATGAACTTAACACAGGCGAATCCGTCCTTCTACCAATACCAAAGCCAAACAAACAAAAAGGTGCGTTAAAGAACTTACGACCAATAAACTTGCTAAATGCAATAAGAAAATTACTATCGAATATAACACTGAACAGGACCCAGGAGAAGGTTGACAATTATCTTTCCCCCAGTCAATCAGCATACAGGAGAGGTCGATCAACGTCTGATGCTGTTTGGTCGCATAGATTCATAGCTGCTAAAGCACAATTATATAAAGATCTACAGGTTAATATCATCGGAATTGATATGAGCAGTGCCTTTGATACAAGACAACGAAAACCTTTGATGAATGTTCTTGAAACAATCCTAAATGAAGACGAACAAAGGATGAGTCGCATATTATTGAGTAACACGTCAATCTCCATAAAGTTTGGAAAACATAAGAGAGAAAATGTGAAAACAAATATAGGTTCCCCACAAGGCGACGGAATTTCGGGAATCTTTTTCAATATAGCTCTAGAGAATGCTTTGCGAACACTACGAGTAGATTTGAATGAAGAAAACCAGGCAGAAAGATGAAGCATACCAACTGAAATAATATATGCCGATGATAGTGATTTCTTAAGTGAAGACAGCTTCCGCTCTGAAGTATTGAAAGGAATTGTAAAGACTGCCTTGGAAGATTTAGTTTGAAAGTGAATGAAGAAAAAACAGAAGAAACCATTATCAAAAGAGAACAAGGTAAAGCTGAAAAATGGAGATGGACAAAAAAGCTAGGAAGTTTGCTTGGTGACTACCAAGATATGAAAAGAAAGGAGCAACTCTCAATCATAGCCCAAGCATCGGCAAAGAAATTATGGATGAATAAGAAAGTCAATATTCAAACGAAACTAAAGATTTACAAATCAATCGTAAAACCAGTGTTAACATACAATTGTGGAACACTTGCACTCACAAAAAATGAAAGTAAAGAACTGGACTGTATCCACCGAAAACAACTTCGTCAAGTATGGAATGATAAGAGAATACACAACAAACAACTATACAAGAAGAGCAAAGAAAAACCACTGAGTGCTGAAATGAAGGAAGCAAGATGGAGAACATTCGGTCATATATTACGATTACCAATGAACACACCATGTCAACAATCAATGAATTACTACTTTGAATGCCCACCTAAAGCAAAGAAATTCCGTGGAAGAAAAAGAATAACCTTGCCTGTATTGCTTGACAACGACATCGTAGAAGCAGCAAAATACCATGAACAATTGCAAATAAAACAGTTTAAAACAAGAGAAGACCTTAACATGCTGAGAAATTACGCAAACGATCGTAATGGATGGAAAAACTTGACTAATTTGATTTGTAGTATCGCGCAAGGTGAACAATGATACAGTTGCAAGCCGAATGCGCAGTGAGAGAGAGAGAGAGACAAACTGCATATCATTGGAAAGAAGGAAGATTGTACTTTCAGACGGTATACGTTGCATCTACTTCAATCTTATCAATTTTTAAAGATTTTCAATAATGGTTTGGTAGCGTTTTTTCTGAAACACCTTGTGTAGTTTACATATATTTGCTGACATAAGCAAATTCTAGTATTCACGATGTAATTGATATTCATGACGTCATAGTTTGAATGAATTAATGCATAATATCTCAAAACTTGTAGGCAACAGTCTTAGGTTCCTTGTTCTAACTATTTTAACTAATTAGAAGTCTCAAATAGAAAATAATTGACAATATAAATTCCAATTAGTATATTCAATTGCTTATTGCTCTTAATTAGCAAGAGTTTAAATTCAAGTTAAAAAATTTCTGTGTAAATATCTTTCTCTACTCTTCCGTGCCACTTTTGGTACTAAAATTTCTACCAGGTCCAGATAGGGTTAAACATGGAACAAAATCACAATCAAATGTTCCAAATATTTCTGTCCTTACATCAATGACGTCAACACGTTCTAGCACATGCTATTCTCTTGGGTCTTAGGTTTTAGTTATGCTCGTAGGGACGGCACTTTCATCCTCCCAAAGGGATAATACATGCCAAAGCATGTACGAGTCATCGCTGTAAGCATGCTGTAAGGCAGAAATAATGGGAAACTTTGATCGTGAATTTTTACGCCATTTTCGATGGTTGCTTGAAGCGACGTTCTCTAGAAAATCCTTTATAATTTCAAAACAGATTGGCCGATTTCAGTCAAGTAAATTCGAAAATGAATTTGAACATGTCCATCATTAAATAATAAATTTGCAAATATCATTGTCTTAATATCCAGGGAGCAGTGGTTATGCAAAAGGGAATTGTTTTTATTGACTCATTCGGTAGAAATATGCAAGTTTATACTCCGTGCTTACATGGAGCATATAACAATACAAGAACGATAACTTTTTAAGGAACAACATTAAGTTTTACAAATGATTTTCATGGAGATCGTCTTTATGAATATTGAATGTTTCATTGAAATAGGCTGAACAGGGCTGACTAATATACGTTTCTCCCTGCCAGCGCAAGTAAGGATCCAGTCGAAGTTGATTGTTTCATGATACAATTTGTTTTGTCTAAATGAAGAGACATTTTCCGAGAACATTTCAACTATGCTTTCAACGAAAGCAAGCAATTGCCTCTCTTTGAGAATGCTTGTTGTTTCCCTCTTGCATATGCGTCACTAATATCAAAGCACGAACTTTTCAACAGTCAGTGATTTTACCCTGGTAGAAATTCAGCAGCTCATTTGTTTTGCTTACGATCTACTGCCATTGAAATTTGCAGCCATTTGCCTCAGACCGGCAACAATCCATGGAAAGGTCCATTGCCAGTTTCGTTTAAATCACGGTACTCACAGAACGTGAGTTTAAGACATGAAAATGCCCTGCTAGAAATTTGTATTTTGCTGGATCATTTTGGACACCCTTTAAACACTACACTTCTTGAGACGAAACTCTTCCAAGTTTCTTCAGCAAGACAACAACGAAGCTTTTGAAAAACGATGCCTCAAAAGATAGATTTAAAGGACAAGTCCGGGGTTGGTATGATTGATGATAACATACAAGATAATACTGCTATGGATGATGTATGATACTTTTTTCCATTATTTGTCGCCTTCTCTTTGTGAAATTACGTATTCAAATCAGTGATTCAAATAAGCAATTTTAGCGAAGTGACGTCATATCGCGCAAACGAGAACGACGATGTGTGATTGTTTTTCGCCTCTTTATCGTAGCAAGCCTCTTTATCGTGGTCTCATGCCATTTTCAATGCATGAGTACACGATAAAGAGGCTATCAGCGATTAAGAGGCGAAAAAACAATCACACAGCCTCGTTTTCGTTTGTGCGATATGACGTCACTTCGCTTAAATTGCTTATTTGAATATGTAATTTCACAAGAAGGCGAAAAATAGTGGAAAAAAGTGTCATACATCATTCATAGCAGTATTATCTTGTATTTTACGTATCATCAATCATACCAACCCCGGACTTGTCCTTTAAAGACTCTGCGCTAACCGGCAGTCTTTGCAGGCGGCATTCTTTGCAAGATAGATAAACAACCTTGTACAAGATGACACGTGCAAGGTATGCAAGTTGGAATAGCTCCTTTGAAATTGGAGAAAGGGAAATATCAAATTTTGGACTCTACAGCATTGTCTATGTAACAGCACCATTCAGTTGGAAACTTTATCAGAGATTTGTTTTGTTATTAGGAAGAACAGCATTTAATTGTGCATGCAACTGACAGGAAACTCGGCATTGAAAATATTCAATATATGGAATTGGCATTCTTAAATTAGCTCACAAGCTGACAAGACTTTCTTTTGTTCTTTTGGGGACTAGGAATTTTCTTTTCTTTGATTTTGCGATGCCATGCCAGGCTAGGCTTCTGCCTTCCATCTTGAAAATAAGTGGACGTTCTAGAATTGCAATATGGGATTGAACAAACTGCATTGTGGTATAGCTTCACCGCGCAGAGGCTGCCGGTTAGCGCAGAGTCTTTAAGGTTTGCCATAAGCTGAGTCTGAGGTAGAGAGCAGGAGCACCGTTCTGAAAAATTGTTTTCCCTGATTCTTAGGCCACAGAAACTTTTCCTTGCCCTCAAAATTTTATATCATCACTAACAAGTTATCTCGAAAATGATTTATTTGCAATATTTCTTTGTAACGATAGAGAGTATGGTTCATTTCTTTCATGCAGACTATAATGTGCAGTCACGTGATGACATTTTGAGCGAAATTTACTTCCGGAAATCCCTATTTTTTAATGTGTAATCCGTGGTAGTGACACATTTTCTCGGCTACAAGCAAAAGTTAACTTCAGCAGTTGAAGATGTGTGGACAAAAAAAAATGAAAGTTTCATACCATTTTGAAATAACGCTCAGCTCCCATTTGGATCAGAAACTTCTCTTCAGCTTCGATCGCCGTCTCATAGATGGTTCCTGGAAAGAAAAGAAGTGGTAACAAAGCGGTGACAGTATTTCTTTGATTTTCTTCTGAGTATACAATGCTCAACATCAAAAGCAGAATATTCGTGATAGTTAAAGGCACCCTGTCCCGGATCAAGAAGATCAAAGAATATGAATTGTTGAAAAACTAACCAATATCAGAAGTCCCGTTCATGTTAATTTCCAATTAGTTCATTTTCGATCAACCCGGAAAGAATATATACTGTAATTAAATATACGATATATACTGGGTGCGCCAAATAAACTATCCATTATTGGCAGTCCATGATAAATCGTACACTGGATCGATCTCAAAAGATTTTTTATTTAGTATTTAGCAAAAGCCTGAATTATATTAAGTTTAAAGGCAGAAACACCGCAATACAACAAAAACAACAGCAAATGGTTGAATTTATTTTTGGCATAAAATAAATTCAACCATTTGCTGTTGTTTTTGTTGTATTGCGGTGTTGCTGCCTTTAAACTAATTCATATATTCGTCACCGCAAGCATCTTCGGATCCGGCAATCGATGCTGGTATCGTGGCGTTTCCTTTTTCGAATTACTGAATTAGATTGTAGGATTTTTGCAATTTCTTTTGTTTTCAGTTTTAGGGCTATAACCTAGTTTTTCAAAAGTTTCATTTTCGAAAACATTGAAAAAGGTACAAAAAAATTGATAAAATTTTCTAAAGACTAGACATGAATTGACAAAGAGAAAACTTTCTTAGGGTGACTTGGGGATTTAGAAATAGATTAGTGTAAACTTCTGCATGAGCATTAAAGCTTATTTCCATGTAGCTGCATTTTCTGCTTGAGTGGAAAATGCTCAAGAGCATTTCTGCGAAACATGCGCATTAAGACGAAAACACCGCTGACCCAGAGATTTCTTATGCTCCTGAGCTGCTCAAGAGCTAGAGAAAAAAGTTACACTCGTTCGACCTTTGCAGCGCGTCATTTGCTCTCTCTATTTCTATAACCAATCACGATTCAGTATTCTATGACATGACGCATCCATTGGATTCATGTTGCTGTTGCTTATAGCAGCCATATTTGTATTCAAAAAGACGCATGAAAGCGGAAAACTTTGCTCTCGAATGGAAATAATTTCAAAATAGCCTTAAATAACGGACTCATCATAGTAAACCCGTAAACGCAGCAAAAATACGAAGAAAATAATTTCATTCTCAAACATAAAAGGGTCTCAAGCATTCACTGCTCGAGTGGAAAATGCAGCTTCGTGGATAAAAGCGTTTAGTTCGACGATTAGCTAGTTGCGAAAGTCTGTAGTAGTTACAATAAAGTTCTTCCTCGAATCATAAATTCAACAAAACGCCATGCTTGCTTGGCCTCATGATGCTTCCTGTTTCGTCTTTTTAACCCGCTTGCAAAAGAAACGCAAACTGCAACAAAGCATAAATGCAATTCAACTACAAAGGGAAAGACATTTCTTTGTATCGCTGAAAATAGTTACACATTTCTTTCGAGATAGAACCAGAGCTCGTGCAGCAGATTACAATTGATCGACTTCTACATCCAAATCACCCTGAAAAAGTGTTCTCTTTGTCCCATTCATTTCGAGTCTTCAGAAAAGTTGATCGACGTTTTTTTATCTTCTTCAGTGTTTTCGAAAACGAAAATGTTAAGAAATTCGCTCGTAGCTCTAAAAACAAAAAAAATTGCCAACAATCCTAAAATCTAGTTTCGGCTTTTGCTAAAGATTAAATACATAGTACAATAGAACCTATAGCTTACTTAGACATTCTTATGCGCGCGCATAATCGTCATGCATGGCTCCTGAATACGAGGCGAACTGATCACGTGATAATCAAAACGATGGAAAGCAGAAATTAAATCAGCTGATGCTATAGGCAGCAACGGACGATCGAAATGAAGAACTTGCTGAAGTGATTATTTGTAGCTTATTTCACAATTTCCAGCAAAAGATTGATATCAATCAGTTTTAGTTTCAATCCTAGGCCCCTTTCAAACTCGACCAGAAACATCTAGGCCAGTGTGATGGATGATGCAGACCAAACTCGAAGAGCCACAAAATTGAATGACAGCGTTGCAATCCAGCATGAAAATTTTTACTCGAAATTTAACAAAAATAATTAGGTTTTTCTTCTAAATGATCATTGTATTGCATATTTCCTTTTATTTTGTCTGAAGCAGATCAAAAAGGGTTACTATCACAGTTCTTAGTGTATTTCTTGCCAAAATTTGAGCACCAAGCAGAATTCTCATCTTGAAGGGGGGAGGGAGGACAATCCCACCCCTTAAATCCCAGCAAATGATTTAGACTTAAAATGTTACAATTGGTTGGTATTAAAAGTATGTCACCCAGCTGAATGGCTCCTAAAAGCAATGACACCCTTTTGTTGTAGAAGTCACAATTTTCTTGTGAGGCACAACATTGTGCCTGTTTGTACAACAATAGGATACCATTGTTTTTAGGAGCCAATGTGCTGCAATACAGTACTCCTTCAAACCAGAGACATAGGAAGCAGTTAGGGAGCCGGGGGGGGGGGGGGCTTGACAATTCAAGGACAAACATCTCCTGAAACAAAAGGGCACTTTGCTATCATAATTGCAAAATGTTAGGGGGCATGCGCTCCCAGTGCCCCTATGGCTCCTACGCCTCTGCTTCAAACTCATCTGCCTTTTTCATGAAGCACATAAATTTGATGAGCATAATTTACAATAAATGCATCTTGGTAAAAAGTTCCTCCCCTCCTCCCCATCTTGAGCATAATTGTCTATTCTGGACCTTTGCATCTAATGGTAAAATACAGTTTCAACAAAAATTTTAAATTTTAAAGATCCCACTATTTCATGGTCAGTTAAGGAATTCAAACAAGAAGACACAACAACTATCATTGTAGTCACAGAAAAATGCCTAAGACTTTACAGACTTCACATCACTGACTTATTCGGAATCATTCAAACATTAGGAGCAGGAAAGAATCAATCTAAAATTCCTTAGATTTTTTTACATACTTGGCAATATTTACGTAAGCTTAAATGGAGATATGGCAATGCCTCAGGATTTGGTAGAATCCACCCTATTCAAACAGTGTCCAATCTTCTGTGGGAATGTGTTGAAAATCTTGCAAGGTCCAACCAAAATTTGCATCTTGCAGGAGCTGTATCCAGACCAAACACATTTGAAGGAATATGTGATTTGATGTAAAGGGTGTAAAGTATCTGAAAAAACAAGGGAGAAATTAGAGATTTTTTGTCAAACTGTTCTTTCCACCAAGTGCCAAATTGCAAAAATCAGAGAATGAGAATAGGGCTATGGACGTACAGTAATAACTGAAACATCATCGTGGAATTATTGCTAAACTTTGTAAAACAACTGAATATGCTTTCTTGCTAAGCAGCAACCAAACTTGGGGCCATTTGTAGGTCAATCAATCACAAATAAATTCTGGTATTTTGATATCAAAATTTGCACTTAAAGCACTTAACAAGTAAGTCATAAAATGACAACCAAAATTATATTGTTATTATGCATTGAAGAGGCAAATTGTTCTTGTAAAAACATGATGAAACAAGGTAATAGAGCATCAGAGCACGAGGAGACTCTGAATACAAAAAGGCAGGACTGAAAAACAAAAGGCCATCCACTGACAACAACAGCAAGAATGCCAAGACAATAGAATGGCCTAGGCATGGATGCCGTGGTTGTTGAAATGGTGTACAAACTAAAACACGAAAATTAACAATGTTAGCCAATTTTTCGATAAGATCGGGTTTGAGAAATTTGAAGCTGAACATCTCGCCAACACAGTGATGATAGTCTCGTTTTGCGGCAGGGACTAGATTTTGCGCAAATTTCTGTTTTCTGGGGCTACTAAAATGTCCTTCTCTCCCGTCAGAAAATGACCTGCTGCAAGAAATTAAATATTTTTGTGGACAAACAACGACAGGATGGGTGATCGGAATACGATTCATGAAATTATACATCCTAACGAAGCTGGGATAAAAATTTCCATGGCATATTCATTGTTTAGACCTTCCTACAAGCTGCCTGTTTACATGTAAACAAACAAGAGGTATTTTTCGTCATCGAAAGCAGCCCTAACTTTATGGCAAAAAATGAAACACTTAGCCAATTTTGCAAGAATACTGACCTGTCTCAAAATGATGCTCACATCCTGCAGATAATGTCCACAAACGTTCATCTTGCGGCAGGGACCAGTTTTTCCACAAAATCCTTTTCTCTTTTTTGATTTTTTCTTGCAAAATATCGTCTTCAGCCCAAGGATAAGAAAGGCAAAAAATCCACCTTTATCGAAGCTTTCCAGGGTCAATGATTTTTTCAGCCATATTTGATCCCCTTCTCGACACATTCGGCGTGTTCTCAAACTCAAGCCGCGTCTCAAGAGGCCTGGATCACAATAGATTCCTTCGCAACTGCGTGCAGTCCCCAGAAATTCACCCCTCTCCCACCTTGCTGTTTTTGGCGGCTAGCGCAGACGCAAAAGCACTTTGCACAGCGGTCGAAACATTTCTGGTCTTTGCTTACTTAGACACCTAAAACAATTGCCGACCTGTGTCGCGCAATTGAAGTATTAAAATCTGCCCAACATTTGGCCGTTAGTTTAACCATACCGGATACTCCAGTAATCATAACTATTTCAGGTTATGCTACACCTCCAGCACGTCAGAGAAAACTCAAAGAATTTCAAAACCATAATGGCGTCATGCTTTTTCGCAGATTGCTAGGCAGGAAGCGAAGACGTACTGCACAACGGCTGAAATAATTTATCTTCAAACATGGATATTATCACTGCGTTTATCAGTTTTGTTTGCATCGTTATCTGTTTGTTAGCATTCTTCAAACCCGCCAGAAAATTGCTTCTACATTTAGTTAAAGACATAGACCAACATCATATCGATTAACCCCTCTTGCTAAAGTTGTTAGCTAAAAAACGCCCGGGCAGGTTTCTAAATATGGGCAAAAGAAATTTATACATGCGGTGCTTGCCATGGGTCTCCTAAGGGAAAGTGGCTAGTTGTGTACCCATAAGTTATTAAGAGGTTGCTCATAAGAAAACCTGCTTGAGAACCATGACAAAGATACATTTAGGCCATGCGTAAAAGTTAAAATGGCGGTAAGAAGCTGTAGTCAGCTCGGTTGGAATTTAAAGCAGAAAAGATACACAAGGTAAGCATTCAGCTTCATTTGAAATATAGAAATGGCAAGATAGACACATTCTCCACGTCAAGGTAAGCATTCAACTTCATTTGAAATGTGGGAATAGCAAGTGAGACATTCTTTACGTGTCAGAATCGCCCATGCCAAAACATTGTGATAAAGAGAGCAGATAGGGAGGGGGGGGGGAGGGATCGCACTATGACCACGTGAAATGTACATGTCAGATGCATTAAAACAACTTAAAGACACAAACAGGGGAACTGGCGCTTAACATTGAGTCCTTCCTCGCAACCATCGAGTTGAAGGAGCTCCTAACCAAATCAACAATAGAATACCTTTACCTTAGGCATTACTTTGCATTACTTCACTGCCAATCTTTCCACCATGAACACACGAAAGCAAGCGTAATCTTTTCACCAGCCCTACGGTATCGTCGAGTCATAACACAAGTTGAAAATCTCTTACAAAGCTTTGAAAAACTCAGAGACCAACTTCTACAAAGAGGCCACAAATTCTCTGAAATCAACTCAGAATTCAATGAGACCACTCAGGAATACAATTCAGGGACTACCGAAATTTTTCTAAAGAAAATATTGAGGCGGACTTATCTGGTACCATTGCTGTGAAGTGTGCATGTGATCTCCAAGAGTTTGAGTCGCTATTTGATGAAACCCTGGGAAAGCATGCTCCCTCAAAAGCGTAACTATCAGGGGGAATAACAAGCCCCATATGACAAAATCTCTACGAAAAGCAATGATGCTTAGAACTAACTTGAAGAATACAGCAAATAAAACCAAGGATCAAGCCGTTATGCGACATGCGACAGTATCGTAAACAAAGAAACCTTGTTGTTAAGATGAACAAAGTCGCACAGCGTGAATTTTACACTTCTCTCGACCCCTGTAAAATTGAGACAAACAGGACTTTTTGGAGGACTTTTAAACCATTGTTCTCAAAAAATGAATCTAGGGAAAAAATTACACTTATCGAGGATGGTAAAATAGTAGTAGATGATCAATCTATAAGTCAGTGTTTTAATAATTATTTCGCCAATATCACAGACACGCTTAATTAGGTCAGTTGATATACTGCCTACTGAAGAAACTGGTGACCCTATAATTGATGCAGTTGAGAAATACAGGACGCATCCGAGTATTTCAATGATAAAGGACAGGATGAGGGATCACACTTTTGAGTTTTCTCGGATAGATCCAAGTCTTGTCCTCCACGAAATCAATAAACTAAACAGTGCCAAGAAAACAAGTGGCCCAGTGCCAGTGGACAAACTGAAAGTTGTTGCAGAGTCTTGCTATAAGGAGATCTCTTATCATATCAACAATGCAATAGATAAAAACACTTTCCCCGATAACTTAAAAAAGGCCGATGTATCGCCCATTTTCAAAATTGGAGATTCCCACATAAAAGAGAACTTTAGACCTATCAGTGTTCTGTCAACACTCTCAAAAGTCTTTGAAAGACTTTTGCTATCACAAATGTTACCCTTTATAAGACCCAGTCTTTCAGATCTACTTTGCGGTTTCAGAGAAGGCTACAGTACCCAGCATGCATTGATAAAGCTGGTCGAAAACTGTCGTGCAGGACTAGATGATAAAAATATAGTGGGCATGGTGCTTATGGATCTTTCAAAAGCATATGATTGCTTGCCACATGATCTCCTTATCGCAAAACTTGAAGCGTATGGCTTTGGGATGAACAGTCTACGACTGCTGCACAGTTACCTAACGGCGAGAAGACAGCGTGTCAAAATTAACTCCACTTATATATAGCTCATGGCTCGGTGTCACATCAGGTGTGCCACAAGGCTCCGTTTTAGGACCGCTTCTATTTAACATATTCATAAATGACATGATCTTCTTTGTAAAAAACTCAAAGGTTTGCAATTTTTCAGACGACAACACTTTGTATGCAACCAGTAAGCATTTACCTGAAGTTCTCGCATTCTTGGAACTTGATGTGGGGATAGTATTGGATTGGTTTGAAACCAATTTCATGGTGGCAAATCCATCCAAATTCAAAATCATGTTCCTTGGATTGCATCATACACATAAGCTGTGTCTGGAGATCAACAACCAAATTGTCCCATCATCAGATACAGTTAAATTATTAGGGATAGATATTGACTCAAAACTGAAGTTCGATAACCATGTTAGGGCTATCTGTGCCAAAACAAGCAGGAAAGTAAGTGCTTTTTCTAGGGTTGCAAATTTCATTACCTTTGGACAGGCCAAGCTACTTTACAATTCATTTATCATGTCAAACTTTGGATACTGTCCCCTAATTTGGATGTTCTGCGGAAAAACTGTCAATGAAGAGATAAACAGAATCCACAAGAGAGCATAAGGATCTCCTGCAGATACCAAGATTCCAAACGATAACTTATGGGGCAAATTCTATTACATACAGAGACAGCTACCTTTGGAATAGCATACCTGATGTGGTAAAGAGCTGTGACAGTGTCCTCTCTTTCAAATGAAAAATCAGAGAATGGAATGTAAATACATGTACCTGCAGAGTTTGTAAATAGATATGTAAAGAGTTGAATTGTAATTAAGTTGCTTTTGTATATTTTATGTAGATAGTTGGTATTAATTAGTGCACATCTTTTGATGTGCACTATAGACGTATTCTACCAACTTTAAAGAAATTGATTATTATTATTATTATTATCAACAAAGTTTTACACCATTCTCAAAAACAACTCATTCGGTTCTTTTCTTTGGCGTTGTTCGCAGTGCGATGTTGTCGTTTCTGTTATTAACTTTAGCTTATATTATATATTAAATTATATTAACTTATATTATATATTAAATAATTAATGAATGAATGAAATGACCTGTTACCCACACAATGAGAGTTAATAAAAAAAAAGAATTTGACGAATACCAGGTAAACCACTGCCTTTAGAATGTACTAACTTTTTTTGATGCACTGAGTCCTAGTGCATGATACCTAACGAGGAGGTAAAGAGAATCAACGGAGATAAAAGCCCCGCGAGGAAGGAGTCTGGGTCTGGTGTTGTATTTGATGATTTCGAGACGTTCGTGGATAACAAAGTAAAAGATGGCATGCAACGCAATTATAACTGTTTTACTTTCAATATCGATTTTTGCAGTAATCTCAAATTCTCTTGGGATTTACTTCCTTTTTAAAGACAGAAACAGGCAGACGAATCAAAATTTGATTCTCAAATACTTGATTGCAATTGAATTGGCTGTTTCTAGTTTGCAGATGTTTCGTTCGTCGCTAGTTTGCCACGGTGCAGTGGAAGGTAGCACTATTCTCAATATCATAGATCGAATTGCATTCTGCGCATACTTGAATTATTGCTTTATCATGTTGATCATGACATTTGATCGATTGATTGCAATCAAATATCCTTTGCGAAGTATATTTATACTGAAGAGAAAAAGGGTCAAAGCGACATTATTTGCATCAACATTCCTGTGCATAATCATCGGGGCTGCGACTTCAGTCGTTAAATTCAGTCACTTCATGACGACATTTAGTAAGTATATATTCCCAGCTACTTCGACAGGTTCAGTACTGTTCATTGTCGTGACTTATGCCTATATCTTCGTAAAAGTCATAAGGAAAAGAAATCTCCATAATTCAGTGCAAAATAATTCTAGGAGGAGACCAGCTTCCAATCATCAATACTTCAAGATGGCCGCCATCATAACCTTTACATTTGTATTTTGTTACCAGGTGCCGGATATCCTGTATGCATTTTGTCCTGACTGTTTCGCACACAGTGGTTTTAGCTATAATATTATGCACATTTTTTGGAATACGGGTCTTGTGCTTGACCCATTAACGTATATCTTTATGCAGCAGGAATTGAGAAAAAGGCTTGCAAAGATAGTGTGCTGGGCAAAGGAGGAGCAAAGAGGTAGTTCAACAAGAGATGAGAGAATTTCAAGGATAAATGAGGATCGGGAAGGGGTATTTGATACCAAACTATAGTTTATGGAATATGATATGATGCAAGGCTCACATCACGGTATAGTGCAGCAAAAACAACGACAATAGCAACAACATTCTTCTTAAACTGGAACTTACGGACTTTCACATAAGACATGCTGTGTTGAAGCTCATGGATACATGGATATGCTCATGGATATGCTCGTTGAAGCTCAATCATAAGGTTGGTGGTTCGACTCCCCACCCTGCCGAACCTGCTACAAAGTGTGAGGAGAGCCACCAACTCTCTGTAATTCCAGGCTAAAGGAATCACGAGATGTGGTCACATCGAGATGAAGGACCAGGACGCTGCTTCGTTAAGCTCAGCTTCTCAGCGTACTAAAGCTACCTTCGGATGATACGTAGAAATGAAAAGGGGCTAAATGGCCCTCAAAACGAGGAGCTCCTAATTGAAAGTGAAAAGTTTGTTGATTTTTGGATTGAGGAAACATTCAGCTTGATACTTAGGGCTTTTGTTCATGGCTGAAATCTTTGAAAATTTGAATTTTGAGGCGTTTTATCATGAGGCTTGAGCACGTAACTTAGGCCCATCCACCATTGCCTGGAGCACTCAGCTTGTCGTACAGTGTTGCTACGGTTTCCATATACGGACATGAAATCGAGGGAAAGAATTTCGTCCTAATTTGCAATGTGAAAGTCCACGAGTCGTAGTTTGAGCGTCCATCAGTCTATCAATAGTGATAACTGCGAACATATAATCAGCCTAATATGATGCATGGAACAGCAGCAAAGGAACTGAATCTTTGAAAAATGTAAGATTAAAATGTTAAATTTTATTGTCCTATTCTTTCAAATGACGTGCTCGAAGGGAACTTTAGATAGTTTGCTATAATCTGAGAGGGAGCACCTTTGAAATTATCAATATTTACAGAAGTAAAGCATTTCTATATTTCTGCTTTAGACGTTGTAACATCATCAAACTGCTAAATCGCAAACCTTAAATGCTACAGAATCCATACTGTAGAACTTCAAACACCGAAGTTTTCTTGTTATATACATATTGACTTTACGCACAGTTTAGAATTTATGGTATGTTTGCTAATCAGAAACTATAAGAACTATCATTCAGCATTTTTGTCTATTTTCTGTTATCATGAAGGTGGATTGCTGGCAAATTTGATCGAGGATTTTAGGCCTGTTTTGGATAATTTTGTGATGAAGCATTTTTATAAAAATCGTAGGTAATATGAGAATGATAGGACCGATTTTGACACACTAAATTGCTATACCGGAAGTTGATGAGTTAACCAGGGGATGACCCTAGACTCATTACATAAGCCCCTCTAAATTTCACTGCTGTTGTTGTTGATGATATCGCAGGGGGAGCAAAACAAGATATTTTTTGGAATGAGTCTAGGATTCAGCCTCCCTTTTTATTTCTGTTCCGGACAATCTAGAGCCTTGAAACTTGGCATGTGTTTCAATGAAAAATACAGGAGAAGAGCATTGAGATTTATTATTATTATTATTATTATCAATTTCTTTAAAAGTTGGCTAATAAAAACAGTAGCTATACTAAAGCTAATCTAGGCCAACTAAAAATTACAATATACATAAATATACATAAATAAACGGTTAAAAGTAGTAAAATAGTAGATACAATAAATTTACAAAATTGAAATACCTTCAGTATAAAAACCATAAATCAAAGTTAAAATCAGATAAAGCCTAAGTTTGGAACAAAAGTTTGACATAATCGGCAGTGGCAGGTTTTTCCAGACCAAGATTTGATTTTTCTTTTAAATTCAGCAAGAGATGTAGAATCTTTGATAAATTGTGGAACAGTAGCCCAGACTTGCGGGCCTCTGAAACGAATCGTTTCTGACCCATAAGTAACAGTTCTAACTCTAGGAAGAGAAAAATCGTTGGTGTTCCTCAGATTATATGGACTTTCATTTTGACAAAAAATCTCTTTCATAAAAACTGGATTAAAGCCATTTTTAGTCTTGTACATTTCGGTCATGAGAAGCTGTAAGTTTCTCTGGTGTACAGTTATTGATCTATCCTTTTCCATTAAAAACTCAAAACTGGATTCATAGTCCTGATAAGTAACTCTTAGTGCTCTCTCTTGGATTTTATCAATTTTATGACAAAGTTGACGGTTGTGGAACATCCATGCCAAGGGACAATACTGAAACTGGCTGTTTATGAAAGCTCTCATTAAATATCGTAATTTGTCCTGATCCATAAAGGGGGCAATGCGCGAGAGAGCATACAACTTATTGCTAGCCTTTTGACAGAGCCCTGCAACATGATGCTCAAATGTCAGCTTATTATCTATAGTAATACCTAGTAACTTTTCCTGAGTGCTGTTCTGCACAGATGCATTACCAATCTTAACTGTAACAGGTTCATCACGAGAAGTACCTAATGTTAAAATATGGCATTTATCTTCATTTAGCTTGAGGTAGTTGTCAGAGAACCAC
The DNA here is from genome assembly GCA_039566865.1 of Aurelia coerulea. NCBI lineage: Eukaryota > Metazoa > Cnidaria > Scyphozoa > Semaeostomeae > Ulmaridae > Aurelia > Aurelia coerulea. The sequence continues at coordinate 13,195,274 of CM076960.1, read as the reverse complement.
TTTATCACTTTTAAAGAGACATTTTCCAGCCTCTCTACTACATTTGGTAGATCTTGGTCACATGTATAAAGTGTGGTGTCATCAGCATAATTACAGATCTCAATATCATCAACAGATAGTAACATATCGTTCAAATAGATATTAAAAAGTAAAGGTCCTAAAACCGATCCCTGTGGAACACCCAAATTCAGTTTCTGTTTAGAACTAAACGAACCATTTATTTTAACTCGTTGCTGCCTTTCACTTAAATAGCTATACAAAAAAGTCAATGCATCATGGTTGAAACCATAGGCATGCAGTTTAGCAAGAAGTAGATCGTGCTTGACACAATCGAATGCCTTTGAAAGATCCATAAAGACTGCCCCAGTCTTTCCTCCTGTGTCTAAATATGTTTTACATCTTTCTAGAAAACGAGTTAAGGCATGTTGTGCATTGTATCCTTGTCGGAATCCACATAGCAAATTTGATAAGTAAACCGTCATATGTTCAATCATTTGCTTGGACATGAGTCTTTCATAAATTTTAGAGACAGTGGGCAGGACACTAATTGGTCTATAATTAGTCTTAGAGGTAGAAACATCTTTCTTAAAAAGGGACGAAACGTCTGCAGTTTTTAGTTCATCAGGAAAATGACAATTACTCACATACACTCGTTGAAAACTTTTTGCAAGGGTTCAGCGCAAATGTCTATATTAGTCTTGAGTAGCTTTGGAGGAATATTGCCAAAAGTTGTAGCCTTTTTTGAATTCAGATTTTTTATTTCTGTTTCAAGTTTGAAAATAGTGACATGCTCAAAGGAGAAACCAACTACAACTGGGAAGCGTGCTTGAATAGCTTTTATGCTGGGATGGTTTGCATACTTTTCAATTGCTATTTCAACTGGATCAATGATACCTTCCGTTGAGCGAACATTGTCTAAATTCTCTGCTATATCAAGGGTTTCCGTTACAGTTACAAAATAATTGTTAAATATTTAAAAATATATAAAATGTTAAATATATAAATATTTAATTGTTAAATAATTTTTTCTTTACAAGGATAATGATAGTTCCTATGAAGATCTTCGTCGAAAGGCAGGCAAGAACTTTATGCATGTCTCTTGTCTACGAAGTTTGTGTATTGAAATTTACAAGACTATGAAAATACAAAATCCAAATTTTATGCAAGATATTTTTCATTTCAAATCAGTTTCCAATCCGAATCGTTTGTCAAGAAACCCCCATGACCTACATCACCACAGACCTAATCAAGTAACATTTGGTACAAACAGTCTTAGATGTTTGGGTCCCAAGGTGTGGAATAGTTTACCTAATGAGCTCAAATCCTCGGAAATTGTTAACATACTATGCTTGCCGCGCGTCGTCTGCAGCGCCGCGCTGGCCCGTCGTCGTAATTGGCATTTAATTGTCCGCCAGTTACTAAGGGAGATATATATATATATTGGCTTTCCTGTTAAGACTGACGTCAATAAACATATACAAAATATACAAGTCTGCAGTAAATCAGTGATGCCTACACTCATTTTGTATTTCGTTTCGACTTGTATTTTTACTTGCGCAATTGCGCATAGTATTTTTTTCGTTTCGACCTATATACATATATATTCTACCTATTTTCCAAAGGGGGGTATTCTGATATTTTTAGGATAGGGATGCCCTGGTTTCTCCTTTGGGTATAAAATTTGATCAAATATTAGTTTTTTGAGGCAGTGATTTGAAGTTACTTCATGTTGGGTTCCTGAGATTCTGGATTACCTTTTTGGGTCTCAAATATGGGAGAAAGTAAATACAAAATTGGTAAAACATACTTTATAAACCAAAGTAAAATCAAGTAGCCTAGCATTACTAAAATCAAAATGTTGAAATTTCCCAATAAAGTATGAGAAATCCAATCAGTTAAGGCACGTTTCCACGGATTGTGATTATTTTGGGTTGATGCTTTGTACCAAACCCTAAGCACCTCCATCCTGAATATACCCGAGGACCCCTTTGGGTCTCTTTGGTACTTCCTACTTTTGTAACATTGTAATACATCAATCTTAGAGAAAGACCGGCAAAGAGGGACAGAAAAGCCAAAGGTTGATACTTTGTTAAAAGAGCTATTTAGCGTTACAAATCCACACATCCACTCTCCCAGTAGGTATGCTGTATGTCTTTGAAGATTGAGAGTTAAGGGGGAGACCTTCGAGACAGGAAAGAGCCACTCTCGTTTTGCTTACAATCAAGTCCCAACCATATTTTCTCCCTTTTAGAAACTCGTTACACATCCTCACCGCATCTGGCTTTTCTTTTTCCTTCTTCATTTTGCATTGCTCTTTCCACTCTTTATAAACTGTCGCTCTCAAAAATTTAACTGCATAGTTATTCTATATACTTGTATCCCGCTTATTTGAGGGTCGTTTTGGAGTTCCAGGAAACAGGGGAACATGCAAAATGTATCCAGGGAACAAGGGAACATGGCCAAAATTAAAAAAGCACAAGGGAACTTCGGATCTTATCCAGGGATCAGGGAAATTTCTATCTGTAATAATTAATGCAAGGATTTTTACATTCAATGGAATTTACTTCTGCCAAAGCAAAAGATGGTCCTTGAGATTCATTCTAAGCCTTGAGATTCAAAATTTTCCTTGAAAAACTATCACAGAATCGTCAAGACTTCCTTTTTGGGGACAAGCAAATCTAATTGTGACAAACGCAAACAAGGGAAAGTGTGGTGTGGTTTGGGCAAACAATTTCTCAAATGTGGTGATTCATGAAAAACCGTTACAAAATTATGAACGTTTCCAATTTGGCACCAGTGAAGATGGTTTCTAATTTGGCACTGGTGGAGATGAGATGAAGGCAGGCATTCTAAAAAATTAACTTAAGCCATCAATCTTCAAAATTGTTCCAGTATACAATTTCTCGTGGAATGCCAAAAGTGGATAGTATGTTTTGGCACACCCGGTATAATGCTGCTACATATCGCAAAAAGTGAATCAGGTTACCAAATCGATAAATTTTCGTATCTTGAGTTCATAGGTCTTGAAGAAAATGTATGTAGCGTTATGCTGACTGTTGGTACAAAAAAACCTAAAAATTAGCCACAAGCTGTTCATAGATTAAATTCATAGATTATAGATTAATAGTTTAATAAATTAATAATAGTTTAATGGCTATCCCAGAGAACTATGGAGAAACGCACGGCAGATAAAAGAGCACAAGAGAGAACTCTTATCATAGAATATAAAACCTCCAGAAACACCTGCAGAAGATGCCACTGAAGAAAAAATATTGGGTCTTTTTCTTCAGTGTTATCTTCTGCAGGTGTTTCTGGAGCAGTTTAATCTAGTTTAATAGATTAATAATAGATCAATAATTATTATTCATAGATTAAGGCTTTTAAAAATCATCACGGACTCTTAATACTATATTTGTGCATAGTTATGAAATTGTGAACATGGTTTTGATGTTTTTGTTCTTTACAAGCAGACCACGCATTGAAAACAGCAATACTTTTGTCGAAGCTCTAATCCGGTTGAAATATCTGTATTATTATTATCTATTATTTTGTACAACACCCAGTCCACAGTACCTTTGCTCGTTCCAATGAGAATCTCTCCGGTTGACGTTTCGCTCATGTTCACTTTGTTCCATCCAACTGCTTCAATCTGATGACCCTATTACAAAAGAATGTCTTCTTACGTTTTTGGAACGAGAAACTGGTCTTCCCAAGCATTTCAGAGTAGGGGAGCGTTTGCAGGCTAGGTGGTCAGAAAATACGACGACATTGAAAACAAAGCTCAGCTACATTTGTAGAGCGCTAAATTTGAGGTGGCTTCCTTAGATAGTGGGATCATAGCTAAATGGTATCATATTGACTTATCGATCAAAACATTGGTGGCTTGCATGTCTGCTTTGATGGTCAGACCACGAGGAAGGAAAAACCTGGTCACTGCTTCTGTAGGACGTATTAGTACTCTGTTGGGTGAATGAAAAATGATGTATTTGCTAAAAAATGACAAAGGCACTGATTCTCTTCCAAATGATTGAAAAAGGGAAGCATTTTGTTCAGACAAAAAAGAGCAAAAAAATTTGGTTAATATAATTATGCACATTCTCGCAAAAAAAAAAACGGGACAAAAGTCCCAGGTTTATTGCACTCACACGTCCCAGTGCAAGATTGTAAGCTCGGCTAGATCAGCTAGATTCGCATCTATATAGATTCGCATTTTTGGACATAAATCACGTTGGTGTATATTTCAAAGAGAATAGAGAAATACGTAGGAATGGCATATAAAGAGACTCAAAGGAAAGGCACATAAAATCATGTTGGTATATGCTTCAAAGAGAATAGAGAAATACGTAGGAATGGCATATAAAGAGACTCAAAGGAAAGGCACATAAAATCATGTTGGTATATATTTCAAAGAGAATAGAGAAATACGTAGGAATGGCATATAAAGAGACTCAAAGGAAAGGCACATAAAATCATGTTGGTATATGCTTCAAAGAGAATAGAGAAATACGTAGGAATGGCATATAAAGAGACTCGAAGGAAAGGCACATAAAATCACGTTGGTATATATTTCAAAGAGAATAGAGAAATACGTAGGAATGGCATATAAAGAGACTCAAAGGAAAGGCACATAAAATCATGTTGGTACATGCTTCAAAGAGAATAGAGAAATACGTAGGAATGGCATATAAAGAGACTCGAAGGAAAGGGACATAGAATCATAAAATCATGTTGGTATATAAAGAGACTCAAAAGAAAAGGCACATTCATCAAAGAGAATAGAGAAATACGTAGAACTCAAAGGAAAGGCACATAAAATCATGAATACGTAGGAATGGCATATAAAGAGACTCAAAAGAAAAGGCACATAAAATCATGTTGGTATATGCTTCAAAGAGAATAGAGAAATACGTAGGAATGGCATATAAAGAGACTCAAAGGAAAGGGACATAAAATCACGTTGGTATATATTTCAAAGAGAATAGAGAAATACGTAGGAATGGCATATAAAGAGACTCAAAGGAAAGGCACATAAAATCATGTTGGTATATGCTTCAAAGAGAATAGAGAAATACGTAGGAATGGCATATAAAGAGACTCATAAAATCATGTTGGTATATGCTTCAAAGAGAATAGAGAAATAAAGGCATATAAAGAGACTCGAAGGAAAGGGACATAAAATCACGTTGGTATATATTTCAAAGAGAATAGAGAAATACGTAGGAATGGCATATAAAGAGACTCAAAGGAAAGGCACATAAAATCACGTTGGTATATGCTTCAAAGAGAATAGAGAAATACGTAGGAATGGCATATAAAGAGACTCAAAGGAAAGGCACATAAAATCACGTTGGTATATATTTCAAAGAGAATAGAGAAATACGTAGGAATGGCATATAAAGAAGCTCAAAGGAAAGTCATAAGCACCCGTGTTTTCGTTAGCTACACGATGAATAGTCTGAGATCACGATGAACTGCATGCGCCAAATTATCTGATACAAAAGGAGCTGTTCAGGTTCCTTGGGTCCGCATCAGCTTTAACATTGCCTATTTCTTTCAATCACTTCACCGATCACTGTAATTACTTTCATAACTTCATTTCAATGACTCATCAATAGACGAAATTCTCAGCATGGCCTTTATCTATATCTCCTTTGGCTGTTTTCACTGCGCTAACCAGTAGTCTCTGCGCATTGAAGCAATACCACAATGCAGTTAGGTTCAATCCCATCTTGCTATTCTAGAGCGTCCACTTGTTTACAAAACTATTTCGAGTTTGGCACTTCTGGAACGTCTTCACCTCGTGAGCTAATCTCGTTGAATTTTTTTCAATGCCGAGTTTCCTGTCAGCTCTTTGCATGAGAACACGCTCTTCTTTCTGACAACAAAACAAATCAGTACATCTGAATAGAGCTATTAACATAGACAAAACCGTAGTGTCCAAAAAATTTGAAATTCGAAATTTCCCTTTCTCCAATCTTTCATAGGGGCGATTGCAACCTACATACTTTGCATGTGCCAACCATTTGGTCGGAAAAATTATATTGCTTATTTTTTTGCAAAAGGATGCGTGCAAAGGCAGCTGGTTAGTGCAGAGTCTTTAGATCATTTCAATATACAAAATGGCTCATTCATACACGAAATTCTCAGGATACTCTTTATCTAAGGGCCTGTTTACATGGGAGTTTTCAGTCTGGGCTGAAATTTCAGCCCGCTTACCCGAGGTGAAACCTTGTCCCTCTTCCAAGGTCAAAAGCTTGTAAATGTCAGTTTGCCACTATATGGAAAATCTTTCGCCCCGGGCTGAAATTTCAGCTTGCCTTGCACTAGCCGAGATAAACGTTAATCCCTTAATTAGCATGCTAATCCCCATTGTTTTACGTGACGCACGCCCATGTAATGGCAAATATTATTTCAGCCCGGGCTGAAAAATCAATGACGCATGCGCTTTTGTCTACTTTTGGCGCTAGACAGATTTTCAGCCCGGGCTGAAACTCTCCATGTAATGGCAAAATATTTTCACAAGCCCGGGCTGAAAACTCCCATGTAAACAGGCCCTAAATCTCCTGTGGCTGTTTTCAGCAGTAGCAGAATGAATCAACACTACTCATTAACAGTAGACTGCAGAAAACTATGTAGCATGATCAAGCTCACCTTGAATTTCTGCAATGCTTTAGGCTTCTTGTTATTTCTCCCAAGATGGTAAGACTCCAAAGATTTCATGCATACAATTAAGTGCCTTCCCGTTGGATCAAGAAAAATTCTGTGAATTCTGTCATCAGATCTTTTCGATATGTCAACGCCTACGAGACAAAGAATGTCATTTCAATATTTAGTCTGTAAAACGAGGGCAAGTACTACCGGATGCCCCAAAAAAATTACTCCTGTTTAAAAAATCACCAAAAATTGATCATCAAACCTTTCATAAAATTTTCTTTTTGAATTGCTTTGTCAAAGACCCAAAAATATTCAGAGATGATAAAATGTCTGCTTTTAGTGTAGCAAGGTAGAACAATTACACGTTGAAAAACCCTATTTTGAGCTATAGTTTTTAAGCAAATTACTCAATCTTGCGTAAAAGTCAAAATGTTTTTCAGATTTTTTATCATCATTGAAGTCTCCAATGATAGTGTTGCGCATGTATTTCTGTCATTTATGACCAAACTAAAAATTTTACATGCACAAAGAAATTGATCTAGCAATCATTAGTGCCTTTTTGCAGTATGATTCAAAACCAGGTTACACTAAAAAGAGCTAAATTTGCAATTGATATAACTAATTACAAGATTGGCGATGTCTTGGAAAATAATTTGGTCCTTGATCTACTTGACAAAAAAAGAAAATTGAAGATCGGCCATGTAATCAAATTTTGGTGAATTTTCAAAAGGGAGTACTTTTTTTTAGGACACCCGGTATGTATTGAGATTAACATCGGATGATTCAAAAAATGTATCCATTATTTCAAAAACCGTACTGCTAAAAGTATGCAAGAATATGAAATAAATCCAACTCCACTGCTTTACTTGGGCTTAAATTTAGTTCTAAAATGCATTTATAATTCGTATTGATTTGAAAATAGCTACCTCCATTGCCTAACAGGTGCTTTAAAATAGCTATGGGAATTTTTACAATTGCCTTTAAATGCACGAGTTTACTTTCAAATAAAGAACTTCCCGAAAATTGGTTTTATTCGGCTATGGCAAAGGACAGTTTTTAGCAAGATAATGCTTTGTTCTACAATGATATCAAAATTGAACTGATACAATGAAAATTTCCCTCCAGTCAACAAGGACAGCTACGTTTGATAGACAGGTACAAAGCGATTAGCGATTGCAGACAAAGGGACTTCTATGCCCGATTGGTCAAGTTATAAACAAAAACAAAGCACACCACAAAATTTGCCCTGAAACTCAGGTTGTGCATTCCAGAAATTGTTTTTAAGAGCAGCCACGAGCAGATATCGAAAGAAAAAGGATATGTCTAAACATCTGCCTCGGGAATTTCACTTGTTTCTTTCAGAAGTAGATTGGGAGGTGACTAAATTCTTGAACTTTTTGGCTGCACTTGAACCAAAGAATAAAATGCCTGCCGCGGATGTTTAGATACATCCCTCCTCTTTGAAAATAAAAAAAAAATGTGGCAAAATCTTTGCAGACTGAACCACATACTGTTTCTGGGCAGTTTGCGGAAAATATTGTAGCTACATTTTGTCCAAATTGTGATTAAATTATAAAAAATCCATTTAAAGCGCCATTGAGATGCACTATTTAAACTTTTACACATTACTGAAAAGAAGCTTTGAAAATCACTAGTAAATCAAAACTATGCTGATTTGAAAACTTCTTGCTGACTCTCCTGGCTGGCCATGTACCACAAAAAATTAAACTTACTGTCTATTTCACTTGGATTATTCAGATCCAGTCGGCATATTTGATTGTTTTCATGTGCAATAGCAGCAATGCTGTTACTAACAGTGAAATCCACAATGCTTGCAGGTGGACTGAAATAACAATACAATATCATCAAAACTACAGCAAACATCATTGACTGCAGACTGTCCCAAAAAGTGTGCTCTGTATGCGTAGCTGCTGTGGAGGAGCTATGGTATTGTTATCTCTAATTATATACAATTGCATGGCTCAAGCTCCAATGTAGCGTTTGAGACAATCGTTTGAGACAACGTTCGAGTCAATCTGACAAATGGTTGCCGATTTACGGTGGAGGAAAGCCAAAATAAGTGGCTGCTTCAAAACAGCACTTCTGTTGTTCTCCAGCAATGTCAAAATAGGTAAAATTTCAAAGAAAGGGTTCTTGCGCTGTATCTGAATTGTCAAAAGGGTTAATAGCGTTGTTTATCTGTAAGAAAACATTGTCAAATGTGAACCCTTTCAAAAATGTAGAGAAAAATTGAATATGAAGCAAGGACCTTTTCTTTCAAATATTACTTGATTTTAAAAATTGCTGGAGAACAACAGAAGTGCTGTTTTTGAAGAAACCATTTTGTTGCCTTTCCTCTGCCATAATAAATCAGCAACCATTTGTCAGATTGACTCAAACGAGGTTTCAACCTTAAAATTAAAGCCTGATCTTTAACGGATACGGATAGACCCTGTACAGTTGAACCTCGCTGTCTCAAACACCAGTTAGCTCGACAAATTCTACTTATCTCTCAACTTTCTGCAGGGATCTGTATAGAATCATAGAATTATCATCTGCTATCTTGTTTACTGTCAAAGCTCTGTCAAGCCCCGAAGGGCTTGTTTAATTTTGGAAACGCCAGAGTAGGCTCAAAAGAGAAAGGGGCTTATAAGAGAGGGGGACTTATTGACAACGTCGAAATATAAAGCTATGAATAAAGCTTAAACTGCTTTTACTTCATATTGTGCGAAATCAACATACAATTTACATTACAATACAATATATAAAATTAACAGAATTTTACTCCTAAACTGTATCAAAATTAACATCTAAACTTGTCTTTGTTAAATCCTAAACCACTGTGTCGTCAAAATCATCCTGCCCTCAAACCCATTGGAATCCCACATTGATATTCACTCCAGGCTAATAAATATAGGTATGTGAGCATTTTCACAAAATTTGGTGATTTTCAAATTGCCACTGACCAGGGGTTACAGGTAAAACTTTACGAACTTCTTTACTTACATGAAAACAATGTTTTTTTTGGCATTTTGCTTTGTTGCAATGGTCTTTACAGCTCAAGACCTTTCATGTGACATGAAGGACGAGTTCTATTAGGGTAAGTATGAGGGAAGTTACAAAAATTGGGGTCCACTGAGTTCACCGCAAAGGTCAAACCTGTACGAAAATACAAGGCCATGTAATAGCCATGTACAAGCCTTGTAGTTATGGCCTTGTAACCTTGTTATAGCCTGGAATAGCCTTGCTGTAACCTTGTAAATGGCTTGAAAAATGCTAATTAGCCTTGTAGAAGCCTTGTGGAAACCTTGTGTCAGACTGGTTGCAGCTTGGAATCTTACTGATAGCCTTGTAATTTTCTTCCAAGGTTAGTACAAGGTTATAACAAGGTCATAATCCCCTCTACAAGGCTAAAACTTGGCCTGTACAAGGCCAAGTTTAGCCTTGTATTTTTGTACAGGAAAGTTCAATGGTCCATAACTCTAAAACCACTGGAGATAAATCTCTAAAATTTTCACAAAATGCATAGTGCAACAAAGTACAGTAAATAAGTTGACAAAGTTTCAATAAAATCAAAATGATTGACATTTTGAGGTGGTCACATTTGACATGGAATGTCCCTTAAGCCATATGAAAGACTGCATTTTTTTCAAATACTTTTTACGAAACTAGAAATACTTCTAAGGAGACTTTTTAAGAATTCCTGAGGACTCTTAGACAAGAAACCATCTTCATGTGCAGTGCAAGGCATGCATTGTAGCGCATTATGAATTTAATGTGTTTGCTGAGCAGTCAATGACATGTCTTCTCTTCATACAAAGATTCTTAATGCATTTGTAGCTCAATTCTCAATTCTAAAATATTATGGAAACAAAAAACTTCCATGCAAGAGATTTAGTACTTTATAAATTAAAACAAAACGAGGAGCAAACAGAATAATAGATTATCAAGAAAGCAGAATATACTGTAACTTACCGATAATTCTTTATCTCTCTCTTGAAAATGGGCTGGTCAGCTTCAGTTTTCACACTCACATAACCAGTGCTTATCTGATAATATAACAAATCATTTAAATTTAAAGTAGATGCTTACATGAGGTCTTACCATATGGTCAGATCACTTGTTACCAATAAAAGTGGGACTGTAAGTAGCAGAGCGTATGTTGCAGAGTAAAGGCATTGGATAGTTTTCTGGCATATAAGAATTCTTGTTTGGAAAATTTACAGTCTTTCATACGGCTCAAGCATTCTTGTCATGTTTATGTGCACAAGCCCTTGTAACTGTAAGCAGAAGTTTTCACCAAGGGAAAATTTGGGACTATGTGGGATAACAAGCCAACTTTTCTCCCAGGAGCACCTGGAATTCTCAAGCAACCATTTTACTTCCTCACAAGGTCTGGCTGCAGGCTCAAGAAATTCTATACCATGCACCAATTAAGCATAATCTCTGCTTGAATTTATGATATTGGCTGGCTGATTTTATCTACAAATATGGTATATGGTGTAAATCTATTCGAGAAAGTAGACCTTTTAAAGAACATGATCTGGTCCAAGGCAGGAAAGTGACATCAACAAAGTTCAGCAAGGACAAATGCACTTTTTAGCACACATGTTCCTTTATTGTCAGCAATAAACAAACTTACAGGCTCTTGAATCTCTTGTTCAGTTGAATAAAACCCACTCTGGCTCCTTGAATCCCCTAACTCAACATTCTCATATTGATACAGCAGATCACCCATCTTGAAATGTGTTCAATCAACAGCTAACTATTTCATACCTGATAGGAGAGAAAAATGCCTAAATCAATGCCTAAAACAAGTAGAGTGGATCTTCTGTGGAGTAGTAAATCCATCAATCATTATTTAATGAGAAAGTGTAGATCCGTAAATGATGATAGAGAATGAAATTAGTTAAAGAAAGAGTTAAAGCAATGAACATGCTGTTTATGTGTATACACACGTCTTTTTATAAGAAACTAAGAATTTTGGCCAGTACTGAAAGCTTCTTAAAATGATCAGGTTTTCAGTACTCAGAGTTTCTTACAAGTTTCTTAGAGGCTCCATAACAATCTTCATGTTCACAACTTGTGCTCTGGTGAACAGTTCAAAACAACGTTTTTTAGGCCTTTTAAATGTTTAGACATTACTCAAGTTCCTTAGGAGTAATATGATAAGTTGGAAACAAGTCAAAGCAAAGTAAAAATATGTCAAGGATTTCCTTAATCAAAATACATAGTTTCTTAAGTTATATTTTCCAGGTACTGGAATTTCTTAATTTTTTGGCGATCTGAGAGTTGAGTTTCTTATGGGCAGTTTCTTAATATAAAAAATAGGTCTATTACAGATCTACAACTCTGGCAATTTAACCCTATCCAGACTGGGGGGCTTGGGCTCATTCAGCCCCCCCCCCACATACTTAACTGAGCACTGCTCCAAATTGGTTCAACGAACCAGGGAATGGTTTTTTGACTTTTAGTTTCTATCCTTTTGAAGTGTGATTTTGTGTGAAATTTTGAAAAAAAATTTCAGGGGGGGGGGGTGGCTGTTTTTTTCAGAGTGGTCGGGGCCAATTTTTAGGTAAGCTGTTTATGGGTGTAATTCCAGATCACCTCATAATCCTTTGATAGTATCCTTTTTACTTTCTATACTTATAATTTGTAAGGTCTCTTTAATTTTTCCAGGAACTATAGACCAATTATGTGTCATGTGACCTCATCAATGATGTCATCTTTAAGAAAATGGCAAAAACTAGTTAGCGGTCTCTCTGCGAGGATATTTCGACCCCAAATGTTTTACATTCAGCAATAAATAGATTAAAGCTGATCAACAGGGTTGTTTCCACCTAAGCTATGTAATTTTGTTTGAATTTTGTGCACCATTGGTCGCAAACGGTATAAGATTCCCCGGGGGTATCCTCATATAGTACTACTAACTATCAGTTTTCATAATCTGTTTTACAGTGAGAATTTTTTGACTTGAAAGTGTTTAGTTTGTCAAAATATTATCAAAATTTCACCAAATTACTATCCTCAAACCCCCTATTTCCCCCTTCCTTCTTCCTTCTAACTCATTTTCTTACTACTGGGAAAAAATGCTGATGTCAGCATTTTTGCAATAATCAAAACAAAAGTTTCAAAAGGAAAAATGAAGTATGCAACGATCACTTATCATTGAAGTAGTTTTCATTGTAATATATGGAGAAATTCTCTATTATTGCTGCATTTGTCACTTTTCAGAAAAACAAGATTTTAATCTCTCTGTCCGCCATCTTGGATTGGCGAAAATCAAATTTTTCACTTTATAAGTATATTTTCACCTTCTAACAATGCTTTGATTGGCATAATTTGGTTTCATGAATAAATCTTAGAAAATTAAAAAGATTTTAAAAAAAGTTGATTTTTTCACTTTTTTGGTGAACACGTGCCAGTTGGTCTTGAATAATTATGAGGTCATATCTATTTTTAGAATTCTTTTTGTGAAAAATGATAGATCATAAACACGGCTACCTGCGTGGTGAGTTTCGTCTTCGTAAGTGAAGGAATGGCGATTTTAGAGAGAGGGCGGGGGGGGGGCTGAATGAGTCCCCCCAGTCTTCTAGTAGCTCAAAAAGCCCAGTCTGGATATAGGGTTAAGATACCATAGGTTTTGACTCTCTGGAGATGCAATGTGTTTTATCATCTACATGTTCGTTATAGTATTTGACAGCGAGTCGAGCAATGCTTGTTGAAATGACCTTCAGGCTTGCTTGTGTGTTTGTGTCATATGTATGTGGCCTTCGAGCCATGTTTTCCTTTTCAGCTACATTCTAGCAGAACTAAATCTCCCAATTTAGCACAAAATTTTGCTACTTTTGTCAAAATTGAAAACTTATATATCGTTGCCCTCAATTCAAAAATGTATGGATCATTTGATTTACTCCAATATTTAAGGCAGTAGGGTAAAAATATCAACGGAAGGAAATTTGATGTTTGCGACATAATCAAGAAATGTGATTTCTGGTCAAAATTTGAGCGTTCAGTTCATTTCATAATTCCACAACATACAAATGCCATAATAAGTTACAATACACTAAATACGAACCAACAAAATAACAACTTAATAATGGATTTGCATGCAGGGAATTTCTTAAAGGAGGAGCTCTCCCAACAGGTAAACTAATCGAGGAGAGAGCACCCCCTTGGTTAAAAACAAAATTTTGGAGTTTGATTGATAGATAAATAAAGATTCCATTAAGTCAACAATTTCAATTTTAAGCATGACCTGCTAATATTGGCTGGTTGTTTGAGGTTCTAGGACTGATAGATGGTGGCGAAGAAATGGAGCTTTAGTTGATGCCGGAAACTCATTATTGTTGAAGCTTGTTTTATATCATGCGAAATGCTGTTCCAAGATATTGCACCTAATAATAATAATATCATATCTATACAGGTTAAACTTGTTTAGCAAGGATTTGCTGCTATTAATCAAGGACCTGTCTAAAATACAAAGAGAAAAACAAACAAACAAAACAAGAAGCAATATACATCAAGAAGATAAAAAGTTAAAAGTCAAAGTTAAAATTTTTACAGATTGTCTTAAATCGTAAAAGTGAAGTTTCAGTCTTCATTTCATCTGTTAGTTTATTGAAAATATTGTCTCCTTGAAAGGAAAATGCCTTTCTTTCCTGTCTCCAATGTGACTCTAGGCAAAACGATATTCTTTGTAGTTGCACGAGTACGCTGGCTGTGGTTGACTCTTGTGAAGTAATTTTGAAAGGCGTGTGGCGATACGCCATTCAAATTTTTGAAAACTTCAAGAGCACACATCTTATTTCGTATACCTGCATATCTAATAGATTTCAAACCATATTGCAAAGTGTTTTTGCGTGTCAGAAGAATGTCACCTTTACGTGCCTGCCTGGTATCATGTTGATGAACTTACGAAAGCACATAAAAAGAACTCATGAAAGCAAGATGGGGAAAACTTACTAACAGATTCATAAACGAATGTCAGCAGTTTCATTTCAAAAAGATCCTGCAGCTTGAGAAGTGGGAGAGTGAGAAAAATAGGAGCAGAAGGTGCAGAAAAATGTTTAAAGGCAATAGCTCGTACAAGTTTCTTTTGAAGCATGAATATTGGTTTGATGTAAAGCATCATTAGATAAAAGTAAGTCCCCCAATGTTATCTACCATAAAACAGAAATATATCGGAGAGAAAAACAACGTGTAGGCTCACCAATATCATAAACAACAGAGAGCTGAACAGGACCGAGGCCTAAATTATACAGTTAATTATGATAATTTATTACGATGATAACACTATCCCCCCTCCTGTCAATAATAGACTTTATGTTACGGATTGTGATCTTGTCCTTGGTTGGATAATGTTTCCTTGGTTCATATTACACCACCCTCCTGTTATGATGGGAGGGTCTTCATCGACTGGTGCTTCTCTGTCTGGTTCTTCTCTGTTAACATTTCTATTTTGCACCATCTCTACATTCCCTTCCCTGTTCACATTTAAATTTGGCTCATCTTGTTCATTGTTTGGTGTCTGTTCAGTAACGAGGGATTCAAATATGTCAGTTGTGCTTTGTTGTTGTTGTTGTGTTGCTGTTTTGACTGATACACGTTCAGCTTTTAAATGATCAAATCGAGGTACAATATACTTTAACTGATTGACGTGGACGATAGGGTTTGCATTGCTTTGTGAGTCAGCAAGCTGGCAATACAAATCTCCAATCAATCGAGTTATTGTCAAGGGACCTGACCAGTTTGGCTGCCAGCAGCGTGAAATTCCTTTCTTCTTGTTGGGGTGCCACCCCGGGGGGGGGGGGGTACTTCCATTATGGCCTAACAGGGGGGTCCAGTCGGTTTGAGGGTCTTACGAAATGGCTACCAAATGGCCTTATTTGTCAAACATATACTACCAATTGGGGATATTCCAAGATTCTTGGTAAGTTATAAGATTTCAACTCAGTAGGCTCCTCCGCACGGCAATATGGTCGTTGCAGCAGTAATTATCATTGAATTTTGAAGTTTTTTTGCTTTGTTCAATCAATTTTTACAATAGAAAATGTTGAAAAACTGCAGAAAATTTTTGCTACCACACGCTACCAAATGGCCCAATTTTAGGTCCACAAACTACCATTTGGGGGTTTCTATAAAAAGATACTACCATTTGAGGGTAGTTTTCAAAATTTTTGCTTTGGCCCTCTTTAACCCTGACTGGACCCCCCTGTCAGGCCACAATTGGAGTACCCCCCGGGGGTGCCACAACATTACTGTATCGTGGACTTGATAGTGGTGTTCTTTTGTATGTTTATCATACCGTTTCTTCATCTTGTTTCGAGAAGCTGCAAGAGAGGCTTGAACCTGAGAAACAGTTTTCTTTATGCTTTCACCTAGTTCGTTGGCAAAAATCTGTGCTTGCTTGACATGGTTGGGAAGTGATGGTGGAATAGATCTAGGTGATGGTGTGGTTAATAATTGTACTGGTGTAGATATTTTGGCGCCAAACACTAATTCAGCAAGAGTGACTTTAGTACTTGTACTTACACTAGTGCGATGGCGTAAGCAGATGATTGCAAATGTTCACCCCAGTTACGGTCATGTATGTCAACTTGTTTCTGGATACATTATTTAATTTGCTTCACCATGGCTTCAGATAACCCATCTCCTTGCGGATGAAGACGTGACGATTTGGATTTGCCGATACCTAACAGATTACAAACTTCATGCATTATACAACCATCCACATTAGATGCGCCATCACTATGAAGGCGTTGCATCAATCCATACATGCAAATCCATTGATTATGGATTGCAAGCGCGATGGTACCCTCGCGATGGTAGGACCACGTGTGTCTTTTAATGGAATCACTTCAAGCCATTGTGTAAAATGGTCAACCAGGATTAATGCGTAAGTGTTTCCACTGTCTGATGCAGGGATAAAAGGGCCGGCGAGGGCGTAGCAAACAATTTGGAATCGTTCCGATGATTCGATTGGTTGTAGGGGTGCTTTGTTGTATCCCTGCGGAGGAGAGTTGAATGAGGAGCAAGTATGGCAACTTTTGACCCAATTGTTGACGTCATTGCGTGCATTTGGCCAAAAATAGGCAGTGGAGAGACGTGTCCATGTGCGATCTATCCCAAAATATCCTGAAGAGGCATGATCGTGGCAGATTCGAAGGACTGTTGAATGTAATTGCTCTGGAATGACAGGATAGGATTTCCATTTCAAGATACCTTCGGTAGATAAGGTGAGATGTTTACGGTATCGCTTGAGAGAACCCAATCGACTGATATCGAAATTTTGCTTTGATAGGATTCATTTTTCATTTTTTACTTTTTTAACCACGGTAGCCCCGTCAGTCTGCAGAGACTGCTTTACAGGGGGCCGTGCAAAATACTATTAAAACAAATTTAAAATCTTATTTACGGTTAAGCCTTATTTACAATTAATATAATATAAATAGTAAAATAAAATAAATAATATAAATAAAATTCAGGCTGTTTCACTGAAAATATTTCAGCAGTTTTGGACCATCATTTCCAACCTTTAGCAAAAAGAGTCCGGTCATATGTCAAAGATACTAACGATTTTCTGCAAAAGCTAGCCAGCATGGAGGACCTTCCTCGGGATGCTATTCTGTGTACGATTGATGTGGTCGGTCTATATCCTAGTATACCCCATGACGAAGGACTGGAAGCTCTGCGTACTGCTCTTAATTCAAGGGAGAATCAATCGGTTTCTACGGATACCTTAGTGGACCTGGCTAATTTAGTGCTAACAAATAATTTTTTTGAGTTTAATGGTGATTTTTTTAAGCAAATTAGGGGGACAGCTATTGGTACCAAATGTGCACCATCATATGCTATTCTATTTTTGGCGGCTTTGGAAGAAAAACTTCTTGAACAATCACAATATAAGCCTTGGTTATGGTGGCGTTATATTGATGATGTATTTTTAGTTTGGACACACGGGGAGGAAAAACTTATAGAATTTGTAGATTTTCTGAATTCCGCTCACCATTCCATAAAGTTCACCGTTGAATATTCCAAGGAAACGGTGAACTTTTTGGATGTTCAGGTTATTAGGCAAGGTAACAAAATAGTCACAGATCTGTATACGAAACCGACTGATACTCATCAGCTTCTTCATCGTTCCTCGTGTCATCCAGGTCATACGAAAAAGGGCATTCCCTGTGGGCAGGCCCTTCGAATTCGTCGTATCTGCTCAGAAGACTCATTTTTTGAAAATCGATTGGAAAACTTGGAAAATTTTCTTTTGGATAGGGGGTACAATAGGGGAGAAATAGAGGGACAGTTTAATAGGGTAAGGGGGTTGGATCGGAATACCCTCCTGGATCGGAACCAAAAGCACCGGGATGATACGAGGATACCCCTGGTTTTAACATTCCATCCAGCATTTCATAAAGTTTACGACATTTTGCAAACTTGTTTGAATGCACTCTTTGCTGATAATGAACATCGACATATTTTCAAGGATAAGATTTTTGTTTCGTTCAGAAGGGCTAAAAATTTCAAGGATACTCTGGTTCGGGCCAAAGTTTACCAACAAACGGATGAACAAGCTGAAAAGGGCACTTTCAAATGTAATGGCAGGAGAAGCTGTCAAATTTGTGCACTCATTGTTGAAGGGGAGACATTTCGAAATTTTAATGACTCTCGACGCTTTACGATCTCCTCTGGTGCTTATCATTGCAACTCGGAGAATGTAGTCTACTTGTTGCAAATGTGATTGCTGCAATAAAAAATATGTGGGCAGCACAAAAACCAAATTTCGGCAAAGATTTAATGTGTACAAATCATATTTTCGAACATATGCACGTAAATACAATGATGGCAGTCTTGACAGGGGTAAGGCGGTACCACAGGCGGGTTTCTTTGGGCATTTTTTTAGTGAAGGCCATCAGGGTGCTTTTTCGGTCAGCATAAAAATCATTGATGGGGCTTCAGATGTTTACTCACTTCGTAGAAAAGAATTATTTTGGCAATACAAATTGGGAACCTTTGCACCCAACGGTCTCAATGAAAGAGCGGCTGATGTTGAATTGGATATGTTCGCCTGTGGGGTCGCCTGAATACAGTCATTCCATTTGAATAAGTCTGAGGCTTTATCTTGGGGGCATGCTTCCTTTCGTATTTCGTGTCAGTGTGCACGTGGTGTCAGGGTGGAATTCCCTGTCTTGCCATCTAGGGATTTAGCAATTTAAGCAAATCCCAGGAGGGTCGTTGGGAGGCGTGCTTCTTCGTTTGCTTGAGACTTTATATACGCAGAGCTTCCATTCCGATGTCGATAACTAAAGGATTAGGGAATTTACCATGAACTTTTATTTGAATTGGAAGTTTTGGCTGGCTAAGAAAACTTAATAGTCTAGGTGTGTTGTTTGGCATTGTTTTTAAGGGAGGCCTCGGGGGGATTTTATCACGATTTTATGTTAATGTTTCCTATAAATACTTGGCTGTCCTGTGGTTGTAAACAACTGATGAAGATTTTATAATCGAAACGTTTTGCTTTTAACAGTTTTGTTTTTCATATACTTTTTTTTTCTGTTATTTTTGATGGTGGCTTTGTTTTAATATAATATAAATAGATAATAGATACAAATAGAAATGTTCCTAAATTTATCAAAAGAAAAGTAAAAGAAAAACCAAAAACCCTCTACAATTTCTTTTTTAGCCTCTTTTTGAAAGTTGAAAGGGAGGGTGCATGTTTGACATCTGAACTTAATTGGTTCCAAACCTTAGGCCCTCGAAATGAAATGGACTCCTGCCCATTTGCCGTCTTGAAGAAAGGAACACGCAAGTCAGCTTCGGTATTTCTTAGTCTCATTGTGTTGAGAGCTGAATTTTTTACAAATAACTCAGACAGATATTCGGGCACAAGACTATTTGTTGACTTGTACATTATAGTCGCTGTTTCACTTTGAATAATGTCTAAAATATTTGGCCATTTCAGCCTTTTGATCAGACCAGCTGCTGAAACATCATAGCTGCTATTTGTAACAATTCTGGCAGCTCGATTTTATAATTTTTGGAGAGTGTCAATTTGGGTTTTACCACAGCATCCCCAAACTGAGCAACAATACCTGAAGTGGGGTTCAACAATTCCTCTGTACATCTTACTGAGCGTTTCCTCAGGGAGAAATTTCTTTGCATACTTAAGAAAACCTAAGGCTCGAGATACTTTAGGTCTCATACACTTTATATGCTAATCCCAGACAAGATGACTGTCCAACTGGACACCAAGGTATTTAGTCCTCTCCACAGTCTCTATCTGTGTGCCATTTATAGAAAAGGAAGGCTGGTCAACGACTTCATCACAAATCTTGTTCAGCTTTGGACGGGATCCAACTATCATTGCATGAGTTTTAAGGATGTTTAAGGAAAGAGATACTCTTTTGCTTCACAGATCAAACGGTCTTTTGATTGGTGCTCAATAAGTTCTTCATTGTTGAATTCTGGTTGGAGATCCATGGTGATAGTATTGACTGAATACATACGACTAAGACAGTCGCTAATCGCATTGTTCTTGGATGGAATATGTTGGATTTCGTAATCGAATCTGATAGTTCAAGGGCCCAGTTGAGAAGTTTTCTGCTTTTCGGCGATCGTTTTGATTGAATGTATGTGTTTACACGATTGTCAGTGCGCAATAAGAACGGCTTTCCAAAAAGGTAATGTCGAAACTTCTGGGTGGCAAAGATGATTGCGTGTGCTCCTTTTTCAACTATGTTCCATTTGGCTTCTGTGGTGTTAAATTTGCGTCTTGCATAACCAACGATGTATTCCTTTCCATCAGCATAACTGCGGGCTTTGAGGCAAACACCTTCTCCTTTGTCAGATGCATCAGTTTCTAAGACAAAGAAATCTCGACTATCAGGGACACGCACAAGCGAGGCAGCAGTAAGAAGTTGCTTGATTGTGTTGAACGCTGTTTCACACTCTTGTGTCCAGTTGAATGGTGCTTCGTTTTCGGTGAGATGATGAAGTGGAGATGCAATCTCTGAGTAATGGGGAAGAAAACGGTCACAGAATTGAGCCATGCCTAGGAATTCTTTCAATTTACGAGCAGTTCTAGGGACTGGCAGGTCAACAATAGATTGCACGCGTGTAGGGTCTAAACGAATTTGACCGCGGTCAATGATATGTCCAAGATAAGGCAATGTTGTTTGAAAAAAACAGCACTTTAAGGCATTGAGAGTGAGACCAGCATCCCTAATTCTTGTAAGCACTTTGCGGACATTGCATAGATGCTCTTCAAAGCTTGTTCCTTTTATCACTACATCATCAAAGAACGGCGGTAAAATGCAGTCGGAAAGATCTGAAAATGTTTGCTCCGTGGTCTTTTGAAAGTGATTTGAAGCTGGTTTGATGCCCTGAGGCATGACGGTCCATGTCCATTGACCAAAACCGTAGCCAGGTGAGAAGGCAAGTAGTGGTTTGCAATGGTCAGTGCACGGAATCTGATGGTATCCGCTATTCAAATCTATAGAGCTGACAAATGTGGATCCAGTGACAGAATCAAGACATTGCTGAAGGGAGGGTGCAGGCCATCCTGAATCGGTGAGGGCATTGTTGAGGAAACGATAGTCAACTACGAGGCGGTAACGATCGGTAACATGAGCACTGTTAGCAACATTTTTCTTTTCCACTAGAAGGGTGGCAGCACGATAGGGTGAATCTATGTGTTCAATGAGACCCAGGTCTTGATAATGGTTGAGAAGTTCTTTCACAATAGGTTGCTGGTGGAGAGGTACCGGGCGTAGGGGGGGTGGAAATAGGTGTCGAGTGTTCCAGTTGCACATCAAATGGGGGTACATTAGCTCTTCCAATCTTGGAATTTGATAAGGAGAAGACATCATGAAAGTCTGTCAGTAGTTGCGTGGCTTGCTGTAGTTGTGGAGGAGAAAGATGTTGCATTTTTCCTGTTAATATGTCTACACAGTCCGGTGAAGATTGTTCAGATGATGGTGAAATTAAATTGACATTGTCGAAAGATTCAGAAGTAATTTCCTCAAAGGCACAAGTTCCATTTGCTATTTTAGTTCCTTTGCCAATTGTTTTAGATATAGGCGAATTGTTAATGACAAGGACCTCTGCGCAGGCGAGAGAATTTAAAGCTGACCCACTGGCGATCACAGAGACTTTTAATGACTGTCCAGGGGGGATCGCAAATTTCAGATTGGTTGTAAGTGATAAAATATCTTGATGAGGGGGATCGTGGGACACTTTGACAAAAGATTGATCAAAAAAAAGTGTTTGGTTGGTGTTATCAATACCCCATTTCTGAAGTCGGTTAAGAAAACTCAAGCCAAGAATACATGAGTAAGGCAGATCATGTATAATAATAAATTCAACTGTATAACAAATTGCAGGATTACCAACAGTTATAGGCAGGTTTACAAGTCCATAGGGTTTAAGTAATATCCCATTTGCACTCATAATTCCAGGGCCCAAATATGGCTTTACTGAGAGGCTGCGGAGGTTTGGACTTGAAGTGAAGCAACGCTTGGCAAGGCAGCAGACAGTGGCTCCAGAGTCTAGCAGCATATCAATGGGAGGTCCATTTAATTTTCCAGTCAGCCAGAGAAGGGGGGCTGGTTGCTGATTTTCACCAAAATGGTCATTGGCTTTGGGGGTCGAAGGGAAGGAGTGGGCTCTGTCGGTATGACCCTCTACCGGGAGCCCCAGAAGTTTTCCGACTGCTGGTTTGTTTGGCTTTGGCTATAGCGTTTGAAGGCAAGGCAATCTCGTTTGAAATGGTTTAGGCCATGACAAAAATGGCAGCGAATGCTGGCATCGGAAGCTTGTTGCTTCTGAAAGTCACCAGACTGAAACTGTGCAGCAGAGCGTTGGAACTGCCCGCGGGAATTCGGCGTGAACCGTGGGTGTTGTTGTCTGCTTGGCTGATGATACTGTGGGGTAGGCTGAGAATGGGGAAGTTGGTTTTTCAAAGCATTGATTTGATCTTGTTGTGTTTCTAATTTCATGCTCGTAATTTTGGCTTGCTCGTCAAATTTCGAAGACAGCATCATGATGGCGTCCAGAGTAGGATCTGCAAGCAGGCCTGGCCCTTTAAGGCGGGCGATCGCCCACGCCCGCCTCCGCGCCCGCCTCCGCGCCCGCCTCCGCGCCCGCCTCCACGCTCGCCTCGAGTTGGCGCGGGGAGCTATTCATCGCCCGCCTTCACGTCAGTTCACCTGGGAACTGCCCGCCTTAGTTTTTCATTTATTACTCATCACACACACCTCATTACCTCTGGAAGTAAAACTAACATATTGAGAGGAAGTTAATCCCATATATTTTGACCTCAAAATATAATTCCTTACCTTTAATTCCTCAGGAAGTCATTGGAGGATATTCCATACAGAGATGTGATCGCAACAGCAACGGCGGTGGTGTTGCTCTTTATATCAAGGACTCTCTTATGGACAAGTGTACTGTTCGCAGTGATCTCCCAAATTCTTCATTAGAGATATTGTGTGTAGAAATTAAGCCAGCTCGCTCTGCTCCTTTTATTGTACTGGCATGGTATCGACCTCCTGATGCGTCGAGTGAGATTTTTGATCAAATTGAGAAAACCTTAGAGTTTTTAGAGAGGGAAGGTAAAGAGATCATTCTCCTTGGTGACACTAATTGTGACATCTTGTCGAACTACCCTAACCAACGACCTGAAGGTGCACCAAATTTACCGTCTCACTCAAATCGATTGCTAGATATTTATAATCTTTTTGGACTCCATCAGCTTATAGTAACAGCCACAAGAGAGACAATCTCATCATCCACGTTAATAGACCATGTGGCTACTAACAATAAGTCAAATATTGTTATTTCAGGAGTTCACCCTCTTGGCATTAGTGACCATTATTTGGTGTATTGTATTAGAAAATTCCGTGGCTCTGTAAAGAAACAGCACAAAAATATTTCTACAAGAAGTCTGAAAAACTTCAATAAAACTGAGTTTTTGAATGACTTACTTTCAGTAGACTGGAAAGGTATTGTTTCCAATACTGACGACATTAATAAAATTGTTAAGCAATGGTCCCATATATTCTCACTCATTCTTGAGAAGCATGCTCCGATGCGTAATAAACGTGTGTCTGAGAAATTTTCCCCATGGCTGACTAAGGAGTTTCAGACTATGTCTGCCACACGTGACAGACTACGTAAACAGGCCGTTAGATCCAAATCCCAAATTTTGATGCAAGCTTATAGGCAGTTACGTAACAGAGTTAACAAGTTGAACTTGGACCTGAAGCGTGAGTTTTTCACAAAGAAGATTTCGTCTTATGCTGGTGATGTTAAGGGGTCATGGAAAATTATTAACCAAGTTCTAAACAAAAAATCCAAGACTACTCATGTTTCATGTCTAAGTGTTGAGGGTGAAACAATATTTGACAATAAGGCTATCGCTGAATCCATGAATAATTTTTTCTGTGGCATTGGTAAAAAGCTCAGTGACAAAATACCGGATACGGTAAATCCACTTTTGGGAAATGAATATTCTGTCAATAAAGAAAATACTAAGTTCCACTTTAAGCCCGTGGATACACGTCAGGTCGAAAAGGTCTTTGGAAAATTCAAATCATCTATGGGATCTGGGCCTGATGGCATTGCCAACTTTTTCTTGAAAGCTGGACTTCCAATCTTGGCCGATTCTCTTTGCGACATGTTTAATCTCTCTTTAGCTACTGGTGTTTTCCCGGATAGTTGGAAAATTGCAAGAGTTGCCCCTATATTTAAAAGTGGCCAACAGAATGATCGCTCAAATTACAGACCCATATCAGTTCTCCCTTTTTTATCAAGGGTGTTTGAAAAGTTGGTTTACAATCAGCTTTATGAGTATATGGACGGCAATAAGCATCTTTTTTCGCATCAATCCGGTTTTAGGAGTTTGCATTCTGTAGTTACATCCCTTTTAAACAATACAAATGATTGGTACGTCAATATAGATAATGGAAAATACACTGCTATGGTCTTCATCGACCTTAAGAAAGCATTTGACACGGTCAATCATCAAATTCTTCTCGCGAAACTGAAGAAATATGGCATTGACGGCCTCGAATATTTATGGTTCCAATCTTACTTAGAAAACAGATGTCAGTTCTGTAAAGTTAATGGTGCATGTTCTGATTTGCACGATATTGATTGTGGTGTTCCTCAGGGATCGTGCTTAGGACCACTCCTTTTTCTAATCTACATTAATGATCTTCCTTTGGCACTCAATAAATGTAATCTGACAATGTATGCTGACGATACTAGCATCTCATATGCCTCTAAAAACATCGAAGAGCTTAATACGACACTAAATAGGGATCTCGATTGTCTAAACAAATGGTTGCAGGGTAACAAACTGTCGTTAAATGTTGTAAAGACGCAAGCGATGGTTATAGGTTCCCAACCAAACCTGAAGAAGATTGCTGAAAAGAAAGTAGATTCTCCAACTTTTTCTATTGGAGGCTCTGACATAAATCTAGTTAACAATGTGAAATATTTAGGTGTTCAACTTGACAGTAATCTTGACTGGAATCAGCACATGAAAGTCTTATGTGGCAAAGTATCTCGTGCTTTAGGTTTTCTCAAGTATGCTAAGAAATTCGTACCGAAACCTACTCTGATACAAATGTACCGAGGCATTGTCGAGCCACACTTTCGCTACTGTTGCTCTGTATGGGGAAGCTGTGGCGAAGCTAGATTGCAAGCTCTGCAAAAATTGCAAAATCGAGCTGCAAGGATTGTCTCAAATAGCAGTTATGATACATCTGCGACCCTTTTGATTAAGAACTTTAAATGGCTTACTGTCAGTGATATGATTAAAAGTGAAACAGCTACGGTTACGTATAAAGCAATAACTGGCCTTGCACCTAGCTATCTTTCTGATTTGTTCACAAAAAATTCTGACCGAAATATTGATATTAGCTTGCGAAATGCAGCCACTGATCTCTATATCCCAAGGATGACAACCTGCAAAGGACAAAAAGCGATATCTTTTCGTGGCGCTAGAACTTGGAATCAGCTTCCGTTGGATATAAAACAAGCAAATTCGCTTAAACCCTTTCCGCCTTTGTGGTCCATTTTCTGGGCTCAAGATTCAAGACATGAAAAATTCACCCGAAATGGAAGATTCTCAAAATTCAATGAAATTTGGTGGGTAGTACCTTTTCGATGCCTTGATTTCGAAAATCGACTTCATTTTGAAAAATTTTGAGGTTTAGGGGTAAAACAGGGGGCATTTATGTTCCAACGTGGGGGCAAATTTCTAGAAAA
The DNA here is from genome assembly GCA_039566865.1 of Aurelia coerulea. Taxonomy (NCBI): domain Eukaryota; kingdom Metazoa; phylum Cnidaria; class Scyphozoa; order Semaeostomeae; family Ulmaridae; genus Aurelia; species Aurelia coerulea. The sequence continues at coordinate 13,169,348 of CM076960.1, read as the reverse complement.
ATAAAGGATGTCAGAATTCAATGAAAATTGGTAATAAGTACCTTTTCGATGCCCTGATTTCGAAAATCGACTTCATTTTGAGAAATGTTGAGGTTTAGGGGTAAAACAGGGGGCATTTATGTTCCAACGTGGGGGCAAATTTCTAGAAAAATAAAAGATGTCAGAATTCAATGAAAATTGGTAAAAAGTACCTTTTCGATGCCCTGATTTCGAAAATTGACTTCATTTTGAGAAATTTTGAGGTTTAGAGGTAAAACAGGGGGCATTTATGTTCCAACGTGGGGGCAAATTTCTAGAAAAATAAAAGATGTCAGAATTCAATGAAAATTGGTAAAAAGTACCTTTTCAATGCCCTGATTTCAAAAATTGACTTCATTTTGAGAAATTTTGAGGTTTAGAGGTAAAACAGGGGGCATTTATGTTCCAACGTGGGGGCAAATTTCTAGAAAAATAAAAGATGTCAGAATTCAATGAAAATTGGTAAAAAGTACCTTTTCGATGCCCTGATTTCGAAAATTGACTTCATTTTGAGAAATTTTGAGGTTTAGGGGTAAAACAGGGGGCATTTATGTTCCAACGTAGGGGTAAATTTCTAGAAAAATAAAAGGTGTCAGAATTCAATGAAAATTGGTAAAAAGTACCTTTTCGATACCCTGATTTCGAAAATCGACTTCATTTTGAGAAATTTTGAGGTTTAGGGGTAAAGCAGGGGGAATTTTATGTGCCAATGTGGGGGCAAATTTCTAGAAAAATGAAAGATGTCAGAATTCAATGGAAATTGGTAAAAAGTACCTTTTCGATGCCCTGATTTTGAAAATCGACTTCATTTTGAGAAATTTTGAGGTTTAGGGGTAAAACAGGGGCATTTATGTTCCAACGTGGGGGCAAATTTCAAGAAAAATGAAATATGTCAGGATTCAATGAAAATTGGTGAATAGTACCTTTCCGATCCCCTGATTTCCAAAATCGCCTTCATTCTAACAAATCGATTTGGTTTGCTGTTAACAGTTAGTTTTGCTAAACAAATGAAAACATTATCTTCCTTCTGGTTCAATTTTTTTTCTCAACCATCCTTGTGTGTCATTCCCTGAAGCTGATCACACACAACCACATACTAAAGATCACACATGAAAGTCGTGAAAAATGTCCAGTACATCATACGTTAAATAGATTTTATACAACCGAAACGATTTGCAAAATACAACCGCTTCTTCTAAAAAGCAAAGCAACACCCTCCGGCATGGTCTATCCAGTGCGGGAGGTCGTGTAACATTTAAATGAATCAATTGGAAAAAGCAACAGGCAATTAGGGAGTGGTCATTAAGTATCTGTCATGGGGGGCGGAGGCTTTTCAATAACTTTCAACTAAAATTTCGCACCTCACCCTGCAATTCAAAAATTTGATTGATAACCCTCAAACAAATGAGATAAATTAGCACTTTGCATTTTGGTAAGATGTTACTTGCCGCCATCTTTAGCGTAACTGTGCATTAGCAATTCCTGACCAAGAGACATCTAACCTGGCTCCAAAGATTCTTTTGTGAACTAATTTGGATTGTTGGATATATCGTTTTGACTTTTCGGCCATTATTTACCGTTGTTTGCGATTTCTAGTCACTTTTTACTGATGCGTCAATCAATTGCATTGCCAGGGCGATGCTATTGATACAAGTATCTGGTTTGCTCCATTCAAAGATGGATTGAATGAATCCTGTCTGATGACATGGAGTAAACTTAAAACGAGGGGCTCTGTATGCCAGCCGTACCACCAAGTTAGATATTATTGTTTTGAATGAAAGGAACAAATTACGTTTAATTTAAAACTAGCGTGTCGTAGATAACTGAAGTAAGATAAGTGACGTGTAGGTAAGTGAAGAAACTTGGGTAGAAGACATGTGCTGCTGTAGAAACGCGCAAACAGTTTATTGCCATGCCAGCAAAGAACCCCTACTGAAAGTGCTCGCTTTTCCCAAAGCCTCTGGAATGAAAGCGAATGTAGCTGCTCCGTTGTCTGGGATCAACCTAAAATTTTGGGTAAAGTACCAAACAAAACGGCCTCTTTCCTACGCATGCCTTCTTGAGTGTGTATAACTCGACCTCTATTTTAGCGCAAGCCTGAACCTAAAGCAACATCTACACCATACCAAGCCTGTACATTTATCTCATAACACATAGCATAGCATCTATTCTTGTGATTGAGACTGACTGCTTGGTAAGTCATATTCTCTGGCTACATGATAGTCATTCCAGCATTGGCGACCTGATTTTGCTGAGCAAAGAACCAGCGGCTCTCCTGGACTTGAACATTTGCTGCATTTGTATGAGGACTTTCTTTTACAAATCCTGCACCTCAAACGTCGTGACTTACACGTGGTTTCATCGGTAGAGATCCTCTTGGTATCATGGCATCCCTTTCGTGGAGATGTAATCGTGTGCGCTAGTTTTCGCCTATGGTTTGGTTGTTTGAAGACACCATAATGCAAAACTTCCTTTGATCCATTTGTTTTTCTGAACATTGCGTACCACACGCGAATTATTTCAAATCTAAACTCACTTTGGCCCAACCTATCTCTGCTCAATCCTTCTAAGAGGTTGGGGCTATTTCGCCAAATAGTATGTGCATTTACTAGCACATACATCTCCAAAAGACAGTCAAAGACTCTGCTTTGCTTGCGAATACTTCGAACTTCGGAATTATAATACGCCAATTGCTGGTTTGACCGATCAACCCATCCGTACACTTCTTTGTAGAGCTTTGCTACCTGTGGAACGTGGATTACTGCTTTCTCAGCACCTTTATTTACCTCTATCGTTTCCCAATGCTCTCGTCCTGAAGGTACACCATTGTCGAGAAATGTTACAGCGTTATTATCGTTCCAGTACGTAATTGACAGATTTCCGCAGTGCAATGATTTCGAAAACCCGCGAACAAACTCCTTCGTCTTCTTCACATTCGTTTTGTGGCTTTTGGGAAGATGGGCCGTATTGCCACGTTGTGTGGCAATCACCCTTGTTTTCCATAGTTCCCTTGCGTTTTTCAAGAGCTTCACAGTTGGAAAACCGTTATCCATTACCACCAGCCTACTCTCACCTTTCAAGCCCAAAGTTAACTGATCTACAATGTCATAGTTCTTTCCATTTTCTGGGTGAACATATGACTTTTTCCCCACTTTAGTTACATGATTATTTACGAAATAGGAACCATGCTGTCCCTTATTACTTATTTTGCACACTGTCCATCCCATTCGTATTGGTTTATCCGGATTTCTTATTTTGTAAGGATTGCGCCTACTTTTACTCACTATGCGGCCCTCATCTATGCATAATGTTTTTCCTGTCTTCCATAATGATAGTGCTTTTTCGCGCAAATAGTTTACTCCGTTGTTGATGTTTTGCAACGGATGATAAGAGGCACTTTCTTTAGGTGGTAGAGATGATGGTAGCACAACTCTAAAATGCTTCAGCATCAGCTGGAAAACTTCGAGAGACATGATCTTCTTTACTTCTGGTTGTGACCTCAGTGGGTCGTCTGACCATGCCCATTTCATTTGAGGATATCGGATAAGCCTCAGATGCCATTTCACTGCTAAGAAGCCACGCACAAAGCAAATACCTTTCTGTTCTAACGGTATTTCCCCAATTCTCTCAAGATATTTCGGATCACTTCGACCATGTTCATTTGTTGCATCAATGCACATTCGCATAAACCTTTCGTCCATGATTCTTTCGACGATATCATTAGGCTTGGCATCATCATCGAAATTCAAAGCAGGACAACCAAAATCTACCATGTTTTCGTTTTCAAAATAATCTGTTTCACTTTCATCATCTTTCTTCGTTGACCAGTGGCAACAATTTTGCTCATCTTCATCACTTTCTACTCCTTCTGGATCATACTCATCATTGTCATCTTCTCTTTCATAGATACTTTCATCTGAACTAGTTTCAAAATCAGACAAAGAAATATTGTCACCATCACTATCTGCATCCTCAGAAATATCATCACCACCATCACTATCTTCGCTATCGTCGCACTCCATCATTTCAGACTTAAAGAGGTAACAAATAAACAACTTTTGGCTTTAAAAGGCTACTTTTCATTTGATAATTGATTCGGTTAGGCCCACGAATTATCACTGCTGACGTGATCAAATTTTGGCGCCAAAATCACTCGCGCCAGACCCCCTAGTATATTGCCAGACGCATTAACCTTGATGTGGATCATGACGCGTAGGATCCGAAATTGAATAGACATGCTCGGCTAGATAACTAAAATAATAACCACAAAAATGAAAAGGTGCTAGTAAACTTTCTAAATGCAAATAAATAAATAAATACAATTTTATTATGATACAGCAAGGGAAGGAAAGTAGACTCTTTGTCTGTCTCTTGTTTGTAGGCATACATTGTTAGTGAAATACCCAGTCCTTTAGAAGAATGACAAACTGGCATCCAGCAATGAACTTGAATACATTTATGTGACATATGGATCTTTGGAAAGCAAATTGAAGTAAAATTACCCTGTGCTGTATTTGCAGACAATCAAACTGTCGACCAATTTTCCTTCATACAGTAATTTCTTCACGAAAAGCAGCCCATCGGAAAGATAGTTGCCATCTACTTTCATTGAGTTTTAGCTTTCATTCTTTCTTGAAATTTGCCCCTACCATCCACATTGGTGCATAAATACTCCCTGAACCTCAAAATTTCTCAAAATGAAGTCGATTTTCGAAATCGAGACATCAAAAAGGTACTTTCTACCAATTTTCATTGGATTTTGACACCTTTCATTTGTCTTGAAATTTGCCCCCACATTTGAACATAAATGCCCCCTGTTTTACCCCTAGACCTCAAAATTTCTCAAAATGAAGTCGATTTTTGAAATCAGAGTATCAAAAAGGTACTTTTCACAAATTTTCATTGAATTCTGACATCTTTTATTTTTGTAGAATTTGCCCCCACGTTGGAACATAAATGCCCCCTGTTTTACCCCTAAACCTCACAATTTCTCAAAATGAAGTCGATTTTCGAAATCAGGGCATCGAAAAGGTACTTTTTACCAATTTTCATTGAATTCTGACACCTTTTATTTTTCTAGAAATTTGCCCCCACGTTGGAACATAAATGCCCCCTGTTTTCCCCCTAAACCTCAACATTTCTCAAAATGAAGTCGATTTTCGAAATCAGGGCATCGAAAAGGTACTTTTTACCAATTTTCATTGAATTCTGACATCTTTAAATTTTCTAGAAATTTGCCCCCACGTTGGAACATAAATGCCCCCTGTTTTACCCCTAAACCTCAAAATTTCTCAAAATGAAGTCAATTTTCGAAATCAGGGCATCGAAAAGGTACTTTTTACCAATTTTCATTGAATTCTGACATCTTTTATTTTTCTAGAAATTTGCCCCCACGTTGGAACATAAATGCCCCCTGTTTTCCCCCTAAACCTCAAAATTTCTCAAAATGAAGTCGATTTGCGAAATCAGGGCATCGAAAAGGCACTAATCACCAAATTTCATTGAATTTTGAGAATCTTCCATTTTGGGTGAATTTTTCATGTCTTGAATCATGAGCCCAGAAAATGGACCACAAAGGCGGAAAGGGTTAATTCGTTTAAATGCCAACTAAAAAACCATCTGCAGCCTTCTGCTTGACCATTTGATTGTGATTTTTCGTTCCATTCACCAGTTTTGATTTTACTCTTTTTAATTTTTTATCATAAGTATTCTAGTTAGATTTTTTAGATTTTATCACTTGTAATTAGGTTATTTTAGTAAAGTATTGTTAATTTTGTAAGCTTTTTAACACGGCCCCCTGTAAAGCAGTCGTTGATTGATGGGGCCACCGTGTATAAATAATTAAAAATGAAATGAAATGAAATGAAATGAAACTCCTGTAAATCGTTACTTACTTGACAAGTCACACCAAAGACAAACAAGACATTCTGAAAAGCAATAGCCAATAAACAAATTCTTTGAAATCTACACCTAACTGTTATTTGAAGACCATTGAAAAAGTCATTTGGTATCCATAAGTTCCCGACATGTTAAAACCGCATCATTTCAGCAAGGCGAATAACCAGAAACGATCAGCTTTAGAGCCTAGGACTTTTGAGAAATATGACAATGGAGCTATACAATAGATTTTACATTAACTTTCTTCAACGTCTTGCGTTTATATTTCAAACAATAAAAAGTGAGTAACAATATGAAATATGACTAATCGCCAGCCTAGCGCCGCAGGATGATCATCCATGTAAAGTTTGTTTGCAGGAAACGTTTTACTGTCTCTACATGCATTTAGAGACGTAGTGTAGTGTTTGAAGTATACTAATTTAACCCACCAGCATGGTGGAGGCGTACGAGTCATCAAGCCAACAAACTGCGAACCAGCGTTTCGGATGCATTTTACAGTCGGGACGCTATAAGGTTCACAGAGCATCCAGTAACCTTGTTTCCAAAGTTACTCTCTGCCCCTCACGCATGCCAGTAGGTTTTCTAATTAGTTATTTCTGTAAGCTATGTATATATCTTTGTCAGTTTTTGAACTGTTTTCACAGGGAAAAGCATTCTCTTCCCGGTTTTATGTTGCTTTGTTTGGGCTTTGTTTGTTAGTTTTTTCTGTTTGTAGCTTTGCCACGATAATGTGACACATTGATAGGAGAATTAGTTAACTATACTCATGTATAAGGAAAATCAAGTGGGTATATAAACTCACGTTTTTCTTTCAAAGTTGTAGCTTGTTCTAGTCTTGTTTCCACGCGTCAGTCCTTCATCGCGAATTTCATGAATGAAATGTGATGAGACCAACGGGTATTTATGTACCAGCTTTTGGGGTGTAAATCAGCGGTGTCTAATGTCTTGTCATATGCAGCGCCTGAAGCTGTGACTAGCCATAGAGGCAATTCATGATGTTGTACAGACGAGTGTATTTTTATCTTCTGGGTTTTCTTGTGTTTTACAGTGTATATGTGTGAAAGGCTTGTTAGGCCGATCTTTCGTGAAATTGTTGGTATATTTCTTAAAAGGCTTGTTAGGCCAATTTTTAATCATATTGTTTTGGGATTTTTTGTTTTCTATTTCTACGAGTTTCTCATTTTGTTTGCTGCTGTGTTATTGTAAGAGGCTTGTTAGGCCAATTTTTCATCATCTTGCTCTGGAATTTTTGTTCTCTATTTGTACGGGTTTCTTATTTTTTTGCTGTGTTTATTGTAAGGGGCTTGTCAGGCCGAGTGTATTTTTTTCTTCTGGGTTTTCTAGCGTTCTTACAGTGTATATGTGTGAAAGGCTTGTTAGGCCGATCTTTCGTGAAATTGTTGGTATATTTCTTAAAAGGCTTGTTAGGCCAATTTTTAATCATATTGTTTTGAGATTTTTTGTTCTCTATTTCGAGTTTCTCATTTTGTTTGCTGCTGTGTTATTGTAAAAGGCTTGTTAGGCCAATTTTTCATCATCTTGCTCTGGAATTTTTGTTCTCCATTTTTACGGGTTTCTTATTTTTTTTGCTGTGTTTATTGTAAGGGGCTTGTCAGGCCTGGCATTTTTGTAACTTTGTTGCTCTCGTCGTTGTTGTGAAGGGCTAGTTAGGCCAGTGTTTGCTAAGGCTTGTTAGGCCAATCTTTGGTGATATTGTAGTTATATTCATAGGGTTCTTTGCTGCTCTCGTCGTTGTTGTGAAGGGCTAGTTAGGCCAGTGTTTGCTAAGGCTTGTTAGGCCAATCTTTGGTGATATTGTAGTTATAGTTATAGGGTTCTTTGTTGCTCTCGTCGTTGTTGTGAAAGGCTAGTTAGGCCAGTGTTTGCTGTGAAAGGCTTGTTAGGCCAATCTTTGGTGATATTGTAGTTATAGTTATAGGGTTCTGGGTATCCTATTTTCGTTGGGGTGTTCGTTGTGAATGGCTAGGCCAATCTTGTTATTATCTTGTTGTGATAATTTTTTATTTTCTTTGTCCATTTGGCGTTGTTTTATGTTTTCAATATGAGTGTGTAAATTGTTGTGGATAACAGATCAAACGTGCAGTCCAGACGATCCCATTGGAGATCCCGCTTTCGTCATAGAGTCAAGTTTATATTTCAAACAATAAAAAGTGAGTAACAATATGAAATATGACTAATCGCCAGCCTAGCGCCGCAGGATGATCATCCATGTAAAGTTTGTTTGCAGGAAACGTTTTACTGTCTCTACATGCATTTAGAGACGTAGTGTAGTGTTTGAAGTATACTAATTTAACCCACCAGCATGGTGGAGGCGTACGAGTCATCAAGCCAACAAACTGCGAACCAGCGTTTCGGATGCATTTTACAGTCGGGACGCTATAAGGTTCACAGAGCATCCAGTAACCTTGTTTCCAAAGTTACTCTCTGCCCCTCACGCATGCCAGTAGGTTTTCTAATTAGTTATTTCTGTAAGCTATGTATATATCTTTGTCAGTTTTTGAACTGTTTTCACAGGGAAAAGCATTCTCTTCCCGGTTTTATGTTGCTTTGTTTGGGCTTTGTTTGTTAGTTTTTTCTGTTTGTAGCTTTGCCACGATAATGTGACACATTGATAGGAGAATTAGTTAACTATACTCATGTATAAGGAAAATCAAGTGGGTATATAAACTCACGTTTTTCTTTCAAAGTTGTAGCTTGTTCTAGTCTTGTTTCCACGCGTCAGTCCTTCATCGCGAATTTCATGAATGAAATGTGATGAGACCAACGGGTATTTATGTACCAGCTTTTGGGGTGTAAATCAGCGGTGTCTAATGTCTTGTCATATGCAGCGCCTGAAGCTGTGACTAGCCATAGAGGCAATTCATGATGTTGTACAGACGAGTGTATTTTTATCTTCTGGGTTTTCTTGTGTTTTACAGTGTATATGTGTGAAAGGCTTGTTAGGCCGATCTTTCGTGAAATTGTTGGTATATTTCTTAAAAGGCTTGTTAGGCCAATTTTTAATCATATTGTTTTGGGATTTTTTGTTTTCTATTTCTACGAGTTTCTCATTTTGTTTGCTGCTGTGTTATTGTAAGAGGCTTGTTAGGCCAATTTTTCATCATCTTGCTCTGGAATTTTTGTTCTCTATTTGTACGGGTTTCTTATTTTTTTGCTGTGTTTATTGTAAGGGGCTTGTCAGGCCGAGTGTATTTTTTTCTTCTGGGTTTTCTAGCGTTCTTACAGTGTATATGTGTGAAAGGCTTGTTAGGCCGATCTTTCGTGAAATTGTTGGTATATTTCTTAAAAGGCTTGTTAGGCCAATTTTTAATCATATTGTTTTGAGATTTTTTGTTCTCTATTTCGAGTTTCTCATTTTGTTTGCTGCTGTGTTATTGTAAAAGGCTTGTTAGGCCAATTTTTCATCATCTTGCTCTGGAATTTTTGTTCTCCATTTGTACGGGTTTCTTATTTTTTTTGCTGTGTTTATTGTAAGGGGCTTGTCAGGCCTGGCATTTTTGTAACTTTGTTGCTCTCGTCGTTGTTGTGAAGGGCTAGTTAGGCCAGTGTTTGCTAAGGCTTGTTAGGCCAATCTTTGGTGATATTGTAGTTATATTCATAGGGTTCTTTGCTGCTCTCGTCGTTGTTGTGAAGGGCTAGTTAGGCCAGTGTTTGCTAAGGCTTGTTAGGCCAATCTTTGGTGATATTGTAGTTATAGTTATAGGGTTCTTTGTTGCTCTCGTCGTTGTTGTGAAAGGCTAGTTAGGCCAGTGTTTGCTGTGAAAGGCTTGTTAGGCCAATCTTTGGTGATATTGTAGTTATAGTTATAGGGTTCTGGGTATCCTATTTTCGTTGGGGTGTTCGTTGTGAATGGCTAGGCCAATCTTGTTATTATCTTGTTGTGATAATTTTTTATTTTCTTTGTCCATTTGGCGTTGTTTTATGTTTTCAATATGAGTGTGTAAATTGTTGTGGATAACAGATCAAACGTGCAGTCCAGACGATCCCATTGGAGATCCCGCTTTCGTCATAGAGTCAAGTTTATATTTCAAACAATAAAAAGTGAGTAACAATATGAAATATGACTAATCGCCAGCCTAGCGCCGCAGGATGATCATCCATGTAAAGTTTGTTTGCAGGAAACGTTTTACTGTCTCTACATGCATTTAGAGACGTAGTGTAGTGTTTGAAGTATACTAATTTAACCCACCAGCATGGTGGAGGCGTACGAGTCATCAAGCCAACAAACTGCGAACCAGCGTTTCGGATGCATTTTACAGTCGGGACGCTATAAGGTTCACAGAGCATCCAGTAACCTTGTTTCCAAAGTTACTCTCTGCCCCTCACGCATGCCAGTAGGTTTTCTAATTAGTTATTTCTGTAAGCTATGTATATATCTTTGTCAGTTTTTGAACTGTTTTCACAGGGAAAAGCATTCTCTTCCCGGTTTTATGTTGCTTTGTTTGGGCTTTGTTTGTTAGTTTTTTCTGTTTGTAGCTTTGCCACGATAATGTGACACATTGATAGGAGAATTAGTTAACTATACTCATGTATAAGGAAAATCAAGTGGGTATATAAACTCACGTTTTTCTTTCAAAGTTGTAGCTTGTTCTAGTCTTGTTTCCACGCGTCAGTCCTTCATCGCGAATTTCATGAATGAAATGTGATGAGACCAACGGGTATTTATGTACCAGCTTTTGGGGTGTAAATCAGCGGTGTCTAATGTCTTGTCATATGCAGCGCCTGAAGCTGTGACTAGCCATAGAGGCAATTCATGATGTTGTACAGACGAGTGTATTTTTATCTTCTGGGTTTTCTTGTGTTTTACAGTGTATATGTGTGAAAGGCTTGTTAGGCCGATCTTTCGTGAAATTGTTGGTATATTTCTTAAAAGGCTTGTTAGGCCAATTTTTAATCATATTGTTTTGGGATTTTTTGTTTTCTATTTCTACGAGTTTCTCATTTTGTTTGCTGCTGTGTTATTGTAAGAGGCTTGTTAGGCCAATTTTTCATCATCTTGCTCTGGAATTTTTGTTCTCTATTTGTACGGGTTTCTTATTTTTTTGCTGTGTTTATTGTAAGGGGCTTGTCAGGCCGAGTGTATTTTTTTCTTCTGGGTTTTCTAGCGTTCTTACAGTGTATATGTGTGAAAGGCTTGTTAGGCCGATCTTTCGTGAAATTGTTGGTATATTTCTTAAAAGGCTTGTTAGGCCAATTTTTAATCATATTGTTTTGAGATTTTTTGTTCTCTATTTCGAGTTTCTCATTTTGTTTGCTGCTGTGTTATTGTAAAAGGCTTGTTAGGCCAATTTTTCATCATCTTGCTCTGGAATTTTTGTTCTCCATTTGTACGGGTTTCTTATTTTTTTTGCTGTGTTTATTGTAAGGGGCTTGTCAGGCCTGGCATTTTTGTAACTTTGTTGCTCTCGTCGTTGTTGTGAAGGGCTAGTTAGGCCAGTGTTTGCTAAGGCTTGTTAGGCCAATCTTTGGTGATATTGTAGTTATATTCATAGGGTTCTTTGCTGCTCTCGTCGTTGTTGTGAAGGGCTAGTTAGGCCAGTGTTTGCTAAGGCTTGTTAGGCCAATCTTTGGTGATATTGTAGTTATAGTTATAGGGTTCTTTGTTGCTCTCGTCGTTGTTGTGAAAGGCTAGTTAGGCCAGTGTTTGCTGTGAAAGGCTTGTTAGGCCAATCTTTGGTGATATTGTAGTTATAGTTATAGGGTTCTGGGTATCCTATTTTCGTTGGGGTGTTCGTTGTGAATGGCTAGGCCAATCTTGTTATTATCTTGTTGTGATAATTTTTTATTTTCTTTGTCCATTTGGCGTTGTTTTATGTTTTCAATATGAGTGTGTAAATTGTTGTGGATAACAGATCAAACGTGCAGTCCAGACGATCCCATTGGAGATCCCGCTTTCGTCATAGAGTCAAGTTTATATTTCAAACAATAAAAAGTGAGTAACAATATGAAATATGACTAATCGCCAGCCTAGCGCCGCAGGATGATCATCCACGTAAAGTTTGTTTGCAGGAAACGTTTTACTGTCTCTACAGCATGCGTGAGGGGCAGAGAGTAACTTTGGAAACAAGGTTACTGGATGCTCTGTGAACCTTATAGCGTCCCGACTGTAAAATGCATCCGAAACGCTGGTTCGCAGTTTGTTGGCTTGATGACTCGTACGCCTCCACCATGCTGGTGGGTTAAATTAGTATACTTCAAACACTACACTACGTCTCTAAATGCATGTAGAGACAGTAAAACGTTTCCTGCAAACAAACTTTACATGGATGATCATCCTGCGGCGCTAGGCTGGCGATTAGTCATATTTCATATTGTTACTCACTTTTTATTGTTTGAAATATAAGCGTGAGGGGCAGAGAGTAACTTTGGAAACAAGGTTACTGGATGCTCTGTGAACCTTATAGCGTCCCGACTGTAAAATGCATCCGAAACGCTGGTTCGCAGTTTGTTGGCTTGATGACTCGTACGCCTCCACCATGCTGGTGGGTTAAATTAGTATACTTCAAACACTACACTACGTCTCTAAATGCATGTAGAGACAGTAAAACGTTTCCTGCAAACAAACTGTACATGGATGATCATCCTGCGGCGCTAGGCTGGCGATTAGTCATATTTCATATTGTTATTCACTTTTTATTGTTTGAAATATAAACTTGACTCTATGACGAAAGCGGGATCTCCAATGGGATCGTCTGGACTGCACGTTTGATCTGTTATCCACAACAATTTACACACTCATATTGAAAACATAAAACAACGCCAAATGGACAAAGAAAATAAAAAATTATCACAACAAGATAATAACAAGATTGGCCTAGCCATTCACAACGAACACCCCAACGAAAATAGGATACCCAGAACCCTATAACTATAACTACAATATCACCAAAGATTGGCCTAACAAGCCTTTCACAGCAAACACTGGCCTAACTAGCCTTTCACAACAACGACGAGAGCAACAAAGAACCCTATAACTATAACTACAATATCACCAAAGATTGGCCTAACAAGCCTTAGCAAACACTGGCCTAACTAGCCCTTCACAACAACGACGAGAGCAGCAAAGAACCCTATGAATATAACTACAATATCACCAAAGATTGGCCTAACAAGCCTTAGCAAACACTGGCCTAACTAGCCCTTCACAACAACGACGAGAGCAACAAAGTTACAAAAATGCCAGGCCTGACAAGCCCCTTACAATAAACACAGCAAAAAAAATAAGAAACCCGTACAAATGGAGAACAAAAATTCCAGAGCAAGATGATGAAAAATTGGCCTAACAAGCCTTTTACAATAACACAGCAGCAAACAAAATGAGAAACTCGAAATAGAGAACAAAAAATCTCAAAACAATATGATTAAAAATTGGCCTAACAAGCCTTTTAAGAAATATACCAACAATTTCACGAAAGATCGGCCTAACAAGCCTTTCACACATATACACTGTAAGAACGCTAGAAAACCCAGAAGAAAAAAATACACTCGGCCTGACAAGCCCCTTACAATAAACACAGCAAAAAAATAAGAAACCCGTACAAATAGAGAACAAAAATTCCAGAGCAAGATGATGAAAAATTGGCCTAACAAGCCTCTTACAATAACACAGCAGCAAACAAAATGAGAAACTCGTAGAAATAGAAAACAAAAAATCCCAAAACAATATGATTAAAAATTGGCCTAACAAGCCTTTTAAGAAATATATCAACAATTTCACGAAAGATCGGCCTAACAAGCCTTTCACACATATACACTGTAAAACACAAGAAAACCAAGAAGATAAAAATACACTCGTCTGTACAACATCATGAATTGCCTCTATGGCTAGTCACAGCTTCAGGCGCTGCATATGACAAGACATTAGACACCGCTGATTTACACCCCAAAAGCTGGTACATAAATACCCGTTGGTCTCATCACATTTCATTCATGAAATTCGCGATGAAGGACTGACGCGTGGAAACAAGACTAGAACAAGCCACAACTTTGAAAGAGAAACGTGAGTTTATATACCCACTTGATTTTCCTTATACATGAGTATAGTTAACTAATTCTCCTATCAATGTGTCACATTATCGTGGCAAAGCTACAAACAGAAAAAACTAACAAACAAAGCCCAAACAAAGCAACATAAAACCGGGAAGAGAATGCTTTTCCCTGTGAAAACAGTTCAAAACTGACAAAGATATATACATAGCTTACAGAAATAACTAATTAGAAAACTTACTGGCATGCGTGAGGGGCAGAGAGTAACTTTGGAAACAAGGTTACTGGATGCTCTGTGAACCTTATAGCGTCCCGACTGTAAAATGCATCCGAAACGCTGGTTCGCAGTTTGTTGGCTTGATGACTCGTACGCCTCCACCATGCTGGTGGGTTAAATTAGTATACTTCAAACACTACACTATGTCTCTAAATGCATGTAGAGACAGTAAAACGTTTCCTGCAAACAAACTGTACATGGATGATCATCCTGCGGCGCTAGGCTGGCGATTAGTCATATTTCATATTGTTACTCACTTTTTATTGTTTGAAATATAAATTTAATATTGGATTCCTCATTTATTCATACACTCTTAATGATGATTTTCTATGGAATGAAAATCGCCCGCTTGATTTCATTGAGGAGAGCGATGTACGGCCAGGCCTGTGCAAGGGGTGCTGGAGAGGCTGGGAGGCAAATTGGGCTGGCAGCAAGTACTTTGGGGGGAGAGTGCTCATCAGTTGTGGAGGTGGGAGTGGAGAGATGAACAATGGCGTCTCGGCTGGCTTTGAGGAGATCTTGGGGAGTGACTTTCGCATCATAAGGATTTTGGCAGAAAATGAACAGATTTCGTCGCAAAGACACAGGTATCCCTTGTAGAAATTTTCTTTTCACAGCCCGATCGATTTCTTCATCCTTTGCTGATGGATTTGCAGCGCGGACGGACTGTAGGGGGCTGGTCATGAACTCCTTTTTTGCTTTCGTTGACGTGTTGAATGCGTTGCTCAAAATTGGACATTTTGGCTTCACGATCGGAGGCAGAGTCGAAGATTCCTTGCAGCTGCTTTTTAAGGACGGTAAATTTTTGTGGTTCATTTTTAGCATCCTCGAATTGATCCAGGCAAGCTTTCGCCCGGCCATCAGCGCATAACATCAAAATCTGGCCTAGAACAAGGTCATCTTTCTTTTTGGCAATTACGCAGCAACGCTCAAAACTTTTGAGCCATTGATTGAGGTTGACGTTCCCGTTTCCAGTGAAAGTTTCTAATTTTCTGAACACAATATTTAACGCAGACATGGTAGCAGGGTTCCAAAGCTACTGTCACCAGTGTTATCAACCATAAAACAGAAATATATCGGAGAGAAAAACAACGTGTAGGCTCACCAATATCATAAACAACAGAGAGCTGGACAGGACACGAGGCCTAAATTATACAGTTAATTATGATAATTTATTACGATGATAACACCAAAAAACAATTCCACATTGAAGAAAACATGCCAGGTCTCTAACCTCAAATATCAGTGTTCAGAAGTTTGAATAAATGGTTTGTTCGCTTTTTTGAAGCGACCTGTCTATTTTTTTCTTTGCATGGTTTTATATGTTGTTGAGTTGAGTTTATAATAAACTATCTAAAATGGCCTAAATTTAGGCCACAGTATTTAATATTTTTTGGCTGCTGCTGAACTTCCTAGCACAAGCAGTCTCACCTGCATGTGGCGTAGACACATCAAAACATATCAGAAGCGAACTTTCCAGTTCATACTTACCTCAGTTAAATCATCTTCAAGTAACACCAATGCTTTCTTTGGGAACACCTCAAATATGATGAGGCTCCTCCTTTACAATTCTTGCCAACCAAACCAACTTTTGTTCCAAAGGTTGATTGAGTTGAATGATCTTCTGCAGCATGCGCAAACTGTCAAGGAAGTCAACAAGTCCTGCATGGCAGGACGAAATATTGGAATTAAATAAATTCAAGTATTTGCTGTTGTTTTTGTCGTATTGCAGTGTTTCTGCCTTCAAACAACAAACTTTATCAAGGATTGCCTTGCGGAAAAGCAAAAACTGTCTAGGGTGTCCCAGCACCCAGCCTTATTTTGATGCAATAATATGAAATCGAGGCTCCACATGAATTTATTTAGAAAACAGAAAACAGGGAGTGTTGAGTTTTTGATGAAGTTTTGATTCAAAAACCACACAGAAAATAATTGATCTACGTAGTATAGGGCAAGGAAAACATCAAAGCATCTAAAGAAGCCGTGCAATTTTGAAAACTTTAAAGAATGACAGAATACAAGCTTGTGGTCGTTGGTGGTAAGAGATTGGGCTTGTCTTCCTTCGCTGCTACTCCTACTGCTATATTCCTTGTAGAAGTCTGTTTTTTCGACTTTTTTTAGGCCTATAGACTATACCAGGCCTAGACAGGCCTATTACTTCTTGGCCAACAATGAATAATAGACATTGGTGGGAAAATCCCATAAGAACGAAGGAATTGATATTCTAGGTCAAATTGGGAGCAATCCCCTTTCCCTCCTATTATGTTTTGCGATATGTCAAGATGATTAAAAAGTAAGAAAGGGGGAGATTTTATATGGTGCCCCCTTCTATTTTGAACAGAACATGTGATTGATATGCTTTGTCACTTTAAAGACAAATGACGGAGATATAAGGTGATTTAAATCAGGGGCCTGGGCAATCTAAATATAGCCTATTATTGTATTCCATTATTGTATTTGATGATCTTGAGAGATTAGCAAATCAATTGGACAAATGAAAGCACTCATCCATCTTTTGTTCTATTTATAAACTAGGCGCCATATATCCGTCATTTGTCTTTAAGTCATTGTTTTGAGTTTAAAACATCTCAGGACATTTCGTTTGGGGGTTGCCCAAAAATCCACCTGTGATCATCAGTTAGCGGCATTTGGCTGCTAACTTCTCGACCCCCCTCCTTCCCCCTCCTTAACGGACTTGTAAATTTTCTGACATGCAAGTTTTCAATTTTTATTATTGGGCCTAACTTGACCACGCATTGGATTGCAGGATATTTTAAAGCAACACCAGCAAAAGTTGGTAAAATCATTGTAAAGAGTGCATGAAATCGAGCCTCGACATTCATTTTTGATTACAAAGTCCAACTTTGTAATCTAAGAGGGGGCTCCAGGTCAGTCAGAAAGAAGGAAAGAAAGAAAGTAAGTCCGTCACGCTCGTTAAAGCAATTGATTAACGTTTTACCTCTGCTAATTGGCACTGAAATAAGGAAAGTGCACAGAAAGTGCACACAAGACGGAAGTTTCCCGCGATCCGATAGAAAAATTTGAGGTCGGCATGTTTCATGTTAGACAGATTTGACACCATAAGATGGATAAATCACCATGATGTTTACCCTGGCACAGCAACAAATTTACCCAGAATTGGCACGTTCTTGACTTCATTAGCAGCTCAATTTTGTTAAAACAATGGTTTTCTAGAACGAACGCATCATTAGCCACTTGTTGATAGTACTCATTATGCAAATAAGTCAACTTTAGAGGATGATGTAACCGGCAGCCTGCACAGAGGCTAGCATTTGCAGCATCACAGAAGGTGGAAGGACCTCCCCCCCTTTCCTCCTTAGCTACAGATGCAAACGTAGCATGTGAAGTTGAGAGGAAAGGTGCAGAGTCCCAGCAAACAATGGAGCCATTGACTAGGGGAAGGCACGTGATCACACTGAACCAAAACATCTTTCATGCATACAGTATGATTCTGCACAGAGGTTATCTTCGTGACTGCTTGTTTCGTCTCAAACTAGATGTCCGTGAATAGAAACATTCTGCAGGGTTCTGCATAAGTAATTTTGCGTTATCGTAAATGTCACATGACATCTAATTTGAGACAGATGCACCAATAGTTTCATGCACGAACTAAGCAAACTAGGGGTACCAACTTTTGATTGTTTGCATATCATCCTTGTTTGACATAAAGATCAAAATTGCTTTCGAGGGGGATTCTTGTCCATATATGTACAAGGCGCTTGATTTTTTACTGAAGGCGACTTTAGCAGCAACATTCATCTCTCTGACTGTAGCTAAAAACAGCATCAAAATCATTTGGGATTATGAAGAAATCAATATTCAGATTTTCTTCTGCTTGCTTAGCTCAGAACGGACTTTGTAATCATCCAAAAGGATCTTATGTTCTTGGTCAGGATTCCTTAAAATTCCACCAATGATCACTTAACGGATTTTGATGAAACCCCCTCCCCCCTTAGCAGCCAAATGCCGCTAAGCGATCACAAGTGGATTTTTGGACGACCCCTGGATATTTTGTGCAGAGTTCAATTGTATATTAATTATTACTAATACTGAGAACATTGTTTCAGGACATTTTGTACTCATTTTGTTTGGTTTCATCATGCCAAGTACTTGCCAAAGAAAAGTAGAGAATAAATAATTTCAAATTAACTGCGCTTATAAGAAAGATTTATACTGTAATGTTTCTTCAGCTGACTCTGTTTTCCGTTCTGCTCTGATGAGCACAGAAAGTCAGTTTTCAGAAATCCACCCCTCCAGAAACTTATATTAATTGCTCTGGAACCAATTGATTTTTCAAAATTCTGTTAAAAGTATACAGTATGGTAATTGCTCATATTCTTGGCAATCGAAAGATATATTAAACAAAATTGTTCGTTTTCACAGCTTTGAAGAAAGCTCACTTAAAAATATTTATGGGCTTCAGAAGAGCTTTATTTTCTACTCTGCTAATCTAAAGATTATATAATCAAACCTTTTTAACACTGACACTTTATATTCATGGACACGCAAGCCAAATTTGTTCAATTTAATAGATCTTTCGATTGCCAAAAATAAAATTCTAAAGTTTGGCAGCCTGCTCAACAACAAACAGTAGAAAAATTGGTCAGTCAATTATCGATTGGCAAACATGCCAAAGAATCAGTGAAGGGCTTGCAAGCATGTGTGAAACAAGTCAGCATTCTTGGAGACTGACAGTGTGAATCTATCGTTTTTCTTACAAATCTGTTTTGCTTGCACAAGCTATTAGAATATCACACTTGAGTCCCAAGGCAAAGAAAAGGAAAGAGGTTTGTAAAACAATGTGTGATTGAAACGATCAAAAGTGTTCCATACATTGTAATCAAATGAGAAATACAACAAGATTGATTGCATCATGTTTCATTTTATTACAATGTAAACTATTTTGATCATTTCCAGTCACACACTGTTTTGCAAACCTCTTTCTTTTTCTTCACCTTGAGACTTGAAACAGATTTGTAAGGTAAAAGATAGATTTGGATTGTTAATCTCGAAAGAATGCTGACTCAGTTCAGTTTCAGTTTCAGTTCATATTTTAAATTCCACTACATACAATTTCATAATTAACAATACCAACAATTAACTAAACTACAAAGAAATAAGACAATATTACAAAGAATTAATACATTGATACGGAAAATTAATACAATATACAAATACAGAGAGACGAGATAAATTGTATGGAGGGAATTACTTAAAGGAGGAGTTCTCTCAATAGGTAAACTAATCGAGGAGAGAGCCCCCCCTATCCTATAATAATTTCAAATAAATTTGGTTGGACTTGAATGATTCCAAGAAATACACGCATTTGCTTTTCATACTATAAAATAGAAGTTGTGCAATTATCAAAAACTAGCCTTGTTAAATAAGTAAATTTTCAGTTGCTTTTTGAAGGATATTTTTGATGAAGCGTTTCGGAGTTCCACGGGTAATGTATTCCAGAGTTTAGCTCCAAGATAACGAATCGACTTTAGACCATATGACTTGTTTCACGCATGCTTGCGAGTGCTTTGCCGATTCTTACGCATTTGCCAAGTCATAATCAAGTGGCCAGCTTTTCTAGTGCTTGTTGTCAAGTAGGCTACCAAACTTGATAATTTTACTGCTGAAAAACTGGCCAAGATTTTGACTTCAAAGTTGGTACTGTACAGTATATGTGTCCGTGAACATATAATAGTATGATGAATGGGGAAAATGTTTGATTAAGATTTATAGATTAGCGGAATGGAAAATGAATTTCTTCTGAAACCATTAAAATATTTTGAAGTGAGCCTTCTCCAAAGCCGCTAAAACAAACACTTTTGTTTGATATCATCTTTCGATCGCCAAGAATTTGAGTAATACCATATAATCTTGTTTACAGAATTTTGATAGACCGGTTGGTTCCAGAGCAATTAATAAGTTTCTGGAGGGGGGGAGGGGGTTTCTGAAAACTGGTTTTCCGTGCTCATCGGAGTGGAAAGCAGAGTCACCTTTTTTTTTTTTTTTTTTTTTTTTCTACATTCCATTAAAAATTTACAATACAAATTTACTAGTTACACTACTTACAAAATACTTTACTACACTACGAGACGATGCCACTAGATGCAAAATATCATGACTATTCTGTGGCATCACGAAAAACTAAGACAATAATACATGGGAAAGCAAAAGAAAGAAAACTACATTCTGTCTCAAATTAGACATAAGGTGAAAAATTGTCCGCGATAACAACAGACAAGATGCCTGCCGCCGTTATGGAAAATTTTGCGCTATCACAAATCTCACCTCATATATAATTTGAGACAGACTTTACATACGATAGTTAATTAAATAATTGGTGGCTTACTAGGGGGATGGGGGCGAGATACTTTATTCAAAGCGACCAGTACTATGTATAAAACGTATCGTCAGCTCAAGGATACTCCTATTCAGTTCATTTGGAAAAGTCTTATCGCCGTACAGTAAGATTTGCAACAGAGCTTCATTTGCAACATCTGCATATCCAAATGGTCGTATAAGAATGGAGATACCAGCGAGGAGATCAGCCCTTTGAACACCAAAAGAGGGGCAGCGCAACAAGAAGTGTTCCGTATCCTCGATTCCATCGTTACTTGGGCACATTGGGTTTATTGTATCTCTAAAATTGTGTTGAAATTTGTGAAAGTTTAACTTGCTGAGACCAACCCTGAGTTGAGTAAGATAAGACAGGCCCTTAGGGTTATGAATCCCAAATACAGATTTTGTAGGGGGGCGGATTATGGATAGTAGCTTTTTCTTAAAAACAGCAACAGAAGGTGACAATCTAATTTCAGGATCAAGTTTATTCCACTCAGACAAACAGTGAGGATAAAAACTAGATTTATATTTTTCTGTCCTTGCTCGTATTTGCCCGATTGTGTCACGCTCGCGAAGTGAATACTGGACCTGTTGAAGTGGTGGCATTGGGTCCCTTGTGTAGTCTGGGGTTAAATTATTTATTATTTTATAAAACAACGTAAGACGTCTGCTCCATCTGCGGAGGCTTAGAGATTCCCATCCAAGGTCAGTCAAGAGTCACCTTAAGGAGTATAACTCAGGATAAGGTATTTCAACACATCATTGTTTAACAAACTTTCAGTAACTAAAAAAATGTTTTATTATCTTTTAAAACTGACAAGTTGCATTTCTTTTGTTTCGAGAGACCTTGCATCATGCATTTTTGGCCATTTTCTGGATGTTATGCAAATTCATTCTTTTGAATTATTTGAATTTACCAAGGACTACTATTTTTAAATATTACCAACAACAAAAAATACAAAAACTTCTTCATTCTTTTACGGTAGCTATTGGAAAAATTAAATTTTGGCCTTTATAGCCAAACTGTTTTTGCTCAGCAAAAACAGTTTTGCTATAAAGACCAGATTTTTGAAGCAGGGACATTTTTTTGAGTCACTCAAAATTTGCAAGCAGGTGCAGATCACACTTCCTGAGATGTTTTTCATTTTTCCTTTCAGCTGGTGGTGTTGGTAAAAGTGCATTGACAATTCAGCTCATCCAAAATCAGTAAGTATGAATTGAAACTTGAAAAACCTTACAGCTGCATATCCAACATACATTGTGCAGCTACACACATGTCCATCCCAGCTTTATTAGTCTCTTGAACATTTGACATGTTTTTGGATGTGTTTGATCTTGATTGAGCAAAAAACCCCAGTCAAACGTGCCAAATATTTCACTGAACCATATCCAACTCTGATGTTTTAAGAAAGTTCAGTTTGCTTTACCACCTTGTTCAGTAATCAAAATCTAGTTCAATAATGTTCTTTGTTGTTTGATGAAGTTTAAAAACTTCACCAAACTTTTCCATTGTTCTAATTTTTGGTGAAATGTTGTATGTTGTACCTAGCCAAACATTTAATCTAATAATCTCATTAATTTTATATCTATGTATGCGTACTATCATCCAGAAAGTCATCCAGTCCAAATCTTGCAAGGTGATAAACAAGAGTTTGATAAGTTTTATGATTAAATTTTGAATAATACATTCTCGCAATCTGTCATTTTGCTCACGACAACATGTGATTCAATTTGGCACATTTTTGGTGTTGCCTTGTTCTGTCTTTGCAATGGTGCAATGTCAAAATGTTTGATGAAATGTTCGGTGTATTTGACCACCCTTCAATCGCACATTGAAGGGTTTTGGTTTTTTTTACTTCAATGTTTGGTGAAATGTTCAGTATGTTTGACTGAGACTTATAGTAATACTTAATACTTATAAATGTGAGACTTTATGACCGCAAATTTGGAACACTTTGCCAAGAGAGATGGAGGCAGAATGTCTACAGTGATTTCAGCACTCAATGGACCTTATGTATCTATTACTAGGTTTACAGTAGAGGCTTTGAGCACATTGATGATGATGATGATAATGATTCATGAAACATATGAGTTAAACTAACTACATATAATTTCATACGCCCCAGAAGAAGCAAAGATTATCAAGTCTGGGGCGCTTACAGCAAAACAGAACGGTATACAGCGCTAAGAAATTTAAGACTACAAATAACTACAAATACAAATAACTAAAAATTCAAAACTACAAATAACTATATTGTTTTTTTTAATAATAATGATAATGAATATAAGATCAATAACAGAATGAATAAACGTTATGTTAGGTGTCGATAAATACATAACTATGAATATTTATGCTTCTAATACTACTAAGATAATATACGGAAATGGAAAGAAAGAAAGGTAAAAACTAAAATTACTCAATTACTGATAATTAAGCCCGTAATTAAGAAAAAGTTGATTTATGGAAGAGAAATTGTATCATATGACAAGACCCATTATGTAAATTAAATGCAAATTGTTGGTTGAAATATTTATTATAGGTAAGATCCTAGTTTGTAATCTTTTAGGGCCTTGATGTATCCTTTCAGAGTGACTATCTTATTTAATTCAGGAGGTTGAGAGTTCCAGAGCCTGGGACCTTTAA
This sequence comes from Aurelia coerulea, assembly GCA_039566865.1. Classification (NCBI taxonomy): domain Eukaryota; kingdom Metazoa; phylum Cnidaria; class Scyphozoa; order Semaeostomeae; family Ulmaridae; genus Aurelia; species Aurelia coerulea. Next base: position 13,146,147 of record CM076960.1, on the reverse strand, counting down.
CAGTTATGGCTCGGTTGCCGAATCGATTTATAGTTTTTGGTATAGCAAAATTGTCACTGTAGCGGGTGGGATATTGATGAATGCTTGATCTGGTCTGAAATGAATTTTGGAAAACTTCTGGCAATTTTGCCTTGTTGTGCGTGTGTAAATGCATCAGCTTTAGGATTTTTATCTCATATTGATCTGAAACTTTTAGTGTACTATATTCTCGATGTATGGTATTAGTTGAAGCAAGGTGGTTCTTGTGCTGTAGGATTTTGAGTATTCTATTTTGGTGTGTCTGCGTACGTTTCATCAACTTTTTGGAAGCATCGCCGTAAATTTCAATACCATAATCTATCTTACATTGAATAAATGCATTGTATAGGGATTGCAAACACTTTTTAGGAAGCAGATGTCGAACTTTTCGAAAGATCGAAGCATAACGAACGATTTTAGTGCCTAATTCTTCGATGTGTTTTTCCCATGTCAGTTTCTCATCAATGGTTAAACCAAGGTATTTTACATAGCCAGACCTCTTTATATCTTCTCCAATTTGGACATTGACTCGGCATGGGGTTGGGTTCCTTTTGGGGGAATAAATACAGTAAGATGTTTTTTCTATGCTTAGTTTCAGACGGTTTGCTTTGAACCAAGTATGAAGTTTTTGTAATTCGATATTGGTGTCTTGAACCAGGGCATCAATATCTTTACCAGATGCAAAAATGTTGGTGTCATCTGCAAACAGTCTAGGTTGTAATTTCGTAGCATTGGCCATGTCATTCACGTATAACGTGAAGAGAATGGGTCCTAGGACGGATCCCTGTGGGACACCTGTGTTTATTATCCCAAGTTTAGAGTTGCATCCATTTACGTAGGTAAATTGTTTTCGATTTGAAAGGTAGCTACAAAACCATTTGCTTGCTATGCCACGAAAACCATAGTGTTCTAGCTTATGTAGTAGTATCTTATGATCAATTGTATCAAAGGCTTTTTTGAGGTCAAGGAAAATCCCTAAAACGAACTTTCCTTCATCAAGTTTTGAGTAAATTTCATTCAAGGCCTCAATTAAAGCCAGAGCAGTGGAATGACTCTCTCTGAAGCCAAATTGCAGTTTGTATAAGATCTTGTGCTTTTTTAGAAAGTCTAGCATTCTTTTACACATGAGTCGTTCCAGGACTTTTTCAAAGCACGAAAGAAGGGAGATGGGGCGATAGTTGTCTTCATCGGATCTATCTCCTTTTTTGAAAATGGGAATAACTTTAGCAATCTTCCAGATATCTGGAAAAACACCAGTTTCAAACGATGTATTATAAAGGTGCGTGAGAGGGTCTACTAGGCTTTCAAAACATTCCTTGATGATATCTGGTTTTATGCCATCATGACCTGCAGCTTTACCAGGCTTTAGATGACAAATTTCGTCGAGGACCTCCTGTTTCGTGACTTTTGCGAGGAAGAAAGAGCATTCGTTCTGATTTTCAAGAAATTTAGAGAAGTGTATGTCCGTAGCACTAACTTTGCTATTAATAGTTCTACCAATATTACAAAAGAAGTTGTTCAGAGAATTAGCAATATCGGCATCTGATGTAAAAGTGCGTTTTGACTTATCAACTATTTTTGCGATTTTGCACGATGTTTTGTTCTTTTTTGGATTGAGCATTGGTCCAAGTATAGCCCACATGCGAAAAACAGCATTTGCCTTGTCTTTTAGGATATTATCAAAGTAATTTGCTTCAGCTTGTCTCAAGCAGTTTGTTAAGACATTTTTGTACTTCTTGTACTTTTCAATGGATGTTTGGTCTTTACGAGAGAGTGAAAGTTTGTATAGTTTGTTTTTCTTACGTATACACTTTCGCAGTCCTTTACACACCCATGGTTTATCTTTAATCCGTTTTTTAGGAAGCGTTTTCAATGGAAAACAGTCATTAAAGCACCTAGATATCTCTTCACTGAAAATTTCAGCACAAGTATTAGAATCTTGGCATTCTTGAAAATTATTCCAGTCAATCTTTTGCAGCGATTCCTTAAACTTAGCACGATTTCTTTCACTGAAGAAACGTGTCTTTGGCAAAGTTTGTTTTCCTGCAGTAATCTTGTTCAGCATTAGGACTGAGGCAAAATGGTCACTTATGTCAGTCACTAAGTTACCTGCAATTATTTGATCGCTAGGTCGTTGCTGGTACATAAAAACATGATCGATTAGGGTTGCACTGTGACTAGTAACTCTAGAAGGTAGCACAGTTTGAGGCAGAAAGCCATGGGAGTAGAGAAGTTCCAAATATGTTTTAACGTTCTTGTGCTTACTATCGTTGTATTTAAGTAAGTCTATGTTTATGTCACCAATCAAGATTGCTTGGCTGAAAGAGTGTTGACTTATTTTTTCGAGGGTGAGTTCAATTTTTTCACAAAATTCATTAATGTTACCATCGGGGTGTCTATAGATAAGACCTACAATGGATTCAGAGTTATTTTTGGACAATGTGAACCACAGGTTCTCACAAGGACTATCACATGTAAAACTGAAGTCGATAAGTACGTTGAATTTAAGATCATTTTTAACATATACACAGACACCACCCACGTTGCCCCTTTGGGAAGGGACAGGGTGAAACTTGTATCCATTCAGCAGGGATGAAAAGTGCTCCAAGTTGGTATTATGCACTTCGGTCAAGCAAATACAATCAAAAGAAAACTGAAATGAACTTAACAGGTTAACTAGCTCATTGGCATGTTTATTAAGGCTCCTAATATTCAAATGCAATATTGAAAGTGTTGATGAGTTCTTGCTCATGCCATTAATATTTTCAACAGTTAAATACTGACCATTTTCCGTAATTGGATGGAACTGGTCCAAAAAATCTCGTAAATCTTTACCAGCGGTAGCAAAACCCAAATCTACATCAGAATTTTGTGAAACACTGGACATGGTTCACACTCAAATATAACCAAGTAAAAGGGCAAAAGGTGGCCCTGGACCTAAAAATGCATTGGAAGATAGATGATTAAACAGAATTTATATAATAACGCAAGTTAATAAACCGGTATAGGTATACCTAGCTGTCTGTTCTGGTAGCCAAAAGGGTTACCCACGTTAAATTGATTCCAAGGGTTCTGGAACACTCCATTTGGTGGGTAGACGGAATTTCTCAAGGGAGGTTGATGGAGCATGGTCCACTGACTAGGATACTGCTGGCCAGGATACTGTTGAAGTGGAATACTGTAATTCTGAGAACCAAAAACTTCGGTGCTTTGGTTAGCATGGTTTGGCGATATGTTAGGCATTGATTGTGTATTAGCAGCCATCGTTGTAGGTATATTTATGCTGTTGTCGTGTTGAATGGAACCTCGATAGCCCTTGAAACCACTAGCCCGTTGTGGGGCAATATTTCCTCTGGTTTCACTAGGCAAGTATGCATCTTTGAAATTTCGAACGAGGAGAGCCGTGCCTCTTTCCGTTAGATGGAGGCCATCATACCGCAGATCTGGGTCGTGCAGAGTATCATTGTTGTCAATTATATGGAAGTGCAATTTCATAGACATGACTTTAAGTTTTTCATTAATAAAGTTTATTTTCTCAGGAATTGTTGGTGCCTGTAGGTCTTCTCTTGGCAGTATGCTCGAAATGAATATAGTTAAATTCGGGTGCGCAGATTTGAGCTCTCTGATAGTTTCCTCGAAAAAAGCGACAATTTCAGCCCCTGTAAATTTTGGGACGTCATTGGTGCCTGCATGAATGATGAGGGTGTCAAGAGATGTCAAATCAAGCTTTGCAAGAAAATTTCTAACATCATGCAGCTGGCGCCCACGCAAGGTCCTTATTTTTGTAGAGCCGCTAAAGTCTATCTTTCTTGGGAAAATGCCTTTGAGAATTGAATCTCCAACTATAAGTGTGGATGTTTCTCCATTGTAAGAGGGACCATTTCGAGGGGTTCTTGGAGGCCCATTGAGGGAACGAGCCCCTCTGCTCTCGGATGGCCTCATCCTAACTGATTCCTCAAAAGGTTTTGCGCTAGTTGGTTCAGCAAGGGGGGTCTCAAATGCGGTGGCTTGGTGGCTTTGGGAAGAAACTTTAATTTTTTCAGATTTGGGCTGCTTATAATCCTCTGTGACATTTTTGATTGCGTTTGTGTTTTCTTTTATGCTTCGTTTGAGGTCATTTAATGATGTAAGAAGTTTTTCATAGTTATCTGCATTCTTTTTGATTAGATCTCTTGCGTCAATAATTTCGGCCATTTGTATTCACCGGCATTGGAATACTGGCATCGGCATTGGAACTGGCATTGGCATTGGAATTGGCATCGGTTATTGCATAAGCCCACAAGTACTATGGCGCATGCAAAACTAACCAGGGGGGTGCGCAACAGCGATTTGCGCGGGTCTGTATTTATGTATTCCCCATTATCTAACGTTAATGGATTTGAGCATTATGAATGAGGATTACTGATATTATACGGAGAGTTTTAAATCCAATAAGAGCATACCTGAATTGCTTAATTACGCTTTTATAGGAACACTTTGAACTGAGCTAACATTAGATTCGATTTCTGACTTTACCCCGACTGGAGCGGTACACGACTTGTTTTCAGAACTGTACCCTCTTCTAATTACCGAAACTTGCCTTGGTACCCAGATTTATGAAGAATTTTTCGGAAAACTCCACATTTGTAACTATTTTTGCAACTTTAAGCAAAACGCCACTAATAAATGGGAAATCTGCCGAAAATGACCCTTGTTTAGAGAATGTTGTTTAAAGAAAGTTGGGCACAAGAACCCACCCATATGGGCGGCACATACCATTACCCTGAACATGCTATGTACCCCCCTCCCGGGGATTTTACGTTAAAGACATAACGAGCTCTTCATGATTAAGAGTTCATCAGAGCTTGAAGTTTTGAACCTTGAATATCTTTGAATCTCGTGAGCTTATACTTAATTTGAGAGTAAAAGTTGTTAGTTTGATCGTAAAGTTACGTATAATTCGTTCACTTATAATCCTTATTGAGCGACTACTCTGGTTCAACTTCAAAAGTTTTGTTCATTTCAAGAATCATCATTGCTGAAAAATAAAATTGATGGCAGCATATTTTACAATGTAAAACACACTCTCGAATGACCTGTAATATGAAAATCTTAAAACCTTAAAATCTTAAAAACGAAAACTAACATAAAAGCATCAAGCCCTCAGCCCCAGGGGCAAAAATTGGCAAAATCCGCAACCAAAGTCATTAGAAATGACCATGCCGCAACCCATCAAAGCCCAAAGCCCAAAGCTCTTTCACAGTATGAGGAGAATTGTCTTTAGCAGTAGCAGTTATTGAATTGACAGAGTTTGTTCACTGCATTGATTTACTCGTACAAATTACTTTCACGGACCCCCTGGCTAGTTTTGCATGCGTCATAGTTCTTACGCAATATCGATGCCAATTCCAATGCCAATGCCAGTTCCAATGCCGATGCCAGTATTCCAATGCCGGTGAATACAAATGGCCAATAATTTCAAAGTCTAATTCGTTCAGCTTCTTTGTAAAATGCTTTTCTGCATTTTTTTCGATTGTTTTCTTGTCGAGCATTTCTGTCTTATCATTTTGAATAGCCGTCATGAACTGTTTTGTTTCCGATATTTCTTGCTTCATGCTTCTGGTGGTCTTATTTCTTTTTCCTGTTTCATATTCAAGTTTTGTTGCAAGCTGAGAGACCAGTTCTTCAACTGCCGTTAATTTTTCCTTTAAGCTCTCGATCTCACTTTTATTCCGTGTTATCTCGGATTTTAGCTTAGCGTTTTCTTTCACGATAGATTCATCAGTGTTTTCGAGGTTTTGTGTTTGAGTCTGCCTGTCGTTGCCAATCTCAACTTCACTCAACGATATGCGAGTATCAGTGACACTGCCTTTAGATAGAGTGTCGTCATCATCGTCTTCTTCTTCATAACAGAATTCTTGTAGCAGAGAATCATTACTATTTTTCAGCTTGGATTGAATCGTCTCCAGATCATTGGGATTTAATTCAGCTTCCGCATTTGGATCCGCTTCAAGAAGATGGCTAGGCCCACTGGCCTGCGCCATGTGTCGTACGTCTTTCGATCTCAGTCGTTAAAATTCACAACATATGCTTCTTTTCTTGTGTGCAATTTGAGGTCCAGGGCTTCTACATCATCCTACATGGCATATTACATATTTGTCGATAAGAATTATGAAAATAAATAGGAAATATCAAAAATATACGGTGTTCTGAAAGTCCTACCTACTCGCAGTTCAAATTGGATTCTTCTCGCGGATTTCCTTACGCAGCAAAAAAAGGAGCACATTGAAAGAGCAAGAATTCTTAAAAAAATTTCACAATAAGAATCCTTGAGTCATACTGTGTAAAAGCTGTAAATTTTTCAACAAGAGTTTTTGGAAACATAAAATATTGATAAGAATTATTCTTGAGAATTATAATGCAAGATAACCATGTTGATGTGTGCAAGGCATATTACTGTGCTACATGATAGTTGAAAACAGTTGAAATGATTGGGCTCCTTGCACCTAATAGTTGTTCTTTATTTCCCTTTATTTTCCCTACAGCTTTGTAGATGAATATGACCCAACAATTGGTAAGTGCCTACTATCACTTTGATGAAGAAAGAATAATTTGTACATTTAGTTTTCTTTTGCTATGCTTGGTGTTCCAAAAATTTCATGATTTGCGTGACGATGGCAGCATCAATTTCCCCATGTTTGACCAAAGATGTAAATCTTACCAAACTAGAAAAATGGAGGTGTCCAATTTTAGAACCATTCTTAAAATCTCGATTTGAAACCTTTCCATGTAATTTTGATATTCCACCTTCATTTTTACATTGTGTAACACAATTTGACTGTACGATCAGTATGCATATTGGTGATATCAGAAAAGGAGACAAATTTATTGTTCACCTTTGTGTTTGAAACAAACAGTTTTGATAGGACGAAAACCCCCAGCCTTTTGAATTTCTTTGTCTGCATCTCTTGCATCACTGTAAGTCCTAAGTTTATGTTCAGATAGGGTCTTATTCAGGGAGGGAGCTTATTAGATGGAGGGGCCTATAATATAGTGTGGTAGATGTTTGATGACATTTCGATATGACCGGGGCTTATCCGAAGTTAGGGATTATTTGATGGTTTAAAGCAAATGTGTTCTTGTTAAACTTTGTCGTTTATTCCCAAGACATTAGTTTTTATCTCCCTGACTTCTTTGTGTTGTCTGTGTACCTCACATGATTACAATGGGTTCACCGTGAGGTCGTCATTTCTTTATGTATTCGTTATTCATTGTAGAGGATTCCTACAGAAAGCAAGTGGTTATAGATGCAGAAACATGTCTTTTGGTATGTTGATAACTTTATAAAGACTCTTCTCCTGGTTGCCTTGTGTTACATACCGTTATATAACTTCACACCATGTCTCCTTCTTTTTATTTATTCTTTATTTGTATTTGTTTATGAATGCAATAAACACACCCTTACCTAAGTAGATATACCGTACATGCTCTGTGTACACTAATGTCAAACAATTCTCAAGAAATTGTTGAGAAATATCATAAATATGAATTTTTCAAAAGAGATGACTCTCAGTTGCTTGTTAATTGATAAGCGACCTCATTCTGCAAAAACGTGGCTGCGTTCTTAAAGTTTGTATTTATTTTTTTCAGGACATTCTAGATACTGCAGGACAAGAAGAATATAGGTATGCCAAGTACTAGATTCACGGCACAAGAGCCACTTGCTTCGCTAGGCACGTACAACAACAACCACCCACCATTGCTCAACAAGGACTCGTGCATAAACTATTCAAAGACCACAACAGCTAAATTTATTCTTTTGGAAATCATTGCTAAGATTGCGAAGCAAACTATCTTCCAAGCACCAGTTAGGGCAGAAAAATAACGTTCTTTAGGCAAATATTCTATGAAATCTCTCAACTTTAAATTCGATTTATCTCTGACAGCATTGATGATAGCCCCGTCCGCTCTTTTGTTTAATATTTCAAGAAAATTCATGCAAGTGAAAGATATGTCTCTTCAACACGCTCTTGGTACTGTTGTGCGAAGTATTGGAGAATATTCTTGTGCTTATCTATGTTAACACCTTTCGAGAATAATCTCTGCTCGAAATATTTTGGGCTTTCTTTCCAGGTTTTTAAACAGTAAGGTTATGCGTTGTAGTTTGAACAGTTCGTATATTCAATTTTAAAAAGTTTAAAGCGAAAACAACTAATCAGGTCATATGTCTAGATTAAACTGGGCGTCCCAAAACTAGTTCGCCGATTTAAACAGCCACTTGCAAGGAACGAGTGACTCATTTCCAGTGATTTGCTCCGAAGCATTCCACTTAAAGGCTAACCTCGATTCGAATGATTTTGCTCATTCTTGTTTGCGATAGTATGATAACTAAAATATGGATTTGCAAAAACGTTCAGCTCCTGATACCTCCAAAAAGTGCCAAAACCAGCTTGTTAAATATGTCCAAAGGCTCGACTTATGGAATGTCAGTATAGGGTAATTGCTCCTCCAGAAAATGGAGCACTTAGAGAAAGTGCACAGAAGGGCTGCACGTATAATACACAAGACACCTAAGGGAATAGATAACACAGATGTATTGTACTGAGCAAATTGAAGGTCAATACAGTACATGTACAAAAGAAAGGGAATATGCCTGACACACAAAGCATATTATGGTAACTATCCTGGTGAGATTGGCAACATTATTGAGCAAAGGAAATATAAACGGAACACGAGAGATAACCTGAAACTCAATGTACCGCGACCAAAGGCAGAGAAAGGAAAACAGACATCGAGATACAGATTGGCGTTACTGTGGAACTTACTGCCAGAGAATATAAAGGATATCAAATATTACAATAATGTCAAAAAGATCCTTACAAAACATTCCTAAGAAATAAATGCAGCAAGCTTCAATAACACGGCAACAATTAAAAAGAAAGATTTGGATAATTTCAAATACTATTAAATACTATTTTAGCGAAAATTTTTCAATAGTTTAACTTTCGTTTTTAGCAAATTGTAACTTTTAACTCCTTGCACAAGGTTTATTTTAATTTTACTCTTTTCTTTTGACGCAGGTTCACATCAGCTCCATGCTGCCTTCTCTTGACCTGCTATACAAAATAGATATTATACCGGGTGACCCAGAAAAAGTGACCCAACGCAATTTGTTATACAAAAAAAAGTAAGTGACCGATTGAAATATTTCAAACGTTGTTCTGTCGCTAAAAGGCTAGCCTACATTATCAGTATTTTTCGCAATTTTTTTGGGCACGGTAGAGTTTCCAATTAAGGATTTTGAGGAAAAGGGCAGGGTTGAAATCCTCAAAAAGTCGAAAACAGGGGATCGATTTAAAGCCATTCCAGGTCTTCAAAACACCGAGGAGCGTGTTTCATTTTGCCTGAGGATATCTTCAAGTAACTAGGGACTATAAACTTGCTCAGAAGGCTTTCGACTAAGTTGCCTTTTCCCAGGTTGAAATGAAACACGCTCCTCGTTGTTTTGAAGATTTGATATGGCTGTGAATCGATCCCCTGGTTTTGACGACTTTTTGAGGATTTAAGGTATGCTCTTTTCCTCCAAATCCTTAATTTTTGAAATTTGCCGTGCCAAAAAAAAATTCAAAAAATATTCATAGCATAGGCTAGTCTTTTAGCGACAGAGCAACGTTTGAAACATTTCAATCGGCTACTTACTTAATTTTCTGTAACAGATTGCGTTGGGTCATTTTTTTCTGGGTCACCCGGTATATGTATGTAAAAATGTATTATGTAAATGTAAAATGTAAAAATGTATATGTATGTTGCATCTTGGGTGTTAAGAGCAACCGAACATTTTTCGATTTACATACACTGGTATCCTTATTGATGCTGGCATTAAAATATATTTATTTTCTTCTTAGTGCAATGCGAGATCAATATATGCGAACAGGAGAAGGTTTTCTGTGTGTTTTTGCTGTAAATAACAGAAAATCATTTGATGATATTTCATTATACAGAGAACAGGTGAGTATTTCTTAATTCTATTCAACAAAATTTTTCAAAAAGCTTCATGTCATCTGCAATCTCATTATGTACAGGAAAGGCCTTGCACGCATGAAGGTAACTGGAATTCTCAAGGATTCATAAGAATTTTTACTTGTTTATCAATTTATTTTGTATCGACTATTTGCATCTAGCTTGCCATAATCATACATACAAGGCAAGCTAATCCAAGTCGATAAGTAAATGATACACAAATAAATATTTTACAATTAAAGCAAACTTGGCCATCCCATATTTTCATTATGTTTGGTCAAAGTACAAAAACTGTTCAGAGTTTTGGCAGATTTCATTGCATTTGGCCGTTCATTCCAGATTTGAGGTCCCAGTGATTGAAGGTTATTTAAGTGCCAAATGGGACGTGATTTAGTCGGTTATGCTGTATGCTAGTAGAGTTTTGTAATGATTAATCAGAACAGTTCATTGCTAAAATGTCATGCATGACAGATGGGTCTAGATTTTTCAATGCCTTAAAAAATCTCTACACAGTGAACTTTCAAACGGTAAACATGCATAGTACAGCTGTCTGACTTCGAAAGTCAGTCGCTGCAGGAGGTAAGGTGATGACTGCATAATGATGTAAGAGAACGTTTTCGAGACTGTTCAATGTTTTGCAAACATTTAGTTGATGTTAAAGCACATATGTCACATTAGCAATTGGTTAATACAACAAATAAGTTTGGAGTGGAATTCCATTGTTTCGAGACTTTTTATTTCTGTTTCATGAATTTTCATTGCAATGAAAATTCAGCCTCGATCCTGTGCTTTGTAATAAACAATAGAGAGAATTGTATTGCATGAACCAATCAGCTTCATGACATATGCTCTTTAAATGCCATACTAAAAGGCAATAATCAAACTTTGAAAAATACAACATCAGTTTTTAAAACATTGAGTCATGATGCAACTTTTCCACGAAATTCGGAAATCTATGGCTCAAAATTTGGTTTGTTAGATAGTTGAATGATACTTAGCAATTTGACCGTTTCTGCACACTTTATCATTTTGCTTTGGATGTTGAAATTTTCTGCGCTAGTGTTTGCTTCATCCTTTCTGTAAGGAGTGCACTGAATTTTGCTAAATCAGCTGTCATTACTTTTTCAGTTAGCTAAATCAAAGCAACTCCGGCTTCTTCTACCTGTACCTCAATCAGTGTTGATAGAGTCTTGGAAAGCTAAGCCAGAATGTTATTGTCTGCGTAATTGTGTAATGTTGCTTGTTTGATGAACAAAATCCTTTATGTGAACTTTGAATAGAATAGGGAACACAGCAGAGCTTTGAGGTACCCCCGATGAAATAGCTTGGAAAGACCTATACTTATTATAGATCCCAACAGACTGTTTCCGCCGTTTTTGGGTAAGAGTAGATTAGGGTCAGAGCATTTTCCTCCAAGCGATAATTCACGTACTGATAAGAATCCTCGAGAAGTATGAAACAATGTAAACATTCTTAAACAAAAAGAATTGGTAGGCAGGAAAACAGTGTAAATATATGCAATAAGGCATGTACTGTATATGACTGCCCCTGTTGTGCATCTGTGGGGATGGAATAAGCTGTTCGATTGAAAGGAAAATTATTTTCCTAAACGCTTCAACGGAAAATGTTCCAGTTTTCAAAATAGTACGAATCTTATCGATTCATCTTGTTTTTGAGAGTATGGGAGACCGGGCTCAATTATAACATTTTTTGGAAATCGGCCATATCATCTAAATAATGATTAATTGCGCTCTTGGGGGTAGATGATATTGTAGTTGCATCTCTTGGAATAAAATAGAGCTTAGTGTCAATCACGTAGAACCAATTTTTGCGATGCTGTGATAGTTTTAAAATCAGTGATCAAGTGTTACAATTGCCTCATAGCAAGGGGGCACTTGTAACACATGGTTGCAGCAATTGCTACATATCTTTAAAATTATTACGGATAATCATTGCACGACTCTGTCCTTTTCCCAACACGAACCGCAACTCCAGGTAGCAGATTATTCATTGTTCCAAAAAGAACAAATAAAAAATAAGACATGATCTTTATTTCTTTTTGATGGATCAATTGAAAAAATTGAATCACGTGAGAAAAAATAATGTTTTGTTTACAATTTTCCAACACTCGTTGATGATAAGAAACTGTGTCAAAACCAAGCTATCGGCCATCTTACACCGGGGCATTGTCCCTAACCTGGTTAGCTATCTTTTCTTACATTTAATGAGCTGCCCATCTTAATATTTCGAACGCAGTTACGATCCTAAAGATATGGCACGTTTGTTGTAATACTATTTTTGCTCGAGAACAGAATTTTCCAGACACAAAGGCACGTCGAAAGCACGTGTTTTCTTTTGTGCTCAAAAACACCCATGAATCCAGAAAATTTCTGAAAAGCATACCCATAAATCCGGAAAAACCGAAAAGGTAATCCATTAATGAAGTTTTGCAAAAAATCATACCCATAAATCCGGAAAATATGAAATATTGTTGAAAAAGCATACCCATGAATCCGGAATTTATCATAAAAAGGGTACCCTAAAAAATGGCACAACCCCGTACCATGGAGAAACTTAAGTTCCCCCCCCCCCCCCAGGATTGACACCGGTTGCGCACAGTCTAAATAGGCAGTACCTTTCATTCTAAATTTTAGAACATCGGCTGAAATTGAAATGGACATGCTCTGTGCAAAAATTAGATTCTTTGCTTGTTTTTGCTAGGCGTGAGTGCAGGTGTTACAATTTGCCCCGGTCTCCCCTACTAATGGGGGAGTCAGAAATGTATCGATGTTTTTAGAAATCGTACGGCAAAAACGATGAAACTAACTTGTAAAATGATAAATTCATTGTCTCATTGAAGCTTCATCTTAATTTTTGCAAATTCTTCTTTAATTTCAGATGTGTTGTTTCTCGCTTAAAGACCCTCTTCTAAAAATTAGGCTTTGCGCACGGTGTTGCATGAAAAAAACAACACGAACACAAGCTGAGCAATAGACCTTTTAGCTATTCTGAAAAGAATCAGAATCTAACGATATTTTGCTACATTTTGTAGAATTTTCGAACATAAATAATAGTGATAGAACCTCTTGCGGCTCTCGATCGAACCCTTTCGTATAAGAGTGTATAAAAATAACGCTTTAACACTAGAAACGCTATTAGAATAGCTAAAGCTCTATTGCGCTGGTAAATAGTTGCAGTTCTCTTATCAGGCTCGAAGGAGGACACGAAGAATAGACCGCTCTGCTTTCCTGTGGGAATCTTGGACGAGCAATTTTCTTCTCTGGATCCACTGTAACTTTCCATTCGTTATTGAAAGAGCGATCTAAGAATTAAACACTTGCCTAGCTTCTCAGGATTTCAGATAGTCTGAAAATCCTTTCGCAATGGATTATGGGTCTACAACATCGCGCAAGGCCTCATGGTTTGCAGAGGGTGTTTAAATCAGCATTTAGCCAAAAATCATCTTCTTCTACATGCGCAAAATCAGCCGAAAATTTTGCTGATCATTATGATATTGATATTTATATAAAATTTAGTTTTATTGAAACCATGTTAGTTAATTCTATGCAATTGTAGCCCATCTCAAGCGAAAGATTTGAGCAATAAGCTTTGAAAAGGGAACATCTTTTCAGTACTTAAAAAGCTACTCGAGGCAACCCTCAAATTCATTCATGCTACAGAACGCTTTTAAATGTTCCATTGTCCATTGCTGCAAAGTCCCATAGATAAGCACCTACTTTGTTTCAGTTTCATTGTGTATTCGTAGCCAATATTTATGTTGTATTTTTGTTTAACATTGTGCATCTTTATGTATTGGCCATGGGGTAGTCATTGTCTCTTGCTCCTCACGGTATCGTCCCTGTTTAACATTGTGCATCTTTATGTATTGGCCATGGGGTAGTCATTGTATTTTGCTCCTCGCGGTATCGTCCCTGTTTAACATTGTGCATCTTTGTGCATTGGCCATGGGGTAGTCATTGTCTTTTGCTCCTCATGGTATCGTCCCCGTATTGTTGTATAGTAGTTAGATAGTATGGTAGAACGTATTGATGTATTGTAATAATTTATATGAATAAAAAAAAATCTTTTCAGTTTTTTGAATAGTGTCCGCAACTTTTTGTCTGAGGTTTTATAGCCAAACTCTTCCATTTGAAACATTTGGATGGTAAAAGGAGTGTACGGGAATCTATGCATATATCAGCCTTTGATGAAAATTGCCATTTCATAGATACTAGGCCGTGACGCGTACCGCACCATATTGAGTAACTGATCTACGTCAACAGGAAATACCGATATGCGATTGGCTACAGTTTGACGGCAAGTGGCTTGAGCCACTTTTATATCCTTACATTCAGCAGGACAGGCATTGAAAACAACAATTTTTGTTGAAGCTTTAATCCTGTTAAAATATTCGTATTATTATTATTATTATTATTATTGTACAATCAAAATTATCCGTATTATTATTATTATTATTATTATTATTATTATTATTATTATTATTATTATTATTATTATTATTATTATTATTATTATTATTATTAATAATAATAAAGTGGTATTTTAGAGAAACAGATAATTTTTCCGAGTATCCAGCATTTAAGACACGTAGCAAATTTAATCCTCGAAACAAGGATGTTGCTATTGAGTTGTACCTCAGTAAGTTAGAGGAGGAATTTATGAATATATGTGTACGAGGAAATAATTATAGTAATATCAGTAGGGAGGAGCTTTCAGCAATCAACAGCTTGAATGCTGACCGAACGATCGTTATCAAGGAGGCGGACAAGGGTTCAGGGGTGGTTGTGTGGGACAGAGAGGATTATATTCAGGAAGCAGAGGGGCAATTAGGGGATTCAGAGGTTTACAGCAAACTTGATAACGATCCTTCGGAACGACTTCACCAAATCATAGCTGATATCTTAGATATTATAAGAGATAGAGGAGATATCGACGAAAAAACCTTGGAATATTTTATGGTTAACAATCCAAGGTTAGGACGTTTCTATCTCCTCCCTAAGATACATAAAAGGTTAAATAGTGTGCCAGGGAGACCAGTCATCTCCAATTGTGGATTTTTTACAGAGAATATTTCGGAATTTTTGGATCATCATTTGCAACCATTGGCAAAAAAGGTTAGGTCGTACATTAAAGACACCAACCATTTTCTTCAAAAAATCCACAATTTGGGGCAACTCCCTGAAAATGCTATTTTGTGTACAGTGGATGTTGTTGGGCTCTACCCTAGCATTCCGCATGAAGAGGGATTGGAAGCCTTACGGGAAGCACTTGAACATCGAGAAGATAAGACCATTTCCACGAACTCCCTTACGGAGCTTGCTCGCGTGGTTTTGAAAAACAACTTTTTTGAATTCAATGGTGACTTTTACCAGCAACTTAGGGGTACTGCTATAGGAACTAAATGTGCTCCAAGTTATGCGATTCTTTACTTGGCGGCTCTTGAGGAAAAGTTACTTTCGGAAGCTCAGTGGAAACCATGGCTGTGGTGGAGGTATATAGACGACGTCTTTTTGGTTTGGTTGCACGGGGAGGAAAAACTCAGGGATTTTGTAAATTTCCTTAATGGGGCCCATGATTCGATTAAGTTCACTGCAGAATGGTCCTCGGAAAAAGTTAATTTTCTCGATGTTCAAGTCATCAAACAAGGTAACAAAATTGTCACTGATTTGTTTACAAAACCTACTGATACCCATCAACTCTTACATCACACTTCATGTCATCCTAGCCATACCAAAAAGGGTATTCCTTACAGCCAGGCTCTCAGAATTCGGCGCATTTGTTCAGAGGAAACTTTTTTCGAAAATAGGGTGGGGGATCTAAAAACTTGGCTGCTGGCAAGGGGTTATATCGAAAACGAGGTCGATAGTCAAATTGAACGCGTTCGTCTAAAAAACCGTGCTGCTTTACTAGATACCAAACCCAAGACCAAGGATGACACGAGGATACCGTTGGTACTAACATATCACCCAGCTCTGCACAAGGTACACGAAATCATTCGGGGTAATCAAAATATTCTTTTGGTGGATAATGAACATAATAATGTTTTCAAAGACAAAATATTTGTTTCGTTCCGAAGGGCAAAAAGTCTGAAAGACAAACTCGTAAGGGCAAAACTTGCAAATCTCGATGAAGAGTTGATGGAAAAGGGCACCTTCAGATGTAATGGTAGAAGAAGTTGTCAGATTTGTCCTTTAATGAGGGAGGGAGATACTTTCCAAAATTTCAACTCAACAAGGTCGTTTCAAACGTTTTCTGGAAAGTATGACTGTAATTCCGAATACGTGGTTTATCTGTTGCAATGTGATCGTTGTAACAAAAAATATGTGGGGAGTACTAAGACAAAATTTCGGCAAAGATTTAATGTTTACAAGTCATACTTTAGGTCTTATTCACGCAAACATAACGAAGGCTCCCTTGACAGGGGGAAACCTATTCCACAAGCAAGCTTTTTTGCGCATTTTTTTGAAAACGGACACAACGGGGCATTTACGGTTGGGATAAAAATAATCGACGGGGCAGAGGATGTTTATTCACTTCGGAGAAAAGAACTTTACTGGCAGTATCGGCTTGGAACGTTCTCGCCAAATGGTCTCAATGAAAGAGCGGCAGATGTGGAATTAGACATGTTTGCGTGTGGAACAGCATAGATTTTACCATTACATCTGAAGCGTGTCAAGGGAGGCTGCGCTAACGCCAATTTTTGTGGTTCCCTCTGTAACTTCGTGCCTTTCTGCACGTGGTGGTAGGGTGGAATCCCCTATCGGGCTATCCTGGATTCAGCATTTGCTAAAATAGTTTAGCGGCTAGCGAATCCATGGAAAGTTACCTGGGGGAGCCACAGAAATAAGTTGGCACAGTCTCAAGTGGTTCATAAAGGCTCCCAGTTCCTCTTCACATTTCAATTAAACTACCAAAAGCTCAATGCACAGCTCTTAAATGGCAACATTTCTTAAGAATACAACGACAATGGTCTTTTGGGTATTGATTTTAGGCTGACTTATGTGTTTTTTTAGAACTTGTTTATGTATCATGTATTCAATTGTAAATTATATTTTATTTTAAAGTGTATGTATTGTGATGTAAATAATTGTTTACTATAAATACTTGGCTGCCCTGTAAATAGCTCACACTGACGAAGATTTTTATCGAAACGTTTGAGGCATTTAACAGTTGTGTTTTTATATTTATTTTCTGTTAACACATGATGGTGGTTTAGTTTATTATTATTATTATTATTATTATTATTATTATTATTATTATTATTATTATTATTATTATTATTATTATTATTACTATTATTCCCTTTAAGGAGGAACAATCCTTGATAAAAATAGCCGTGCAAAGACAGTAGGCTTTGACACGTGCTGAATCATATTTGGTTAGCTCAATACGTCAACAGGACATTCTGATATCGGATAGGCTAGAAGTTGACCGCGTACTGCTTCAGCCATTTCATATGCTGAGATTCCCCTAATGTAACACATACCGACGTTAAAAAAATGACTTTGCAGTATTTGGTAAACTGAACTTTATCTTCAACAGCCTTGCTGAATCATATTTGGTTAGCTCAATACGTCAACAGGACATTCTGATATCGGATAGGCTAGAAGTTGACCGCGTACTGCTTCAGCCATTTCATATGCTGAGATTCCCCTAATGTAACACATACCGACGTTATGCATGCCTAAAAATGAAAAACTTTGCAACAATGATGCCGATTTGCAGTAAACTGAACTCATAAGCTCCTGTTTATTTTATAGATTCAACGAGTAAAAGATAGAGACAGTGTTCCCATAGTCTGTACGTATCCGTATCCATTCAGTTCATTAGATATCTTCAACAGCCTTACTTCGGATCATTGTACAATCATGCAAGGTGTCCCAAAAAACATGTGCGCTGTTTGAGTGGCTTCTGCGGAGCAGCCATAAATCCAATTTTTCTGTTTTTAAGATTCTTGACAGAAGAGACTTCAAAATAAAGATTGACACCGAGTTTGAGTAAATCCGATCACTAGTTGCTGTTTTTTGTGGAGCAAGAAAGCCAAAATTATTGGCTGCCTCAGAACCAGAGGATTCATTTTTCTCCATGGTGTTAAAATCAACGAAAATGATTGAAAAAACATACCTAGCCTGTTTTCTGATGTTCAAAAGTGAGACAGATAGTCATACATTACATTTTGTGACAACCAAGAATATTGGACATATCTAGGGTTGCAAGGAATGGAAATGTGCAACACAAGTGCCTCAGGCCATGGCATGCGTCCATCAGATATTTTGATGCTCAAAAGTGATAAAGTCGTTTTAAACCAACAATATTGCATCCAGCATGCTGCTTGGTCGATATTCTTGAAGAATATGTTGTTGTTGTATCTTTATTTTACATCGATTGAAAAAAAAATCATCTAGTCTACTATGTACATATGTACATGGAAACTAATCAAAATCGATGGATACAGTAATTAAATTAAAATAAATAATTTTTTTTAAACGGTTTGTACATTACTTACAGTAAAACGACAGGCGTTGCATTTGCACGTGGGGCCATCCCATTGTGATATTAACCTTTTGAAAATATTAAGGCTTTCAGCCGATTTTAGCTCATTTGGTAAGCAATTCCAAATCTGCGGTCCTAAGAACTTAAGACTGCGAGCACCGAAAGTAACCTGGTTTGGTCTGTAATGGGTAAGGTTATTAGGATTTCGCGATGAATAATTAGAGGATCTAACTTGAAAAATATCTTTCATGAAGGATGGATTCAGACCATTTAGAGTCTTGAAAATTTCTATGGAGATAGCTCTAAGTCGGTAAACATGCATGGTGCATCGCTGTGATTTCAGTAGAAGGCCATTATATGAACTGACATGATCATTATGAAGGAACCTAAGTGCACATTCTTGTACCTTCTCAATCTTATGCATTGATTTAGTTGAACAAAAATGCCATACTAAAGGACAGTAATTGAAATTAGAATAAACAAAGCTCTGAACAAGGACTTCTCTCGCATCAAAACCAATATATGCTCGAAGCCTCTTTAGGACATTAAGTTGAGTTGCAGCTTTTCTACAAAGTACTGCAATGTGTGGATCAAAGTTTAGTTTATAGTCTAGTTGAATCCCGAGAAGTTTGACTGAATCTTCAGACATGATTGTTTTTCCTTGAATACTTATTTTCTCACCACTGGTAGTTGTCTGGTCCCTTTTAATTAACAGTGCATGAAAAATGAAATATGGTCATTAATTACTCCCAAATGCGTTTCCTGGCATAACTGTAAAGTTTAAGCTCATTTAATGTTAAATTTCAAGTTATAAGGTTAAGTACGGAGATAAAATCCTCTGGTTTGAAGCAACCAGTGATTGTGACTTTCTTTCTCAATAAATCAGCAACCACTTGTCAGATTTACACAAACTCGGTGCCAAACTCTAAGTTGAAATTTCTTCTGCTCACAAATCTGAAAAACGGGAAAGTTAGATTTATGGCTCCTTCACAGTAGCCATTCAAATGGCGCACATGTTTTTTGGGACGCCCTGTACATAAATTTGATCTCTTCGGGCCGAGAGAAACAATCAGACTTAAGACCAATGCGTAAATCGAGTTCTTCCGACTGATATCTTGGCTCAAGATCCCTGAATCATGACTCCCAGATAAAAAGCATGCTGTTGAAGTACAGTACTTCATACTCATAACTTCGGCTGATCTTCCTCGATCAATTGTTTAACAGCATTGAACATGTCTGACAAATTAGCTTCAATTTAGCTATTCCTTTTTCAGCCTCTGTAAATGCCGGGTGGGCCAATAAAAACAATCCTCGTTTCCATGGCCACTGCTCCCTAGATGTCGAGGCAATCATAATGGCAATGTTGGACATGTTAAAATTCATTCTAAAATTGACGTGACTAAAATTGGCCACTTCGTTCTGAAATTATAAGGGATTTTCTAGAGAACGCACCTTTCAGAAACCTTCAAACAGCATAAAATCACGTTCAAAATTTCCTAACGTTTCTGCTTTTCAGCAATGATTCATACGTGCTTCAGCAAGTGTTGTCCCATTGGGAAGATTAAAGTGTGATCCCTACGAACATAACTATACTTTTCCGGGCGATTGCATCCTCCCAAGAGGATAACATGTGCCTTGACGTTATCGCCGTGAGGGAAAAATATTTAGAAAATTTTATCCTATTTTTATCCCGTTTTGAAGGTTTATTTAAGGGGCTTTCCAAAGGAAATCCCTCATAATTTCAGAACGGAGTGGCCGATTTCTGTCAGGTAAATTTTAAGATCTATTTGAACATGTTCACTATGACTTGATATATGTAGCACTATTATTGCCGTGGTATCAGGGGAGCAGTAGCGTTGCAAAAAGGGAGTCTCTTATATTGACTCGCCCAGTATATATGTAATGTTAAAAAAAGAGTTTGAAATTGTTGGGGAGACGAACTCGAAAAACCTTTGTCTTAAAACAAAAGAATCTGGGCCTATCGTCGACGACCAAAAAAGTTGTCGAATCTGCGCATATCGAGGCTGCGCAGAGCATTTAGCTGCATTGCTGAGTTATTAGTCAATCAAATCGTCGTATTTTCCTCCTGTGCAGGGAGAAAAGAGGAGCTGCGCCTTTCGCGCCAAAATTTTTGCGGAAATCGAATTTAACGTTCACTTCAACACAGCCAAGCCAACGACCTTTTTCTCGGGTATTCGCTGCGTTACTTTTCTGCAGCATCTCTTTTTACGTTCATACTGCAGATTGATTTGTTAGATGCTGTTTTAATGCAATTGATATCGTGCTTGGGGCTAAGATATGCCGAGTTGGTAAATTAGGTTTTTGATTCTTGAACATTGGAACACTGGTTTTGATTTTTGAATATTTGAAGTGCGGGCCTAAGCATACACTACAGAAAGGTGTTTTTTGATTTGAGGGCAAGAGAAGAGAAGGGTACCGAGAAAATATAATTTGGGTGGCTGTTGTGGGTTGGCTATTTTGGGCTGGTATTTTAGGTTGGGTATCTTGGGTTGGGCATTGTGGGTGGGGTATTGTGGGCTTGGTATTTTGAGAGGGATTTGGGGTGACAGGGGATGTGAATAGGGAGAAAGAAACTTTAGTGATACTTGATGGGTATTTTGGGGTGGGGAGAGGGGCGGGAAACCCGGTGGGTACTTCACTATAAATTTATACAGGGGTGTGCGCCACCAGGATTTCTGGTATGACCCAATCCCAGAATTTTGGTCAGACATTGATACCCTATCCCAGAGTATAGGTCAGATATTGATAACCTATCACAGAATGTTGAAGAAGTAACAAGGAACAATTCAACGGTGATCTTTTGTTATCATTTGTTGTTTATATCATTTCTATTTCTCATTATCAGTTTTTTACTATTTGTTATCATTTTATCTTCTGCGTCGTCAAAAATTTCAATACAAAAGAAAAGATTTCCTCTCAGCTATGGTCACAAGCGGAACAAATCTGTTCTGGATCAATGGGGACATTTAACACCCATTACCAGAATTTTTATTATAACAGTCAACCCCAATCCCAGAAAATTCCAAGTGAAAGTATACCCCAATCACAGAAATTTCCAGTGAAAGTATATCCCAATCCCAGAATTTTCAGGCCAAAAATTACCCAAAACGGGTGCATATCCCCTCTATTCCACAAAACAAGAACTTTGGCCACATCTGAAATACCTGAAAAAGTTCTAACTAATCAAGGGAGCAATATTATGCCATATTTCGTAGACAGTCCACAAAAATGCTTGCTTTTTAGATCAGTGTAGGACTACGCATACTAGACCCAAACCCCGCCTTGGAAAGAAATTCAGAGTTTGTGGTAACAAAATTGAAGATTGGGATGGTGTGCAGCTGTTGTGCAGTTATTTTAGAGTTGACAAGGTTGATAATTGCCAAGATCTTTATGTCTGTCATGCTCATTGGAAACAATGGTATAACTTCAATTATAGATTAAGAGCATTGGGTGCAAAAACGACTGTCAGTTACACTGACAATCTTAATGAAAGAGCTCTTGGTTTAAGAATGGAATCTCCTACAACATCCTTATCATCAGCAATGTTTTCAGGAAGTAATGCTGTGCTGTTGTGTGAAAAGGGCCAGCTTGGCCACTCCATCCTGCAATTTCTTGACTGCAGATCTCTTGTCAGCCTCATGAAAACATGCAAATCTCTCTCTGCAGTCTTACCTTTATGATGACACTATTTGGAAAAGTTTCTTTTGGAAGATTTCCTTGTGGATAGAGCTCTAACAGAAATGTCATGAAAAGAATCATATCTCACAATATGCAAGCACAAAAATACTGCAAACACACATTTTGCAATTCTAAAAATGAAGAAATTGAGTGATAATTTGGTAGAAAATGTCAAGGCAATACATCAGCTATCTGTGTGTGAGAATAGGGAAATTGGGGGGAAATTAATTCATCTTTGATAATGTTTGCATTAGTTGGTTGTATTTGATGAGTTCTGTTTGGTTCTGCCCTGTTTTGTTTGGAAAAGAAAAAATATTGATAAATCATGGAATACAGTATTTACTTTTGCGAGTAATGCATCCTTGGTTGCACTGTATGCCTTCTATGAAGCACTTAAGAGACCTTTTAGCTATTCTACAAAAGAGCCTGGATCGAACATTATTTGTATACCTTTTATATGCAAGGTTCGATTGAGTGGTGTTAGAGTGTCGATCCCTTTCCTTTAGTGCACATTCAAAAATTCTCCAAAATGTACCAAAATATCGTTCAAGTCTGATTCTTTTTAGAACAGCTAACAGGTCTATGGTAATCTCCATGTTGAGTAAAGTATTTCTCCACACGTGAGTGTGCTATAGATGTTGACTGTAATTGTTGTCAATGAGAAATAAATTTCATTTCTCATTGACTCTCTCTGGTCTTCTTGATTCCGTTTTGGTTTATCATTAAGTATGTTTGCAATGGATGTTGTGTTTTATTATGTTCTGTTTAGTTTGGAAAAGAAAAGTTGTCAACATATCATAGAGACATGGTTTTGCTTTGTATGACTACTATTATGCACTGTATGTACCATACTTAAATGTTCTACATACGTAAATGTTCTACATCCTCTTTGGTATATTTCTTCTCAGTGCTATTGGCAAAACTGGATTGGTCACATGTCGGTATACAACAACATTTATTCTAGTCTTGTTGTTACAGTTTATTTTTTGTTTTTCTTGATCTGTGGCTGGTAAGTTAAACTGATGTGATATTATATGATGATATCCGTTTGCCAGTCAGTCTGCTTTGTCTCCACTCTACTAGATTATAACAGCATAGCCATAGCCAGTACAGTACAAGGAGCAAATTTCAAGTAACAGCTCTGATTTGAAGTCTAAATATAATAAACTGATTGATGTGTTCTGTTGGCGGTGTTATCGACTCTCCATAATAAGATTAAGAAGGCCAAAAAAGGGTGCTTTTTTAAGGCCTTGATTCCCCCTTGATTGGGCCTGCTTTTCCATACTGTCTTTGTTTTTGGCGCTATAGACGCTTTGGCCCAAAAATATACGTCCCAAATGACTTTCCGTTACTTAACAGTCAGCATACTTTATTTTCCCTGACATTTTATAGTTGAAATCCTTGAAATCTGTATTTATCCAAGTGAGAACTACGCTGGAGAAAGACGAAGCTTCACCGGCGTAAGCAGCACAACAACAAAAAACATGGCCGTCAACTAAATCCTACTGCGGCTGCGCAAATTCGACAACTTTTGCCGAACCAGGCTTCTTGATCAACACGGTCACAAGATTCAGGTCGACAGATCTCCCCAACAAGAAATAACGATCATTTTTAAAGGACAAGTCCGGGGTTGGTATGATTGATGATAAAATACAAGATAATACTGCTATGAATGATGTATGATACTCTTTTCCACTATTTTTCACCTTCTCCTTGTGAAATCACGTATTCAAATAAGCAATTTGAGCAAAGTGACGTCATATCACGCAAACGAAAACGAGGCTGTGTGGTTGATGTTTCGCCTCTTTATCGTAGCAAGCCTCTTTATTATGTTCTCGTGCATTGAAAATGGCATGAAAACTCGATAAAGATGCTTGCTACGACTGAGAGGCGAAAAAGCAATCCTTGTTTCCCTGCGTTCTTTGATTTGCAGATATCACTTGCTCAATAAGGGACTCATTTCATTACTCTTATAAAATACTATATTGGCCTAAAGTGGCTACACTTTTTAAGAGTAATGAAATGAGTCACTTCTGAGCAAGTGATATCTGCAAATCAAAGGACGCAGGGAAACAAGGGACGAAATGTGATAAGTCTAACTTATTAGCATTTCAAAGTGGCTTCTCCAATGTTTTGATTTGTATATCATATTGTTTTCAGTGGCTGCAAACAAATGCGATTTACCTAGGCGAGAAGTTTCACCCCAAGAAGCACGTGAAATGGCCCGATCATTTTCGGTTCCAATCGTAGAGACGTCAGCCAAAACGAGGCAGGGAGTGGTAAGTAATGCTTGTACTTCCTATCCTACCGTGTGTCCCAAAGAAAGTACTCCTGTTTGAAAATTCTCCAAAATTTGGTTACGCAACCAATCTTCAATTTTCTTTTTTTGTCAAGTAGATCAAAGGCCAAATTATTTCCCAGACTAGCTGATTTTTTACTTGGCTTGAAAATGAGCAACTTTAAGCTCTTTTAAGGGCTACCTGGTTTTGAATCATACTGCAAAGAAGCAATGATGATTGCCAGATCAATTTCTTTGTGAATGTAAAGCATCTTGTTTGGTCATTAATGACTAAATTAAATGCGCACTATCATTGGAGACGTCAATGGTGATAAAAAAATCTGAAAATTTGGACTCTTAAGTAAGATTGAGTATGTTGCTTAAAAACTATAGCTCAAAGTAAGGTTTTTCAACGTGTAATTTTCGACCTTGTTGTATGAAAAGAAAAGCATTTTATCATCAATAAATATTGTTTGGTCTTTGACAAAACAAAAGAACATTTTATCAAAGGTTTGATAATTGATTGTTGGTGATTTTTTAAACAGGAGTGCTTTTTTTGGACAACGGATAATTTCTAGTTCCAAGCTACCAGGCCCCATTTAAGATATTCTGTGCCTGCAAGCAAATGGTTAGGAAAAATGTGCTTGTAATCAAAGTACTCTGAGTACAGTAAAGATGCAAGAAGCTAATGTGCAATTATATTTTGTGCTTGTGATTTTTCATTTTCATTTTAAATTCTTTATACACAAAATACACTTCAGCTTACGAACGCAATACTTAAATAAGAAAATAAATATCCTAAATACATTAATACAATTTATATACAGTTAAAGGGGCTGGATAAGAAATACGTAAACAAATCCACGGTTTGTGCATCAAATATCGCATTTTAAGAGGAGAAATTCCTTTGTAATTAGCTAAATTCAAAAGGAAAGATCCTTATTTAGATACAGGCTGATCTTTGGGTGAAAGATCAACAAAAAATACTTGTTGGAAATCCATTTATATCACAGCAATCCCAAAACATATGGAGATCTAATTTGTATCAGAAGAAAGTACAAAGGCGAATCTCCAAGATGATACATTTATTTTGAATTTTCATTGAATAGTCACGATAAATTAGCTCATCAGAAAACAGCCAAATCAATCATTTCCTCGACAGTTTCTTATCCAGCCCCTTTAAAGCGAAATTATGTACAGTAACCTATCTAATAGCAGCTGCTCTTCCAGGGCGTCGTGTTTTAGGTTGTGTTCAGCTCGTATAATAACTTTTCAATTGCTTTTTGAATCTACTAAGTGTAGGGAGCTCTCTGATATTGATGGGTATATCTTTACAAGCTTTCAGAGCCGAATAGTGAAAGCCTTTCTTGACATATTCAAGATTATGTCTTGGGATTTGTAGGTCCCTGCAATTCCTTGTTCTGTAGTTGGAATGCTGGGTCCTATGATGGTATTTATCCCAAAGGCTTTCGGGACATTGCCTGTTGATTATTTTGTATGTCATAACTGATCGATCAAAGATATTAGTTCTTCAACGGTCAACCAATTATGAGACCAATTTTATTTTAGTCTGGCCTTATCAATAATCGAACGGGCTCTGTCCTGCAGACGTTGGAGGGTATTCAATTTTGATTAAGGAAGACTCCCCCAAATAACATTGGCGTATCGCAGATGGCTTTCGACAAGTGACGGTGCACATGGTCCAGCCGCGATTGGGAAATAAGATTGTTCAGTTTTTTTTTGTGACTTAAGACCGCCACTAATCTTCCCTTTCACTTTGCTGGATTGTTTTCCCAGTTTAGCCCTTCATCCACAATAACCCCCAGTGATTTGGTCTTTGTGACACGCTTAATTTCTGAATCATTGAAATTCGGTGGTTCTGAGATTTCAACCTTATTTTGCCTCCGTGGATTGCCAATGATCATGAAAAAGTGAGTGGCAGCATAGCTTCCAAATCTTAAGGTTACTGTAACGGTTCAGGCGGTGATTAAGAAACTCCGTTTACTACGGCCGTTTGTCAAAATATACCAAACAAACTTATGCATCATTCGACGCAGAATTAAACGTAGAATATCATAAAAATAAATTCAGTTGATTTAATAAAATCGCAAATGATTTATTCTAGATTTAAGGCAAAATCGACCACCCTTGCGAAAAGATCTTTGTGTACCCCAATGATAATCGTTTGACCACGACTATCTATCTACCAAAGACTTAAGGCCCTGAACTGCAAAACCGTGTCACGAATTTTGATAAAAGGTACTGTCTAGAAACGATATCATTTTAAATTAATGTAAATATCTTAAATGTCTTTTTTAACTTTCAGACCTTTGTAAAAATCAGACCATTGGATCTATCACAAATCGCTGACACAGTTTCGTAGTTATATGCATTGTGACTCTGTGTGCCAAGTTTCAAGCGATTCGATTGGCCTGTTGGGCACACAAACTACCGGGTGCGCCAAAATAAACTATGCACTTTTGGCAGGCCACGATAAATCGCACATAGGACCGATTTTAAAGATTTATGACTTAATCTTTAGCAGAAAGCCTGAATTAGATTCTAGGATTTTTTGCAAATTTTTCTGTTTTCAGTTTTTAGAGCTACAAGCGAGTTTCTTAAAATTTTCGTTTTCGAAAACACTGAAAACGATCAAAAAACGTTGATCAAGTTTTCTAAAGAATCGACATGAATGGACAAAGAGAAAACGTTTTCGTGGTGATTTGGGATTTAGAAATCGATTAATTGTAAGCTGCTGTACGAGAGTTTGCACTATCTTGGGAGAAATGCAATTTTATTTTCAAGGATATAAAGAAATGTCTTTCCTTTTGAAATTTCATTAAATTTATGCTTTGGTGCAGGCTGTTTTCTTGTGTCAAATGGGTTAAAAAAACAAGTGAGGAAGCGTCATGAGGCCAGCAAGCATGGTATCTTGTTACATTTTTGATTTTGTGACGGCTTTTGGGGCGGCACTTTATGGTAACTACTACAGAATTTCGCAACAGGCCAATCGTTGAAATAACGCTCGTGCAGGGGTTTACAATAATCAATTTCCGAATCCCCAAGTCACGCTGAAAACGTTTTCTCTTTGTCCATTCATGTTGAGTCTTTAGAAAATTTGATCAACGTTTTTTGATCGTTTTCAGTGTTTTCGAGAACAAAAATTTTAAGAAACTCGCTTGTAGCTCTAAAAACTGAAAACGGAAAAATTTGCAAAAAATCCTAAAATCTAATTCAGGCTTTCTGCTAAAGATTAAGTCATAAATCTTTAAAATCGGTCCTGTGTACGATTTATCGTGGCCTGCCAAAAGTGCATAGTTTATTTTGGCGCACCCGGTACTTGCTTGATAACATATTTCAAATATCCATAAACTATGGTTTCCTTGAAAAATATTTCATGTTTCGGCAAAAGTTTAGAAATTACGATGGTTTTCAGTTTCTTTTTCAACATTTTAATTGAATTCTTGAAAAAGAAGAAACAAATATTGAAGATTCCAGAAAGGTACAACGGTAGGGTTATTGCGAAATAGATAACGTCTCTTTGAAGCCATTCCGTTCAAAGAAATAAATCATAGAATTTTACACCAACCGTTTCAAAGATTTAGAAGTTTTACTTTTGTAGCACGCACGCGCTCGTGCACATTCATGCGGCCTGGAAGCAGCACCGAAATTCTTCTTCCTCATTCTTCGTTCCAACTTCTTTCTTTGGTTGATATCTCTGAAAAAGGGAGCAAACTTCATTTCTCTCCCGATGGAATATTGTAATATTATGAAGAGTATTTTCTACTGTTATTGCTGAGCTTAATGGATCCTAAATTTGTTCGCCAATGCTTTTTAGGTGCTTTTTATTTGAGGATGGCCAGCCCAACTAGGCCAAGAGGGCTAGCCGTCCTTAGAGGGCAGGCTGTTTTTGCGTTGACATGGAGAACTAGCTCTTCTATGAGGGCAAGATATGATGACGCTGAATATTCTAATCCTATATTTCTGCATTGATTATGTTGCTTCACCCAGCCCGCCTGGGAGAGCTAACCCACTTGATTACATTTACATGGGAAATTTCGAGCCCTCCTAGGCAAGATTTAAATAAGGATTGGAGCAAAAGATGAGATATCCTCAAAGAGGACCGGCCTCCCCTTCCATATAAACAGCACCGTTGTCCAGCTGCTTTCATGCCAGATTTTACGTTGCTGTTACAAAATGTGAACTACACCCCGACTAAGTGCCACAGTACATCCTACCCCGGTCATTTACCCGGTGAAAAAAATTAAGCAAAATCAGTCCCCGGACAAGATATGAATCACCCTGGTACAAAGTGCCACACAAGTGAAGCCTCGGCTTCACATTGACAGACTCCGTGGAGAAATTATTTCCACGTAAATACAGCTACCCGCCAATAATTATCCTGTGACCGGTATCTAATTGGAACTCCCCGGGGAAAATTTCGACCATTAGGACCCCGGTAAGCATCTAACCTCTCACCGGGGCAGCTAGACTGGGTGTTGCACTTGTTTCATTGGACTGAATATCCAATTTTTCATTCACCAAAAACGCTTTATTTCAAATTTAGGAAGATGCGTTTTTCACTCTGGTGAGAGAGATTCGAAGAGACGTAAGTTGTTTTTGTATTTATTCTCTAGATTTTTAATTTTGAAGATTGCTTTGAAAACGAAACCATCTTGCACCGTATCGAATGCTTTTTTCATCTGACAGCCATCAGAGTACGAAACGTCAGATAATTCATACAATCGACCTGGCACTTGACTTTATCAATTGCCCTCGATAAGTAGACTGGAGGTAAATGACGTCATTAGAAAACAGCCTCGCACTGGATTTTCGAAAAGTATTTCGTGTTTTTATCAAAATAAATCAATGCTGAACGTTTGGACGGTGTTCACGTCATTCCAGAGCTTTGCGGATAGACAAGCAATCATCTAAAGGAGGGCTGGCGTCAAAGGGTTCAGGAGAAAGTTATAACTGATGGAGTCTCGGTGCTGTTTATAAAATTGTCATCGCAAAGGTAGGTTTCTCTCAGTTTTCTTGCACTAAATGTATGGTTTGCTTTCAAGAACAACGCATTTGTGCAATTATTTCATTGATTAAGGTTTTGACTGACAATAAATGATTGCACTAAAGATGGCGACGAGGAACTTTTTACCAAGATGCACTGCGTTCTAACTACGAATCTTTAACGTTTCTGTGGGCATTCGATAAAATAATAATAATTATTTTTTATTATTAAATATCTACCGGGTGTCTCAAAAAACGTACCCCCTTTTGACTCAACAAGGCAACAAAACGTTAATATTTCGGAACTTTTTGAATTCATGGCTATATTTGTTGGTCTTCAACTAAATGCACATACCTTGCATTTGGAAATCGACCACCAACCACGGGAGATATGAGTTCACAAGGTCAAAATTTGGAGTGCACCTGAAACCAGAGGTTTTAAGAAATGGCCCAGCCATAATTTTACAACAAACAGGCATTTTGCAAACGAATTTTCGACTGTGACCTTTACTTTTTATTTTTGAAAAGATTTATACCTTGAATTACTTCAATTGTTCTTCGGGTGACTTTTCTTTTGAGGAAACAGTCCTTGCATTGCATTCGATCATTCGATCCCAAGTGTTTTGTATTAAATAAGAGGAAAAGGAGCACATGTACGCTTATTTTGGAGATGTGGCACGACTTTGTCACTCTTACAACATTTTTACTATATTTGTTTAATCAGCGCCATGTCCATGCATCTTTTATTCTTTTCAAAAGCATAACACGGAAACTTAAGATAACTCTGCTTTCCGCTCTAGTGCACAGCGAAATGCCGTTTCGCAAAACCACTCTCCTCAGAAAACAGTTCATTTCTCCAATATTATTCGGCCTATCGAAAAGCGGTAAAAAGGATGTTGTTCTGTATAATCTGGGCAATCGAAAGGTGTATAAATCGCAATGTTTCCGTCAACCCTGGTTTCACAAATCCTAGTTCAAATCTTTTTGCTAATTTCAGAAAAGTGGATTAATCTCCAAAACTACTCGAAAAATGCTCGATTTTTTTTCGTTTCATCTTTAGCTAGGTTGTTGATCTACAACTTTGCCAAGTCTGATTGAAAAAGCTAGGCTAGATGTCCTTGATTGGAGCTGACCGTGGGGTTAGTGGCGCTTTCCCCCTGTTTCGACATCACTCAACAAAATTAAAGGGGCCCATTAGCCATGTACGAAGAACGCTGGTACAGAACAAAGTTTAAGACAGCTTAGGGAAAAAGCTTCCAAATAACCATTGCAGACAGGAAAGAGCACATTGTGACGTTCAGATGAGAGCAATGAGCTTCTTCGAAGCTGCGGCAATTCCGATACTTTTCTTGTTTCATATTTCTATTTTCTAATGGAGGGGGCAGTCCTTCAGCACACAAGAACTAGTTTTTAAGGGGTCCTCGCATCCCTTGTGCGACCTAAAAGGAAAACATGTTCCCGTGGATTGATGCTTGCACAGCGGCACAGAGTCAACTCGAGTCAACTGTAACATTTGCCCCAAGAAAGTAAAATTTCAAACCAGACGTTCATTTACCCCATCAAGTTATTGATTGAGGCCTGACGTCAACAGTCCCTTGTCAGGTTTCAAAAGCAGTTACAGCATCTGCGATCTACAATAGACCTTTTTGCTATTCTGGAAAAATCTGAATCTACCAGGGGCGTCGCCAGCCCAAAAAATCTGGGGTGGAAAAACAGGAGGGGGTCTGGGGGACCACGCCCTTCGGACTCTCGGAGAACGTAGGAGACGCCCTTTTTATTATTATGATCTATTTTCATATTTTTGGAAAAGCAATCATCGCAAGCACCACTTTTCGTAACAAAGGGCATTTTTGCACAACGAAAACAGAAAAGATAATGATATATCAATTTACGAGGAAGGAAAAGATATGATCTGAAAATGAAATTTAAGACTTGTCTCGAAATTTTGAATAACAAAACTTCCAGAGGAAAACCAGTTCTCATAAAAGTTCCAAGTCAATAAAAATCTACCGCTCCCCCCCCCCCCCGCAATGTTTTTTTTAACGCATTTCGAGAAATTAGAAAATCGAGCTCTGGGAAAACTGGGGTGGACATGTCCACCCCGTGGCGACGCCACTGGAATCTACAATATTTTTATAGATTTTCCAGAATTTTGGAATGTGTACGATAGTGAAGCTCTGGTTGGGATGGGGGCAGAGTTACCTTAAATTTTTGAATAAATCGCAGCGCCCATTCGTTTACGTCTTCGTAATGTAGTGTTTTGTGTGGTAATGTTGTGTTGATAAACTATACTATTTATTAATTATCTATTGTAAGTGCTATTCACAGTGGGAACTCGATGACCATGTGTCCATTTTCACTGTGAGTGGCACACTCTATCTTATGTTTAGTTTATCTGTTAAATGTAGTTGATTTTAAGGAGTATATAAAAAAAAAAAAAAAAAAAAAAGCTCTAACCCAACTCAGCCTGCAAGTATCTTCGAGGTCGAACGCGGCGACCTCTGCGGTGGCACATAAAGGCAATGTAGCCATTGTGGGATTTGGCTTCGAAGCAGAAGTCCGGGTACCAATGAAGATATTTACTTCCAGTATCCAAAATTGTTGAATTGAAAATCTGCCAACACTTTTGTAAAGAGAGCAACATGCAATATGGTTAATGGGCTCATTTGTGGTCGAATTGGACATGATGAATCGACTGCGTCACAACGTTCCTTCTAGAATTTTCGTTGATCACATGACATCGAAAATAATTAGTGCAAATGGTTTGTTTTGCTGGTGCTCTGCCCAGAACGTCTCAGCAAATGCAGTGATCTGATGGTGCGGAGGCGCAGCAACAATACAGCAGTTGGCAACTGATTGCATTCTTGGCATTCTTAGCTGGTTCGCGGAATGCGTTCTTGGTTCGTGAGTTAGTTACGGGGTTAGTTAGTTAGTTAGTGCGTTACACCACCTCACTCCTATATGTACTCGTTTTACTTCGTACATAATCAAAAACAACTCGCAAAAAGAGAAATTAAGTTGTGACTATGATTTAATCAATCGAGAATAAAACACCAAACAACAACAAATTTCATGATTTCTCATTTCTCAACAAAATAACAAAATCCGGCGAGCTTTAGGAGATCTAGTCTAAATACACCACACCAATGGAACACCAATGGAACACCAATGAACACAAATGAACACCAATGAACACATGATGAACACCAATGGAACGCCAGTGAACACCGATGAACACCAATGGAACATGAGTGAACACCAATGAACACCAGTGGAACACCAATGGAACACCGATGAACACCAATGGAACACCAATGAACACCAATGACCACAAATGGAACACCAATGAAAACAGCACAACACCAATGAAAACCATGAGACTATGTGTTATGGTGAAGGGAAGGCTGCAGCATTTCTTGCATTTAAACATCATTTTATTTATATTCATTCTTTGTAGGCTGGATGCGTTCAAAACTTTTGAAATAAAGCCTGGTGCACACGTATTTTTATAAGAAACTGCTTATAAAATACTTGACTCCTCTAGTACTGGGAACAACTTATTTTGATACAAGAAGTACTTTCCATAATGTTCTTCATTTCACTTATTTCGTGTATCATTACTCCGAAGGTACTTTAGAAGTGCCTGAACATAGAAAAGGTTTCGAAAACTCTGTTTTGAAATGTTCACGAAGGCACCAAGGGTGGTGTCCTGCCAAGGGAGTTACAGCCCTTCGGCTGGAAGCATCTAGTACCCCCCCCCCCCGTGGGAGGAAATACTGAGTTATTTTTGGAGAAAATTTGGTAAAATGATGCAAGAAAACTGCATATTTTAGTCATTTTAGCCTCCCCCTCTGGGACCGTGTCTAATTTTCGAGAACGATCTAATTTTAAACAGCAATCATGGGTATAAAACCTTCTCGTACATCCTTCTACAATCTCCTCATATCTTGCCTAACTCATCTGACTTCAAATCTATCGCGTGCCAGTACCAGGCCCGTAGGAAGCAGCTTCGGATTGGGGGGGGGGGCAATTGTTCTTAAAACAATAGAGAACAATTCATCTAGTTAAAGCTTGTGACGTAGCACCATTGTTCTCAAAATTATTGGGGGCTTGAGCCCCCCTGCCCCTTGCTTCCTACGGGCCTGGCCAGTAAATAAACTTCTACAATAGAATACTAAATTTGTAGACCAATCAGAATGCACGATTCCTCTTTACGCAACACTGTACACTGAAATTCGTGAAGGACGATCCGACCCCCCGACTCCTTTTATTATCAAAACAATGTATGATCCAACAGCATAAAGGCTGGGTAATTGCTCAGGGGCCAATCACAACTATCCCCTTGATGAATGAAGGAAATCGATAAAGATCTCAATTGAATATTCAACCAATTTACGAAGGCTGGATCAGTCATGCGTAATTTTCATGGCCATGAAAATTATGCATGAATGACTTTGCTTTCTTTGGATAAAGCAAATGACAGTGTGCCTTTAAAAGCTTCATTCGTTTAAAAATTCTTTCTTTTTCAATCAAATTACTTGAAATGGCTTCAAAGAAAGTTAGCGTTCTCCCGTTAACGGAGGAAGAGTACGCTGTAGCTTTCAAGGCCTATCGCAGCTGCACAACTCAGTATGAAAGTATGCTGGAAATGATAAGGATCGTCGTTGAGGGTTTCAATGGAAAGCCTATTGATTTAATGAGCATAGGAGCTGGTACTGGATGTTTTGAAAATGATCTCGTTACAAAGCTAGGCCTTAAAATGTCATATTATCATGCTGTTGAGCCGAACGAAGAACATTACAAACGTCTGAAGCAACAGATACTGTCATGGGAAAATGCTAAATTTACTGCAGACAAGGGTTATTTCACAGAGAGCTACGAAGTGGGACAGAAGTTTGACTTGGTCCTGATGTCTCATTGCTTGTACGATTTTGGCATGGCAAATGTGGAACGAATGGTTTTAAAGGCGACATCATTCTTGAAACCTGAAGGAAAGCTTGTGATATTTGTGGATTCAAAAAAAGGTTATACTCAGTTATTTTCCAAGTCAATGAATAGTTTGCAATATCTCTCGCCGCCTTTATCAGATGAATATGTGAGAGCGGAATATGTTTGTGACATTTTAACCAAGAATTCAATCAGCTTTATATTCAATGAACGTCAGACCGTAGAAGATGTGACACATTTTATCAAACAGCATGAAACAGCCAGTGCCAATGATCTGATGTCTTTCTACATTCAAACAAGGTTTGAAAAGCTGCCAGAGGAATTGCGAAAAGAACTTTATGAGATGGTGAAGGAGCGAGTAATTCATACTGAAGATGACAAATATATGTTGCCTCATCAAACTGCAATTATAATCGTCTAACTAGGCCTTTTTTAAAGGTGCGAAAATGATACGAAGGACCGGTGAATCAAAGTACCGTGTGAGCCAGAAAAAAGTTCCCACTTTCAACAGGCCAGGATAATTCACACACTAGGCCAATGTTAGTTATTTGTGCTTTAATCTTTTCGTCAATACCTTATATTATTCTGGGTTATTTTCTGTAGATTTTTCGGATGCCAATTTATCGAAATACTATTGGCTACTCACTACCATTCACGAGCAGTTATCTGCCCCCCCCCCCCTCCATAAGGACGGATTTTGCAAGGGAAGATGCGAGTTAAAGTACAATTCCAAAACTTAGGTAATTATCAGTAAGGAATCTCCAGTAAATGATGTCTATTGACAGTTGATCGCATGGCTGTCTTGTCTGAAGTTTGTCTAGACCTATTTTGGTGGCCCCCCTCCCCCCTAGTAGATTTTTTCTGATAACCCTGCTATGAGGATATCTATGGCAATGAAATTGTATTACCCTTTGCAGCTACGTATTTCGCTGCTACTCCGTGATTGACGGTGTCAAAATCGCAAAATTCCCGAATCACAATTTCGTGAAAAAAGTAGCAAAATTGCAGTACTTTGCAAATTTATTTTGCAAACCAGTGGTATTTCATGTATTTTATCATATTTCTGATGTTTGAATGGAAATTGTGCTCCAAATTTGATTTATCGCATTTTGCCAAGTCTGCCTCTGATTCTGGCCAATTTTCCGACATGTTTTCCGCTTTTTCTTGATCATATCATAATCATACAAAGAAAATGCTGGCATAAGCATGAATGATGGCTAATTTTGAGTTAATTTCTTTATTTCTACAAATTACCTGCATGGAGCTTAGCACCACTATAAACATAAAATTGCGAGTTTTAATTGCGACCCAAATCTAAGCAGTCCAAGAAGCAGTAATGTGAGTTATTCAATTATATCTATAAAAGTTTTGTTATGACATTTGGTATGGAGTACACGTTTTTTTTTATAAGAAACTGGTTTATAAGAAACTAGTACTACGATGACCAAAAATTTAAGAAACTCTAGTACTACGCTCAAAAATAGTTAAGAAACTCTTAACATTCAAATTCTGTATGTCTCTTTTATTCTATGTCTCTCTAACAAAGGTACCGTCATCTTTTTTAACTTTTAACCACAAAAATTGGTAATTTTTTGCCTGAATGTGCATGACTTATTCGTGTTGACAATGCCAATGTAAAATGGAAGCCCTTTGTCGAGAAGAAGCCTCAAATTTGAACAATATCGCAATTTTAGGCCCAAAAAAATAAGAAGCAAATTAAGAAACTTTTACTACTAAAACACCGAAATTTCCATGCGAAATTAAGAAACTTTTAGTACTAAGTGCTGATCCAAGTTTCTTATAAAAAAAACGTGTACACGAGTACGAGAGGAAGAAATCAATATTTGGACCCTGAAGAACCGGATGCGGGTGCAGTAAGGCATCATAGAAATATTTCTATGTAAGGCATGCAAAGCAATCTTTCTTCATTTGGCAATCATCCTATCCTCAGTCTGTGATTCAAGATTTGGGCATTGTTTGATTTTGAAGCAATTAGAACCAGTTGATTGAATTTGAATGTAGCCATAATTGTTTTGGTTGCCAAAGGAAGATATTGTGTGTTATCCATTGCATTGGTTTTATCCAATCACAAACACCTCCTCCCAGAAAGCATTTTTGCTGCGCAGGTTTAGCGGAGCCACATACGTAAATAATCCACGATTGGCAGTTTGTCGCATCTAAATGTCTGCTTCGCTATGCTCGCTGCAATTAACGATTTCCTGAAATTTTTTGGCCTGCAGACTGCCCAAAAAAGGTCGAAAACAGTGATCAAATTTCCTACAGATTTAAAGGGAATCGACATAGTTAAAAGCTGGCCCGGGCCAAGTTAAAAATATAATATATTGTATTCAACAACTTTGACGCCTGCGGTTTCATTGTGTGCCGAAGGAAACAATGGGTTTGTGGGCGTTTCTTGAGCCTATTTATAGCAGCTTGTCGATATAGCTATGTCTATTCCCTTTAACTTAGCAGAACAAAGGGAGTGCTCTTCGAAATGACTAGGAAATTTGGAAATGGATTACGTACAATCAATCGCACGGGCGGTCATTCAATGATTGCGCAAGTTTAAAGTAAATGAACGGAGATATAGCGACATAATCTAAACATAGCACAAAAGAACGGCAGGCACCACTAATCTTCCTTTTGTTTTCATCAATCAAGAACATCAAATACAATAGGTTATATTTAGGTGGACCCAGTCCCCCTAGCTAAGTTGCTTTATTGTATTCCATTGTATTTGATGATATCGAGAGATCAGCAAATCAATTAGACAAATGAAAGCACTAAGCCATCTCTTGTTCTATTTTTAAACTAGGCGCTATATATCCGTCATTTGTCTTTAAAGGGAATAGACATAGCTATATCTCCTAGCCGCTATAAATAGGGTAAAGAAACGCCCACAAACCCATTGTTTCTTCAGCTACACAATGAGACCGGATGCGTCAAAGTGGTCAAGCATAATAGAATGTATTTTTGACCTGGCCCGGGCCAGCTTTTAACTATGTCGATTCCCTTAAAGACAAATGACGGATATATAGCGCCTAGTTTAAAAATAGAACAAGAGATGGCTTAGTGCTTTCATTTGTCCAATTGATTTGCTAATCTCTCGATATCATCAAATACAATGGAATTCAATAGGTTATATTTAGATTGCCCAGGCCCCTGATTTAAGTCACCTTATATCTCCGTCATTTGTCTTTAACGCTCAGCTATTTATATGGACTCAGTTCCTTTAATGTCATTTTTATTAACACAAAGACTCGGTTGTTTTATCATTTCTTTGAAATTATACTTGACAGCTATTGTAAA
Organism: Aurelia coerulea; assembly: GCA_039566865.1. NCBI lineage: Eukaryota > Metazoa > Cnidaria > Scyphozoa > Semaeostomeae > Ulmaridae > Aurelia > Aurelia coerulea. Next base: position 13,108,376 of record CM076960.1, on the reverse strand, counting down.
TTAATGCATGTTGGGAGTTGAAAAAATATTTCAAACTAGATGTTAACGCAGTTAAGTAAGTGCTGCTCATGGTATTATTCATAATAACATTCCGCAGATTGTCAAAAAAATAAATGTCACAGTGGATATTTCGGAGCATGTGTTTGAAACCAAGTTAAATTGCAGATTTTTGAGGTAAAACAATTAAAGAACTACGAGAGCTGATTGTAAATTTCAAGACTGCATTACACGACTACAATACTCATTAGAACTCAATGTGATATTAATCTCAATTCAAGTCTTCAATTGCAATTTTAAGACTCAGTTAATCATTGTCAGTTCATTTTGTACTTTCTTGGACTGCAAGGCTTTCTTTTCCCCAGGTGTTACCTCAAATAGTATATGATGTTCTCATTGGCCATAGATCAACACTGGTATTTTGAAGTAAAAATAGTTTTGATGTTTTAGAAGTAATACAGTAGCTAGCTCAGAATGTCAATTATCTGCTTCCATCTGCATCAATCAGCCTTTTCAATAATATTCAAACAACTTGATGCATGAAGGCAACACACAAAGTGTTCCCCTTTTCAATTCTGTGTCAAATAACAGATTTTGTATTATGCCTCAAATGAAAACAAGTCTTGAGGGTATATGATGCACAACAGTTGGCCATAAAAATTCTTCAAAAGTTCATCTGATAACAGTTTGTATCCAAGTTAAAGAGTCACAAGGTGTGAAGAATGGTCACAAAAGCAATGCTGATCCTATGCTTTTTGGTCTTTGCAAGAATGTGCATCCAGCAGTTATCTTATGCTGCGTTGGTCTTTGAATGTCAATGGTTAAAGAAGCAAATACTGATCCAATGCTGTGCAAACAGTTACAGGAATATGAACAGTTAATACGCAGATAGTGATCCAATGCTGTGTTAATCTTTACATGGACTGTCACAAATTAATAAGTTACCTTTCATTTCTGCAACAAAATGTAAATGAGATATCAAGCTTTTGTGTATGAGATATATATGTGCATGGTCATATAGCAATATTAAAGGGGCCTTTGCAACGAGCATGGTTTGTGAATACACCATTTGTGGTCGTTTCATTGTCACCATTTTACAGTCCACAAAAATGACCTCCAATAAAAAGATGGCACATGCAAGGTATGGTAATTGAAAAAGCCGATTTAAGTACCTAAGTAGATAACAGAAATATACTGAAAAAAAATTTGTGCTAAAGGAGGGGAAAAATTAATCAAGAAGCCAATCAAAATACTTTCAGGTGCAAAGAATCATGGTTGAAAGATCCTTTAAATTATCTTTCTTTTGCAATCCTCTCTTGTGATTTTCTATGCAATGGGAAATTATCTCTTCTGTTCTGAAACAATCCATGGCACATTTATGCACCAGATGTTTGCAGTTTTCAAAGCAAAAAGAAAACTACTGTTCTAAAGTGCAACAATACTCTATTAAAAGATGAATTCTTACCATTTCTAATCAAATACATAAAGCCCCGAGTTAGGATTGTGAATAATAGATACCAAGTACCCATCTAATAAGAAAAATGCATGATTGTTATCTGTGAAAAATTTTCAAGTGCTGTATCATCTTGTGTTTTACTAAAGAAAGAGCCTTGACAAATATTTCCAAAAGTAATTCAGCATCCTGAATGATCAGATTCGCTTAATTTGCTGTTTGTTTTAGTTGGTTTTGAATGGTTTTAAAGTAGTAGCTTTTATTGCCACAATATATGCAATTCACTGTTTATTATAACCACAATGGGTGATTCACTTATTCTTTCCACAATGGGAAAGTTACCGTTGTTGGGTGCCTCAGTGGGCATTTCTGATATATTTGCTTTTGCTGCTACAAGTGGCAATACCACAATGGTTTTAAAGGCAATTCACTGTTTATCACCACAATGGATGATTTATTTTTCTTTCCACAATGGGAAAGACACTGTTGTTGGATGCCTCAGTGGGCATTTCTGATATATTTGCTTTTGTTGCTACAAGTGGCAATACCACAATGGTTTTAAAGGCAATTCACTGTTTATCACCACAATGGATGATTTATTTTTCTTTCCACAATGGGAAAGACACTGTTGTTGGGTGCCTCAGTGGGCATTTCTGATATATTTGCTTTTGCTGCTACAAGTGGCAATACCACAATGGTTTTAAAGGCAATTCACTGTTTATCACCACAATGGATGATTTATTTTTCTTTCCACAATGGGAAAGACACTGTTGTTGGATGCCTCAGTGGGCATTTCTGATATATTTGCTTTTGTTGCTACAAGTGGCGATACCAAAATAGGTTTATACGTTTCATTTGTTGCCACAAAGGGCAGGTCATTGCTGTTTATTTGTGAAAGCGTAAGAAACGCGCTTAGGCCTTCGTTGATGAAATCTTCCTTCCACTTCTGGAGCCTATCCGCTGCAAAACAATAAATTGTCAACACAGCAGAGAGGATAAAAAGAAATCCTCTCATATTTACTATGAAATGAGATTTAAAAAAATGATTTGATACGTACCAGAGTAAGTGAAAATCCCCTTCTTCTTCTCGCAATGAACGTGAGCCAACTTCTTGGGCAGTCAGCAAAGCAAGCAGGATGCCAGAAGTTCTGTTGTTGTTGATGTTTGTTTTTGCATCCATACGTGGAGATCGACACAGGAATTTCAATCAACCCGTCTAAATGTCTGCTACGCGCATGCGCTTAAGCAGCAACAAGCGTGTAGATTTAGGACTTTGTGACTCAAAGACCTGCTTGCCACGTGTCATTGTAACTATTCCTAATGTATGCAAGCCTTTCTTTCAAGGAGCCTTGCATTCAAGGTGCAGTTCTCCCGTGAAGCATTTCAAGAACATTTTGCTTTATTGATGCATTATTTGCTCTCATTTATACTCGAGTTCACTTTCTGTTCTGCTATTCCTGTTGGCCTAAGAGCAGGACCATCGATAGGGGGGGGGTTAAGGGGGTAAATGGTCCGGGGCCAGGGCCTCGAAGAGGCCCGTAAAAATATCGTTCGACAAAAATTAATTCTTTTTTTTTTTATATCAAGACGCTATATCATTTGATACATGGTCAACTACGGCTACAGATAACAAAAGATGATTTAAATACAAAATAAACAGTACGAAATAGAGGTTATAACTAAATACCTAAGAATTTCTAGGTTGGGTTTGATTTTACTTTTTATTTATTTCCGTTTTCTGAATTGAGGCGTTTGGAGTATATATCATGAAGAAATTCAGAAAATGTCTGTAGAAGGAGTTCATCTTCGTTGGACATTAAGTATATAAGTTTCTGTTCATCTGTTGGTATATATTTGAAATTAGGGCAGAGATTTTGTGTTTTATCTAGGAACACTGTCCGTTCAGAGATAAATGTTTGGCACGAGAGAATGAAGTGGGTCTCGTTTTCAATTTTGTTTTGGCAGGATCTGCAAAATCGTCTTTCTCTTTCTAAGGGAGGCTTGAAATGTCTTCCTTTTTCTATTGCAAGGCAGTGGTCGCTAAGGCGCAATTTTGATAGTATTCGTCTATGTGATCTGTTGGTAATTAGGGAGAGATAATTTTCATATGTAATTTGAGATTTGTATGTTTTATATGATAAGGCTTTTGGGCAGTCACTCAAGTGATTTTTCCACTGTATCTGATGCTCTTGTATAAGGGTTTCTTTTGTCGCATGTTTTGAGAGTAATGTAATAGATTCAGTATTTGGGCCATCCTCTGTAGGGTTATCAGTCAAGTTATTCATGTAAGAGGTTATTGTTTGACGATGGTTTATTGAGTTTTCGTATTTAAGGGCCTGAGATACTAAAGAGAGTGGTTCAGATTCATTAATTATATGTTTTATGAAGTTGTTAGTCCTGCAGTTTAAAGAGATGCTGAGGGGGTAGCGACCTAGTTCACCGCGTACTAATGCATTTGTGGTTGATCTATTTACTCCCAGTAAGCGTTTTAAAAATTGTGTGTGTATTCGTTCAATTTTACAACTATCCCAAAAATTTTTGTTTCGGTTTAGGTAAGGACCCCAGACCTCGGAACCATAGAGTAGAATAGGGGCTATGGTAGAATCAAACAGTTTCAATGCTGCTCTTATGGGAAGAAATTTTATTTTATGGCGGCTGTTAAGGGCTAACAAGGCACGGTTAGCTTTAGCACTAAGTATATTTAATGTTTCATGGAAATTGCAGGCAGCATTTATTGTGACACCAAGGTAGGTGAACTCTGTGACGTTCTCCAATGGGGAATTATTAATGTTGAAATTTTGTTTGTATTTGGTATTATTTTTATAGAACGTCATACATTTTGATTTATCATTATTAACTTGGAGTTTCCATTGGTCACAATAATTAGATAAGCTATTCAAGCATTGTTGTAGACCATCGTGGGAAGACGAGAGAATGATTAGATCATCAGCATAGACGAGGCAAGAGATAGGCTCATGCCCAAGGTCTAATGGTGTAGGATTGGTCTTACTAAGTTCGTCAACTAGATCATTTATATAAAGGTTAAAGAGTGTTGGACTTAACGGGCATCCTTGCCGCACTCCTTTAGAGCATTTGAAGAAATTAGTACATTGGTTGTTAATTTTGACTGCACATTCAGTTTTATCGTACATGCATTGGATAGTTTTCAAGACGTTGCCATTAATTCCGTAATTTTGAAGTTTTTGAAAGAGGCCGCGGTGCCATACGCTATCAAATGCTTTCCGAAAATCAATAAAGGCTGCATGTACTTTCTTTTTTGAGGTATCATGGACATGCTTATTTATCAAGGCTTTAAGAGTAAGCAGGTGATCAGTGGTACGGCATTTTTCTTGGAAACCAATTTGATTATTACGAATTATATTGTTGTCTTTCAGAAATGATTTAAGTCGGTTATTTAGAAGGAGGCAGAGGAGTTTTAGTAATGCATTACCAACACAGATTCCACGGTAGTTATCTGGATTAGTCTTGCAACCTTTCTTGTATACAGGAGTGATCAGGCCTTGGCACCAGAGTTTGGGTACCAGTCCTTTGCTTAGTATTAAATTTAGAGTCATTTTGATTAATTCTATCATTTCTGAGTTGCAATTTTTTATCATTTCGTTGCTTATTCCGTCAAAACCTGTAGCCTTCTTGATTTTTAGTTTTGCAATTGTATCAATAAGTTCTTTGTTTTCAATTTGATCGTTTAATGTTGAGTTATTTCTAATTTCATTAGCTGGGTAATGCGTGTTAGTTGACTGTTCAGTAGAGAAGAGTTTCTTATAATAGCTTTCCCATACCATACCATCTTGTATGGCAATGGATTCTTTTTTTATTTCTTCGTCAAAGTCTTTCCAAGTGTTCCAAAAGTTGTCATTGTATAGACTGTATTGCAGTTTAGTGATTTGCTCGCTCCAGAAGCTTCGTCGTTTTGTGTGTAAAAGCCCTTTGTATTTGTTAGAGAACCTCAGTCTCTTCTCGCTAATTCTACTGATAGTGAACCGAAGAAATGTAACAATAACGGAGACATTTTAACGTAAAAACATCTTTCATAACTCGAATCGTCTCAACTCTAAAACCTCATGATACTCAACTCTTTTCGATGACTAAGCACAGAACTTTCTAGAACGAATACAATAATTTTCCTTATAAGGTTCGATCATCCTCTACCGGGTTTCACAAAGGATCCGTCTACCAATCAGATTCTGGATAGTTTGATTTATTTCGTCGTGTGCTAAGTGATAACATATATTAAGCATTAGTTGTTTCCGTGTCTCGTTTCTATGTAGAGGTTCTGACGCAACTTTTTTACTAGTACGTGCACTACAAGATGAATCTACTTTTTTACTGTCCGTGAGTGGTTACACAATATACTAAATACAGGTAACTTCTAAACTATGCGCGGATTGTGAAGGATTTCCCAACACACCCCCCTCCTTGACCTCCTAGGCGTCAAGCATAAGTTTGGACTTCCATCGGGAATCCTTAGCAGCAGCGCGGGGTGGCTGGTTTCTCATACAATTTGCATCTTCAATCCTATTGTTATTTGTACCTTCACTCCTCTCCATACTTACCTCTTTGTCTTTTGATTCACTCGCGTCCTTTCCCTCTTTTTTATCATAACCTGTGGAGGCAATTTCAAGAGGAAATAATTTCAATACTGAACGGTTTAAAGTTTCATTCTTACCACCTGCCTTGCGAACCTTTGCACCTCGTATTATCCCATCTTTTCCCTTGATCAGATCTTCTACAACTCCCATTTTCCACTGTCCTCGTTTTACATTGTCTTCCTGGATTAATACCAAGTCTCCTTTGGAAATATTTGCCACTCTTGAATCTGTCTGCTTGTGGAACTCTCTCAGATCAACCAAATATTCCTTTCTCCAACGATTCCAGAAGTGGTTCAGTTTCCTAGAAAGATAAGAAAATCTTTTAGTCATGTTACTTTGCAGTTCATTGTCTGATTCATCAAAAGAAGTATCAATATTCTCAGAGAGTGGTGATATCCTTCTCCCACACAAAAGATGAGATGGGGTTAGTGCTTCCACAAGGTCATCGTACTGATAGGTTAGTGGCCTGGAATTTATCGTACACTCTATTTCTGTGAGTACAGTTGTCAATTCTTCAAAGTTCAACTTTGCATTTCCCAGGACTTTCCTCAAACACCTCTTAACGGTACCTATCATTCTTTCAAACACCCTTCCAAACCAGGCCGCACGCTCTAAATTGAATCTCCAAATTATCCCCTTTGTACTCAGATGGCTCTGTACTAACTTGTTCTTAAAGAGTTTCTTGATGAACTTTGCAGAGGCTTTAAAAGTTTTTGCATTGTCTGTCACAAGGAGAGATGGTGTACCCCTTCTGGCTGCAAAACGTCTCAGGCAATTGATAAAAGTTGAGGCATTTAGATTTTCAACTAGTTCAAGATGAATTGCCCTTGTTACGCAGCATGTAAATAGTGCAATATATGCTTTTACCATCCCATTCTGACTCTTGACATACACAGGTCCAGCAAAATCTACCCCTACTTTCCCAAAGGGAGGAGCTTCTCTGACTCGAAATTCTGGAAGAGGTGCAGTAGCTGGGGATTCATAGGGCTGTCCTTCTAGTTTCTTGCAAATGAAACATTTTCTGATGATTTTCTTCACATATTGTCTGCCTTGTGTGACCCAGAATCTTGATCTTAATTCTGCTAAGGTGCTTCTGACCTTAGAATGATGTACTCTACTGTGGCAATCTAGAATAATAAGGTCAGTGAGTCTATGATTCTTTGGGAGAATTATTGGAAATTTGCATTCTTCATTCAATTCTGAGTTTTCAAGTCTCCCCTTGCACACAAGGATCTCATTTTGCTCGATCACATTCAAGCTTTCTCTTGTCTTCTCAAAGTTTTGATTTAACCTAAGGTCTTGCTGTGCATTTTTTATCCAAATACTCTCAGCATTCCTCAATTCTTCTGCTGTGAGTTCACCTAAGCACAACTCTCTTCTCTCTCTTTTGAGTCTAATGTTCCCTAAGAATCTTTGAACATAAGCAGTTACTCTAAGCAATTTACCCAGTGTGGAAAATCTATCCAAATCAATCACTTTCCTAACCTGCTTACTCTCTTGGGCAACATTCAACATTACACTTGTCTTCTTTCTCTCTTCTTTTATTTCTGTGGAATCCTCTAGATTAAAGTCTTTTGGCCATGCTTCTTTCCCTTGTTTCAACCAAGAAGGGCCTTCCCACCACAATATGCTTTGCCTTAAACTACTAGCTGTCATCCCTCTTGACCCAATATCAGCTGGATTTTCCTTACCTGGTACATGCCCCCATTGTTCCTTTTTGGATACCTTCAAAATCTCATTTACGCGATGCTGGACAAAAGTTTTCCACTCTCCTTGATTAAAAATCCAAAAAAGAGCAGTTTTGCTGTCCAACCAAAATCTTATGTCATCGATCTCCAATTTTGAGCTCATGGAATTCTTCACTGTTTCCATCAGGGTCACTAGAATACGTGCTGACATCAATTCTAATTTGGGAATAGACAACTCTTTCAAGGGAGCTACCCTGGTCTTAGCACAGAGCAATTTGGTGTAAGTTCCTGTGGTAGTCTTGCAAACAAGATAGACCATGGCACAATATGCATGCTTGCTGGCATCTCCAAAACCGTGAAGAGTGGTACTTATGATCTCACCATCAATGTCCCCCAGTGTGCATCTTGGGAGGGAAATAGTGTCACTACTCTTTAAATCTTCAAGCCATGCTTCCCACCTTCTTACCTTATCTTCTGGGAGGGGATCATCCCAACTTAGCTTTTCAAGACACAGCTCCTGAAAAAGGACCTTTGCTGCTACTGCAATGGGACTAATGAGCCCTAACGGATCAAATATTGCAGCAAGAGTGCTCAAAATACCTCGTTTAGTGGCAACAGTAGTAGGGGTATTTCCAACCTTTCTCATATCAAATTCAAGTCTGTCTTTTTCTGTGTCCCAATGGATTCCTAGAACCTTAGTTTTGCCCCCAACATCCTTTGACAATCCTAAAGTTTCCTTAGCATAACTGCAGTCATCCTGAGCATTTTCTCTCACTCTTCTTTCTACTTCCTTCTCATTCCTTTCAATTTTCTTCCTTAATTCCTCATCATTTGTCTTCCACTTTCTGAGTCGTAGACCAGCCTCTAACATTCTCTGTTTTGCTTTCTCATACAGTAGATAAGCTTCGGGTGTACTCTTGCAACTTGTTACTAGATCATCTACGAAAAATCCTTGAATCATGTCTCTAGTAAACTCTGGATCTACTTCCTGGTATTTGTTCAAATGATGCCTTATTACAGCATTCAAAAGGAAAGGTGAGCTCGAAATTCCAAATACCACAGTTCTATAGCGATAGATCTTAATTTGGGGCTCCTTGTCATGGATGTTACTTACCCATAAAAAACGTAGAGAGTCTCGGTCTTCGGGATGAATTTCAATGTTTAGAAATGCCTTTTCAATGTCTCCTACAAGAACTACCTTGTCTGTTCTAAACCTTAAAAGGATGTCAAAAATCAAGGGTGTCAAGGATGGACCTTTGTGCAAGCAACTGTTCAATGATACACCTGTATTCTTATCTTTACATGATGCATCAAAAACTACCCGCACTTTGGTTGTCTCCACATTCTCCCTTATAACTGCTTGATGGGGAAGATAAGATACTCTAGAGCCTGTGGGTTCAAGGTCAGAGACTTCTTCAATGATACCTTCCTTGAGTTGCTCTGAAATGATTTGGTCATACTGCTCAAGAATCTCAGGTGTTTGCTTCAATTTCTTCAGTTGACTTTTCAATCTAGCTTGGCTATTTGCAAAGTTAAGTGGAACTGGATTATGACCAACTCTCCATGGCAAACCAACTGAGTATTTAGACCCTGTAAAATAAATGTTGTCAATTACAGTTTCATGAACTTGATCTCCTTCTCTGATCCCAATGGAATCAAGGTCCCACAATTTGTGCAAATTCAATTCTGCTTCCTGTTTCTTAGAATGAATGTTGTCAGTGCAAAGATTAACATTTGTAGGTTCAGTAAAATTTATTGTCTCACCTTTGAGCGGTCCTGAGAGTACCCAACCAAGAGAAGTTCTGACGGCAATTGGTTCTCCTGGCCCCCCTCGTATGCATTCACCATCTTGGAAACTCCACAAAAAATTTGAGCCACACAGAATGTCAATTTCCAAAATTTCTTCATTCCTACTAACATCTGAAAAGAAAACGTTAGTCAAATGTGCAAAATTATGTTAAATATGCTCGACATGAATATTTGCAACATTAGATATCTGATCCACTTCAAAGGCTTCTACTTCTACAGGGTTACCAGTAAACAAAGGGCTCAAAGAACATTTGAAGACTCTCCTCACTGCCATGTCTGCTTCTTTTCTTCCAAATGTTTTTATACCAAGCTCTTCATTTCTCTCAGGCTCTAAACCTAATCGTTTGACAGCCTTGGCACTAATAAAAGTTTTCTGACTCCCACTATCGAACAGTACTCTCACTTTTTTCTCTTTCTCACCATCTAAGCAAGCTAAGGCTGTCTGAAGTGCAACTTGTACTCCGCAGCCAGCAGTGTTTCCCACCCAGGTGGCAGCATGGGCATTTAGGGTCGTAGCTGATGGTGGTGCACTAGGTCTAGGCTGCGCGCTGTTCTTACTTATGGCTCCTGCTGGCGCTTGGGGTTCCCTGTCAAAGATCTTCGCGCCATTCGCCTTGCAAATCGCAGAGTGATGCTTACCCTTACAACAATACTTACACCTACTTCTAGACTTGCACTGAAATGAACGATGCCCTGAACGCAAACAATTAAAGCACTTAGCTGATTTCATTAATACGTTCTTTCTTTCTTCAAGTGTCAATTCATTACAGTCTTCACTCCCATGACTCTTCTGCTTGCAAAATGTGCATGTCGTTTCTTCATTGCTGAACAATGCGGCTGCTGTTCCTCCATGTTGTTTTTGCTGCTTTGGTTGTTGTGGTTGTTGCTGTTGCTGTTGCTGCAACCCAAAAATTGGTACATGTGATTCTCGTACTTCTAATTCTTTCTCAAAGGTTTGAATCAACTCATCAACGTTCCAGTCAAGGTGGTTGCTTACGCTTGAAAAACGTATCATATTATACCTTAACGATTCTGGAATTTTTTCCATCAGCACTGGAACTACTATTGCAGAATATGACTCTTGTGCTACTCCCAGTGCCTCCAAGCTGCGAAAATGGCTCTCTATTTGATCAAACAGTGATCTTAATCTGACCACGTTTCTTTCACTAAACACTGGCGACAAGTTTAGCAGTTCATTTATGTGGGCTTTCTTGATTACACTTGGTTTGGCAAATCTTTTGTGCAATACCTCTACTGCCCCTTCATAATCAGCCTCTGTGAGAGGGAATCCGGCAATGACACTACGAGCTGGCTCTTCAAGAAAGCTTCGCAAGTATTTGAATTTATCAACACTGGCAAGTTCTTCGTCGTCGTGTATTGCACTTTTGAAGGCGTCCCAGAATTCTTGCCACTGCGAAACCTTGCCTGAGAACTTTTTCAATTCAAGCTTCGGTAATTTTGCCTTCACCCGTCGTCTAATTTGATCACTTTTCTCGCTTGTACCCGATGCTGTTGAGGCGATACTCTCTCTAGATTCACTTCTGGGGATTTGTGATTTGGTGTCGTTTTCCTTGAAAAAGTCTTCGAGGCAAATCTTTGCGTAAGTCATCTTTTCTTTTATCTCATTTGCATCCTCGGCTTCTTTTTCGATATCTTCGTCTTCGGCGTCATTTTCAATCAACTTCTCCAAAATGTCAGAGTCCAGCTTCTTGAGCACTTCAAAGTTTTCATCTAGGCTCAGCAACCATTGTCGTAGCTGTCTCAAGTCGATTTCTTCTGGATCTTTCTTCTCGACATCCAAAATCTTGTTCACTAATTTTGTGACAATTCCTCTTGTCGTTTTTCGTTTCTTCTTCAACCTGTCTACCTCCATTTCAACGATAAACTATCTCCAGCTCTGGTGGACCAGTATGTTAGAGAACCTCAGTCTCTTCTCGCTAATTCTACTGATAGTGAACCGAAGAAATGTAACAATAACGGAGACATTTTAACGTAAAAACATCTTTCATAACTCGAATCGTCTCAACTCTAAAACCTCATGATACTCAACTCTTTTCGATGACTAAGCACAGAACTTTCTAGAACGAATACAATAATTTTCCTTATAAGGTTCGATCATCCTCTACCGGGTTTCACAAAGGATCCGTCTACCAATCAGATTCTGGATAGTTTGATTTATTTCGTCGTGTGCTAAGTGATAACATATATTAAGCATTAGTTGTTTCCGTGTCTCGTTTCTATGTAGAGGTTCTGACGCAACTTTTTTACTAGTACGTGCACTACAAGATGAATCTACTTTTTTACTGTCCGTGAGTGGTTACACAATATACTAAATACAGGTAACTTCTAAACTATGCGCGGATTGTGAAGGATTTCCCAACAGTATTGTTTCAGTTTATCACGGTATTTAATTCTTGCAATTTCACTGAAGGGATCTCTGTGTTTCTGTTTTGAAAACGAATTTAGTTCTTTTTTAAGGTTTCTACAGTCTGAGTCAAACTATTTCTTTTTTCCTGGGGAACCCTTGGTTTGTTTGGGCTTAGATGGTTTAAGTTTCAGTGATGCATTAGCAACAGAATGGAAAATTGATGTTAATTCTAAGGATATAAAATCTGGGTTGCAATCTGTTTTATACTGGCTTCTTAATTTATTGATTTTAGATTTTATTTCGTCACAGGTCAACGCATTACAAAAGTTTTCAGGGGATTTTTCATCCCAAATATATCTGTTTTTAAGTGGGGTCCAATCGTAATTGACTTGAGCATTATGCACGATTTTTTTGTTTGGTAGATGGGCAGTAATTTTGCAGTGGTCTGTAAGGGATGATTGCTCGCTGACGTAAAACAGGGATATTTTGTCAAACAGAGACTGTGATGCTAGGGCGTAGTCAACACAGCTAGCACCGTTGTGCGAGAAGCATGTCAGGTTTCCTATTGTGTCGCCAAATTTTCTACCATTTAGAATTCTTAGGTTTGTGGACCGACATAGGTTTATCACATTTCTTCCATGTTTGTTGGGGTTTCCAGTGTCACAATTGGATCTTTTTATGAAATTTCCTAAGTTAGAGATAACTGAGTTGCCATCATTTGTAAGGTTTGTGGCTGGTATGTGATCAGGTAGGCAGTTTGTACGGGCATTGAAGTCACCAATAATCATAAGGTCCTCGTTTCCAGGCGAGAATTCAATGAGGTCGTCTACTAGTTCTTCAAAGATTTCATCTGAGTAGTATTTAGACTCTTGAGGAGGAATGTAAACAGCGCAAATCCTGAGGTTATTTTTGCAGTTATTGAAGACATTCTTATCTAATTCGAGGGGTGCATCACTCTTCCGAAAAGGCGTACGAGATTTTTTTAAACAATAGGATTTTTAGGGATTTTTTACGGATTTTTCTTGGAAACAAAAGGATTTTCGCCAAAGGTGTACGAGATTTTTACAGAGTGATTCGCCCCTCGAATTAATTATTGCTGTAAAATCTCTTTACAGCAACTTTATGGCCATCTACCTGCCTTAAAACATAGACATGAGAAAATATTTTTCTTATGGCTATGTTTAAAAGTTTTCTGTCGTAAAAGCGAATCTCTCTTCATTGTTCACCGTAAATGCCGCTTCGTTAACAATTTTTTCATGGAATATCTAAACAAGTTTTCTTAACTATAGCTTGTTAAAAAGGGTGTTTCCCTCATTCCCCGAGAGTCTGAAGGGCATGGTCCCGGAATATTGAGGCCCGATCCTAAGAATCTCGAAAATTATGTTTATTATCGATTTGATGTGACCAATCCCAGTCGAAAATAATCAAGAAATTGAGCACTTTTCCTTACACTAAATTTTGGTATCTGATGATTCTTTCGTCAATTTTCGGCTCAAAATAATCATTCATTATTATCTGCACTGCAGCAGAAAGTTAAGAAAATTTCCAATTTATATTCCAGGATATTTTCCAGGATATTTCATCTCATTTCTTTATTTCCTCTCTGTTTTATAATCAAAAGTTTGGTTGGGGGGGGGCATTTTTTGCCCCCCCCCGGGTACAATAGGGTTAAGGCTCAAATCCTTACTGGTTGCCAGAGCATGCGGAAATCATCCAATTTCATGCTTGTCAGCCAATGAGATCACCGCTTTCTAGCCCCTGGAGACAAAATCGGTCGTTTGAGGTAAATTTTCTTGTACCCTCACTAAAACTGAAATGGATGCTAAAATACTTCAGTTATTTGCAATTTTTTTAAATAAATCAGTTGTGGGGATGTCCGTCCAGAGTTGTTTACATGTTTAGGCACATAGCTTGTTTGGGGCCGGAGCTGCGTTCATTTTCCGGTCGAAGAACATAAGCGTACGGGGCGGGGGGCCGGGGCAATGTTGGAAAAATCGTCGAAAATCAGCCCCAATCGGGCAAAAATCTGCTCTCAGTCGGGCAAAAGTGTTGGTAAACAATGGACTTTGTGTCGGGCCGCCCCCCTAGATTTTTTCTTCCCGTATGCTTATGTCGAAGAATATTTACCTTCGTTGAAATATCTATAGAAATCGCTACAAATGAAATATACTGATAAGAATTTCAGCAATTATGCTTACTGACCTGAGCAATAACCCAAACTCCATCACTGCTATCATATCTCAAAATTGGAGGCAATTTCTAATGATTTCTGGCAGAGATATCATTTGGGCCTAAGCTTTTTCTCGCTTAAAACTCATTCCATTGCACTTAAAAGTTATGGTAAAATTCTAGAGCTGAATAATGCACTTACCCATGACTCAGGCACCAGTTTGACTTCGTTTGCCTTTTTTACATTAGCAAATTTTTATAAGAAACGACCAATTGTGGGCGAATTGCAAAAACTTTCCTCAGTCCATATTTTTCTCTGCACAGTCTCTCCGCTTCAAACAACAAACAGTGAACTTTGTATCATAAAAGTCTTGCATCACAAAACATTCCTATAGAACGATTCCATGCGCCTTAGCGAGGCACTCGTGAATTGTTTTCACGCATTTGGTTCAATCAGTCAATGCAAATAAACAAAAGAGCAAAACCGGGTATCTTTTTTAGCGAACCCAAAATGATGTTTTGTTCTTTTTATGTTTTGCATTGATTGAAATAAGAACGAAAAGAGTGCCTCGCTAAAGCGCATGGAATCGTTCAAAAGGAATGTTCTGTGATGCAAGACTTTTATGATACAATGTCAAAGTTTGTTGTTTGAAGCGGAGAGACTCGACTGTGTAGAGAAAAATATGGACCGAGGAAAGTTTTTGCAATTCGCCCACAGCTGGTTGTTTCTTACAAAAATTTGCCAAAGTAAACAATGCAAACGAAGTCAAACTAGTGCCTGAATCATGGGTAAGTGCATTATCTAGCTCAAGAATTTTACCATAACTTTTTAGGTGCAATGGAATGAGTTTTAAGCGAGAAAAAGCTTAAGCCCAAATGATGTCTCTACCAGAAATCATTAGAAATTGCCTCCAATTTTGAGATATGATAGCAGTGAAAGAGTTTCGGTTATTGCTCAGGCCAGTATGCATAATCGCTGAAATTCTTATCTGTATATCTCATTTGTAGCGATTTCTATAGATATTTCAAGGAAGGTCAATATTCTTCGACCGGAAAATGAACGCAGCTCCAGCCCCAAACAAGGTGTGTGCCCAAACATGTAAACAACCGAGTAAACAACTCTGGACGGACATCCCCACAACTGATTTATCAAAAAAAATTCCAAATAACTGAAGTATTTTAGCATCCATTTCAGTTTTAGTGAGGGTACTAGAAAATTTACCTCAAACGAACAATTTTGTCTCCAGGCAGGGGCGGCTCGAAGGGAAAAAAAGTAGGTAATCAAATTGGCGAAGCCAATTTGATTGCCGTAGCGAAGGGGGGTCCGGGGGCGGAGCCCCCGGAAAATTTTTTGGGCCACGCCCTTTTTTATGTTGGGAAACGCCCATATTTCGCTTATGATAAGACCACACCCACTGCCCTGTGCACCCGATCCTCTGAAGTCTATTTCGTAAAATTCAACAACATATCATGCAAGTCTTCGAGCAATCGGTATTGTGATACAAAAGGAGCGCAATTCATGGCTGTAACATGCGACGAGGTCCATAAGCTCCAGAAAATTGCCCCGGTTCGATGACAATTTGGACTCATCGTGCCCTCGAAATGCCAGCCCTTGGGCAGACAAGAACACAACAGCAGCATAAATGTGGTGGTGCAGCATCTTTGTGTATCTTGATGCATTGTGGTTGTGTCTTGTCACTTCTCTTTGCCTGGCCTCGTCTATAGCACAAGCGACATCTATGTTGCCAAGCAGTTTGTATGATGTGTGGTTCATCATATGCTTTTTTGAAGCTTGATGGCTCCCAGCAATATTTGTAAGGTTCCTCCCTTCCCTGTCGATTTGAAACCGTTCACTTGCACAAATGACCCTTTCATCTGTTGAATCAAATACAATTCAAGATTAGATGTACATACAACAAATATACACAACTTCAAGATCAAAGAAGAAAAAACTTACACAGCCAGAGAACCTCCCGAAAATAAGAAAAATCAAGAAAAATTTTCGAACCAGATAATCTTACGCGATATTTTCCCAGTACTGGAGTTTCTTAATTTGCTGGCGATCTGAGAGTTGAGTTTCTCATATGCAATTTCTTCAAAGTATTTGTATCATTTTTGCAACTTTCTTAAAGGTTCCATAACAGTCTTCATATTGTATTTACTCCCTGTCCCCTCGTGAACATTTCAAAACAAAAGTTTTTAGGACTTTCCGCTGTTTAGACATTACTCAAGACTCAAGTGAGTGATATGATACAGGAAACAAATGAAAGTAAAGTAAGAATATGCTAAGGTTTTTCTTTACTGAAATAAATAGTCTATATTTTTGCAGTATTGGTATTTCTTAACATTTTTGGCGATATCAGAGTCCAGTTTCTTACAAACAGTTTACGAGTTGTGGTTCATGCAGCGGTTGTAGGCCCGCGGATCTTTTTCATATGGGATTAAACCAGCTTCATGTCTGCCCTCCACGGCCTCCATACACCTAGCCTCCAAAAGGGCAAGGTAATCGCTGGCAGACTTGACTACCTTGGCCGAAGAGATTTTGTCATGTGTAATGTCCAGTGACCATGGATCGCAATTTTTGGTATAATGTTATTTCTAAACTATCCCACAAATGTTTATGCGACTCCAGCCTAATTAATGCTGTGCATGCAGTTCTATTTGATATATTTCAGTTTACTTATTAAACTCTATGTGATGTGCAAATCTGATAGGAAAATGGATCTGGTCAGATAAAATAATTTCGAAAATTATTAGTAAAATGCACACTTACCGTTGATATGTCACCCATCACTAGGCAGGGCCAGCAGTAAAACGTTTCTTTGCCTTCTTCATTTTCTCCGCCACATATCCACGGAAAAGACTCATACACCGTTAACACTTGTTCTCCCCGCATACTTTATTCTTGGACATGGCCTTCCATCCTTCTTCAAGCGCAATCGTTGCTCGTGATTTAAATTGTTATTATGTGCTGCACGCAGTGAAAAAATCTTGGAAACACCCCATCTATACTCGTTTCCCAAAACTCGATCTATGACAAGATTTGAACAGATTTCTCAAGAGCAACAGTGCAAGGTAATCAGGTTGCGGAATGACTAAGTTGCTGCGAGGCGCTATCTGTTTTAATACGATCTGCTCAATAGAGAATTACGTCACGACACCCACGAAAACAAATGTGAGGTAATCAGAAAGGGCCACGATTACTTCACGGCCTCACCGGAGGGTGTACGCGGCCATCCTAATCCTCGAATTCAATATCTATCAAATTCAACAAAGATAATGTACGCAGAAAGATTAACAACTAATTATCGACTGTCTGTCCAACCATAGCAAAAGAAAGCGAAATGGCAATCAATATACTTCAAAGAGCACCGTTAGAGCGCTCTGCCTCATGAATATGACGCCATACAACAAAAGTTCAAAGATTTGAAAACGTCCTGTTTTTTATTAGTTTTGTGAGAAATGAAAAAGGTCCAAAACCCTTGAAAAAAAATAGGTAATCGGCGATTACCTTGATTACCCCCCAGCGCCGCCCCTGTCTCCAGGGGCTAGAAAGCGGTGATCTCATTGGCTGACAAGCATGAAATTGGATGATTTCCGCATGCTCTGGCAACCAGTAAGGATTTGAGCCTTGTCTTTAGGCGCCTTGAATGAAAGGCTTGCATGCGTCAAGAATAGTTATAATAACGCGCGGCTAGCAGTTCTTCGCATCACAAAGTCCTAAATCTACACGCTTGTTTGAAATATTTTTCAATTCCCAACATGCATCAATTTACATTAGCTATCGAGTATAATTTCAAAGAAATGATAAAACAACTGAGAGTCTTTGTATTAATAAAAGATGACATTAAACTTGTGCAATCATTGAACGACAGATTGTACGTAATCCATTTCCAAATTCCCTAGTCATTTCGAAGAGCACTCCCTTCGATCTGCTAAGCTCGATTTGTAGGAAATTTGATCACTGTTTTTCGATCTTTTTGTGCAGTCTGCAGGCCAAAAAATTTCAAGAAATCGTTAATTGCTGACGAAGTCAGCCTTATTGATTTGCGCTGCGCAGCAGCAGCAAATCTTTAAAATAGGCTCGTAGGCTCGATGAACGAACGTTGACATGGCGCGCATAACTAAACATACAGTGAACATTTCATGGTTTCAGCCAATGACATTCCTAGAAAACAGACGCATGTTTACTGCGTTCAGGATTGACGTCATCGGAAGTTGTCATCCATTGTTGTCCACATACGTCACAAAATTTTAAGTGCGCGCAGGAGGAAGTGATCAGGAAGTGACAGTCCATTCATTGGATGTTTTTGATTGATTAAAATTGGCATGTCTGCAGAGGTTTTTGGCATCAAATTTGGAGACCAGAGAAAGATCAGGGCAGTTGGGTTGTGTTGTGAGACGCGTAGGTTGTGGAAGTTTCCCAGTCAATGAGCAACGAGAGAGCAAGTGTCCGAAGTAAGTCCCGTTTTGGCGCTAATGCAGTTTCGCACACTGTTGCTATACTGAGCCTAACTAAACCCTACCAAAATCCTATAGTGTGCGATACTACAATAGCCCCGTTTTAAGTTACTTAGCTCCTGTTTGGTGATAAAATTCCTTAGTATGTCGTCATAAGCTATTTCAACGATTATTTTCAAGATTCATTGAATAAGATGTTATTTGCTTCTCAACTGCGTAATCATTTTGAAAATTTTCAGTACTCGAATATTGACAAAATTTGACTTATTTCAAATTAATCTAATACCATACACAAAAGAGAACAACAAAGAACTGTAAAGATTATTCGCCAGTGTCTTGTGGTAATTGCGTGTGTATAATAATCAAAATGCGATCCATGGCATTGTAAAGAACAGAAGAGAGTTGAATAGGGGTTGAATTTCTCGCGATATTCTCCAAAATCTTTTGTGAAAATCCCGTGAAATACACAGCAACCATTTGTACAGAAAAATGCTCTCCACTTTCTTCATGTTCACCTACCTGCCTTGCCTCGCATGTTTCAGTGCATTGTGACATTTATTAATATATTGCATTATAAATAAAGAATAAAACTTTATATCAAATTTATCGATATCATGTTCAGTTGAGTAAATAAATGCTTTCCTGCTAAACGTTTCTGTATTCTGTCATTTTTGTCTCCCTGCTCTCCGTAATAAATTTCATATTGCAGCATACGAAGAGCGTATCATTTTCGAAAGAAATCTCGTACATCTTTGGAAAAATCTGCACAAAAAAACCCTGAAAATCCTAGTGTTTAAAAAATCTCTTACGCTTTTCTGGAAGAATGATACTCCCATCGCTTTGCTTTCCTCAAATTTTAGACCCAAAAAAGGAACCTGACCACCCCTATCCTAGATATACCACAGTACCCTGGACAGGTAAAAAACTTACAGACGTGCAAGCAAGCATTCTTCGAGGTAATCTGTGTGCTCTACACAAATCATGCACATTCATTATCATTCCTGCACAGTTTGCAACAAAACTTCATTTGTAACAATACATATGACATAATCTTCACCCTTGCGTCTATCCTCAAAATACTGTCGCAGTTCACAGCGCAAATCTTCAGATAGCAATATCTCTTGTTATTCTTGATCAATCAGAAAGCGAAATTAGTCTGCCGTCGTCGACTATGTAGACAGGGCCACTCACGGCTGCGGTTTGCGGGCGCGCGGCTTGTGAGCATTTATCGAACAACCAACAAAAGATAATGAGTTCTTTCTACTTACTTACGTCATTGGACGACTGGACGACAAAGGTTTAATTCTGACAATGCAGAGCTCAATATTACGGACAACGAAACCATGGACTTACAGAACTACGGAACCAAGAGCCTTGGACTCAGGAACTAGAAACCGGCGGAGGAGAGTAACTCAATATTCTAAATCATTTACCTTTTGAACCATTACCCAACTGTAAATTCCGGGGGGGGTCATTACCATATGTACCAGTACGGGATGTACCATTTTTTGGGGTACTTTTTTTCAGGCTGAAAATAAATTTTAGGGTGTCACTTTTGGTAACATCACAAATGAACATAAATTATGGGGCGTCATTTTGGAAGAAAAATGCTCGAGGGTATTGAATTTAATCTGATTTCAGGTACTTGGTTAGAATTTCGAATTTTGGTCACAATTTTAGGGTATCTTTTTTGAAAGGCCCTTAAATTTTGGGGTATGGTTATTGAAAAATTCATAAATTTTAGGGTATGATTTTACAATTGAAAATGGCACACCCCCGTTATCCGCCTATTGAAGTGACCCCCCCCCCCCCGCCCCGGGTGTAAATTCACACATAATACACGTTTCCTTAGCGATAATCATTCAATTAATTTCTATAACATTGACCTTGCTACAGTCTGCTTCAATCAGCGAGCGAAATTAGCCTGTCTCTGTCTGCCGTTTGGCTCACGGTTGCGGTTCGCGGGCTCGCGGCTTGTGAGCATTTATCAAACAAACAACGAAGTTCTAATGGACGACAAAGGTTTATTTCTGACAATGCAGAACTCAATATTACGGACCACGGAACCATGAACTACAGAACTACGGAACCAAGAGCCTTGGACTCAGGAACTAGAAACCGGCGGAGGAGAGTAACTGAATATCCTTATTACCTTTTGAACCATTACCCAACTGTAAATTCAAGCATAATACACGTTTCCTTAGCGATAATCATTTAATTAATTTCTATAAAATTGACCTCGCTACAGTCACATTTGGTACAAATACTAATCGGCAGCACTCGCTGAATGTTGTTATATCTAGTATATCGATAAATTGGCAACTGAAAAAACTACAAAAAATAACTCAGAATAATATAGGCAAGATGAAATAAGAGAACTCTCTGATTCTCTTATTAGAGATTAAGAGATTCTCTTATTTTATCTTGATATAGGGTATTGACAAAAGATTAAAACAAAAACAACTAAACTTGGCCTAGTGTGTGATTTATCCTGGCCTGTCGAAAGTGGGAACTTTTTTCTGGCTCACCCGGTAGTTTTCACAAAAAGAGTGCAATACGAATGGAGAAATTCGCTTAGTTTTTCACAGTAATACGGAGCTATAGTTTAGCTTAGTATGCGAACTAACAATGTCTCTTTAATTTCCATTGAACAACAGCAGCCCCAAACAGAGCAGCAATGTCGAAAATGGGGCTCCATTATACCGGTGTAGAGGGTTTTCAACACTTGGAAAGACTTGGCAGATTTCAAGAAGCGGACGGCTCTGGAAACTTTAGTGGAAACTGCTTTGATTCAGGGCCTTTTTTAACATTAAAACTGGGGGGCAATTGCCCCTCGATCCCTAGACTTTGCCCCCCCCCCCAGTGTCGAAATTTTTGACCCCAGAAAATTATCCCTTATTTAAAGTAAGTGATTTTCAGAAAGTAAGCTATTGCCGCCACCACTGCGTAGGCAACCTGCGAAAGCCATGTGTAGATGAATGAAATACGAGAACCACCAGAGACAGGACGTTTCAGCCAAAGTCAAGGAAGGTTTTTTCAAAAATGTTACTCACGCATAGGATAAATGTCACAAAACTCTCAAAGTTTCCTCTTCGCTAATGGCAAGCAGGATATTGGGAGAGCCATTCTAAGCCAAAGTAAAGGGTGTGGCCCTGAAAATTTTCCTGGGGGCTTTGCCCCCAGACCCCCTCATTTCACCTAACTTAAAATTTCTGGTCACGCCGCTGCTCACGAGAATGCGCGATGAGTTTTGTAAATCAAGTATGTCAACAATGGCGTAACGGAGACACTCGGGGCCCGTAGGAGTTTGGTAAGATGGGGCCCTTATGCTGGAAGGGGGTTCGGGTTGGTGGGTAAGGGTACATCTTTGAAACCATGCCCTTTAAAACCTCCAAAAATCCACGTTATGTTGAAAAGAAAGTTTTTACATTGGAAAAGTCAACAGTAAATTTAGCACATTTATATGAATTGCGTTTTCAAAAAGCTAAGTAGTTTACATAGCAAATTGTTGTTCTTCGGTATGGAATTATATGATATCTGAATCTGTTTTAAAGAAACGCGGCAATATTCAAAGGTTCGGACGGTACTGTTGTGCTGTTTGGTGAAGATTACTTTGAACACACAAAAATGTTACCAAAAATATCCTCCATGGCAGGATCTTTGGGTTGAAACCTATGTTTTTAGCTTCTGCGGATAGTATTAGTGCAATAGGTGCAGTGAATTTAGTGCAGACTAAGTGTTCTCCCTTTATACCTCAAAGTTATCCATGCGAATAAACACAATAGTTTTAAAAAGAATTTTAGCAAACACAACGCAATATCACAGTAAGTTATTAGGTGCTCTTGCTCCCAGGAATAAAGTTTTGAGACAAATTATAGGGAATGAACGAAAACGGAATGAAAATCTAGTGTTATGTTACCAGACTTTTAGCACATTATGGCCAAAAAGCACACAATACGAAAATTTGATTGGGCCCCTTTTGATCGGGGGCCCTTAGTTCTTGAACTAAGGTAGCCTAAACTGCATTACGCCACTGTATGTCAAATATCAATAAGTCTTACACAACACTCTTTACAAAGTATTCTTGTCCTATTGTTTGATTTTAGCTAGCCCGTTTGATATATATTTGGATTCGTAAATTTCCTATTTTTTTAGCTTGCTTTTCTAGCCAATCAGACTAACATATCCCCTTTTTAGGATTTGCCTCCCCACTTAAAACCCCTTAAAAAAGGCTCTGCTTTGATTTGTTCGTTCCAAGCAAGAGAGCTGTCTATCTCTAGGCCAAGATGTTTGGTTTTTTGGGGTACATAATATGGGGTAAAAGTAAAATTTTGCTCGTCAGTGGTGGGGGGAGTCATAGGGCCTGGTGGGGCAATTCCCCCACCACTGAGTATGTTAAAAATGCCCTGTAAAGTTCTAAAGCAAATCGAATGATCGAAGATTGGAGGTTTCGGCCATGGGCTAGGAGCAAAAATCGGCTAAAACATTTGATTCCTATTGTGTTGGTGGCCAACGGAAACTACTACAAGCGGAGGACGGCCTTAAAACTTCATTCGTTTAAAAATTCTTTCTGAATCAAAGTGTACTTGAAATGGCTTCAAAGAAAGTTGGCGTTCTTCCCTTAACGGAGGAAGAGTACACTGCAGCTTTCAAGACTTTCAGCAGCAACACAACTCAGTATGAACGTATGCTGGAGATGATAAGGCCTGTTGTTGAAGGTTTCAAGGGAAAACCTATTGATTTAATGAGCATAGGAGCTGGTACTGGACGTTTTGAAAATGATCTTGTTACAAAGCTAGGCCTTAAAGTGTCATATTTTCATGCTGTTGAACCAAACGAGGAACATCACAAACATCTAAAGCAACAAATACTGTCATGGGAGGATGCTAAATTTACTGCAGACAAGGGTTATTTCACGGAGAACTACGAAGTGGAACAGAAGTTTGATTTGGTCCTGATGTCTCATTGCTTGTACAATATGGGCATGGCAAATGTGGAACAAGTGGTTTTAAAGGCGACATCGTTCTTGAAAGCTGAAGGAAAGCTTGTGATATTTGTGCATACAGAAATTGGTGGTGCTGAGTTATACTCCAAGTCAATGAATAGCGTGCAATATCTCTCCCAGCCTATATCAGATGAAAGTGTGACAAAGGAATATGTTTGTGACATTTTAACCAAGAATTCAGTCAGCTTTATATCCAATGAAGCTCACACCGTAAAAGATGTGACACATTTTGTCAAACAGTATGAGACCGCCAGTGCCAATGATGTTGTGTCTTTCTGCATTCAAACAAGGTTTGAAAAGCTGCCAGAGGAATTGCGAAAAGAACTTTATGAGATCGTGAAGGAGCGAGTAATTCATACTGAAGATAACAAATATATGTTGCCTCATCCAACTGCAATTATAATCGTGTAACTAAGCTTTTGATATAATAACAGGTGATCTGAAGCGAAAATTTTTATTGATGCAAATGACTAGCAATGTTGATTGATAAAGAATGCCTTTGACACGTTTTTGGCTATCTTTAACCCTATTCTACATGGGTAAATCAAGCACCACTTTCTCATGGGGGGAGCATGGGGGGGGCTAAAAAGCCTCCCCCCAGATTTTCTAAGCAACCGTAGTGCCTATGGCAACGCAACTTGGTACACATGATTACCAAGCAATTATGATTCTAAAAATAGCATCATATGCTACTTAGTCACATGATCCGTTGCTAGGCAACGCAAAAACAATGGAAATTTGCTGATTTTGGCTCTCCTCCTAAAAACGTAATATTTTCAACCAAAAATAGTCAATAAATAACTTTAAAGTTATAAGTATTATACATATTGATTGTTCTTAATGAAAACTGTCAAAAAATTAATTTTTGGAATTCTATTGTTATCACAACTGTCAATCAAAGTCATTGTTGATACCTAAACAAATTAGTTGATGCTTTATTGGCATTTTAAATACGTTTTTGATTACAAAGTCCTTTGTAATCTAAGAAGGGGATTCGATGTCAGTCAGAAAGTCAGAAAGAAAGTCCATCACGCTCGTTAAAACAATTGATTAACGTTTTATCTCTGCTAATTGACACTGAAATAAAGAAAGCGCACAGAAAGCGCACACAAGACAGAAGTTTCTCGCGATCCGATAGAAAAATTTGACGTCGGCTTATTTCATTTTAGACAGATTTGACACCATAAGATGGATAAATCACCATGATGTTTACCCTGACACAAAAACAAATTTAACCAGAATTGGCACGTTCTTGACTTCATTAGCAGCTTAATTATGTTAAAAACAATCGTTCTAGAACGAAGCATCATTAACCACTTATTGCTTGTACTCATTATGCAAATGAGTCAACTTTAGAGGATGATGTAACCGGCGGCCTGCACAGAGGCTAGCATTCGCAGCATCACCGAAGGTAGAAGCCCCTCCCACACAGCTACAGAAAGGTGCAGAATCCCAGCAAACAATGGCGCCATTGACTTGACTGGGGAAAGGCACGCGATCACACTGAGCCACAACATTTTCATGCATATCATTCTGCACAGAGGTTATCTTCGTGACTGCTTGTCTCAAATTAGATGCCCGCGAATAGCAACAATTGAAACGTTCTGCAGGGTTCTGCATAAGTAATTTTGCGTTATCGTAAATCTCACATGACATCAAATATGAGACAGATGCACCAATAGTTTCATGCACGATCATTTGGGGTTATGAAGAAATCAATATTCAGATATCTTCTATAATTTCTTGTGTCTTTGAATATGTGCAAACATGAATTGCGAAGTGCGAAGTCGAATGAAGCAGCTGCTGTCCGAAGGGCCTAAGTGGCTTCAAACGAGTCAAGACTCTTGGATGTACTGCACGTATTTGTTTGTTTGTAAGAAAATGCACATAAAAACTGCAGATTTTAACTCCAGTATGAAGAAATCAATAACTTCAGATTTTCTTATGCTTGCTTAGCTCAGGAAGTGCTTGCAGAGACGTAGACCGGGTAATCATCCAAAAGGATCAAAGAAGTTTTTTGATTACAAAGTCCAACTTTGTAATCTAAGAGGGGGCTCCGGGTCAGTCAGAAAGTCAGAAAGTCAGAAAGAAAGAAAGAAAGAAAGTAAGTAACCCACTCCGTCACGCTCGTTAAAGCAATTGATTAACGTTTTACCGCTGCTAATTGGCACTGAAATAAAGAAAGCGCCAATAAAGCGCACACAAGACAGAAGTTTCCCGCGATCCGATAGAAAAATTTGACGTCGGCATATTTCATGTTAGACAGATTTGACACCGTAAGATGGATAAATTACCATGATGTTTACCCTGGCACAGCAACAAATTTAACCAGAATTGGCACGTTCTTGACTTCATTAGCAGCTTAATTATGTTAAAACAATTGTTATCTAGAACGAACGCACCATTAGCCACTTGTTAATAGTACTCATTATGCAAATAAGTCAACTTTAGAGGATGATGTAACAGGCGGCCTGCACAGAGGCTAGCATTCGCAGCATCACCATCAGGTAGAAGGACCCCCTCCTACACAGCTACAGATGCAAAGATGCAAACGTCGTAGGTGAAGTTGAGAGGAAAGGTGCAGAATCCCAGCAAACAATGGCGCCATTGACTGGGGGAAGGCACATGATCACACTGAACCAAAACATCTTCATGCATATGATTCTGCACAGATGTTATCTTCGTGACTGCTTGTCTCAAATTAGATGTCCGCGAATAGAGACGTTCTGCAGAGTCCTGGATAAGTAATTTTGCGTTATCGTTAATCTCACATGACATCTAATTTGAGACATATGCATCATGTATGAACCAAGCGAACTGGGGGTAATATATTTTTATTTGTTGCGTATCATCTTCGTTTGACATGAAGATCAAAATATCACTTTTCGGGCGATTCTTGTCGTTATTCATGGCGCTTGATTTGCTAGGGTAGGGTGGGGTAATATGGGTCTACGGGGTAAAGTGCGTCTACTGAGCTTTTCGCTAGAAATATCCTTCCTCGTTAAATGGAAAAAAGGCTTGCTATTTTTCTTTTAATGTCTGCATAATAAACTACCTTTTTACATAAAACATCCCTCTTAGATGTATCTCCACTCGTTATTTAAAATAACTTTACTGAACGGCCTACTGTGCAAGAATTTCAAAGCCCTTGAAAACTTTCTCCTGCCACTGTTGTCTTGCTTTTCTGGCCAATTTAATGACCACGAGGTGAGAGTTTGGTCTTTCACAAATGAAATAACGTTTATTTCGAAGTCATTGACGCGATTGTTCTTTTTATTTTTAGTTTTTTACCAGGTGGGGTAATGAGGGCCTACTGAGAATTCAGCCATAATTCAAATTCAACGAAGCCTTGAATTGCCTAAAATTTTCGCACTTATGTTCATCTTGCCACGTTGTTTTCTGTCTAAAATGCGAAAATGGGCTTCCTATTACCGCAGTTGCTGTCTTGTAACCAGTAAATTGAAGTAAACATACTGCAAACATCTTTATTTGACTGTTATTATCAAATTCGATCACTGACTTGCAAGTCGCAGCGATGGTGGATCACAGCATAACGACCGTAGTTTTATTTTCGTTGCGGGAACGGGATTGCTTGCGATAAAAGGAAAAAACTGTGATTTATTGAATAGAGAACAGTTGGAAAATGTAAGTCCATTAATTTTTTAATCATTTAGCCTTTCGTATTCCGATATTGTACAAGTTTTGAAAATAGACCCACTTTTCCTGCTCGTTGGAAAAAGTGGGCCTATTTTAGTTGCCAAAAGAGAAAATTTTTTTAAAATAATTAACTGCCTTTGTCAGAGCTGAGATTTTTTCCCAAGAAAGAAGAAGCACTGAATGTCAATTAAACGAAACTTTTGAAATGTTTTGCATTTTAGTCTCGTTTTACCAGCTATCTATTTTGAGATTTTGCTCATTTTCGACCCACGTTACCCCACCCTACCCTATTGAAGGCGACTTTAGTAGCAACACTCATCTCTCTGACTGTTGCTAAAAACAGCATCACAACGATCATTTGGGGTTATGAAGAAATCAATATTCAGATTTTCTTATGCTTGCTTAGCTCAGGACGGACTTTGTAATCATCCAAAAGGATCTTATGTTTTTAACCAGAATTGGCACGTTCTTGACTTCATTAGCAGCTTAATTATGTTAAAAACAATCGTTCTAGAACGAAGCATCATTAACCACTTATTGCTTGTACTCATTATGCAAATGAGTCAACTTTAGAGGATGATGTAACCGGCGGCCTGCACAGAGGCTAGCATTCGCAGCATCACCGAAGGTAGAAGCCCCTCCCACACAGCTACAGAAAGGTGCAGAATCCCAGCAAACAATGGCGCCATTGACTTGACTGGGGAAAGGCACGCGATCACACTGAGCCACAACATTTTCATGCATATCATTCTGCACAGAGGTTATCTTCGTGACTGCTTGTCTCAAATTAGATGCCCGCGAATAGCAACAATTGAAACGTTCTGCAGGGTTCTGCATAAGTAATTTTGCGTTATCGTAAATCTCACATGACATCAAATATGAGACAGATGCACCAATAGTTTCATGCACGATCATTTGGGGTTATGAAGAAATCAATATTCAGATATCTTCTATAATTTCTTGTGTCTTTGAATATGTGCAAACATGAATTGCGAAGTGCGAAGTCGAATGAAGCAGCTGCTGTCCGAAGGGCCTAAGTTGCTTCAAACGAGTCAAGACTCTTGGATGTACTGCACGTATTTGTTTGTTTGTAAGAAAATGCACATAAGAAACTAAACTCTCAGATTTTAACTCCAGTACTGGGAAAATAGATCCTTGATAAAGTAACTACTTGTCATTTTTTTACTTTATTTTCACTTGTTTCCTTTATCATATTACTCGCGAAGTGCTTGCAGAGACGTAGGAACCGGGGGTCACTGGGGGCACGTGCACCCCTAAAATTTTGCAATAAACAAAGAAGTAGCCTTTTTGATTACAAAGTCCACTTTGTAATCTAAGAAGGGGCTTCGATGTCAGTCAGTCAGAAAGAAAGAAAGAAAGCAAGGAAGTAAGTAACCCACTTCCGTCACGCTCGTTAATACGATTGATTAACGTTTTATCTCTGCTAATTGGCACTGAAATAAAGAAAGCGCACAGAAAGCGCATACAAGACAGAAGTTTCCCGCGATCCTATTGCAACATTTGACGTCGGCTTATTTCATGTTAGACAGATTTGACACTTAGGGGCCCTTTACATGGTCTAGTCTAAAACACCACACGAATGACCACGAATGAACACGAGTGACCACGAATGAACACGAATGAACACGAGTGACCACGAATGAACACGAGTGAACACGAATGACCACGAATGAACACGAGTGACCACGAATGACCACGAATGAACACGAATTAATTTTATTTCGTATATTTAGTATATTTGACAAAGGCCACAAGTCAAATATAATTGCACTATATATTCAAATTTAATCCATTTAATCTTTTATCCATACAAAAAGATAATGATCAGAAATTCACATTATAATATACGAATATTTTAACAGGATTAAAGCTTCATCAAAAATATTGCTGTTTTCAATGCCTGGCCTGTGGAACTTGCAGAAATGTATGAATGAAAATGCACGAAACAACAACATGAAAGACTAAGGCAGTGTTTTCATTCTAGGCGCTTCCCTCTGTGAGCAATTTAGGGCATAAGTTTTATGGTAGAGATTTCTTGTATAATTTTCTTTAGCTTCTCGTAAAGTTTAGTTTCACAATTAATCAACATCGGAGACCACTTTTTGAGAAAAGGGTTACAAGAAAAAATAAGTCATAAAACACCCCTTTAAACTTATTCTTGCTGATAAAATGGCTCACAGTTCTGAAGAAGAACTATTCGAGGACGAAATAATTACAATCTATCGTTATCAACTGCAAGCTTTCATCTTTGAGCCTGGTGGCGAAGATACACGTACTGAGAAAGCGAACAGCAGCCAACCAAGAGGACAGCAGCAAAATTTTTCATCGAGGACAGCAGCGAAACAGGAAGAACCAGATTTCAATTGGTAACACAGCATGGTAAGAAAACATGTTATCGATTAACTAAATATATTTTTCTGATACAGGAGCGAGTAACGAAGCATTGATATGCAAACTAGGAGGCATTTTAAAGGCAACATCTACAAGGGAGAGTTAGTTATCTAGGCCGTCTAGGCCTATCACCAACTATTTTCAGGAGCGAGTGTGGAAACTGTACGCAAATGCCAGCAGGTCGGGAAATTTTATGCTGTCGCGAGAGATATTGAGAGTCAGATTGAAAGCTGGTGAAAATAATCCTGTTTGCATTTCTGACGATGATGACTTCAAAGAAATCTGCTTGAACCAAGCTGTTGTCCTGACAGCATTGTATCAATACATTGAAGTTCTGTTTGGAAATTATTTTGAGTGCAAATTAAGTTATTAATTAATTGAGTGCAAATTAAGTTATTTACTTGTTTTGAGATCATACTGAGTGATTTGGGAGCCCTTTCAGATAAAACAAACTTAATTCTACACTTCCGGTATTAAAAGTATAAGAAACACATAAGAAACTTTCGGCAGCAAAATCACCCAAAAATTTAAGAAACTGCCTACCAGCCCCGGACCTTGGTTTCTTATAAAAAATTAGTGTATAATGCCCATGTCAAACCCATTGCAAACAGGAGGAGAAGGGTAATGTTTTACAACTTCCACTGATAAATAGGAATATTAGAAAACCTAGCTTAGCCAAGTGCATTGCTTTTCGTTGCAGATGGTACAGATCATACATCAGATACAAGCAGTTTGTCAGGTGGGTTTGGCACAGGCTTGGAAAGCACAGACGAGAGAAATCAAGAAACATTACTAAAATCAAAAGACTTATTAAATATCTAAATACATTATGAGAAATCTAATCAGTTGTGGCACTTTAGACCCTGGGTACCAGAGCCAAAAATTAGAAATAAAAGAACTAGAAAAAGGAAATAAGAAAAAAAGGCCAAAAATTAAAAATAAAAGAAATAAAAGAGGAAATAAGAGAAAAAAGAAATAAGGGAAAAAACATTCCCTCTTCCTTCCCTCTCTTCCATTTTCCTTGTTTTCTTTCTTTAAATTTTTTTGGCTCTTGTACCCAGGAAAATTACTTTTTGCGCCTATTTTCGTGGAAGAAATTATTTTTTTGAGTTGATGCGTTGTACCTCAGCATGAGCACCCATATCCTAAATATACCTGAGTACCCCCCCCCCCCCCCCCCCCTTGGTGACTGAAAAGGTACCTCTGTTGACGTTGCTTATTTGATCGACAAGAGGTGAACATCCAGCAACTCGGGATTCATCGCGTTTTGTCGTCGGGACTGCACCGCGTTTCAAGGAAGGGCGCTTGGTTCCTTTCAGTCTCAGCGATGCTATCAGAAAGATTTAATTTTGCTACCTAAGCTCTCTGTGAAGCAGGATCCGATGGGAACTGGAAGAATGCTTTCTATGGTGGTGGTCGGCTAGGCCCTGACGACCTGGCACTGAATCTCTCGTTGCAGCAGCATTTTCGGCATCATCCTGTTCGTTTCTACCTACTTTTCTCTTTCTGCTATCTTCTAAGCAGTTATATGCACTACAGGCACTACAATGAACCATCTCAAAGGAAATATCTGGCCAAGGGCTGCAGTGAAAACTTTTATCAACAACGCACACACCGCACTTATGTTTGCTTTTGATCGCGTGCAGGAAACCACTGATCACAAATGACATCACAATAGGCGATTAATTCTCGGAAATGAGAACAACCGAGAATTGTCCCGCAGCAAAACGACGATTTCAAAGGGCAATTACTTGGAAACTGAAATTATCCCGGAATTCTCCTTTAAATGCTATTTGGGTAGGCTTCACCTAAGTTGGAAAAGTTTCTTAACTTCGAATCGACCTCTCATTGTCTCCAGTAGACTTCCTTGATTTTCAGAAAGAAGCTATACCCAGGAACGCCGGAGAGGGGGGGCGGGGGGGCAACCGACCCTCCTGCCCTCTCGAAAATGGCCTAAATATGTTATTTTCCTATTGTTTTGCCCTCAGATTTTCAATTTTGCCCCCCTAAAAATGTGCCCCGTCCGGCGTCCCTGGATACCACAGTTTCTGACAAGGAGTTTCCTATAAAAAGACGAGTATACAACGGACCATCTTCTTCTCATGGTTGCTTCCAGGCCCAGCCCAGGCCTTCCCCAAATGTATCTTATTCTTGCCAGGGCCCTATATTTATGCCACCTGCCTTGTATATTCAAGGGCGATATAAAATGAACCAAGCCATTCTTCCAAAACTCTAAATTGCGAGATAACAACCCAGAGAAGACTGCGAGAAACAGTCATTGATAACAGCAGTTTTTAACTCGTTGAAGTGTACATCCTGTATAAATATTCGTTTTATTATTATCATTATAGACTGCTACCAGTTGGGAAGCAGTTCCATACCAAAGACTGTGGGAGAATATTTGCAGAGGCTAACAGGCCATGTGAATGAAGTAAACCCTTATGTAAGAAAAGTAAGATATGATTGATTTTCTACATGGACAAGTACGGGCCTATCTTAGGCCTAATTTACACGTTACATTTAGCCCTGTCAACAATCGTTTTTCTCAAGCCCATTTGACATCAATAGTGGTTTAACTGAAGTCTTATGATCATCGTTTTGCTCCTGAGATATGATAAATGTTCTGTTAATTTGAAAAAGTTATTAATTTAAAGTCTAATTACTGTTGTAACTTCTATCTACGCTCCATATCCCAGGAACGGCTATCAGTCAAATGCCCAGGGGGGACACTCGGCACATACACATACGGGGGGGGGTCAGTCCGAGAAATTTTCAGGAACCCCAAAAATATCAGTTTAGCTTCATTACAACCCAAAAATATCAGCTCATTTTATACCTTGACATCTGTAAACAAACATAAAAGATCCTGAAACAATGCAAATTGAGGCCAGGATTGCCTCTAAAGAACCCAGAAATGTCATTTTCACAATATTTGATGCCCAAAAATATCAAAAACATAATTTCAATTTATTTGGACCCAAAAATATCACTTTCGGCAACATTCTGACCCAAAAATATCGGACTTACCTCCCCGTATGTGCATGTGCTGAGTGCCCCCCTGGGGTCAAATGTTTAACAGTGATACTCATTTGAGAAGTCTTTATTTTTACCAAAAAACAAGTTCGAAATTTTAAACTCAAAAAATAGCAAATCCCTTTCTGTTGACCTCCAAAAATTCCGAAAAATAAAAAGGAAATTTATCAGTTACTCAATTTCTCAGCAACCCCAAAAACACAAAGCCAGGTTTTCTTGAAAATAGCAAAATGCCAAGAAAATGACATGACCATCCACGTCAAAATACATCCCCTTGGGGGCCTCCATAGCCTCGTAATAATAATTTCCCTTTTCCCGGAAATTCGTTCACTCGTGTTCATTCGTGGTCACTCGTGTTCATTCGTGGTCATTCGTGTTCATTCGTGGTCACTCGTGTTCATTCGTGGTCACTCGTGTTCATTCGTGTTCACTCGTGGTCACTCGTGTTCATTCGTGGTCATTCGTGTTCACTCGTGTTCATTCGTGGTCATTCGTGTTCATTCGTGTTCATTCGTGTTCACTCGTGTTCACTCATGTGGTGTTTTA
Source organism: Aurelia coerulea (assembly GCA_039566865.1). Taxonomy (NCBI): domain Eukaryota; kingdom Metazoa; phylum Cnidaria; class Scyphozoa; order Semaeostomeae; family Ulmaridae; genus Aurelia; species Aurelia coerulea. The sequence continues at coordinate 13,075,168 of CM076960.1, read as the reverse complement.
GACTAGATCCCCTTTACATGAGCAAACTCAGACCGGCACGAGTTTCAGATCGGTTTGAAAATTTGCCATGTCTGCTTTTTTGCGTTGCGTTTACATGGAGTTTCAGACCGGTCTGAAATTATACTGGCGTCACATTACGCATGCGTTGAATGCAATTGAGGCAACTGTGACAATGGTTTCTTTTCTCATGTTTTGGATTTAGACCTATTTTCATTGTTGCGCTAAGTTATCAACAACACAGGATGTTATTAGAGTTGAATCAAGGATAATCAACTGTACGTTTGTACTGCATTACAAATCTATTTTGGTTTGATAGTTCAAATACTGCTTCAGAACCTGAAAATAAAACAGGAGGCTTTAGTTTTTCATGTTTAGTTTCTTAGTTTTAGTTTCTTGCGTCTGGAGAAAAACAAATGGACGACCAAACAATGAAAATGGCTCCCAATAGTGCAGTTATCACTTCCGCAATTATTCATTTCGCCCCGATCTGAAAAAATGTCTGTTTACATGAGAATTTCAGGTCGACCTGAGTTTTCAGATCGGTCTGAAAGACCGAAACGAACCCAGACCGGCACGAGTTTCATTTCGCCCCTTCTCATGTAAACACTCTAAGGGCCTTGACCAGACACCGAAATGAAACTCGTGCCGATCTGAAACTCGTGCCGGTCTGAGTTTGCTCATGTAAAGGGCCCCTAAGATGGATAAATTACCATGATGTTTACCCTGGCACAACAACAAATTTACCCAGAATTGGCACGTTCTTGACTTCATTAGCAGCTTAATTATGTGAAAACAATCGTTTTCTAGAACGAACGAATCATTAGCCACTTATTGATAGTACTCATTATGCAAATAAGTCAACTTTAGAGGATGATGTAACCGACGGCCTGCACAGAGGCTAGCATTCGCAGCATCACCGAAGGTAGAAGGATCCATTTTCATTTTCATTTTGATTTATTTTAACAGGGTTAAATACATTCAGTAAATATAAATTAACTGATTTACAATGTGCCCTGCTTAAAAACATAACTAACCTAAATACATGATATTACAAATAAACTTGAAGATCCTACATAAAAGAAAGAAATATATGTAAAAATAAAGGGACTCGGAAGTCAAACGTATGTGCTGAATGTTGAATTAGATTATCAGCCTCTTTGATCTTTCAAAAATGCTTTTAGCCTCGTTTTGAAAGTGGCTAGCGAAGGAGCAGTTTTTATTTCATTGCTCAGCTGGTTCCAAACAGTAACTCCTCGATACGAAAAGCTCCGCTGCCCATTTGAGGTCTTACAGAGTGGAATCCTGAGGTCAGTACTGGTATTACGTAAGGTCCGATTGCAAGAATCGGACAATTTGTGAAACATTGACTGCATGTAAGGGGGTGCAAGCCCATTCAAGGCTTTATATACTATACAAGCTGTCTCGAAGTCGATCATTTCTTTGACTGTTAACCACCCTAGTTGTGATATTAATGGCAGCGATGATTGATCGAAGGGACTGTTTGTAACGACACGCGCTGCTCGATTTTGCAGCATTTGCAATTTTCTTAGTGTGGTATCACCTGCACATCCCCAAACAGAGCAACAATATCTAAAATGCGAGTCTACTATGCTAAAATACATCCTTTGGATGGTTTCCAACGAGAGATATTTCTTGGAATACTTCAGCATTCCTATTCCTCGTGAAATCTTACCGATAGCAACGTTGATTTGCTCTTTCCAATTTAGTAATGGATCAATTTGTACCCCAAGATATTTAATTTTTCCCGTGGATTCAATCTTTTCGTCATTTATTTGAAAGGTGGGAAGATTAGTTGAATCATTGTAATCTAGTTTTCTGAGGTTGGGTGCGGTCCCAAGGATCATGCTCTGTGTCTTTGCGACATTAAGAGACAGTTTATTTCCCTGTAGCCACGAACAAAGATTCTGAATATCTGAGTTGATAGCATTGCTCAGGTCGGAGATAGATTTCGAGGAATAGGAAATGCTTGTGTCATCTGCATACATTGTGACCTTAGTTCTTTGTAAGGCAAACGGCAAGTCATTAATATAGATCAAAAATAGGAGTGGACCAAGGCAAGAGCCCTGAGGCACCCCAAATTTGATGTCCTGTATTTCAGATATATTGCCATTTACCTTACAGCATTGCTTCCTATTACTTAGGTATGATATGAACCAGTCAAGCTCCACGCCTTCAACTCCATAGAAACGCAGCTTAGCGATGAGAATGTCGTGATCAACAGTGTCAAAGGCTTTCTTTAAGTCGATGAAAGTGACTCCAGAAAAAAGCCCTTTGTCGAAATTTAGATACCAGTCATTGGTACACTTTAGTAAGCATGTCAGTACGGAGTGAAAAAGCCTGAAACCCGACTGGTCTGAGTAGAAAAATTCATTCTCAGTGAAATAATTAAATACCTGATCGAATACTATCTTTTCAAATAATCGTGAAACTATAGGAAGCACAGAAATAGGTCTATAGTTAGATCTATCTTCGGTGGAGCCATCTTTGTAGATAGGTGAGACCCTCGCAATCTTCCAGTTTCCTGGGAATCGACCTTGTGAAATGGACGTATTGAATAAACTACACAATGAAGGTGCAAGTAAGCTACAGAAAGGTGCAGAATCCCAGCAAACAATGGCGCCATTGACTGGGGGAAGGCACGAGATCACACTGAACCAAAATATCTTCATGCATATCATTCTGCACAGAGGTTATCTTCGTGACTGCTTGTCTCAAATTAGATGCCCGCGAATAGCAACAATTGAAACGTTCTGCAGGGTTCTGCATAAGTAATTTTGCGTTATCTTAAATCTCACATGACATCTCATTTGTCACAGATGCACCAATAGATTCGTGCACGAACTAAGCAAACTAGGGGTAATGACTTTAGATTTTTGCGTATCATTCTCGTTTGACATGAGGACCAAAATATTGCCTTTGAGGCGATTCTTGTCCTTATACAAGGGGCTTGATTTTCGATTGAAGGCGACTTTAGCTTAGCAGCAACACTCATCTCTCTGACTGTAGCTAAAAACAGCATCTACGATCATTTGGGGTTATGAAGAAATCAATATTCAGATATTCTTATGCTTGTTTAGCTCAGGACAGACTTTGTAATCATCCAAAAGGATCTTATGTTTGATTACAAAGTCCTTTGTAATCTAAGAAGGGGCTTCGATGTCAGTCAGAAAGAAAGTAACCCACTTCCGTCACGCTCGTTAAAGCAATTGATTAACGCTTTATATCTGCTAATTGGGACTGAAATAAAGAAAGCGCACAGAAAGCGCATACAAGACAGAAGTTTCTCGCGATCCGATAGAAAAATTTGACGTCGGCTTATTTCATCTTAGACAGATTCGACACCATAAGATGGATAAATCACCAAAATGTTTACCCTGACGCAACAACAAATTTAACCAGAATTGGCACGTTCTTGACTTCATTAGCAGCTTAATTATGTTAAAACAATCGTTTTCTAGAACGAACACATCATTAGCCACTTATTGATAGTATTCATTATGCAAATAAGTCAACTTTAGAGGATGATGTAACCGGCGGCCTGCACAGAGGTTAGCGCTCGCAGCATCACCGAAGGTAGAGGGACCCCCCTCTAATACAGCCACAGATGCAAACGTTGCGGGTGAAGTTGAGAGGAAAGGTGCAGAATCCCAGCAAACAATGGTGCCATTGACTAGGGGAAGCCACGTGATCACACTGAACCAAAACATTTTCATGCATATGATTCTGCACAGAGGTTATCTTCGTGACCGCTTGCCCCAAATTAGACGCCCGCGAATAGCAACAATTGAAACGTTCTGTAGGGTTCTGCATAAGTAATTATTTCATATGTTTGTTATAAATATGACGTCATATATAAGTATAACGTCATATATCTTAAATTTTGCTGATGTCAGCAAAATACAAAAATGTATATATCAAATGAAAGTAGACTTTAAGACAAACTGATTGGTACCAATTGCATTGAAATCAGATTTGTACGAGAAAAGTTATGAATGTTTACTGATTTTCTGAGAGACCTGTTGCCAAATATGGGCATGCGATAGTCACGTGACCAATTATATAACAATGAACTATTGTTAATTTGATGCAATATTAAATTTGATTAAAAGTCACCCAACTTCCAGTGTTTTATCATGCTTTGTTTAAGAGTAATTACAGGAAGTAGGGTTAGGGGGCCTTTTTTGCCCCCCCCCCACCATGTAGAATAGGGTTAAAAGGCGGTATGGAACGACAGAATGGACTGACGGAATGGAACGACGGAAGAGAACGACGGAATGGAACGACGGAATGGACTAGCGGAATAGCTTTATTAGCAAACTAAACAATGATTGTTGGTAGGGCAGTAGAAAATGCCACATACGAGCATTAGGAACAATTATCTGACTATTCCATTACAATAAAGTGCTACCGTGGAGAAAGGACTTGGTAAGAAAGTCAGATCCCTCAATTTTTGCTAGAACAAAAAAATGGGCAAATCAAGGGTTAAAAATGAATACGGCATGAAACTGTGTCGAATTGGTTTTTCTGTCAAAAAGGAATCGCCGTTTACACTATACCGGCACGAAATGAATACGATAGGTTTTGACCATGCGCAGAGCGAGGATTTGTCAGTGCGCATGCTCTCATTTGCCAGATTATCGCCTCGATGTGAATCCGACATGAAATGATGCCGTATTCGCCGTTTACACTATGCCGGTAGAGCGACGAAGCCAGTTAGCATGTCGTATTCATTTCGTGCCGTATTCGAGTGAAAACTATGCCGGCATAGGGCCAAGTCGAAAACGCGGAAAGCGCGGAAAACGCGGAAAACGCGGAAAACGCGGAAAAAAAACGCGGAAAAACATGTGAAGATTTTGAATGGCCAGAAATAGCGTTTATTCAACTAAAATAAAGGTAAGAGACCTTCCTTGATAAGCCAAATATTCCACCAAGAAGACAAAAGATGATGATCAGAAAGTTTCATTCAGAGCTACGAAATCTATTTTGGTACAGAATTCATGAGGAGAGAAAGCTTAACGTATCACTTGTCTTTATTTGCGAAAAGCTATACTGATAAAGTTGATATAAAAAGATTTCCACGTTTTCCGCGTTTTCGAAAATCACCTATAGCAAAAACGAAAACGCGGAAAAATTTATTTGCAAAACAGGAGGCTTTCAGTTTATTTCGGGCTTCATTATGGTGACATAACTTGCTTTATCCGCCTATAGCACCATAAATGGATACGGTTAAGAAATTACAAACAAACTGCCCCTCGAAGGCCACTTAGGCCCATTTATTTTAAACCTCGTGATCCAAAAGTTTCATTCAGATCTACGAAGTCTATTTTGGTACAGAATAACCTTATTGACATAAAACCTCAGAGAGAGAGAGAGAGAGAGCTAAACGGCAATACTTGAAATGTGTTTACCTGCATGGTCGGTTTTCAATCTTTTTTGTTGAAAAATGGCAATAACAATACGGCTATCTGTAAAAGGGGGAACGGGGAATCGGGGAATCATCGGGGAATAGGGGAATTTATAAAAGGGGAACATGGAAACTACGCATTCCACAATTTTCGATATATTTTTTTATGAAAGCGTGGCCAACACTGCATACCATATTATAAAATCTTTGCCAGCAAAAAGGGTTAGCACTCTTATGGGCGAGCAAAAAGAAATCCAACAAAACAGATTTCATTCGAAATCTGTAAAAGGGGGAATCTGAAAACCAAACGTCGAAATTGGAAGTACAACACATCATATTGAAGATCTTTGCACGCAAATCTCGAATCTGGCATCAGAAAGTTGATCTTTCCTATCTAAACGAAAAGAACGCAACTTTTCAAAATCTGTAAAACGGGGAATCTGTAAAAGGGGGAACTTCAGAACTACTAACTATAGAAGCATAATTTTGATACGAACATGATGCTCATGACCTGGTCTTACCAATGGACGTAACAGAATTTGAAAACATTTACCCAGGAAAGTATAAAATCGACATCAAATGCCAAATAACTGCTTTACGGCAAGTCTTTGATGCAATTTGTAGAACAATTGCGTGAGTTCGTGTCGAATTCCATGCGATATCTGGTCTAGACTATTTCAAATAAACGTCAAACACTTTCAAAAGAAGCTAAAAGGGGAATTTTGTGAGCCACGTAATTCATGGCATCCCTCCAAGTCAGGGGGGTTGCTTGCAAGATTTGATTTCAATGACCTAACGGTGAAATCATGGGGGGCAAGACGCCACAGCTGGGCTATCTCTAAAGAGGGGAATGGAATGGGGGAATGGCTCAGGGAATAGAAAATTTATACAGTATATAAATAAGTCAAGTATAGCGTATGAAAGTACTGCTCCAGATGTATCTTTTCACCAAATAGCTAGTCAATAACAGTTCTAGTTTTTTTTACAATTCAAAACATTAACTTTCCTTTTTCAAACAAAGGGGAATGGAATGGGGGAATGGAATGGGGGAATGGAATGGGGGAATGGAATGGGGGAATGGAATGGGGGAATGGGTTTTTGGGGAATATTTGGCGCACTAGATGTCTTCCTTCGCTGTGCGCTGCGTACTGTCTTCATCGAAAACTGCATCATAATACATGCACGAAAAATCTAGTATCTAGTGCGCCAAATTGTAGCCTGCGCTTTCCTCCTCCCCTCCGCTCCGCAGTGACAGTAGAGGCTTCACGCAGGCTAGCCAAAATGATCCCCTCCAACGATGTAGTACTTCGTGTAGGCAAGCTTGCTGCGTCATTTGTCGGCTCCTTTGAAAAACTTACATTATAGAAAAAAATTTGATCTGAGATCAATTTTTTTTTCTGTGATGGCCATTTATGATAAGTGGATTAAAGACGTTATGGAGCAACTACGAGCAACTTTTAAGGCGCTTTACACTATCATATTGTATGGTCACAGAAAAAATGTGCAATAACTTTTACCGGAAGATGATAGTGTATTGCCGCCTTAACATAAACTAAGCGTTTTACTACTGTTGATCCAAATGCGTCCTTTCCGAGGGACTTTGTTTTTCAACATTGGTGCATGCTTATCCGGCTTGTGTAAAACGAAGGTCATGCAGGTTAAGAAAACGCGGGTTAAATCGTGCGGGTCAAAATTAGCGGCCATGGGCATACTGGCTTTTGGCTTACAGCCTACTGATGCTGTAAGCACGATATTGCAAATGTGGGTGTCTGCAAACCACGAAACCACGAAATCACGAAACGAAACGGTGAAATAGCGAAACGAAATGGGGAAATAGCGAAACAGCGAAATGAACTGCTAGGTGCAATAGAAGAAATACTACGAGCATTAAATGAGCTGAATGAAGAGAGAACTGGACACTTTTTGTCTCGCTTCTTCCGTTTTTATTCGGGATTTTAGACCTTGTGCTTCTTATTGCAGTTAGATGTACAGTTCGAGTTGTGGATTGAGTTTTTGGAGAAGTTGACAAAGTTGAGATATGGAATCATAGTGTTTTCTACGTTATTTCATTACCCAGGGACCGCGCAGCCATTGGGCTAGGGGGGCTATAGCCCCCCCCACTTTGTTCAAAGATAGGTCTAAAAACGTATGAAATTTGTTGATTTTTTTCATTTTAATAAATAAATGACACGGAAGAAAACGACTTGTACACAAATGTATGTGTCAACCATGGTAAATTTAGTATAACGCAAAGCATTTGTTGGGGAGACGAGTCCGTTTGACTATTGTTCAGAACAAAGAGTAGGCTGCTTTCTCCGAACCAATAAGCTTCGGTGGGTTAAAGATCATGCGCAGTAAGGTTGCTCTTGTGTACTTATCACAAACGACTTTTGCCTCCTCCGCCAAATTGATTTGTCGATACATCAATAGAAATGAGGCTAACAATACCAACCTAACCCTAGGGATATATGTAATGAAACTATAAAACTCGTGGAACTTCGCGGCGACGGGATCATTGGTGTTTGTTTATAAAGTACATTTATTCTTGCACACAGCCGTGCTGTAGAAAGCTTGTGAGACAATTTCAGTTCAAATTCTTGGTTTATGGATAACAAACAAATACACGTAAGAAGTCATTCAATTGGAAATCATCCAACCGTTTTTCTTTTGAATACCAAAGTCTTTATGAACACTGACTTCCTATCAAATAATGCTAATTGTTAAATAAAGATTACCATATGAATGGAATGATACGATAGGAAGATCACTGCTTTTCACCCCAACACAAAACAAAAGCAGTTTAGGTTCGTGAAACTTTAGGCCTACCTTCTATGCCTATAATCTAGTAGGCCCTACAGCTAGGTACAACTATGCCATAGAAGCAGTCTTTCTTACATACTCGCTCATTTGCTCGTAAATGTAAAAATAAAACAACTTGTTTATCTTATCATTCCCAATATCTCCAGTGATAAAATCTTTTGCTTCAATTCTGAGTTTGACTCCAAATTGCTAATACGCATGCGCTTTAACCTACTGCACGTGATTTCATGGATCGTTGCTCGGACTTACCCTACCTCGTCTCCCCAACAAGCATGGTCATTGACACATACCGTAAAAGCTCTATTAATGCCCCGGGGCTTATTTAATTTTGGACACTTGTTAGTCCTTTTTGTAAGTTAATTGCAAAATTGTTGGGTATAAAGTTTTATTGATAACTGAATACTGAATAAGGCCTATTGCTAGCCTGTGCACAGAAAGCTTCAGCGATGAAAGGAAACGGCAACAAATTGTTCACTGTAAAAATTTAATATGGTTGGTGAAATTTGTAATTTGTAACTAACCTTTTACAAACTCATTAACTCTAATTTTGCTGTTTTGCTATTTCCCCATTTCGTTTCGCTATGTTGCTTTTCGTTTCGCTATTTCGCCGTTTCGTTTCGTGATTTCGTGGTTTGTAACTTTTACCTGAAAATCATAGTGTATTGCCGCCTTTATGTAGCATAAAGAAAGATTATGTAGGACTACGTGATTATGTAAAGCCCAAGCATACCCTATAAATAGTTTAATCGCTTCCAAAAATACCAACTCTATTGTTCAAACAATCTCATTCTTAGGCTATCCTTTATTGACTTTGTGTGCAACTTCGATTTGAATGGGATATTTATAGATTTTCTGCTATCTGCAAATGCAAGCCTCCAAAGTCTGGTTCTCATATTGCTAGCTTTAAAGAGAATCAACGGAGATAAAAGCCCCGCGCGGAAGGAGTCTGGGTATTCTATTATTAGCCTATTGTATTTGATTATTTCGAGACGTTCGTGGATATTGTTTAGCAAGAGGAACATTAACATGCGTAGGAGTTTTCTTTGTCCTATTTATAGATTGCCTCTACTTAGCTCCGTTGATTCACTTTAAAGACAAATGACGGATATATAGCGCCTTGTTTAAAAATAGAACAAAAGACGGCTGAGGTCTTTCATTTGTCCAATCGATTTGCTAATCTCTCGAGATCATCAATGGAATACCATAGGCTATGTTTAGATTGCCCAGGCCCCTGATTTAAATCGCCTTATATCTCCGTCATTTGTTTCTAAAGCTCGGAATACATTTTCATTTCATTTCATTTCAATTTATTTCCACAGGGTTAGATCCATTCAGTAGAATTAAATACACTGATGTTCAATGTGCCCTGCTTAAAAACATAACTAGCCTAATTACATGGATAAACTACAAAGCAACCGGTATTACAAAGAAAAACAAAAATTGATGCTTTACAAGAACGTTCACACCCTTTGATTCTTCAAAGCTTGTTTCAGCAAATTTTTGAAAGTGGCCATAAGGGGCATTTTTTATTTCTGTGCTTAGTCTATTCCACACAGTCACACCTTGATATGAGAAACTACTTTGTACGTTGTACGTTGCCCGCAAGAGGTTGTAAACCGAGGTATTCTGAAATCCGTGTCGGTATTACGGAGAGACCGTGAATTTTTCCGACAATTTTGTAAACATTAGCTGCATATATTCAGGAGCTAAACCATGGAGAGACTTGTAAACCATAGTTGCAATTTCAAATTCGATCATTTTTTCTTTTAAAGTTAACCGCCCTGGCCTTCCAATCAAAGGAAGAGATGTTGCATCATAAGAGCTGTTAGTAACGATACGTGCGGCACGGTTTTGCGGGTTTTGCAGCTTATCAAACAGGGTTTCTCCACAACAACCCCACACCGAGCAGCAGTTTCTGAAACATGGTTGTTCAAACCTTTCCGCTCGGTTCTTTTTAAACAGCAAAGAGAAACAAAGTTGACGTTTTATATATCATCAGCATCATCGATCCTACAACAGTTCTACACCTCTCCAACATTTCTACCATCTGAACAAATACTCTACATCAAGGCGTTTTCTATACCTGAAATCAATTAGTCTGATTGTTCTGAAGGCAATAAATCTTCGTAGATGATAATACAAATGACATATATAATTTTACAAAAACAAAAGAAGCAAACTTTCCCACCGCGCAATTTCAATACTTCTTCCTCCTTTTGAATTTAACCTAATTACTTATGCAGAGGTATGAAGTGCGCAGCGGATACAAATACGCAGTGGCAAATCAGTCAACATTTCACAACACTCTCCCCCCCCCCCCTTGACTCAGTTCGAGTCAAGAACTAAGCGGGTGCGCCAAATCGCATCTGCAGCAGCAGCTCGGCGCGGCCTAACATTTCTTCCTTCAGTCCCTTCTCTGTCCTCCCCTTCCTTCCTCACATCTGAATTCTCATTCATCTCATTTATCTTTCCAGGTCCTTCCTTATCATCATTCTTTGCTGTAACTTCCAATGGGTATAACTTTGTTAAAGGTCTACTTAGATATTGAGATTTACCTTTAGTGATAGTATGTAAAGTTGCTCCTCTTACCCTTCCATCTTTACCAACAACCAATTTTACAACTTTACCCATTTTCCATTGATTTCTCTTGACATTGTCTTCTGCAATTAGCACGATGTCTCCTTCACTAATCTGTTTTTGATCTGCACCTGATGAATCATGTGTTTCTCTCAAATTGCATAGATACTCCTTCTGCCACCCATTCCAGAAATGAGCCAACTTCTTAGTCAACTAAATAAATCTCTTACTGAAAAGAGTTTCATCATCTCTGTCAATCGATGAGGTATCAATGTTGTCTGCGACAATCTGTGACCATATATCAAATGTGAAGGTGTTAGAATTTCAACATTACAATCATCCTCGTACATATAAGTGAGAGGTCTCGAATTAAGAATTCCTTCAATTTCTACCAAAACAGTATGCATCTCTTCAAAACTCAACCTCGCGTTTCCGAGTACTTTCTTCAGAGTCCGTTTAACAGAGCCTAACATCCGTTCATACATTCCGCCCCATGACGGACTCCGCTCTAGGATGAATTTCCAAGTAATCTTCCTAGCTCTAAGCTCAGTCTGCACAATCTTATCTTTGAAGAGTCGTTTCAAAATCTTGGATGTGGATTTGAACGTTTTGGCATTATCCGAAACAATAAGATCTGGTGTACCTCTCCTTGCAGTGAATCTACGCAAACACCTAACAAAAGTATGAGCTGCTAAGTCTTCTACCAACTCTAAATGTAAAGCACGTGTCATACAACAAGAAAATAAAGCGATATACGTCTTACGCATACTATCTTTCTGATCTTTCACATACAAAGGACCAGCAAAGTCAACTCCAACTTTGCTGAAGGGCGGAGCTTTTTGGACCCTAAAACTTGGTAACGGCGCCATCGGTGGTGCTTTATAAGCCTTACCTTCAAATTTCTTGCAAACAACACAGGGTTTTATCACCTTTTTCACAAACTGTCTTCCTTTTGTGATCCAATACTTTGATCTGAGTTCAGCTATGGTAACTCGAAGACCATCATGACCTGCCTTGGTTGCATTTTCCAAACAACAAGTTCTGTAAATCTATGTTTCCGTGGCAAAATGATAGGAAACTTACCTTCCATTTCTAAATCAGCATTTTCAAGTCTGCCTCCACACCTAAGGATACCTTGTTCTTCCTTAATACCTAACTGTTGGGCAAGCAAGTTATATTTTGGTTCATTCTTCAATTCTACTTGTACATCAATAATCCACAACCTTTCTGCTAACACAATTTCTGGCACAGTCAATGGCTCTACAATTAATTTCTCACTTGTTCGTTTGACCTTAAGGTTCCTGATAAACCTACGAACATAAGCAGTAATACGCAAAAGTTTGTCAAGTGCACTGTACTTACCAATTTCAATGACTTGGCTCACACCTAATTTCTGATTTTCTGTCACAAGTAATACATTTGTCTTTCTTTTTCTTCTTGAACTTCAGATGGCTCATCTAACACAAGAGACTGGGGCCACAACGATTTGTCCTTAGTTAACCAGTGCGGACCTTGCCACCACAACTTACTCTTCTTTAACACATCAGCGGTGACTCCACGCGATCCTATGTCGGCGGGGTTATCCGTTCCAGGACAGTGTCTCCATTCAGCCTTGTTAGACAAAGTGAGCACTTCGTTCACACGATGTTGGACAAATTGTTTCCATTCTTTCTTGTTGTTTATCCAGAACAAAGCTGTTTTACTATCCAACCAGTAAAACTTCTCCTCAATTCTCACTTGGGGACTCAATGCAACATAAACAGTATTCATTAACATGGCAAGGATACGGGCTGACATCAACTCAAGTCTAGGAATCGATAATTGCTTTAACGGGGCAACCCTAGCTTTGCACACACAAGTTGACTGTAAGTACCATATTCAGTCTCATAAACAAGGTAGATAACAGCAGAATACGTAGCCCTTTAGAGAAGCATCTCCGAAACCATGCAAAGTACAACGCATAACCTTACCTGTACCTTTGTTATACAAACACCTTGGGAAAATCATTTTACCAATTTCATGCAATTCCTTCGACCATTGATCCCATTTCTCTCGTTTTTCAGTAGGCAACTCATCGTCCCATCCAACATTTTCCAGACAGAGTTCCTGGAAAAGAATTTTTGCAGATATCATAACTGGTGACGCAAGGCCTAAAGGATCAAACAGTTTTGCCAAAGAACTTAAAATTGTCCGTTTAGTGATCTTGCTATCTTCAGGAATACATGCAACTTTGCTCAGATCAAATTCTAAATTATCCTCACTTTGATCCCACACAATACCCAAGACCTTGTTTCTTACCTGACTTGTTTCTGAACCATCAAGAACTGTCTTAGCATATGACAAGTCATATTCCTTGCTCAAATCTGAATCTCTCTTCTGGACATTTTCCTCTTTCTGTATCATTTGAGCAAATTCTGGCTCATTGGTCTTCCACTTCTTGAGGTTAAAACCTCCTTCCGCCATTCTCAATTTGACCTTGTGATACAAATTCATGGCAGTTTCAATGTCTTGCGCTCCAGATGCCCAGTCATCAACATAAAATTCCTTACTCACCTTGGACACAAAATCTGGGTCAGTGTCCTGGTACTGTTCAATGTGGTGACGCAAGACAGCATTAAGTAAAACGGGCTTGACGAGACGCCAAAAACAACACGCTGGAACCGGTACGTTAAAATGGATGGATTCTGGGCATAAACATCATCAACCCAGAGAAAACGCAAACTATCTCTGTCTTCTTGATGAATTTCTATATTGAGAAAGGCCTTCTCAATATCCGCCACCATAGCTACCCTGTGTTCTCTCCAAGAAACAAGAAGATCAAAAATCAAAGGCGTTAACGATGGCCCAACATGAAGACAATCATTTAACGATACACCACCTGGCCTATCTTTGCATGATGCATCATAGACTATACGTACCTTTATCGTCTCAGCTTCCTTCCGAACCACTGGTCTATGAGGCAAATAATGTGGTGAATTTGAACTTTCTAAATTTGTCAGTTTCTCAACAATACCTTCCTCTACTTGTTCCTTGATAATATTGTCACATTTTTGTAAAACTTCTAGGTCTTTCCTTAGCTTAGTAAGCTGGCCTTTCAATCTAGAGACACAGGTTCCATAATTGCTAGGTAATGGTTTGTGACCTACCTTCCATGGCAACTTAATCCTGTAACGATCTCCTGTGAACTCAATACTATCAATGGCTTCAGTGTAAACATCATCTGTAGGCCTAATTCCTACACTATCCAAGTCCCGTAATCTGTGAAAATCATCTTCTGATGTAGGTGGCTCTGGGACAAAAATATTTTGAGAATTCAAAGAAAGATGGTTAACAGTGATACTTTCAACATGATCAACAAAGTTAAATTTCTCACCTTCTAGTGGGCCTGACAAAACCCATCCTAACTTTGTTTTCACTGCAACCGGCTCGTCATGTTTTCCTCTTCTTACTTCATCTTCTTGAAATTTCCACACATAATCCGATCCAACTAACACTGAAATCTCCAAGGTTTCTTCCTTTGGACTGACATCTGTAAGCCAAAGGTCACGCAAGTGGTCATATTCCCTTTTCACAATCTCCAAATGTTCATTTCTCACTTCTGAAATTTAATCAACTACAGAGGCATTAATTGACACACCCTGCCCCCCCCCCCCCCCTACAGGCATAAGATTCAACATAACAACACCATTTGAAGAAACTATAGCTTCTGTAGCTCCAAATCTACAAATACTCAAAGATTCCTGCTTGAAAGGAGAAATATTTGCATTAGAAACCACATTGGAAGTGACAAAAGATTTGTGGCTTCCACTGTCGAATAGCACTCTCACTCTAGAATTCCTCTTTCCCTGCACAAAAGCCTGGGCAGTCTGGAGGGCCACCCTCCCCCCACATTCAACACTCTCTACGCAAGAATTCGCATTTGTGCTTATGGGAGCAACAGGAGCACTAGGCAAAACTTCCTTATTCGCAGGGGCAATCTTATCCTTATCGCAAAGGGAAATGTGATGCTTCTCATTACAAACTGTGCAAACAAGCCCTGATCTACATTCGAAAGATCTATGGCCTTTCTTTAAACAAACATAGCAACGTCCAAATTTTCTAACAATATTCTTACGTTCCTCTCGATGTTATCGCCATTTTGCATTATCAGTTTTGGATATTTGATTCCTACACTGATATCTTTATGGTGAGGTGTTGTGGCGCAGTGCTGTAATCCTCTGACTTTGCAGCCAGAATAATCAGGTGGACAGGGTTCTCTCTTCTCTTCTTTTCGAAAACAGTTTCTAGTACACTGAGAAGCTAAGCTTATCAAAGCCTCGATCAAAGCAATGTCCTGGTCTTTCTTCTCGATGTGACCACGCCTCTTGATTCCTTTTGCCTTGAATTACAGAGCGTTGGCGATTCTCCTTGGTCTACGTAACCGGTGCGGCAGGTGGGGACTCCAACCACCAACCCTCAGATTGGTAGTTAAGCGTGCTACCACTGAGCTATCCAGGACAGGTTTCCAGGACTGAGCTATCCAGGACAGGTTTCGATCCCAGTTAGTGCCCCTCTACTTGAGCGTCATGACAAGGGGTTGCCGACTCGATTAGGTCTTCTCTACTTATGCGACCCCAGCGCTTGGCGCTGAAAACCCCATCACCTTTTCCTTCACCTTTTATCGTATGATTAATTTTGAAAATCTTAATTGCAGAAAGAGCGCCATAGACCGGAGAAGCCAAAGCCACAAAAAGGGAAGTTCAAGTGTACTATTTTGTAAGGTTCAGGTATGCAGTTATAAACATTTATAGGACTAGCTAGCGTGTAGATTTCGTCATCAAATGTGTATATTTAGTTGTTATGGGATCGTACATGAGAGATGGCATGGGGTCTAAAACTTAAAGAAATGCAGCGTAAAATTCTCCCTCTTCAGTGAATGGCTTGAAAGGAATTTGAGTTACTTTGCTGTAATCCTACCGGGTGAGTCAATAAAAAGGCCCAGCGTTCGAAAAAATGCTGCTCCTTGAATACCAATGCAATACTATTGAAAACTATCTTGTTTTATTCCTAATGTGTACAATTAAGTTCAGTAATTTACCCGGCTTTAATCGGCCTTTCTTTCCCGTGGATATGGGAGATTTTGTGTAGAAAGTCCCTTTCAAAAACCTGCAAAAACGAGCAAATTTCCCTTGTTTCTTTCCTAGAAACGATGACACTTACATGCTTTCATGTATTTTGTCCTCCCGAGAGAATGGAATCCCCCTGAATAAGTTATTCATACTAGGGAGAAGACTTTTTCAGTCCCCCAAGAGGATAGCACGTGCTCGCAAAGATAGCAAGGATTTTAGCGTGCTCAAATCATTGCTGTGAGGTAAAAATATTAGGGAAACTTGCTCCCGATTTTACTACGTTATTAACGGTTTCTCCAAGGGACTTTTTTAAAAAATCCCATGTAAAATCTGAACGGAGTGACCGATTTCAGCCAGGACAAATTTCCAAAAATAATTGAACATGTTAGGTATTTAATCAAAAATTGCAAAATATCATTGCTTGTTTTTTCAGGGAGCAGTGGCCTCTCAAACGCCGGGCCTTTGTTTGTCTCATCCGGTATCCGACATTTTTTGGGGTCTTAGCTATTCAAAAAATGGTGGAATTTATTATATCTGAGGATGTGACTTCATCGGATTTCTAAATCGAAACAAAAAGAGGGAGAGATGTTTTAGACTTCGAAAAGTATCGTTTACTTCAAGGTTGTGCCGCTTTTTCTCTATTAATATAAGGTTTTACGATGATTTTAGTTGTTTTCAAAACTCTCCATGCATCCTTGAAATAAACATTAATTCTCCGCCATTTTGAAAATAATCAAGATATCTATAAAATTGATGGTAGGATCACAGCAAAGTGCCTTAGGTTCCTTTCATGCCATTCTGTTCAACGAATCAAATATCAGAATTTCACACTACCTTTTTGAAGATTTTCGCCACTGTGCTTATGAGAGATAATAATTATAACGAGGTTTTTTCAAGAAAGCGTCACCACATTTGATTCATTCAAGTGGCATAGTGTCATGAAATACTGAATCCATGGTATACCATCCTAGCCATTTTCTGCCACAAAATTTTGCAGAGAAGTTTGATCTTGAAGATTGCTTCGAACTGCGAAATGATCGAAGAACATACTGAAAGCTTGCTTCCACTGACGTCTAGCTTGCTTAATCATATGATATGATCCGGGATATGATATAGCATATCATAGCATCAAATATCAATAACTTTAAGGGAGGAAACTTTTGCGGGTAGAAACATTTTTCGCGTTTTTCGAGTTTTGCCGAAATTAGCGAAAGCTTATTCCGCGAAATGTCCTAAATTGTAGAATCAAACATTTAGATGATCAAATATTTATATTCTCCTTCTTATTATTTTGTTTCTACACTATGCAAAGGTTTATTGAAGATGATTCTGAAGAGTCATTCAAAAGTTGAGGAACATTTGAGACATCTGAGACAAAATTTGATAAGAGACCTAATTCACGAAAGTTCGCTCCTGTAAAATTTCCCATTTTGGCCGATTCGCAAAAATTAAATCCTAAAATCTAAATAAAAGACCTCTTTGAAAACCGGAACTGGTTGTATCAAAAACATCGTGGAAGGCCTACGCCTGAAAAAATTGGCAAATTTAGCAATCACTGAAGTAAGAAGAGTGGTACTTATCAATTTTGTACTATTTTTCCCTCGCCACCTGTGATCCACCCTTTCAGATGGCTGTCTGTTTGACAATGATTTAATTATTTCTTGTGATCCATGACCGAAGACGTTGTTTTTCCATCTAACTTTTTGGAATACTTTAGTTCTTTTAAAGCGATGGTACATCCTGTATGTAAGTTGATAACAAGATCGATCCTGCGACAGATAGACTATAGGTAGACTGAGTATAGCTACAATCCTGGCCAAAAGAAGCTGGGACGCAGGCAAATTTCAGTGTCTTCATGATGTTTCCTAAAATATCGAGGAGAAAACATACGTTTAGAGTCTCCTAATCCCCCCTTCCCCCTACTTCAATGTTGAGAAGGTCGAAAGGCGTTTGATTCAAGCAACTTTGAGAAGGGGGGAGCGGGGGGCACGTAATCAAAGACCGAAGTAGTGCAATTTTATGATTTGTCCCAAGTATTTTGGCCAAGATTGTAGATATATCATTAATCTGTATTAGTATTCCTAGCGATTTATTTCATTTTTATACTGATCCGATAACGCTGAAATTTTAAACGTATTTGTTTTGTAAATGATGAACTTAAAAAGTGTATCTCACTTTGAAAATATCAAAATTCCCTGCAACCCTGCTACCGTGTGTCCCAAAAAAAGTACTACCGTTTGAAAAATCACCAAAATTTGATTACACCGCCGATCTTCGATTTTCTTTCAAATTATTATCCAGTAAATAGTTGTTCTTGTAATTGGTTTTAAAATTAGCGAATCTTGCTCTTTTTAGGGCTACCTGGTTTTGAATCATACTACAAGAAAGCATTGACGATTGCCAGATCAATTTCTTTGTGCATGTAAAGCTTCTAATTTGGTATTAAATTACAGAAAGGAATGCGCACTATAATTAGAGACTTCAATAATGACAAAAAGTTTTGAGTCTTACCTAAGATTGAGTATTTTGCTACAAAAGCATAGCTCAAAATTAGGTTTTTCAACGTATAATTTCTCTACCTTGCTGTATCAAAAGCAAGCATTTTATCATCTATGAATATTTTTGAGTCTTTGGCAAAACAATTCAAGACTAAATTTTGTCAAAGGCCTGATAATCCATTTTTAGTGATTTTTCAAACAGGAGTACTTTTTATGGGACACCCGGTACAATTCGAAAACTTCTTGCTTTAGCACTTGACAGAGTGTGATTTTTCATGTAGTTGTCTTTTTTGTATCGTAATTTTGTCCTTAAATGGAGAATTAACTGGAGCTCTGGCTAGCCCTGCCATCCTGGTTTCCTAAACTCTCCGTTGAGAGTTGACCGACCGCATGGGTAGATTCCGGACCTGGTTGCTTAAACGCTCTATCAATAGTTTATCGATCACCATGGGTAGATATCATCGCCTAAACCTGGACGAATTTTCGGAAGACAATCACACGGGCCTTTGGCTGGACCAAAGATACGTCATTTACTGGGTGAATAAAAAAGTTTAACTATTTGGCGGGCTGTGCAAGAAAAAAGGTATGCGGCCGATTTTCAAAAGTAACATGTTAGTCCATTATTCAAAGACTTAATTAGATGTGAAAATTCTGTTTGATATAATCACTTATCTTTGATACCCAGAAATTTGGAAAATGCTTGTAAGGCTGGGAAGAAGAATGCCACCAGAAGAATCTCATTCTCATACAAACCCCAAACCAGCATGTTCCAAATTGTGTGGTCTCAATGATGGGTGATATAGCAAACAAAATTTTCACATCTAAGTTAGCCACTGACTGGCAGCTTAACATTTCAGTTTTGAATACCGGCTGCATTCTAATTATTTCCCAGCCCGCCAGACTTTTTGACCTTTTTTTTGACTTACCTGTTATACCGTAAAGTATTGCCTTCAAAAGTTCTCTTGGTTTCTGGGAGGAAAAGACAAGCTTTCACTGCCGATAAACCGAAACCAGTTGTCTCATATGCCTTTAGCAGATTTTTAAGTAATTAAATTGTACCAAGATTTAAGATACTAGTTAAAAGCCCCAGACCTAAGTTTCTTATAAACATTCGTGCATAGCGTGACTGGCTCTGCTTCTCCGCAGAAGTAAGTATTGATAACATTCCCTAACTAGCTTATTACCAGTTGCAGCATTGTACCGGGTGAGTCAAACGAATGTATCCTATTTTGAATAGTTGCACTACAAAAACCATCTGACCATTTGAAGCATTCTACCTTCACTGCCTTTCTTCTGGTCTTTTTATCTCAATTTTGATGAATTATCGGCAGTTTACAATGCAATGTTTTTCTCTCGAATGGAAGGTTTCCCGATATACGACTTCCGTGGCCTGTGGCTTTAAATGCAAGTGATTTTAAAGGGAAATGACATAGGTATATGGAATGACCCCTATAACTTGGCCAAAGAAAAAACACCTATGCACCCACTGTTTCTTTAGCTCCACATTGAAACGGCACGTGCCAAAATTGTCAAATACAATAGCTTATTACTACCACTTGACTCGGGCAAACTTTGAAGATTGTTGACATAGCTGTATCTCGTAGCTGCTGTAAATAGGCTAAAGAAACGCCCAGATACCCATTCTATCTTCAGCTACACAATGAAGCAGCACGTATCAAAATTACCAAGCACAATAGATTATATTTTTATCCTGGCCCGAGCAGCATAGGAATCAGATGTCGTCTTGGGCTGCTTGCTCGTGGCACATGGCCGAAACCTCCAAAGACTCATTTTCACGAACCAATCAGACGGTTAAAAAGCGAAGAAGACAAAAGAAACCCGTTAAGATTTATCTAGACTTTACCTTCCTTCATAAAACGCAACCAGGGCAAAAACTTGCTTGAAATTTCCCGATTTTATTTAAAGAAATCTACACTCCAGATGTTTGGGTATACAAGTTTGGATGCCGGTTAAATTATCTCCTGGTTTGGCGGTGTTATTGCCTCTCCAATAGACAAAATCGGCGTAGGCTTGTCGAGGCCTGTTTACGCCACTTCAAGTCAGGTGATAAAACCTGTTGATAAAACCTCTTTTGAATTTCACAACAAACAAAATAGTGCCATGAACGCAAAAGTAGTAGGCCAAAAGACCAAAGCTCTGGTTTGCAAGTGGAACCAAATTTGAGCTTTCAAGATTGATATTTCTGCTCTCAAAGCACCAATACCAACAAACGAGGTATCTATCTTCAAGTTAACTATCGAGGAACATTTTGAGAGTGATTAGCCATTGATTAAAGCTTAATTCACATCTCTGGAGGCAACCAAATCCGTATACATTTTTTGGGACACCCCGTAGCAGAACTGAAAGTGGAGTTCCCATACAAATTCTCATTCTCATAATTTCTGGGTATAAATAACGAATTATTTTTATCAAGCCAAATGTTCACATCCAGGTCAGCCTTTTATTGATAGATCAAACCTTTCAGTTTTGGATATCTGCTGCGTACTTTTAATTCCACATCCCACCAAACATGTCAACTCTTTTGACTCACCCGTTAGATATATTTATTTGACTTACCCGATGTGCATTTTCTTCTGGATATGATTTTGCTGTTTGCTTTGCTGTTTGTTTTGTACAACTCGATAATTTTACTTAAATTTTGTTCCAAACTGCCTATTTATTAAGTTGAATATTCATCGTTTTAATGTGTATGAGGTAATTTTGAATTAATAGCATCGTATATTTGTCCTTCAAATGACAGTTATGAAATATTATTGGTAAAATCAACATCGACAGATTCCTTTATTATTACCTTCATTCAGCCTCACCTCGCATATTCGTTTCTCAGTTTTCAGCAGTTGCCGAACTTTTGCCTGTTTTGCGATGTTCATAACAGAAAATCGCATGACTGACATATATCTTTTTTTCAAAAAGCGTCGTTTCTATTCGAAATCATATCAGATTTGAAAAAATAAGAATACTTAAAGAATATATTCAGGATCAAAACAAACATTTTGAAGTAGGACAAAATTTATAGCATTCTTATAAAAAAGAGTGTATTATAAGATGTTTTCCATGTGGTAGTTCAGCTTGATCTCAATGCCCAAAGCGCCGCACTCACTCTAGTTAAACTGTATCAATTTGATTGTCGATCTCAAGACACAGCTTATGTGTATGATGCAATCCAAGGAACATGATTTTGAATTTGGATGGATTTGCCACCATGAAATTGGTTTCAAACCAATCCAATACTGTCCCCACATCAAGTTCCAAGAATGCGAGAACTTCAGGTAAATGCTTACTGGCTGCATACACAGAGTTGTCGTCTGCAAAGTTGCAAACCTTTGAGTTGTTTATAAAGAAGATCATGTCATTAATGAACATGTTAAATAGAAGGGGTCCTAAAACGGAGCCTTGTCGCACAGCTGATGTGATACCGAGCCATGGGCTATACGTGGAGTTAATTTTGACAAGCTATCTTCTCACCGTTTTAAGGTTCTTATCAAATTTTTGAATGTCTCAAATTCAGTTCGGTTCAGTATTAGAAACGCTACAAAACAAGTACCCAAACAATGTCAAAACAGTTGCTCTTTGTAAAATTTTCAACTTAGAAAGTGTAGTTTCTGAAGTTTTGAAAGTTGGGGCAACTATTTCTTGTAATTATAAGAATAGCAGTAGGCCCACAGCACTAGTGGCCCACAGTATGAATAGCAGTAGGCCCACTAGACTGGCTACACAATCTCTGTATGCTCCTTAGAACTGATTTGTCGCTAATACAGAGACTTGTTGCCAAACAGTGTCTGAAATCGGAATAACTTGATAGCCTCGTTTTCCTAAGCGCTACATGCGTAAAACGCGGACCACGGAATTAGTATTTTGGTTGTTGTTGCTGCTGTGATCAGTAATCATCAAAATATGACTCAAGAAAACAACACATTGATACCAAGTTTCATTCATGTGAATTTGAAAGAATTTTAGACAGTTTAAGACTCTGACAAAATTGAGCATGGACAGTGAACATAAATTTGAAATTTCAGAGGAGTTTCAGTTTCATATATATTTAAATTCACCACAGAGAGAATTATTTAAAGGAGGAGCTCTCTCAATAGGTAAACTAATCGAGGAGAGAGCCCCCCCCCCCCCCCCCCCCCCTCTATCAAAGTGACCAAAGATAAAGTAACCAAAGTTCAGAGTGACCAAAGATAAAGGAAGGAACCAAAGACTTGACAAGATTAGACATTTCATCATCATTATACATTATCATTAACAATCAGTTAAGTGGTATCTGAAGGACTGAAGTACAAGGAATTTTCAAGGGAACTGTTCTTTATATTTGCTCCAAGTGATTTGCTGCATCAGATAGACAAACTCTCTCCAAGAAAAGTGCCACCTAAATGCATACTGATGCGAGGTCTGATGCGAGGTCTGATAATAATGAAGCAGATATCTTGCTTTAAACAAACCCCTATGAATTAAGAACATCAACATCAATGTGATAAAGTAACAAGTACAGTACTTGTTAAATAACAAGCAAAAAATTATATCACCCTTTTCGTATGTGATCCAAACACGGGGTGGGGGGGGGGGGGGTTGGATCACATATGGAACTTATAAAGATTCTAAACTTCTAAAATATCTAAAGATTGTTTTATTTGGCAGATCAAATGCATTCAAACCAAAACAACTGTTAAGGTGATAAAGTACAACAGCCCAACATTGCCAAGTAACATGCTTGCAGTTAGATAATATTAGAAATTCAAGGCCCCCGACGAGATCAGAAAAGTGGGGGGGGGCCAGGCCAAACTTGATACAAAAAATTACCACAACACAATAACATGATGAGCTGCCTTTCAAAACGGCATGATTTGCAAAGAAGTGGGGGCGTGGCCCCCCCGGCCCCCCGGTCCCCCCGTCATTGGAGGCCCTGAAATTGAAATACACGAGCCAAATGTAAACGAAAAAATCACTAACCTGAACTTAGAGTAGGCCTACACTACACTGCAGTGTACTGACAGACTGACACTCACTGCTGTCTTGAAAATGCCTCTCAAGTATCACAACAGCATTACATTTTGCCATTTCCTGTTAGAGCACAAACAAATATCTCTTCCCAGTGCCCACTTCATCATGCCAAATGGCTAGCTAAATTCGTTCAGCTTCATTTGCTTCTGCTCTTCAGATCGATCAAGCTGCGACGACAGCGCCAGTCGCCATTGCTTCTTCTTGAAAAACTCAGACCAAACAGGCCTCTACTTCAAAGGGAGGTTTTCCAGTAGAAATAAGAAAAGAGAGGAAAAAGTTGATTGGCCACAAAAAAATTTTCTATTGTTTTAGCCGAAATGCTCCAATCAGATTACAATCCGGTTTTTCGTTCTGAAAATTCCGATTTGAGACACTCTCTGGCAACTAGTCCCTCATTGAGCTGGCCATCAGCAACAACAACAACAGCAAAATCGAGGGACTAGTGTAGCTAGTCTATAGGCCCACTGCTCTGAGAGGAATAAAGAGGAAGTAGAGTGCACCCAATTTTTTGTAAGAAAATGCTTACAAGAAATAGTTGCCCCTTAGAACCTTATCTTCTTGAGAGCTGCGTAATGAAAGCCCTTTTTTGCAAATTCAGTCCTATATCTAGGGATCCTGATATCCTTACAGTGCGTCGTATTGTAGGTCGAGTGAAAAGATCTTGGCTTGTATTTATCCCAGAGGTTTTCAGGGCATAATCTGTTTATAATCCATGACATTCCTATCGTAACGGAAAAGATGTTCTCAGGGGCGCAAATGAGGGGGTGTGGGGGGGGGTGTGACACCCCCCAATAATTTCATAACTCGGTCCCAATCGCTATTTTATAGTGATAAAATCGGTCCCGATCCAGCTCTGAACTTGAACCTGAATTTTTCAGGACGTCGGTACTCGAAATGCAAAGATTTCTGTGTTAGCTGTCTTTTGTTTTTTCGTAGAAACTAAGGTTACAGAAAGAAATCCTCGAGATTCCTTTAAGTAAAGCTGACCAGTAGTTGCTTGGCTGCCTCAAAACCAGAGGATTTATTATTCGCCATTATGTTAAAATCAAAAGAAATTGATTAAAAAACATACCTAGCCCGGTTTCCTGCTGTTTATAAGTGAAACAGATAATCATGAATTGGATTGTGTGATAACCAAGAATACTGAACACATTTAGGGTTGCTGGAAATGGTTATATGGAACACAAGTGCTGCCAAGCAACATACGTTCATCAGCAATCACTGATTTTGATTTTTTTCTCAATATATCAGCAACCACTTGTCAAATTTGCTCAAACTTGGTGCCAAACGCTAAGTTGAAATCTTGCTATTCAAAAATTTGAAAAATGGGAAACTTGAATTTGTGACGCCTCCACAGCAGCTATTCAAACGGCATACATGTTTTTTGGGACACACTTCAGTTACGCTGACTTACAAAAGTTTAGGTCCTTATACGCGGGCTTTTACTGTAAATAATTCAACTCTCAGTTGGCAAAATGTTAAGAAACTACAGTACTTGGAGAATGAAACTTAAAGGAAATGCGTCCATGTAAGTACAGCAGCGTATACACTCTTGTCAAAATGTGCTGACACGATGCTGACGAAGAGCCCGAGGAGTGCACTGTGATTGGTAGAATTTAACTGAGCACATGCAATACTAGAATTTAGATTTCACAACGAGGTTGCCTGCTGTGAGACTTCGGGTTTAGCTCTGGAGTCGCAGCCGCAAGTAAGTCATCAGTCGGCTTATATTAGAGCTGGCTTTCACATGAAATTACCAAAGTGGCTGTACTTACATAGACACATTACCTTTAAAGGGAATAGACATAGCTATATCGACAAGCTGCTATAAATAGGCTAAAGAAACGCCCACAAACCAATTGTTTCCTTCGCCACAAAATGAAACCGCAGGCGTCGAAGTTGTTGAATACAATAAATTATACTTTTAACTTGGCCCGGGCAAGTTTTTAACTATGTCGATTCCCCTTAAGAAACTAGTTATTTTTATAAAAAGTCAATCTTTAACATATAGTAAGGGAAAATTGTTAAGAATCCGTGACCAAATCGCAGGGACTTTGGTTTGACATTTGCTTTGACATTAGAACACATAGAACATTAAAATAGAATTGGGGGTCTCTCTTGAAAATGCCAGGAACACCTCCACAGCGGCCCAAATAGCTAGGCTGTGCCTCATATAACGTCAAATGCTTAATTTGACGCCATTATAACAAAAAGGTGAGTAAATCATGTCATTAAGTAAATGGAAAGAAATC
Source organism: Aurelia coerulea (assembly GCA_039566865.1). Classification (NCBI taxonomy): domain Eukaryota; kingdom Metazoa; phylum Cnidaria; class Scyphozoa; order Semaeostomeae; family Ulmaridae; genus Aurelia; species Aurelia coerulea. Next base: position 13,049,466 of record CM076960.1, on the reverse strand, counting down.
CATTTTCAACATGAGAGAGGGGATAAAACCGGTCTTAACGGCATTTAACAGAGCGGAAAAAAGCATATGCTCCTCCGCAGAGGCGCAAAAATTTAATTGTCTGCATTTCTTGCCGCTAGAATGTTTCCAGTGCAGTCAGGGGTCCAAGACAAGAGAGTTTCTAAGCATTAAGATTGGTTCATGATGATGATTAATTGTTGGCGTTGCATTATTGCCTATTGGTAGGAAAATAACAGAAAATTCACCTGATTTTCCTTGCCTCCATCGTTGATTAATCATTCAATAATCATCAACTTCCTCATATTTATCTTCATTAGTATTTGCGCATTCTTTTTCAATCTTATTATTGTAATTTCTGCTTCATCATTAATGGCATCATCAACAACCGACTAGTTATGTTCTGGAGCCTAAATCTTAGCGATGTCGATAGAGCCAAGTGCATCTAGCAGCATTTACCTAAAGTACTAGATCTTTGAATCGAAAATGTAAGCTGGGGCTGCTAGAATTCTGTAGTTAGCTAATCTGCCCATAGCCTTCTAGTTTGATGAATAGGTTCATTTGTATAGATACGAAGAATTCAGCTTCTTAGGTTAGCTAACCCTTTATATTTTAGGGAAACGCCCTTTTTTAATATAGAAATACGCCCTTGCTAGATAGAAAACGACTGATAAAAGCATTGAATATACATGTGAGAAACTTCAATGCAAGGCTTTTTAATTATATTATAACCAGTATTACAAATAGTAAAACTTAAAATGAGTTATATGAGAAATTCTTGAACACAAGTATGTAGTCTAAAGAAGTCAGCCTGCAACGTTGATAATGCTCAACGGGGAAGTTTTCTTGGCTTGATAGCAGTGATGATAGCTCTATTTAGACCCCCAAAGGGGGGGGGGGTTCCTGGAGCACTGGAGCCCATCATTTTGACAGCATGGAGCCCGGAGCCCAAACGATTTCCACAGTGGAGCACGAGAGCCCATCGCTTTCTCCATGTGGAGCCCTTTATCTCAAACAATTTTATATGTGAAGGCCAAGCAAAAAACGGACAACATTTAATTACGAAAACTATATGAATAAGGTGTGAAACTATTTGAGCCTGTTAGTAGATCTCAACATCAACTTTGAAATGAATTTTTGAAGTTTCCAGATTTCTTCGAGAAATTGTTTCTGGAAATCTGGCCATTTACTTATGATTGGAAATCTTTCAGTTAGAATTTAAATCCTTATGCGCTAGGAATTTTATACTTTTGTAGCTCATTGCGCCAGAACTTATTTCTTCCCTGTGGTAAAAAGATCAGAACTTGCAGTGAAAATTGACAAACATATAACGTTGCAAGGAGATTTATATTCGCAAACAATCTACTTTCAGACCTTCAAGGGAGTGGCGTGGCCAGGGTAAATTAAGTAAGGGGCATTAACATGAGGTTTAGCCCACAGGAAAATTTTTGGGACCACGCCCTTTACTTTGGCTCAGAATGCATCTCCCAATATCATACTTGCAATAAGCGATAAGGAAACTTTTGTAATTTTGTGACCGTGGCAGTCATTCTATAAGTCAGAGCGTGAGAAAAATTTTTCGAAGAGATATCTTTTATTTTAGCATAGAAGGCATCCCCTGATTCCAAGCAAAGACCAGAAATGTTTCGACCGCTGTGCAAAGTGCTTTTTGCGTCTGCACAAGCCGCCAAAAACAGAACGGTGGGAGAGGGGTGAATTTCTGGGGACTGCACGCAGTTGCGAAGGAATCTATTGTGATCCAGGCCTCTTGAGACGCGGCTTGAGTTTGAGAACACGCCGAATGTGTCGAGAAGGAGATTAAATATGGCTGAAAAAATCATCGACCCTGGAAAGCTTCGATAAAAATGGATTATTTGGCTTTACTTTTCTTGGGCTGAAGGCGATATTTAGCAAGGAAAAATCAAAAAAGATATGGATATGGATTTTGTGGAAAAACTAGTGGCTGCCGCAAGCTGAACGTTTGTGGATTTTATCTGCAGGATATGAGCATCATTTTGGGGCAGGTCAGTATTCTTGAAAAATTGGCTAAGTGTTTCATTTTTGATTACAAAGTCCTTTGTAATCTAAGAAGGGGCTCCGATGTCAGTCAGAAAGAAAGAAAGTAAGTAAGTAAGTCAGTCAGTCACGCTCGTTAAAACAATTAATTAACGTTTTATCTCTGCTAATTGGCACTGAAATAAAGAAAGCGCCAGTGGCGGCCTGGCAGGGGGGGCCGGGGGGGGGGGCCATGGCCCCCCCCAGCGGACTTTTTTAAGGGGGCGCCAAAGTTTAGGAAGGGCGCTAAAAACTTCACGAAGTTCGATCGCGTTGTACCATCATCCAGCACCACGTGGCAGGTCACAGTGCGGCGAATCCAGGACAGATGCAGCTGATCCAGATCTCGAGATTCCTTCACAGCCAAAGAGAAAAGGGCTGAGTATAGGTTGGGTAAGAATTTTTCCGAAAAAAGCAAAATGGTAGAAGGAGATTACAGAATTGAGTTGTGTTGTCAAAGTTTCCATTTTCGCACTGGTAAGTATGAAATAAGGGGATGTCTTATGAGCCAAAATAAAGGATGTTTCTTCAACAATTTTCTTCGTGCTCCAATTTATAGGATAAGGACTCTATCAAAGTTTCCTTGTCGTTAATGGCAATCACGACATTTGGAGATGCATCCTAAGCCAAAGTAAAGGGTGCTTCTCCAAACATTTTCCTCATGGTCTGATTGATAGGATAACTGTCACAAAACTATCAAGGTTTCCTTGGTACTAATGGCAATAATGGCAAGCATGACATTGGGAGATCCATTCTACAACAAAGTAAAGGGCGTGACCCCAAAAATTTTCCTCGGGGCTTCGCCCCCAGACCCTTTCTTTCCCATTCCCCTACTAATTTACCCTGGCCACGCCATTGAACTTTCGTACAACTAACATAAACCGTCATTCAGGCAGCTTTCATACTATAGTAAGAGATATTTGCCATCACATCCTGGTTATTCCTAATCTTGCCAAACATGAGAGAGGATTCATTTCTCACTGTTGCCGATGCTGCTACGTAGCAACTTCTTGAACTTGAACTCAGATAGGAGATATATAAGCCATAACCAACGATTAAACCCATTATCCAAAAGGATATAAAGTGTTCATGAAAAAGATACGGCAACAGTAAATATTTGCTGAAGTAAATATCCATATCCTGGTACATAAAATATACAACATTCAAAGGAAGGTCCTTCTGGCCCAGAAAATGTTTAAAAGGGCGTTGCCCATGTTTTCCAAGAGTTTGAAGGGTGTGATTGCGAAAAATTTTCTTTTGGGCATCGCCCCCAGACCCTCAAATTTACATTAGTCACTCAGCTGTCTAAATCTGGCCATGGGGTAGGTGAAAGTGTCAAAGAGTAAACGTAAGAGAGTTGCAAGGCTGCCAACCTTGTCAGAAACTCGACAACTATGTTTGATATGAGGGGGCGCCATTTCGCTGCCGGCCCCCCCAGACGAAAAAAGCCAGGCCGCCACTGGAAAGCGCACAGAAAGCGCATACAAGACAGAAGTTTCCTGCGATCCTATAGCAACATTTGACGTCGGCTTATTTCATGTTGGACAGATTTGACACCGCAAGATGGATAAATCACCATGATGTTTACCCTGGCACAACAACAAATTCGCACGTTCTTGACTTCATTAGCAGCTTAATGATGTTAAAACAATCGTTTTCTAGAACGAACGCATCATTAGCCACTTATTGATAGTACTCATTATGCAAATAAATCAACCTTGGAGGATGATGTAACCGGTGGCCTGCACAGAGGCTTGCATTCGCAGTATCACCGAAGGTAGAAGGACCGCCCTCCTACACAGCTACGGATGCAAACGTCGCAGGTGAAGTTGAGAGGAAAGGTGCAGAATTCCAGCAAACAATGGTCCCATTGACTGGAGGAAGGCACGTGATCACACTGAACCAAAGCATCTTCATGCATGTGAATCTGCACAGAGGTTATTTTCGTGACTGCTTGTCTCAAACTAGATGCCCGCGAATAGAAACGTTCTGCAGGGTTCTGCATAAACATAAGTAATTTTGCATTATCGTAAATCTCACATGACATCTAATTTGAGACATACAAGGCGCTTGGAGATGTTTTCCGCACACCCCCGTCACTTCCCTAGTCAAGTACCCCCCCCGGGCGTTCTGCAGGGTTCTGCATAAACATAAGTAATTTTGCATTATCGTAAATCTCACATGACATCTAATTTGAGACATACAAGGCGCTTGATTTTCTATTATTGAAGGCGACTTTAGCAGCAGCACTCATCTCTCTGACTGTAGCTAAAAACAGCATCAACGATCATTTGGGGTTATGAAGAAATCAATTTTCAGATTTTCTTATGCTTGCTTAGCTCAGGACGGACTTTGTAATCATCCAAAAGGATCTTATGTTTTGCCATAGGTAGGGTTAGGGCTGTTTTCGATGACGAGAAATATCTCTTGTTTGTTTACATGTAAACAGACAGCTTGTAGGAAGGTCTAAACAATGAATATGCCATGGAAATTTTTATCCCAGCTTCGTTAGGATGTATAATTTCATGAATCGTATTCCGATCATTTATCCTGGCATTTTTTGACCACAAAAATATTTAATTTCTTAACACAGGTCATTTCCTAATGGGAAAGAGGGAAAATTTAGTAGCCCCAGAAAACTGAAATTTGCGCAAAATCTAGTGGCTGCCGCAAAATGAGACTATCATCACTGTGTTGGCGAAGTGTTCAGCTTCAAATTTCTCAAACCAGTTCTTGTCGAAAAATTGGCTAACATTGTTAATTTTCGTGTTTTAGTTTGTAAACATTTGAACAAAATACGGCATCCATGCCTAGGCGAGGGGTACCTCGGGGGGGGGGGTTCCAATACCGCAATACCGCACGAAAAAGACACCAAATACCGCAATACCGCACTAAAAAATAGCAAAATACCGCATACGCTAGAAAACTAAAAAGAAAGCTATTAATACAGTACACCGGTCTGTAGCAGTTTGATTGCTACCTAGATCCACCTTCCTCCATCAAAATTTGTAGTCTGATCTATTAGATCGTAGTTAGATGTTTTACAGACAAAATAGTGATGTGAGAACGATGGGGAAAAATTTCATCGATGTGCTTTTAGTAAAACTGCATTGACGGCAGAAATTATGAATATATAGAACAGATCTTATATCATAGTCGTATCATTGATCTAAACTGTTTACCCTTTAGTGGTACTGTTAATATCCGGGTCAAAGGTGCAAATGTATTCGAAAGCAACATGGTTCGAAAGGAAACTTTTCAAAACAAAAAGTAATAATAATAATGATAATAATATAAAAACACACTGTTATTTGTCAAGACGTTTCGATTAAAATCTTCATCAGTTTCATATGATAATAATGATAATAATAATAACTAATATTTTGACAGGTTGACTTGTTCAGCATAAAACTATCTGTTATCATTCCAGGACCTGTAATCCTGGAACCTGGCGGATGCTTTTTTTGTACACATTTTCAAAATGTTGATGTATGTTCAGATGGTTATCCAAATCTGCACCAATGTACTTGTATGATTTTGTCTCATGAATAGTTTGATTGTAGATTTTGATGTCCACCTTTGGCTGTTTGGACAAATTTTGATGTGATCCATATAGCAAAATTCAGTTTTACCTTTTTTCAAGTTAATGAACAAGTTATTTTCATTAAACCAGTCTGCAACTGTTTGCAGTGCACTGTTAAGTAAATGTTCTATTTCATTTTAGTTCTTTTGTGCACAATATTAAACACTATCGTCGGCATATAATATAATGCCAGCATCAGTGAGTGGAATATGGAATGATGTCGTTGATTATAAGCCTGAAAAGAAGGGGCCCCAGGATGGATCCTTGTGGGACACCTCATGTAACATTTTCTTCGCATGAGCTGGTGCTATCAAAAATTACTTTTTGTTTTTTATCGAAGACATAATCACCTATCCATGGTAATTCCACATCACCTGGTAATTTTTCCCGCAAGGTTACATGACATGCTGTGTCGAAGGCTTGACGGAGGTCAATATAGACAGCACCACTACATAGCCCTTTATCAATTTTCTGTGCAACCTTTTCTGACAGTAAGGTAACTGCATGTTGCGTAGATCTCCCTTGTCTAGACTCAAACTGATATGGGCACAATAGGCCATTCGACTCAAGGTACTGGGACAGTTGATTATAAATGATCTTCTCCATAACTTTTGATAGAGGAGGAATTACCGTGATAGGCGTATAGTTGTCCAACATTGTCAGATTGCCTGATTTGAAAGCAGGGGTGATTTTCCCACATTTAAAGTTTTAATTCGTGCAAATATTTGATTCTTTTTCTTCAGATAAAAATGTTGCGTGCCCTCCTCCGCAAGTACCTTTTTCAAGGTTGAGCAGGTAGAGCAGGCACAGAGAGAGAGAGAGAGATAGATAAGGGACTTCCCTCTCCTTCGTTGTTCTTTCATCTATATCAATTTGTCTCCAAGATGCTTCGTTCCTCAACAGGAAAATGGTATTACAGGAAATTTGGATGTTAATTTTCGTACAATACCGCATACCGCGCTGTGAAAGTTCGATACCGCAATACCGCAAGTTTTTTCCGTCATTACCGCAATACCGCACAAAATTTACCCCCGATACCGCAATACCGCAAACCCCGAAGTACCCCTCCTAGGCCATTCTATTGTCTTAGCATTCTTGCTCTTGTTGTCGCTGGATGGCCTTTTGTTTTTCAGTCCTGCCTTTTTATGTTTGAAGAATGAAAACATTATGCAGGGGCTTTTGCTCCAACCGGAAGGAATAGACCTATATATATAGACATATAGACATATAGACATATAGATAGGTACATAGGAATCAGGAATGTTGTAACAATGGGCATTATTTTTGAAGATAATCGAAACAATCAGCGAAGCATTTGAGATATTTATAGGCATTGTTAATGTGTACAATGAAAACAATTCAGAGATCTTTTGGGCTAACAATCAAATTTGGCGTAGTTGCCAACTGACATTTCCTCGTTAAGGCTAATTACTTCTTGCTCCTAACATTAATCGAGCTGCCAACTCGTTACAAGGCAATTTTCAAAATTTGACCTCTTTGACCTGGCACACTGCCCTTACTGTTTGAAATCTTCGATATAGATAGCTGTTGCCAAGGGAACCAACAAACCCATATAATACTATCAAGAAACAAGCGTGGCACTGTTATAGTGGCAGCTCTTGTCGGTATAAAGTAAACAATTTGCCAATACAATATTGTCGGCCATCCTTCAGTTTTTATCAAAGCAGTAGGAAGCATCTTAAACTTGGAGGGGCATGGCAATTTAAGGGGACTTTTTTCATGAGACGGGCATTTTAATATACATCATATTTTCGACGGGAAAAATGTTATACCGGGTGAGTCAAAAAAAACGTGGGGTGTTTGGCGGACTGTGACGTTGCTTGTAGCCACCCAACCGTCGTGAAATAAATTTGTCCATGCAGCAAAAGGTCTAACTTAGATTATAAGCCTAACCTCATTAAAATCGGTCACTTGGTGCATTAGTTAAAACGTATTTTCTTTGTAAGGCCTTGTATGGGAGTCTTGCAAACTGATGGAATCTTTAGCCAAGACCCTTCAGCATTTTAGCCTTACCAAAGTTACAGATACATGTGGTATTATCAGGAGAGAAAACACTATTTCCTAACTATTTCATTCTCCTCTGATAATACCACATGTTTATGTAACTTTGGCAAGGCTAAAATGCTGAATGGCCTTGCTGGCTAAAGATTCAATCAGTTTGCAAGACTCCCATACAAGGCCTTACGAAGAAAATACGTTTTAACTAATGCACCAAGTGACCGATTTTAATGGGGTAAGGCCTATAATCTAAGTTCGACCTTTGCTGCACGGACACATTTATTTCACGACGATCGGGTGGCTACAAGCGACGTCACAGTCCGCCAAACACCCCACGTTTCTTTTGACTCACCCGGTATATAGGAGAAAATAGTATGAATGCTGATAGATATACGATTTCCTTCGCAATGAAACAAAATGAGAAGCAAACATAACCAAATCAAGAAGTAAATAGTAACAGAATTAAACTACTTTCTGTCCGCATTAGTCTTTAAAAGGGGCACATCCTGAGACAAAAATTACACCTTTTGGTTTGTTGCAAAATCTTGGGGAGCACGTGCCCCCTGTGTCCCACTAGTTTCTACTATACGTCTCTGGACTCTCGCTACATCTAATGTAATAGATCTGATGCATATAACGAAATCTGATCTGCTTCATCAAGTGGGCTCGTTATTAGGCTACATCCATTTCGATATGAACTAAATCGTGCATTGCAATTGCAAATAAATATTCTATTTCTTTGTGGCAAGCTATGTGCACGATCTCATTCTTCAAACATAGCTAATGGGGGCCTTTAATTATGTTTGAAGAATGAAAACATTATGCAGGGGCTTTTGCTCCAACCGGAAGGAATAGACATAGACATATAGATAGGTACATAGGAATCAGGAATGTTGTAACAATGGGCATTATTTGTGCACACAATCGAAACAATCAGCGAAGCATCTTAGATATTTATAGGCATTGTTAATGTATACAATCAAAACAATTCTGATATATTTGGGCCAACAATGAACTTTGGCGACGTTGCCAATTCACATTTCCTCATTAAGGCTAATCACTACTTGCTCCTAACATTAATCCAGCGGCCAACTCATTACAAGGCAATTTTCAAAATTTGACCTCTTTGACCTGGCACACTGCCCTTACTGTTTGAAATCTTCGATATGGATAACTGTTGCCAAGGGAACCAACAAACCCATATAATACTATCAAGAAACAAATGTTGCACTGTTATAGTGGCAACTCTTGTCAGGATAGGGTAAAAAAATTGTCAATATTGTCGGTCATCCTTCAGTTTACTCCGAGCAGTAGGAAGCATCTTAAACTTGGAGGGGCACGGCAATTTAAAGGCACTTTTTTCGTAAGAATGGCACTGTAATATACAACAGATTTTTGACGGGAAAAATGTGATATATAGAAGAAAATAGTATGAAAGCTGATAGATATCCGATTTCCTTCACAATGAAACAAATTGAGAAGTAAACATAACTAAATCACGAAGTAAATAATAACACAATTAAAATACTTTCTGTCCGCATTGGTCTTTAAAAGAGGCTCATTCTGAGGCAAAAATGGCACCTTTTGGTTTGTTGCAAAATCTTGGGAGGCACATGCCACCAGTGCCCCCGGTTCCCTACGTCTTTGGACTCTCGCTACATCGAATTTGATAGTTCTGATGCATATCAAGAAATCTGGTCTGCTTCATCAAGTGGGCTCGTTATTAGGCTACATCCATTTCGATATGAACTAAATCGTGCATTGCAATTGCAAATAGATATTCTATTACTTTGAGGCAAGCTATGTGCATGATCTCATTCTTCAAACATGGCTAATGGGGGCCTTTAATTCTATGTGTTAATCAATTTGAGGCAAGCTACAAAAAGTGCATGACGAGATCATTCTTCAAACATGGCTAATGGGGGCCTTTAATTATGTTTGAAGAATGAAAACATTATGCAGGGGCTTTTGCTCCAACCGGAAGGAATAGACCTATATAGACATATAGACATATAGACATATAGACATATAGACATATAGGTACATAGGAATCAGGAATGTTGTAACAATGGGCATTATTTGTGCACACAATCGAAACAATCAGCGAAGCATTGAGATATTTATAGGCATTGTTAATGTGTACAATCAAAACAATTCAGAGATATTTGGGCTAACAATCAAATTTGGCGTAGTTGCCAATTGACATTTCCTCATTAAGGCTAATTACTACTTGCTCCTAACATTAATCAAGCTGCCAACTCATTACAAGGCAATTTTCAAAATTTGACCTCTTTGACCTGGCACACTGCCCTTACTGTTTGAAATCTTCAATATAGATAACTGTTAACAATGGAACCTACCAACCCATATAATACTATCAAGAAACAAGTGTGGCACTGTTATAGTGGCAACTCTTGTCAGGATAAAGTAAAAAATTTGTCAATATTGTCTGCCATCCTTTAGTTTCACTCAGGGCGGTAGGAAGCATCTTAAACTTGGAGGGGCACATCATTTCAAGGGCACTTTTTTCATAAGAAGGGCATTTTAATATACATCAGATTTTCGACGGGAAAATGTTACATATAGGAGAAAATAGTATGAATGCTGATAGATATACGATTTCCTTCGCAATGAAACAAAATGAGAAGCAAACATAGCCAAATCAAGACGTAAATACTAACATAATTAAACTACTTTCTGTCCGCATTAGTCTTTAAGAGGGGCACATCATGAGACAAAATTACACCTTTTGGTTTGTTGCAAAATCTTGGGGAGCACGTGCCCCCTGTGTCCCACTAGTTTCTACGTCTCTGGACTCTCGCTACATCTAATGTAATAGATCTGATGCATATAACGAAATCTGATCTGCTTCATCAAGTGGGCTCGTTATTAGGCTACATCCATTTCGATATGAACTAAATCACGCATTGCAATTGCAAATAGATATTCTATTACTTTGAGGCAAGCTATGTGCATGATCTCATTCTTCAAACATGGCTAATGGGGGCCTTTAATTATGTTTGAAGAATGAAAACATTATGCAGGGGCTTTTGCTCCAACCGGAAGGAATACACCTATATATATAGACATATAGACATAGGTACATAGGAATCAGGAATGTTGTAACAATGGGCATTATTTGTGCACACAATCGAAACAATCAGCGAAGCATCTTAGATATTTATAGGCATTGTTAATGTATACAATCAAAACAATTCTGAGATATTTGGGCCAACAATGAACTTTGGCACAGTTGCCAATTCACATTTCCTCATTAAGGCTAATTACTACTTGCTCCTAACATTAATCCAGCTGCCAACTCATTACAAGGCAATTTTCAAAATTTGACCTCTTTGACTGGCACACTGCCCTTACTGTTTGAAATCTTCAATATCAATAACTGTTAACAAGGGAACCTACCAACCCCTATAAAACTATCAAGAAAATAAGTGTGGCACTGTTATAGTGGCAATTCTCTTGTCAATATTAGGATATCCTTTAGTTTCACTCTGGTAAAGTTTCTTAGACTTGGAGGGGCATTGTCAATATTTTTTCTGTCGGTAACCTATCATGCTTGCAGTTTATACTCAGGCAAGCTAGTAGGAATTCTTCAAACATGGCTAATCCTTTAATTATGTTTGAAGAATGAAAACATTATGCAGGGGCTTTTGCTCCAACCGGAAGGAATACACCTATATAGACATATACATATAGACATATATATAGACTAGACATATAGACATATAGGTACATAGGAATCAGGAATGTTGTAACAATGGGCATTATTTATGCACACAATCGAAACAATCAGCGAAGCATCTGAGATATTTATAGGCATTGTTAATGTATACAATCAAAACAATTCTGATATATTTGGGCCAACAATCAATTTTGGCGTAGTTGCAAGTTCACATTCCTCATTAAGGCTAATTACAACTTGCTCTTAACATTAATCCAGCTGCCAACTCATTACAAGGCAATTTTCAAAATTTGACCTCTTTGACCTGGCACACTGCCCTTACTGTTTGAAATCTTCAATATCGATAACTGTTTCCAAGGGAACCTACCAACCCATATAATACTATCAAGAAACAAGTGTGGCACTGTTATAGTGGCAACTCTTGTCAGGATAAGTAAACAATTGTCAATATTGTCGGCTATCCTTCAGTTTTGCTCAGGGCAGTAGGAAGCATCTTAAACTTGGAGGGGCAAGCAATTTAAATGGCACTTTTTTTTTAAAAAGGGCACTGTATATACAAATTTTTGACGGGAAAAATGTGATATATAGAAGAAAATAGTATGAAATGCTGATAGATATCCGATTTCCTTCACAATGAAACAAAGTGAGAAGTAAACATAACTAAATCACAAAGTAAATAATAACATAATTAAACGACTTTCTGTCTGCATGGGTCTTTAAAAGGGGCACATCCTGAGACAAAAAGGCCACTTTTTGGTTTGTTGCAAAATCTTGGGGGCACGTCTCCACCAGTGCCCCCGGTTCCTACGTCTCTGGACTCTCGCTACAAATAATGTAATAGTTCTGATGCATATCAAGAAATCTGGTCTGCTTCATCAAGTGGACTCGTTATTAGGCTACAGCCATTTCGATATGAACTAAATCGTGCATTGCAATTGCAAATAGATATTCTATTCCTTTGACTTTGAGGCAAGCTATGTGCATGATCTCATTCTTCAAACATGGCTAATGGGGGCCTTTAATTATGTTTGAAGAATGAAAACATTATGCAGGGGCTTTTGCTCCAACCGGAAGGAATACACCTACCTACCTACATAGGTACATAGGAATCAGGAATGTTGTAACAATAGGCATTATTTGTGCACACAATGGAAACAATCAACGAAGCATCTAAGATATTCACAGGCAGTGTTAATGTATACAATCAAAACAATTCAGAGATATTTGGGCTAACAATCAAATTTGGCGTAGTTGCCAATTGATATTTCCTCATTAAGGCTAATTACTGCCAACTCATTACAAGGCAATCTTCAAAATTTGACCTCTTTGACCTGGCACACTGCCCTTGCTGTTTGAAAAATCTTCTATATCAATAACTGTCAAGAAGGGAACCTACCAACCCATATAATGATACTATCAAGAAACAAGTGTGGCACTGTTATAGAGGCAACTCTTGTCAGGATAAAGTAAACAATTTGTCAATAGTGTCGGCTATCCTTTACTTTCACTCAGGGCAGTAGGAAGCATCTAAACTTTGAAGGGGCACCGCACTTCTAGGGCACAAGTCCGAAGTAAAGATAACTACCGCATCGGTCTTCAAAAGGGGCACATGCTGAGATAAAAAGGGCACTTTTTGATTTGTTGCAAAATCTTGCGGGAGGGAGGGGACGAGTCCCCAGTGCCCTTCGGTTTCTACGTCTCTGGTTTGCTACATCTAATGTAATAGTTCTGATGCATATATCGACTTGCCAAAATCGTCTTCAAAGGGTCAAGAAAGAGACCCTTTCTTTCTTCCTTACAAGACGATTTGGGCACGTGCAATGCATATACAGAAATCTGGTCTTCTTCATCAAGTGGGCTTGTTACTAGGCTACTGCCATTTCGATATAAACGAAATCGTGCATTAAACAGTTGCAATTGCAAATAAATATTCTATCATTTTGAGGCAAGCTACGTGCATGATCTCATTCTTCAAACATGGCTAATGGGGGCCTTTAATTATGTTTGAAGAATGAAAACATTATGCAGGGGCTTTTGCTCCAACCGGAAGGAATAGACCTATATAGACATATAGACATATAGATAGGTACATAGGAATCAGGAATGTTGTAACAATGGGCATTATTTGTGCACACAATCGAAACAATCAGCGAAGCATCTGAGATATTTATAGGCATTGTTAATGTAAACAATCAAAACAATTCTGAGATATTTGGGCTAACAATGAAATTTGGCGTTTTGCCAATTGATATTTCCTCATTAAAGGGATAGGAATCAGGAATGTTGCAACAATAAGTATTATTTATCCACACAATCGAAACAATCAGCGAAGCATCTGAGATATTTACAGGCAGTGTTAATGTATACAATCAAAACAATTCAGATATATTAAGGCTAACAATCAAATTTGGCGTGGTTGCCAACTGTTATCGCGATATATGCCCTCATTACGACTAATTACTACTTGCTCCCAAAATTAATGGAGCTGCCAAATCATTACAAGGCAATCTTCAAAATTTGACCTCTTTGACCTGGCACACTGCCCTTACTGTTTGAAAAATCTTCAATATCGATAACTGTTAACAATGGAACCTACCAACCCATATAATACTATCAAGAAACAATTGTGGCACTGTTATAGTGGCAACTCTTGTCAGGATAAAGTAAACAAATTTGTCAATATTGGCGGCCATCCTTTCGTTTCACTCTGGGCAGTAGGAAGCATCTTAAACTTGGAGGGGCACATCATTTCAATGGCACTTTTTTTGTAAGAAGGGTACTTTAATATACATCAGATTTTTGGTGGTAAAAATGTGATACATAGAAGAAAATAGTATGAATGCTGATAGATATCAGATTTCCTCCACAATGAAACAGTGAGAAGTAAATGCAACTAAATCACGAAGTGAATAATAACATAATTAAAGTACTTTCTGTCTGCATTGGTCTTTAAAAGGGGCATATCCTGAGACAAAAGGGTGACCGTTCGGTTTGTTGCCAAATCTTGGGGGCATGTGGCCCTAGTGCCCCCCGGTTCCCTACGTCTCTGGACTCTTGCTACATCTAATATAATAGTTCTGATGCACATCAAGAAATCTAGTCTGCTTCATCAAATGGGTTCGTTATTAGGCTACAGCCATTTCGATATGAACTAAATCGTGCATTGCAATTGCAAGTAGATATTCTATTACTTTGAGGCAAGCTATGTGCATGATCTCATTCTTCAAACATGGCTAATGGGGGCCTTTAATTATGTTTGAAGAATGAAAACATTATGCAGGGGCTTTTGCTCCAACCGGAAGGAATACACCTACCTACCTACATAGGTACATAGGAATCAGGAATGTTGTAACAATGGGCATTATTTATGCACACAATCGAAACAATCAGCGAAGCATTTGAGATATTCACAGACAGTGTTAATGTATACAATCAAAACAATTCAGAGATATTTGGGCTAACAATCAAATTTGGCGTAGTTGCCAATTGACATTTCCTCATTAAGGCTAATTAACTACTTGCTCCTAACAATAATGGAGCTGCCAACTCATTACAAGGCATTCTTCAAAATTTGACCTCATTGACCTCGCACACTGCCCTTACTGTTTGAAATCTTCAATATCAATAACTGTTAGCAAGGAAGCCTACCTCCAATAAAATACTATAAAGAAATAAGTATGGCACTGTTGTAGTGGCAATTCTTGTCTGGATAAAGTAAACAATAATCCTTTAGTACTCAGGGAAGGAAATTGGAGGGGCACGGCATTTCAGTGGCACTCTTAAGTAAGATAGCACCTTGAACTTGGAGGGGCACGGCATTTCAAAGGCACTTTTTTCGTAAGAATGGCACTTTAATATGCAGCAGATTTTTGACGGGAAAAATGTGATATATAGAAGAAAATAGTATGAATGCTGATAGATATCCGATTTCCTTCACAATGAAACAAATTGAGAAGCAAACATAACTAAATCACGAAGTAAATAATAACAAAATTAAACTACTTTCTGTCCGCATTGGTCTTTAAAAGGGGCACATCCTGAGGACAAAAATGGCACCTTTTGGTTTGTTGCAAAATCTTGGGGGGCACGTGCCCCCTGTGCCCCCGGTTCCTACGTCTCTGGACTCTCGCTACATCTAATGTAATATAGTTCTGATGCATATCAAGAAATCTGGTCTGCTTCATCAAGTGGGCTTTTTATTAGGCTACAGCCATTTCGATATGAACTAAATCGTGCATTGCAATTGCAAATAGATATTCTATTACTTTGAGGCAAACTACGTGCATGATCTCATTCTTCAAACATGGCTAATGGGGGCCTTTAATTATGTTTGAAGAATGAAAACATTATGCAGGGGCTTTTGCTCCAACCGGAAGGAATACACCTATATATATAGACATATAGACATATAGGTACATAGGAATCAGGAATGTTGTAACAATGGGCATTATTTGTGCACACAATCGAAAGAATCAGCGAAGCATCTGAGATATTTATAGGCATTGTTAATGTATACAATCAAAACAATTCTGATATATTTGGGCCAACAATGAATTTTGGCGTAGTTGCCAATTGACATTTCCTCATTAAGTCTAATCACTACTTGCTCCTAACATTAATCCAGGTGCCAGCTCATTACAAAGCAATCTTCAAAATTTGACCTCTTTGACCTGGCACACTGCCCTTACTGTTTGAAATCTTCAATATCGATAACTTTTAACAAGGGAACCTACCAACCCATCAAGAAACAAGTATGGCACTGTTGTTGTGGCAATTCTTGTCGAGTCGGGATAAAGTAAACACATTGTCAATATCGTCGGCTTTCCTTTACTTTCACTCAGGGCAGTAGGAAGGAGAAACAAGTGTGGCACTGTTATAGTGACAACTCATGTCAGGAGAAAGTGAAAATTTGTCAGTTCTTTAGTTTCGCTCATTGCCGTAGGAAGCATCTAAAGCTTGTAGGGGCACGGCATTTCAAGGCAAAGAATGTGATACATTGAAGATCAAACATGAATATATTGTGAATCCTGATAGATATCCGATTTCCTTCGCAATAAAACGAAGGGAGGAGTAAACATAACTAAATCACAAGTCTTTGCTCTCATTTGACAAAGGAGTCATGACATATAAAATTCTGCATGGCCTTTGTCCCGAAAATCTTCGCCATAAGTTCACTGAAAGATCCATGATTTCAGAGCATAGAACCAGAAATCATGGAGATCTGCAAATTCCCAAAGTTAGGTTAGAATATGCAAAGCGAAGTTTCTACTTCTCTGGTGTCAAAAATTGGAATGATATCCCGTACAACATTCGAGAACAAGAATCAATCGCTCGTTTTAAAACAGGTTTTAGAAAGTATCTTTTGAACCTACAAAACCCAAACACGACCCCTTGGTAGAGCAGCATATTTAAATTATTTACAATTTTTTCTTTAAATTTTTTCTTTGAGATAATTTGTAAATACGCTGAAAGGTTTTTTCGTGTATAAATATTGATAAAATGAAAAAATGAAAACAAAGAAAAAATTAAACCAGTTTCGCATCAGTCTTGAAAAGGGGCACATCCTGAGACAAAAAGCGCACTTTTTGGTTTGCTGCAAAATCTTGGGGGGCATTTGCCTCCAGTGTTCCCGGTTCCTACGTCTCTGGTTATCTTTGAAATATAGATAGATAGGAATCAGCAATGTTGTAACAACTGACATTGCTAGCACACACAATCTAAACAATTTTTATGTTTGAAGAATGAAAACATTATGCAGGGGCTTTTGCTCCAACCGGAAGGAATAGACCTATATAGACATATAGATAGGTACATAGGAATCAGGAATGTTGTAACAATGGGCACTATTTGTGCACACAATCGAAACATCCGTTTTCCTTCACAATGAAATAAAGTGAGAAGTAAGCATAATGGGAGCATAACTAAATCATGAAGTAAATGATAACAAAATTACACGACTTTCTGTCCGCATCGTTCCTCAAAGGGGGCATATCCTATGACAAAAAGGGCACTTTTGGTTTGTTATGTTTGAAGAATGAAAACATTATGCAGGGGCTTTTGCTCCAACCGGAAGGAATACACCTATATATATAGACATATAGGTACATAGGAATCAGGAATGTTGTAACAATGGGCATTATTTGTGCACACAATCGAAACAATCAGCGAAGCATCTGAGATATTTATAGGCATTGTTAATGTATACAATCAAAACAATTCTGATATATTTGGGCCAACAATGAATTTTGGCGTAGTTGCCAATTGACATTTCCTCATTAAGTCTAATTACTACTTGCTCCTAACATTAATCCAGGTGCCAGCTCATTACAAAGCAATCTTCAAAATTTGACCTCTTTGACCTGGCACACTGCCCTTACTGTTTGAAATCTTCAATATCGATAACTTTTAACAAGGGAACCTACCAACCCATCAAGAAACAAGTATGGCACTGTTGTTGTGGCAATTCTTGTCGAGTCGGGATAAAGTAAACACATTGTCAATATCGTCGGCTTTCCTTTACTTTCACTCAGGGCAGTAGGAAGGAGAAACAAATGTGGCACTGTTATAGTGACAACTCATGTCAGGAGAAAGTGAAAATTTGTCAGTTCTTTAGTTTCGCTCATTGCCGTAGGAAGCATCTA
Source organism: Aurelia coerulea (assembly GCA_039566865.1). Taxonomy (NCBI): domain Eukaryota; kingdom Metazoa; phylum Cnidaria; class Scyphozoa; order Semaeostomeae; family Ulmaridae; genus Aurelia; species Aurelia coerulea. The sequence goes on along the minus strand of CM076960.1, from coordinate 13,031,471 downwards.
AAGCTTGTAGGGGCACGGCATTTCAAGGCAAAGAATGTGATACATTGAAGATCAAACATGAATATATTGTGAATCCTGATAGATATCCGATTTCCTTCGCAATAAAACGAAGAGAGGAGTAAACATAACTAAATCACAAAGAAAAAATTAAACCAGTTTCGCATCAGTCTTGAAAAGGGGCACATCCTGAGACAAAAAGCGCACTTTTTGGTTTGTTGCAAAATCTTGGGGGGCATTTGCCCCCAGTGTTCCCGGTTCCTACGTCTCTGGTTATCTTTGAAATATAGATAGATAGGAATCAGCAATGTTGTAACAACTGACATTGCTAGCACACACAATCTAAACAATTCTTATGTTTGAAGAATGAAAACATTATGCAGGGGCTTTTGCTCCAACCGGAAGGAATAGACCTATATAGACATATAGATAGGTACATAGGAATCAGGAATGTTGTAACAATGGGCATTATTTGTGCACACAATCGAAACATCCGTTTTCCTTCACAATGAAATAAAGTGAGAAGTAAGCATAACTAAATCATGAAGTAAATGATAACAAAATTACACGACTTTCTGTCCGCATCGTTCCTCAAAGGGGGCATATCCTATGACAAAAAGGGCACTTTTGGTTTGTTGCAAAATCTGGGGGGTCACGTTCCCTCAGTGCCCCCGGTTCCTACATCTCTGGTTTCGCTACATCTAATGTAATAGTTCTGATGCATATCAAGAAATCTGGTCTGCTTCATCAAGTGGGCTTTTTATTGGGCACTGCCGTTTCAATATAAACTAAATCGTGCATTAAACAGTTGCAATTGCAAATAAATAGTCTATTATTTTGAGGCAAGCTAAGTGCATGATCTCATTCTTCAAACATGGCTAATGGGGGCCTTTAATTATGTTTGAAGAATGAAAACCTTTAATTATGTTTGAAGAATGAAAACATTATGCAGGGGCTTTTGCTCCAACCGGAAGGAATACACCTATAACCGGGAGGGCACATACTACATGTATATAGATATATATATAGACATATAGACATATATAGGTACATAGGAATCAGGAATGTTGTAACAATGGGCATTATTTATGCACACAATCGAAACAATCAGCGAAGCATCTGAGATATTTATAGGCATTGTAAATGGATACAATCAAAACAATTCTGAGATATTTGGGCTAACAATGAAATTTGGCGTAGTTGCCAATTGATATTTCCTCATTAAGGCTAATTACTACTTGCTCCCAAAATTAATGGAGCTGCCAACTCATTACAAGGCAATCTTCAAAATTTGACCTCTTTGACCTGGCACACTGCCCTTACTGTTTTAAAAATCTTCAATATCAATAACTGTTAACAAGGGAACCTACCAACCCATATAATACTATCAAGAAACAAGTGTGGCACTGTTATAGTGGCAACTCTTGTCAGGATAAAGTAAAAAATTTGTCAATATTGGCGGCCATCCTTTCGTTTCACTCTGGGCAGTAGGAAGCATCTTAAACTTGGAGGGGCACATCATTTCAATGGCACTTTTTTTGTAAGAAGGGTACTTTAATATACATCAGTTTTTTGGTGGTAAAAATGTGATATATAGAAGAAAATAGTATGAATGCTGATAGATATCAGATTTCCTTCACAATGAAACAGTGAGAAGTAAATGCAACTAAATCACGAAGAATAATAACATAATTAAAGTACTTTCTGTCTGCATTGGTCTTTAAAAGGGGCACATCCTGAGACAAAAGGGCACCGTTTGGTTTGTTGCAAAATCTTGGGGGCATGTGGCCCCCAGTGCCCCCCGGTTCCTACGTCTCTGGACTACATCTAGTATAATAGTTCTGATGCACATCAAGAAATCTAGTCTGCTTCATCAAATGGGTTCGTTATTAGGCTACAGCCATTTCGATATTAACTAAATCGTTCATTGCAATTGCAAGTAGATATTCTATTACTTTGAGGCAAGCTATGTGCATGATCTCATTCTTCAAACATGGCTAATGGGGGCCTTTAATTATGTTTGAAGAATGAAAACAGTATGGAGGGGCTTTTGCTCAAACCGGAAGGAATAGACCTACCTACCTACCTACCTATATAGAGACATAGGAATCAGGAATGTTGTAACAATAGACATTATTCGTACACACAATTGACACAATTAATGAAGCATCTGAGATATTTACAGGCATTGTTAATGTATACAATCAAAACAATTCTGACATATTTGGGCTAACAATCAAATTTGGCGTGGTTGCCAATTGACATTTCTTCATTACGGCTAATTGACTACTTGCTCCTGTCATTTATCGAGGTGCCAACTCATTACAAGGCAATCTTCAAAAATTTGACCTCTTTGACCTGGCACACTGCCCTTACTGTTTTAAATCTTCGATATCAATAACTGTTAACAAGGGAACCTACCAACCCATATCATACTATCAAGAAGCAAGTGTGGCACTGTTATAGTGGCAACTCTTGTCAGGATAAAGTAAACAATTTGTCAATATTTTCGGCTATCCTTTCGTTTCATTCAAGCAGACTCAATTGAAAAATTGACTCTGACTCAGGCCAGTAAGAAGCACCTTGAACTTGGACGGGGCACGGCATTTCAATGGCACTTTTTTCGTAAGAAGGGTACTTTGATATGCATCAGATTTTTGATGGTAAAAATGTGATATGTAGAAGAAAATAGTGTGAATGCTGATAGATATCCGATTTCCTTCTCAATGAAACAAAGTGAGAGTAAACATAACTAAATCACGAAGTAAATAGTAACAAAATTAAGCGACTTTCTGTTCGCATTGTTCTTGAATAGGAGCACATCCTGAGACAAAAATGGCACCTTTTAGTTTGTTGCAAAATCTTTGAGGGCACGTGCCCCCAGTGCCCCCCGGTTCCTACGTCTCTCGGCTCTCGCTATATCTAATGTAATAGTTCTGATGCATATCAAGAAATCTGGTCTGCTTCATCAAGTGGGCTCGTCAATAGGCTACAGCCATTTCGATATATGCAATTGCAAATAGATATTCTCTTACTTTGAGGCAAACTATGTGCATAATCTCATTCTTCAAACATGGCTAATGGGGGCCTTTAATTATGTTTGAAGAATGAAAACATTATGGAGGGGCTTTTTCTCCAACCGGAAGGAATAGACCTACCTACCTAAATAGAGAGATAGGAATCAGGAATGTTGTAACAATAGGCATTATTCGTACACACAATTGAAACAATAAATGAAACATCTGAGATATTTACAGGCAGTGTTAATATATACAATGAAAACAATTCAGAAATATTTGGGCTAACAATGAAATTTGGCGTAGTTGCCAATTGATATTTCCTCATTAAGGCTAATTACTACTTGCTCCTAACATTAATCCAGCTGCCAACTCATTACAAGGCAAATCTTCAAAATTTGACCTCTTTGACCTGGCACACTGCCCTTACTGTTTGAAAAATCTTTAGAAACAAGTATGGCACTGTTATAGTGGCAACTCTTATCAGGATAAAGTAGATAATTTGTCAATATTGTCGGCTATCTTTTAGTTTCACTTAGGGCAGTAGGAAGAATCTTAAACTTGGAGGGCACAGCATTTAAATGGCACTTTTTTCGTAAGAAGAGCACTTTAATATACATCGGATTTTTGACGGTAAAACTGTGATACATAAAAGAAAATAGTATGGATGCTGATAGATATCCGATTTCCTTCACAATGAAACAAGGTGAGAAGTAAACATAACTAAATCAAGATGTAAATAGTAACATAATTCAACTACTTTCTGTCCGCATTGGTCTTTAAAAGGGGCACATCCTGAGACGAAAAGGGCATCTTTTGGTTTGCTGCAAAATCTTGGCCGGCACGTGCCCCCAGTGCTCCCGGTTCCCTACATCTTTGGACTCTCGTTACATCTAATGTAATCGCTCTGATGCATATTAAGAAATCTGATCTGCTTCATCAAGTGGGTTCGTTATTAAGCTACAGCCGTTTCGATATAAATTAAATCGTGCGGTGCAATTGCAAATAGATATTGTATTACTTTGAGGCAAGCATTGTGCATGATCTCATTCTTCAAACATGGCTAATGGGGGCCTTTAATTGTACTCAGACAGAGTCTCCTCGTGCTCTGATGATGCTCTATTACCATGTTTCATCATGTTTTACAAGGACTATTTGCCTCACTAATGCAAAATAAAATTAAAATTTAGATTGTCAACTTATGACTTATTTGCTTTGAGTTCCTATTTTCATATCACAATACCAGAATTCATTTGTGATTGATTCACCTTCAAATGACCGACATTTGGTTGCTGCTTAGCATGAAAGCATATGCAGTTCTTTTACAAATTTAGCAATGATTCCACAATGTTGTGTCAGTTATTACAGTTATTACCCATCACCAGTTTTTTTATCTCTGATTTTTACAATTGGGCACATGGTGGAAAGAACAGTTAGATGAGAAATCTCTAATTCTCCTTTCTTTTTCTCAGATACTGCAACATCAAATATGCTTGCTGCTGTCCTCCAATTTGCAAATTTTTGCTGGACCCTGCAAGATGTTCAAGACAGGATTCCCAGAAGAAGAATGGACACAGTGGCGCTGCCAGAATTTTTTAATGGGGGGGGGGCAAATAGAATGGGGTCTGGGGCGGAGCCCCAGAAAAACTTCTTCGACCACGCCCTCTACTTTGGCTGTAAATGCAACCAACGCCCTTTTTATAGGTTGACATAAAGATAAATGAATCTGTTGAAATAACACAAGTAGGGTACCACAATTAGAAAATGACGTCCCACCAGCGACGCCTTCGGATTTACAAAAATTTCCCGCAACCGATCTATTACGTGTCAAGTAGAAATCTGAGGTATATGGTTTGTGAAAAGAGGGCATCGGGATCAGCAGAAGCTTCAAAGTCCAGTATGAGGGGGCTGGGGGCAAAGCCCCCAGGAAAATTTTCGGGGACTCGTCCTTTACTTTGGCTTAGAACACTTCTACCGATGAAATGTTACCTGGTGGTGAAATAGAATTGATGACAATTTGGTAATAGTTGTTTAAATTAGCATCCCCAGGAAACTATGTTTGTAAAAGTATGATATTCTTTGGTTTAGAATGCATCACATCTTTACCAGTGCCCATTTGAAAACTTTCATAATTAGGTAATAGTATTTTTATGAATCACCACCAGAGGAAATTTTTTTGCGCAAACACACTATAATTTGTCCCAGAACGGCTCTCACAATCCAATTTGCCTGGCCAGAAAATTGAAACTTGACAATTCTGTGATAGTTTGTCTCGGAGATTTTTTCAAAAATCCAACCTATACATTGGCTTAGAACGACTCTCCCAGTCACTTCACATAATTTCTCCGAAAGAATCGTACCCTACTACCCATCCTATACGCAACTACTTTCTCCTCGTTTGGTTTGTGAAAAAGGATCTTGACTTAGATCTTCCACAAGCTATGTTGTTGAGATGTCTAGGACCTTCACGACCAGAAGAAAAATTCCGAGTCAATGCCCTACAGATTGTTGGAAAATGCAATAAGACAGCAAGATTGTACAAATCGATACTCACATTATAACTGCCAAGGTCATTGGCCTTACCCCCCCCGCCCCCCAATAATTTTACACCGGAATTAGACGAATTAGAAAAGTGGTCCTGGAGAATATTGGGGGGGCGACCGCCCCCCCTTGCCCCCCTCCCGGCGCTTCTGAATGGACACTGTTTGAATAGGGTGAATTTTAGCAAATCTTGAGGCATTGAAATATCTCCATTTCAACTTGTGTAAAAATTTCCAAGTATGTAAAAAATTTCCAAGGAATTTCAGATTGATTCCTCTCCTGCTCCTAAGGTTTGAATGATTCTAAATAAGTTGGTGATGTGGAATACAGCTGTAAAGTCTTAAGGTATTTTTCTGTGACTACATCTGATCATTGTTGTAGTTTCTTGTTTGGAATCCTTAGCTAGCCATAAATAGTAGGATCTTGTAAATTTGGAATTTTGTTGAAACTGTATTTTACCATTAGGCATTAGATTGAAAGATCCAGAACAGAAAATTATGCCCAAGATGGAGGGGAGGAGGGGCGGAACTTTAGGGGAACTTTTTATCAAGATGCATTGTATTCCAATTAAGAATTTTAATGATTTTGTAAGGATTCAATCAGGATGCCATGTATTAAATGGTAATAATTCCTCACTGCCATCTTTGAAGTAGTCAGTGCCTGATGAAAAAGGTGATGAGTTTGAAGCAGAGGTGTAGGAACCATGGGGGCACTGGGAGCACATGCCCCCCAAATTGTGCAATTATGATGAAAAGTGTCCTTTTTGTTTCGGGAAGTGTCTGTCCTTGTAGTGTTATGCCCCCAAGTTTAAGATGCTTCCTACGGCTCTGGTTTGAAGGAGTACTGTATTGCAGCACATTGGCTTCGAAAAACAATTGTATCCTATTGTTGTAAAACTGGCACCCTTTCGTACCTCAGAAGTACATTGTGACAGAGTTTACCACAACAGGATGTCATTTTGCTTTTAGGGGTCAATCACAAGCACACATTTAATACCAACATTCAGTCTAGATCAGTTGCTAGAATTTAAGGGGATGGGATTTGCCCCCCCCCCTTCAAGAAGAGAACTCTGCTTTCTGCTTGTTGCCCAAATTTTGGCAAGAAATACACCCAGAACTGTGATAGTAGCCCTAGCCTCCATCTCCTCTTTTTATCTGCTTCACACAAAATGAAAGGGAGTATGCAGTACAATGATCACCTAATTATTTTGTTATATCGAGGAAATCCAGTAAAAAATGTTCGTGCTCCATTGCCACGCTATCATTCAATTTTTGCCTCTTCGAGTTTGGTCTGCATCCATCACTGGTCTGGATGTTTCTGGTTGAATTTGAAACCGTCACGTGAAAGGTGGTTGCGCCTCGCCATATGCCTAGTTTAGAGGTGGATTTGCTTGGAAATGGCTTGGATTGAAAGGGCTAAATTCGGCTTTCATGAAGCATTTTCCTAGCCAGGTATTTATTCATTTGATTTATAACAATCTTTTGCTGGACATTGTGAAATAAGCTACAAATAGTTCTTCATTTCTTCATTTCGATCGACGCTGCTAGCTATAGCATCAGCTGACTCAATTTCTGCTTTCCACCGTTGTGATTGTCACGTGATCACTTCGCCTCGTTTCCAGGAGCAATGCATGACCCTCCTGCGTGCGCATAAGAAACATTTCTGGTCTTTGCTCTGATTCCATAACTAACAGTGCTAAAATGGATGGTTTAATAGTCTTATAAATGAGCTAATTGAGAAGATATCGTGCCTTGTGGACCACATAGTTGCCCACGAAAACTTGACTACTCTTGAGCTTCTCTTACAGTTGTATGAAGGAACTTATTAGTTCCAGCAGATGAAGAGGCCTTCATCGATAGAGTGGTTTGGTTTTCTCGTTTTTCATAAGATGCATCAACCCCAAAAGCTCTCTAAGCAATACCAAGATAAACCAATGTACCGGGTGTCCCAAAAAATGTATACGGATTTGATTGAATACAGCGCTGTGAATTTAGCTTCAATAAATGTATAATCACTCTAAAGATGTTTCTCGATAGTTAACTTAAACAAAGATACCTCGTTTGTTGATATTGGTACTTTGAGAGCAGACAAGTTAATATTGAAATCTCAAATTTGCCTCTTCCTCCAAACCAGAGCTTTAGCCTTTTGGCTTAGGAAATTTCTTAAGGCACAGCGTATACATCAACGATAGCCTTGATGAAATTTGAACAATGTTGGATCTTGTGTTATTCTGTTTTCCAGACGTCACCCCCCCCCCGGTCACCCATTGGGAAGTCTCTTAATTTTTCATTAATTCCAGTTCTTGATTTCGATGTGCTTCAGGAATTTGATTAGGTCAAAAGGCCAAAGCTCCCGGGGGGGGGGGGTACTTCATTGTCAACATGATTCGACCTGAATCTGGACTTTGAGAAAAGGACCCATTGGTATGACGGAGTATTCAAAAATTTCGCGCCCATTTGCATGAAAGTCAGGAAATTTTCGACCCATGTGCATGAATTTGTCGATTTGAAACAAAGGAAAATTTAAGTTTTTTGGCCTGGATTATCATTATGGGGTCGATTGATCAGAAAATTCTCAAAGAAGTACTCATCTACCAGAATTGTGGTTAAAAACAGACCCATATGTAGAGAATTTCGGATGAAAAAACCCATCCATATGAGCGGCACGTCCAGTACAACTTAACAATGAAGTACCCCCCCCCCCCCCGGGCCAAAGCTTTGGTTTGCAAGTGCACCCAAGTTTCAGCTTTCAAGAAGCACCAATACCAACAAACGAGGTATCTATGTTCAAGGTAACTATCGAGAAACATTCTGAGAGTGATTAGCCATTGGTTAAAGCTAAATTCACATCACTGGAGTCAACAAATTTTTTATACATTTTTGAGACATCTGGTATTTTCTAAGGGACTCGTGCTTGTTATCAGCTTTAGTTGCGCATATCTAGTTTCAATCACAAACTGCACTTCTCGCTCAAGAAACAACGAGTGCAGTCTGGCACTACATACGCGGCTTGCTAAAACTGACAAAATCATTTTTTCGCTAATTTTAAGAAGTGGAGCCCTGGAGCCCTGAAAAGTATGCAATGGAGCCCTGGAGCACGACAATTTTGCCTTTGGGAGCCCGGAGCCCATAGAAATATGCCCTGGAGACTCGGAACCTGAGGTCCCTTAGGGGGCCTCTCTATTGAACTGGAATTATCCCGCTCACTGCTAATGAGCACCAACTGCTCAAGTTGTTCTTCTCCCATTTTTTCACGCAAGTATGTGTTAATCAATTTCACTTTGCAATGCGATCACAAAACGGCACAAAAAGAAATGATGAGATCATATTTAGGATTAGATGACCAAGGAAGCGAGACTGAACACAGACGTACCCTTACCTTAACCCTATCAGGCCTAGGGTATTTGATGCTCTAGGAAGACTAGGGGGGGCTCATTCAGCCCCCCCTGTTTTATTTCCGTTCTGAACGATATAGAGCCTTGAAACTTGGCATGTGCATAGAACATCATGAGCTGCACCCAAAAATGAAATCTTTTTTAGTTATGTCACGTGACGTGCTCATGACGTCACAAAATAGAATTTTCAAAGTCAATAGGGTTCAGTACTAAAAATTTTAAATCGTTGATTGTGAGAAAACGAAAGGCAATAAGGACATGGGTCCAATTTTAGTGTATTCTATGGTTGAATAGCTTTTGCTTTGCAAAGGAAATTTTTTTAAAAGTGATGACGTCATCACACAGGAATTCGAAGAATGTGCGCATTCGTACAGCCAAAATACGCATAATCATACGTTTAAATTAAAAACAAATTATGCAGTTGGATAGAGGATCAAAAGTAGCATATATTCCTCTAATTTCATTGTTTTACTGCATTTGCTGTAGATTTTATTATTATTTTATTATATTATTTTAATGATATTTTTGGACGAATCTAAATTACTACATTTTCAAAAAGGTGGGGTGGGTATTTACCCCCCCCCCCATACCCTCCTGTTTCTCCTGTTTCTCCTGTTTCTCCGCCACTGAAAAATGTCACCTAGTGGAAATCAGGCTTCAAACTATTTTTGAAAGTTTGCCAATGCAGCTTTAAAGCAATTATTTCTCTCGTTTAGAACCACCACTGAGTCAGGCAATGAAATATGTTTCTTGGTACAAATCAGTTCTTATAGATGTCTGTATTGCAGCACTGTGCTGAACTGAGAGAGACTGGACATTAGTTTTGTTTTTATCCGGGACTTTAGGCCTCGTGCCAACAGATTGCGGTTAGATTTGCGGTTGAAGTTAGATGTGTAAAAGTTTGTTGAGAAAAGCAATCAAGAATATGAAATCGTAATGTTTTATTCGTAAAGTTCACTACATGGCGCCCAACGTGGGGCTTGATTGCTTGATTCGTAAAGAAAATCGTTCGTAGAGAAAACTGGGTTACTTTGTTTACTTGCTTTGAAGAAAATCGTAAAGAAAATTCGTGATGCCTAATCAACAAGATGCAGCTGAGGCTGACGAAGGCCTAGAAAGGCTGAAAACAATTCGTGGGGGAAACCGTGGCGTTGTTACACGCTTGATAAAGGAATCAGAGGATATTCTAGACCGTGGAGAAATGGATGACAGTCGTAGTGATCGCTTGCAGGTTATTCTGAGTTCGCTAGAGAATAAACTGAAAATGTTGGACGTGATGGACGGAAACATTTTGAATAAGATTCCGTTGGATCAAATAAATGTGGAAATCGATGCATCTACAGAGATAAGCACGAAGATTATTGCATCTAAGAACAAAATCGTAAAGAAACTGAATGAAATTTCGTTGAATGCAGCTGAAAGGGGGGCTAGTCCAGACCCAAGTCACATATCTGCAGGGGGAACACAGAATTTGGTAAAGTTGCCAGAGCTGAAAATCAAATCGTTTAAAGGGGACGTCAAACTATGGAGACCATTCTGGGATGCATTTAAAGCTGCAATACATTCAAGAGAAGACATTGTGGAAGTTGATAAATTTAGATATTTGCTGCAGTATTTAGAGGGAGAGGCAGAAAGATCAATTCAGGGTCTTCCAGTCACTGCATTGAATTATTTGGAAGCAGTTGAAACATTACATGATAGGTTTGGAAAACCTCAGGAAATTGTTGCAGCACATATGCATGCATTGTTGAAAATCCCTCCATGCACCTCAGTAAAGGAAGTGAAGCCATTGCGGGCGATTTTGGATAAACTGAACATTAATGTGAGGGGCCTGCAATCATTGGGGATAAATTCGGAAATGTATGGGGCATTACTTATACCAGTGATTATGAGTAAAGTGCCAGATGAGATTCATTTATTAATTGCGAGAAGTTGCACAGGTGCGATATGGGACATTGATAAAGTTCTAAAAATTTTCAAACAGGAAGTAGAAGCCAGAGAATCAGCAGTTGCCACCAAAGCAGGTGAAGGTGAACGCAAGGTGCACACACCAGTATTTCCAAGAGGCACAAACACAACATCGTTTATGACCCAAAGTGAAGGTGGGAAAGTGTTGTGCGCATTTTGCAAGAAGGATCATTTTTCTGCTGCATGCCAAACAATAAAAGATGTCAATGAGAGAAGGCAAATTCTTATACGTGAACAGAAATGTTTCCTTTGTCTCAGGGGTAACCATCGTGCAAATGAGTGCAGACGCACAATTAATTGCAGAAAGTGTCATCGCCGTCATCATCATTCGATTTGCATGTCAAATGCAGAGAGAGAATCAAATAGTGCTACACAGGGGGCTGTGGCTTCGGGGAATGCAAGAAGTACTCAGGCGAATACAGAAACTACCACTGCAAATACAACAACAGGAACATCAACAAGTGTCATTTTACAAACTGCAACAGTGCTAGCCCGGGGAGCAGATGGTAAAGGTATTCCAGTTAGGGTTTTATTTGACAGTGGCAGTCAGAGGTCTTATGTGGCAGAATCATTGAAGAAAAGACTTGGTTTGCAGACTATAAAGACACAAACATTAAATGTAACAACATTTGGAGATAAATCGTTTCGTAAGCAGAAGTGTGATGTGGTCAAAATTTCATTGGAAAGAAAAGGGGGAGGTGGAGAAGCTGTTATTTCTGCCTTTTCCTTTCCAACCATCTGTTCAAGGCTGCCATTACCAGTGAAAATAGATCAGTTTCCCAAATTGAATTCATTGGATCTTGCAGATACACCTGAGAACATTAACAGACCCATTGAGATATTAGTGGGATCAGATGAGTATTGGGGAATAGTGACAGGGGGGAAAGTAATCAGGGACAGAGGTCTTGTGGCTGTTGAAAGCAAGTTGGGGTGGTTGCTTTCGGGGGTATGTGAAAGCACCACAATCAAGAAGAAAGGCAGTCACGATTCCTTTGCCGTTACAAACTTGATTTTCAATGATGGAGATGCTTGTTTGCAAGAAGAAAGAGATGATTTAAAGGCTCAGCTTGCTTGTTTTTGGGAGACGGAGTCTATTGGAGTAAAAGGTGAATCTATTAATTCAGAGATTTATGACAACAAAGGTTTCTTGAGAAGTATTCAGCATGATGGAACAAGATATTCAGTTGATTTGCCATGGACTGCTGCGAAGGAACAACTACCAGATCATGAGAAACTTTGTGAAGATAGAGCCTTGCGTTTGCATGAGCGTCTGAAGCGTAATCCAGAGCTGATGGAAAAATATGATGAAATCATGAAAGAGCAGTTAGAAGCAGGAGTACTTGAGCCAGTTACTGAGAAAGATGCAGAAAATAGAGGAAGCACAGTTCATGTTATGCCACATCATCCAGTTGTGCGGGAGGATAAATCTACAACCAAGGTCAGAGTTGTGTATGATGGATCAGCGCACACAAAAGAAAATCCAGTTTCCATAAATCATTGTTTGGAACAAGGACCAAACTTGATCCCGTCATTATTTGAAATTTTGTTGCGCTTTCGCTCAAATCGTATTGGAGTCATTGCTGACATTGAGAAAGCATTTTTACAAATTGGCATAAATGAGAAAGATAGAGATGCATTGAGGTTGTTGTGGTTTGATGATGTCAGAAAGGACAATCCAGAGTTACTGAAGCTGAGATTCCAGAGACTTGCTTTTGGTTTAAAACCGAGCCCAGCGATCTTAGGGGCTACCATTTTGCATCATTTGTCACTTTATGATGAAGAAAATCCAGCTGTAAAGAAGTTAAAAGAAGATTTGTACATCGATGATTGGACCACGGGAGCAGAAACTGTTGCTGAAGCAAAGGAGCTTTACACCGAGGCCAAAAGGATTATGCAACAAGGTGGATTCAATTTAAGAAAGTGGACTTCCAATTCTGTTGAGGTATGTGAGTTTATTTCCATGCTTGAAAATGAAGGTGAAAATCAGAGATCTGAGGGTAACATTTCAGGGTTTTGTGAAGATGATTTGTCATTTGCTAAGGCTAGTTTGGGTAAAAACGTGTTTGCTACACAAGAAGAAAATTTGGTGAAAATTTTGGGGGTGAATTGGGACACCAAAAATGACATGTTAGTCTACGATTTCAGTGAGTTGATCAGGCATGCAAAATCTCTGCCTGTGACGAAAAGGTCTATCTTGAGTTTGTCAGCCAGAATCTTTGATCCTTTGGGGTTACTTTCATGTTTTGTGATCAAGTTAAAAATGTTGTTTCAGACCCTCTGTGTTGATAACCAGGGTTGGGATGAAGAGCTTGTGGGTGAATTGAAATCAAAATGGTTTGAGTTGATTTCTGAATTGGAGTTTATGTCAAAACAAGTGAAAATTCCCAGATGTTATTTTGGAAGGGAGTCTGGGGCAAAGATTGAACTGCATGGGTTTTGTGATGCAAGTGGGAAGGCGTATGCTTGCGCCATCTACATGAGAATTTGTTATGAGGACAAAGTAGAAACTGTGTTATTGTGTTCAAGGTCTAGAGTTGCGCCCCTCAAAACACAGACTATTCCACGTTTAGAGCTGCTAGGGGCAGTGCTGCTTGCAAGGTTGATGGTCACGGTTTTAGAGGGACTAAAAGGGGTTGTAGTTGACAATGTGTACTGTTGGACGGATTCAATGACTGTACTGTGCTGGATTCAAAATGTAAAATACTGGGGACAGTATGTTTCAAATCGTGTAGATGAAATTCGTGGTATTTTACCAGTGAGTGTGTGGAATCATGTTCCGGGGGCAGAAAATCCTGCAGATTTGCCTTCCCGGGGAGTATCAGGATATCAACTTGTGAATTTAAAATTTTGGTGGAAAGGGCCTAATTTCTTGGAATTGAACGAAAAGGACTGGCCATCAAAAGGGGTCCTGGTACCCGTGCTAAGTGATACAGAGGCTTTGAAAGAGTTAAGAAAGAATCCAACGGACACAACTCATGCATTTGTGAGCTGTGGCAATGTTGACAGTTGCTCAGTTGGAAACGTAATTAAATGTGATTCGTTTAGTAGCATTACAAGATTATGTCGTGTGACCGCATACGTAATGAGATTCGTTCGAAATATGAAGCACAAGATCGGTCTTGTGGAAACGTGTTATCACGGAGCTTTAGAAGCAGAAGAAATTCAAACTGCACGTAATATTTGGCTTGTGTCGGTGCAAGCAGAGTCATTTCCAGGGGAATTAAAGTCGTTAAAGAGTAAAACACCGGACAAGAATTTACCTTATCTTACCGAATTTGGATTATTTATCGATGGAAAGGGAGTTCTTAGATGTCGCGGACGTATTGAAAAGTCACAGTTGCCAGAAGTGACGTGTCATCCTGCGTTGCTGCCAACAAGACATCATTTGTCTGATCTGATTGTGAAGGAGGCTCATTATTACGTGTTCCATAGTGGAGTCAGGGCCACCCTGACAGCTGTGAGGGAGCGTTATTGGATTCCGAGGGGGAGAGAAGTCGTAAAGCGTGTTATTCGTCCTTGCGTCGTATGCGTGAAGCACGCAGGGAAACCATTTGTTAGACCCCCAGAACCCTGTTTGCCGAGTGAAAGAGTAGAAGATGCGCCACCCTTTACAAATACGGGTGTGGACCTCGCTGGTCCATTTTATGTTGTGAACAAGACATCCACTTCACAAACTACGGAGAAAGCGTACATATGCCTATTTACTTGTGCGGCAACGCGAGCAGTACATTTGGAGCTAATCGATAGCTGTTCTGCAGAGACTTTTCTTAGAGCGTTTCGTCGTTTCGTCAGTCGTAGAGGATTGCCTCGAAAAATGATGTCGGATAATGCAAAGAACTTTAAACGATCGGCCAAAATCCTGAAGAATATAGCACGTGCGGAGCCTGTAAAGAGCCACTTAGCGTCTTTAGGTGTTGTTTGGGACTTTATCGTTGAAAGAATGAGTTGGGCTGGAGGATTCTGGGAACGTTTGATAAAGATCACTAAAGATGCGTTGAAGAGAGTCGTTGGAAGATCGTCACTCACCTTTGATGAGCTAAGTACGTTACTGACTGAGGTGGAAGGGGTAGTTAATGCACGCCCACTCACTTATATTTACGACGATAAGGAGGGAATATCTTACCCTCTTTGTCCTTCACACTTGATTTATGGGAGAAGGATTTCATCCTTACCAAACGATGAACATTATGACATTGTTAGCACAAATCGTTCTCTTACGAGAAGAGCGAAACATCATCGTAACCTACTTGCGCAGTTTTCAAAACGCTGGAGAGACGAATATCTTACTAGTCTTCGTGAAAGATCAAGAAACGTGTTGGGTCAGTACAGTGATATTGCTGTCGGAGACATCGTGTTTATTAAAAGGGACGGGACTGCGAGATCTTTTTGGAAGCTCGCGAAAGTTGTAAGGTTGTTACGCGGCAAAGACGGTATCGTTCGTGCCGCAGAAATTCGTGTGTTGTCCGAGGACGCCAAGACATCTATTGTTCTGAGAAGGCCACTTGAACTTCTCATACCTACCGAAATTTCGTCGAATGAGCGCGAAGATCCAGTAAAAGAGGACACTGTACTTAACCCACACGCGGAACCTTTCGAGCCTATGATTACTAGGCCGGTTGTTTTGCAAGAGATACGTTCGTATAATGGAAACTGAAGGATTTCGCAAGTTGGAACTGGACTGGACCTTTTGATAGTGTATCGTAATCTCGTTATATTTCGCATTTTTATATTACTCGTTGTTTTGATTCCCATGGGTTTGTGAATCAACCCGGGGAGTGTGCTGAACTGAGAGAGACTGGACATTAGTTTTGTTTTTATCCGGGACTTTAGGCCTCGTGCCAACGGTTCGCGGTTAGATTTGCGGTTGAAGTTAGATGTGTAAAAGTTTGTTGAGAAAAGCAATCAAGAATATGAAATCGTAATGTTTTATTCGTAAAGTTCACTACATACAACTGATTTTTGAACTATCAATTGGAATTCATCAAATCATCCTGGCGTTTGGAGAACATTTGGTCGGATTTGCAGTAATACCTCAAGACACAAGGTCAAGGGTCTCTAGGTACACATGAACATGCACCAAGGCCATAACACAAGGACGTATCAGATCACCATGCATGTGGTGCGCAGTCATGTATTTGTAGGGAATAGATTGTTTCTCAAACTCAGTTGCAGCAAGCAATTCTAGGAGAAGGTAGTATGTAGAAGTTGACATTTGGCTTAGGCTCCGTGTAGTAGGAATGCTCATCTGTACATTCATCACATGCATTTCATTCATTTTAATTTCTTTAAGCACGGTAACCCCGTCAATCGATAGATTGCTTTTCAGGGGGCCGTGCATAAAACGTTACAAATTAAGTTAAAAATAAATACAAAGTAAAACCCTAATTTAATTACAATAATGAACAAATGAATAAATAAATAAATAAACTATTTTTTTAAAGCTTCTTTAAATGCTTTCAATGAGGATGCCCGCTTGACTTCACAATCCAAGAGGTTCCAAACTCCAGCACCACGATATGAGAAAGCTCGCTGACCATTACTTGTTCTCATTAGTGGGACTTGAAGATCAGTTGCGGTGTTTCTCAAGTTTTTCCTACTGCATGTCGAATTTTTAATGAACATGTCTGACAGGTAATCAGGAGCAAGGTCATTTATCGATTTGTAAACCATGCAAGCTGTCTCGGTTTTTATCATATCTGCTACAGTAGGCCAATTCAAACTTTTAATCAAAGCACTAGCAGAAGAATCATAACTGCTGTTGGTCACAATTCTAGCTGCGCGGTTTTGAAGTTTTTGCAGCACCTGCAACCCTGTCCCCCCACATGCCCCCCAGACTGAACAGCAGTAGCGGAGATGCGGTTCAACGATACCACGATACATTTTAGAGAGAGTGTCTTTTGGAAGTAACTTCTTGGCATATTTAAGAAATCCAATAGCACGAGAAACCTTAGATCGTACAAAATGGATATGTTCATCCCAAGCTAAATGTTTATCAATTTGCATCCCTAAATACTTGACCTTATCAACCATTTCAACTTCAGAGCCACCAATAGAAAATAATGGTGGTTCCACTGATTTTGTCGAAATCTTCTTAAGGTTAGGCCGAGATCCAATGAACATCGCCTGTGTCTTCAGGACATTCAATGATAACTTATTGCCTTGGAGCCATTCCCTTAAAGAATCAAGTTCTTTGTTAAGCGTCACGTTCAGATCGCTGACGTTCCTTGCAGAAAAGGAGATACTGGTATCATCAGCATACATAGTCACCTGGCAGTTGTCCAGACAATACGGAAGGTCATTGATAAAAAGTATAAAAAGAAGAGGCCCAAGACAAGATCCTTGTGGAACACCACAGTGTATTTCTTTTATTCGTGACGAAACACCATTGACCTTGCATAACTGCCGTCTGTCTTGGAGATATGATGTAAACCATGCATGCTCGATACCAGAAATCCAATATTCCTGCATCTTTTTTAGCAGGATATCATGATCTACAGTATCAAACGCTTTCTTTAGGTCTATGAACACCAATGCAGTGTATTTCCCAGTATCCATGTTCTTATACCAATCGTTAGTGCAGGACAGGAGACTTGTTACAACAGAGTACAGGCGTCTAAAACCGGATTGTTTAGAAAACAAGTGTTTGTTTGTATCCAAGTACTTATAGAGTTGGTCGAAGATCATTTTTTCAAAAATTCTCGAAAGAACAGGGAGAACAGATATAGGTCTGTAATTAGAACGATCATCAGTTTGACCACTTTTGAAAATAGGAGCAACCCTAGCAATTTTCCAAGAATCTGGAAAAACTCCTGTGGCAATAGACAGATTAAATATATCACAGAGGGAGTCTGAAATAACTGGGAGACCGATCTTCAAAAAATGATTTGCTATGCAGTCACGCAGTGCCAAAACCCATAGATGTTTTGAATTTCCCCAAGACACTTGCGACCTGGTGTGAATTTACAGGTTGAAAGTGAAACCGTGTTCCTTCTGGATTTACGGAATATTTACCCTCAAAAAGCGGGTTTTGTGTGGCAGGAATTTTCTTACTAAGGTCTTCACCGACGTTACAAAATAGGTGTTCATATGTTCTGCGATAGCTTCATGATTGAAAATTTTTTCCCCATCAACATCTAGAGTTGTAATCTGCGTGGTCTTTGACTTTTTGTTTAATACCAAATTGATAGTTTTCCACGTACTTTTAATGTCACCTTCGTTCGAAGCAATTTGTTAGAGAAATAATCGCGTTTCAGATCAATATTGACCTTATTTACTTTATTTCTCATTTGTTTACACGCATCAAATAAAACTTCAGATTTAGAATTAATAGCTTGCTTTCTCAGTTTGTCCCTTGATGCACATAAAAGTTTGAACTCTTTGGTTATCCATGGACAGAATCTTTCTGAAACTCGCCTACTGCGTAAGGGAGCATGTTTCTCAAGTACAAGGGAAAACATAGATGTCCATTGTTCCACTATGATGTTAACATCATCAGTATTTGAGACTATGCCTTTCCAATCTATTTTTTGCAAATCGTCAAGAAATTCAGCTTTGCTAAAGTTTTTCATTTGCCTGGTACTGATATTTTTGTGCTGTTTTTTACCCCACCCCGAAAATTTCTAACACTGTAGACTAGATAATGATCACTGATACTAGTTTGATGTACGCCAGATACTACTATGTTTGACTTGTTAGTAGTGGCAATATGGTCAATCAAAGTAGAGGAGATCAGTGTTTCTCTCGTTGCTGTTTTAATTAATTGATGAAAGCCAAAACGTTCGTATATCTCTGTCAAGCGTTTTGAATGCGGTAAAAGGTCAGTATTCAGGCAATCATGATCAGAGAACTTTGGAAGCAAATCACAGTTTGTATCTGCTAAAAGAATAGTTTCCTTACCTTCTCTATCAAGGAATTGAAGGCTTTCCTCCAAAAGACGAAAATTATCAACTGCCTCATTCGGAGGGCGATACCAAGCCAAAAACAACGAAAGGTGCAGACCTAACTGGTTTTACTTCAATACACAAAGCCTCAAGCGTGGATTTAGGAAGATCATTGCGGACAGTGCATTTATCAAAGAGGGTATCTTTTCGGACAGTGCACACCTTGAATGACGTGCACCTATCACGTGCACTTAGTGTCACATGTATTACCACGTGTATCTCCTTATATAGCTAATCTTTAACACATTAATTTCTATTTGTAATCTTGTAAACTCATAATTTATTCAAAGTAGCACACTCATTAAAACAAGTAACACGTCTCTTCGCTGCTCTCCGTTCTCTGGCTTGCGGAACGTATCTTTTTAAACTTCGATCCGTTTACATCCGGGGGGGGGGGGGGGGAGCTGTGATTAAATCGTATCATATCCGATTTTCGCCGTAGTTGGTAGTAACATGGGCCTATGTAGAGAATGTTCATAGAAAAATCTTCACGGATTTCTTTTGTCTCCTTCGCTTTTTAGCCGTTTGATTGGTCCGTGAGAATGAGGCTTTGGCGGTTTCGACCATGGGCCACGAGCAAATCTTAGGACTAACCTAAGAAGCTGAGTTCTTCGCATCTTTAAAAATGAACGAATTCATCAAACTAGAAGGCTGCAGGCAGATTAGCTAACTACAGATTTGTCTCAGCTTACATTTTCGATTCAAAGATCTAGTACTTTAGGTAACTACTGCCTGATGCACTCACGGGGGGGGGGGGGGGGGGGGGGGGGGGGGGGGGGGGGGGTTAAATATGATATCATGACCGTGCGCTAGACCAATGTTGTCAAAAATGATGCCCTTGGCTAGACCGTTGCTGGCCAAAATTGCAAAAAAGTATACCCTTGGCTAGACTAGAAGAAGTCCGAAAAAGTATACCATTGCTCGCGGCACATCCCCAGGTACCTTTACTATGGAAGAACCCCCCCCCCGTGGATGCACTCAGGCTCTATCGACATCGCTAAGATTTAGGCTCCAGAACATAAAGAGTCGGTTGTTGATGATGCCATTAATGAAGAAGGAGAAATTACAATGATGAGATCAAAGATTCCTATTGATTCGTCGTCTCAAAGGTTGAAACTCGATAGGCCATCACATTTCAATCAGTGTTGCAACATTTGATCACAAGCAGAGAAAAGAGATTTGTGTGTAATTTCTTATGTACACACTGCAACCATTGCACCTATAATGTTGCGTTATGCAAGTACAACGACAACAACATCAATAGAGCAGTTACATTTCAGAATGCTTCAATTATTTTGGAGCGCAAGAAGAGGACAAGAAGAAATACACAGAGATAACCTAGATAGCAATCAACCATTTACTGTATGAATTTAATTTTCTTCAATTCAAAGAGCAAATACTATGCTATCTTTATGTTGCAATTAGGAAATAGCAGCAACGTAAATTACCTTAGTAAGCTGGGCCGCCATATATATTGCGCGATTGGGCTTCCTGTGGTCCATCAGTAAAGCCTGCAAGCAGACAAGAATCCTTGGAGAGGATAGTATGATAAGCTTAACCCATTTACAAATTTTGCAACGGCAAGTCTCTCCAATCCATTTTTTTATGCATGACTTAAAAGAACAGACGGAGGTGGCAATTTTTGTATCATTGGGCAGGGAATTCCATAATATGCTACCACGAAAAGATAAACTATCGTTGCCATAAGTAGTTGTTTTAGTTTGAGGCAACATCAACAGATTCTTTGATCGTAGATTGTAATTATTGTCCTTTTTGGAACATATCCCACAAAAAAGAAGGGTTTTGTTGTGTTAAACTGCTATAAACCTCGAGCATTAACTTTTGCAAGTTCTTTTGATAATAGTGCACTCCTTTCCTCTCTGTAACAACTCATCAAAAGAAGATATAAAATCGTTGAAGAGAATTCGAAGCGCTCTCTTATGGGTGCGATTGAGATCATTATTCGCAACCTTTCCGCAAAACATCCTATCAACGGACAATAATTAAACTGAGACATTATGAATGAGTTGTACAGTATTGTTTCTCATCTAAATAATTTGAGACTCTAGAGAAGGCACTGATTTGTTGTTTGCTTTTTGACATAATTTTGCCACATGTTGGTCGAATTTTAGTCTAGAGTCTATGGTAATCCACAGCCACCTTCTCTTAGATTGTTAAGAATCAGTTAGAGAAAAGCTGATCCTTTTTTGAAAATACTCAAATTGTTTGTAGAAAATACGCCTTGCTAACAAAAGACTCCTCAAGGAGCAGGCTATGAACAGATGTTGCATGCATTATCCATAACTTTGTTCCTCATAACTTATTCACAACGTGCAGTTGAGTCAACGGATGATGTGCATGGAAAAGGGCTTTCTGATCGACATGGCTTTGTGGAGAATTCTACCCACTCTTTGAGGAAGGCAGAAAGGATCGACTGATAAGCAGCTTGGGTTGCATCTGCCATTTTCCTGCATTTCGTGTGTTTCTTTGGGCGATAGAGAAGCAAATGTGAAGATCAAAACGATCTAACCTGAGGGTGGATATGCCGCTGCCCAGTATATTTTTGTTTACGCATTTTTCCATGTATGCAGAAGGACTCTGAGTTTAACAAGTTTAACTTTGTATCATAGGGCAATGAAAGTGTAACAATTTGGAAATTCTATTTTTTAGCCTTATCTCCATGGTTAATACCGCCAAGTTGTCATGCCACACTCTGTGAAAAACATACTTTGTATCTCTCTTAATCTTGTTTCATTGGTCCAATTAAGTCTAAATTATGAATTTATATATTTTTTGATAGATATAGTTCATTTTTTTTATGAAAAGTCAAGTTTCATGACCTTTTAAAGGACAAGTCCGGGGTTTCTACGATTAATGTCAAAAAGCAACCTTACCAACTGCCGAACACATAAATTGAGTACTTTCCAAGTTTTGAGATCTCTTTCTGTTGTAAATTCGTTCAACAGTTTTCGTAAGTTAGGCCCAAAGTCGTTGCCATCTTGTAAGAGTATGCGATAAGAAGGCTTGCCTCGGTTTGGAAGTTCGATTGTGACGTCGGAAATTAATATAGAGTTTTGCAAGCAATTATCATACGGACAGTTTGTCGCAATAGGTAGCGCATCAGACTCATAATCTGAAGGTCGTGAGTACGATCCTCATATGGGGCTTGGGGCATAATTTGTTCCTTAATTAATTTTATTTTCTTCGAGTTTTCTATGTATCCATTTTTTATCATTCTCTCTTTCTATGTTTTTGGCTTCACTGCACCTTTAACTGAGAGGCAGTAATCTTTAATTGTATTTTTCAATGCTTACGCAATCATTTATCAAAGTAGCCAATAGGCCCATTCATGTCCGTGTTCTCTTCCACTTCCAAGTTGTGAGCATCAACATATTTGGCAGCCTCGTTCAGGTCGAAGGCAAAGTGAGCGAAATGACGTCACAGATAATGACGTCATTTTGCTCATTTCGCAGATTGAAATACGCAATTTCACAAAGAAAGGAGAGAAAGGGTTGGAAAAAAGTACTACACACCATCCACAACATCGTAATCTTTTTTGATAAACAATTATTCAAACCCCGGACTTTTCCTTTAAGGTATTTAAGATGGTTTCATTTGTATGAAATCAAATGATATCATACTGATAATCATGCTCAAAGCGCGTGGCCGAGTGGATAAGGCGACTGACTCGTAATCCAAAGGTCTGAACGGCCGAGGTTCGAATCCCGCGCTGGACAGTTTGGTCGCTGTCCGTAACTCTAGCCCGGGTCGACCAGAGCCATGTGAGGGAAATCTGGTAGCTGCGGCGAGTTGATGGTAAAACATCCGTGGCCCCTGCTGGAAATAAGTCTCTCTCAGACTTTCGCAGGCTAGCCACGTTAAATATGATACCTACCTACCTACCTACCTCCAGAAACTACAACGATATCGCTACTTGAATTATGGTTTCAAATTTCCATTTTGATGTAATGAATTACCTTTGTGCCAGAGATCATTTTCATTTCATTTTCATTTCATTTTCAATTTTTTAGGCATGGTAGCCCCTCAGTTAGAGAAAAACTGATTTACAGGGGGCCATGCAATAAAAATACTAAAACTAAACTAAGATTACAATTTCTGATTAAAATAATATCAATAAAAGTAAAATAAAAGAGTTCATTGCATAAAGCATCTCAACTTATGCTTTGTGGGATTTCATCAACCCTTCCCGGAATTTCTTTAGAGTAGGTGCTCCTTTTAATTCATCATTCAACCCATTCCAGAGACTGGCCCCTCTGAATGAAAAACATCTCTGACCAGCTGATGTTCTTAACATTGGAGTCCTAAGGTTTATATTAGAATTCCTCAGTACGCGAGAGGTTGTTTCGTTCACTCTATTGAACATGTCGCTCATATAGGACGGCGCATCACCGTTTAGGGACTTGAAAACCATTTTTAGTGTTTCAAGATCAATCAATTCCCTAACCGTGGGCCATCCTAGGGCACGAAAGAGTGGCAAGGCGGACTGGTCATATCGACTGCCGGTAACTATTCTGGCAGCACGATTTTGTAGCTTTTGGAGTTTATTAAGAGAGGTCTCACCAATATTCCCCCAAACAGGGCAGCAATATCTAAAGTAAGGTTCCACGAGGCTTTAGTACATCTGTTTAACAGTGGATGCAGGCACGTACCTTTTAGAATATCTTAATATGCCAATACCTCTAGAAATCTTACTTGTCAATGAGGCCGATTGGGAAGACCATTTTAATTGTTGATCTACTTGAACTCCTAGGTATTTAGTATATTCAGCCATTTTAATATCGTCCTCCCCGATTTTAAACTGTGGTTTAGCTGAGCCAGGTGAAGTAAGTTTTTTCAGTTTACCTGGGAGTCCGATAATCATGCCTTCAGTTTTTGCAACATTTAATGATAGCTTGTTTCCTTGTGGCCACAATTTCAAAGCAGCTAAATCAGCGTTAATAGCGTCATTGATCTCAGAAACGGAATTAGATGCAAAACAGATACTAGTATCATCGGCATACATAGATACATGGGAATGCTTCAAGCATTTTGGTAAATCATTAATGTAGACCAAAAAGAGGAGGGGCCCAAGACAGGATCCCTGAGGAACTCCGCAATTTATAGGCTCGGTACTAGATATTTGTCCGTTAACCCTACAAAATTGCCTCCTGTCGGCAAGGTAGGAATGAAACCATTTAAATTCCTTCCCTTTAACATCATAGAATTTGAGTTTACTCAATAGAATCTCGTGATCTACTGTGTCGAAGGCTTTCTTGAGATCAATATAGACAGCTGCCGTATATAAACCCTTATCGATATTAAGGTACCAATCATTCGTGCACCTGAGCAGACTCGTAAGGGTTGAATAGAGTGATCGAAAACCTGACTGATCCGAAACTATTAGTTTGTTGTCGTTAAAATAGGAATACAAATGGTCAAAGACTAATTTTTCAAACAGACGTGAAACGACGGGGAGTACTGAAATCGGTCTATAATTAGACTTATTATCAGTGGACCCTTGTTTGAAGATAGGCGCAACTCGTGCAGTCTTCCATTTGTCAGGAAAGCGTCCAACAGACAGGGACCAGTTAAACAGCAGTACAAGGGAGGGCACCAAAATTTCAATGCCAGTTTTTAAGAAAAAGCTGGAGATCATATCAGTACCAAACCCATTGGATGTTTTGATTTTCGAAAAAGCTTTGAAAACTTTCGCCTTGTCGAGGGGGGAGAACGAAAACGAAGATGAAACAGATAGAGATAGAGATAGAGATAGAGATAAACTACCTTGACAGAGATAATGGGGGGGGGGGGGGGTTATTATATCTTAAAAACTTCGGTGCCAATACAAAGATTGAGCTCTTAGAGATTTGAAAAAATTAGAGATACGTAGTTTTCCGTTTGTTTGCGAGAGTTTGTTTGCAAGTGTCCGAATACCACCGCCGTCCGATTACCACCGCGACACCCTACACTTACTTCTAAACGTACTCCTTCGTACATTTCACTCACAGCCTTCTGAAACTCTCGCCAGTTTCCATGAACCTCTCTTCAATTGCAACGATCAGTTGTTCCTCCATTTTGTATGATGGCAAAATTCCAGGCTCAAAAACCGAGCATAAAAACCGAGCATTTTGTCTCACCCCGATAATTCAAGTTAGAACTTCCTGAAAATATCGCTCCGGCCATCATTATCAATGGAACGTGTCTGATTGGCCTGTTATACAATTGCTTTTGTTTCACTACGAAATTCTAATGTCTGATTGGTGTGACAAAAAAGGAGTTCAAACTGCCTATCCTGGCCAAAATTTGGGACCATTTCTCATAAGTCCCAGCTAGAGCAATAACAGTTCAATTCAATTATAAAATGTTGTTATTGTTTTAAGTGGGACGTTGTATTGAGTCTAATTAATTGTTGTTAAATCGTTTGTTTGGCAAGATTTCCACATTTTCTGATCGATTTCTAATAAACTTCTAGGGCTGCACACAATTTTCTTTGAAGAAATTCAAGGATAAAGTGGTGTTTTTGCAAGTTTTGCTCCGGGACAGGGCATCATTTTCGGGAATTTGACTACAGGATAGGTTGCTGTAATATCCCCGATTGGACAGGGATTGAGATGAGAGGGCGTAAACACAGTGACTGTCACACCCTTGGAGTCGGTGCTGAACTAAATGCAAATCAATGAACTAAGGTATTTACAATATACAGGGACAACACAAACTCGACAACAGGTAGAATAAACTCTAGGTATTACCCAGGCCCAGGTCAAATATTTCAGGTGCTTTTTCAGATTTTCCAATGGCACCTCCCCGTATGTACTTTGACCAAGTGCCTCCCCCGGGCTCTGTATGTGGACCCCCTTCGATCTCAAAAAACCTAACAGAAATAAAAAATTCGGTTGCTGAAATATAGCATAGCTTTTCAATCAGCGATCTTGGTTTCTGATAATCAGAAAGTCGCAGGTCGGTGCGCAATCTTGCACAGGCCCCTTCAAGCTCCCATCCTATTTACTCTCTATTTTATAGTGAAAAGTTTGGGTGGGGTAGGGCTGACATAAATAATGAGTCTATGAAGTAAGTTGTCAATTTAGACCAAACTACTGAAACGGAGCTAGAAACAAAAATAAATAGAGCGAAATTTGAATAGAGTGAAACAATTAAAGAGCCACTGCTGACATAAGTGCTTTGCACCTGTGCGAATCCCACAATGCATTGCTTCTTCGACTTTCTGGGTGTCTAAAAGTGCTTTTTGGCCTAGCATGTCAACATTATCGCGGATGTGGAAAGAAGCCTACCTCAATTCCACTGTTGCCTCCTCCATCATTATCTTCATCGCTTTTTTCCTGGACGGTCATGATGTGTGATCCGTAAATATGTGGATTATTTCCTGCCGGTCTTGTTGTTGTACGGTTTAGTTTGCCATATCGAACAGTTCAAATATGAAGTTTAGATTACGTTAGAAAATGATGAGGCCATTTTGCCCTCCAGAGGACTGTATTTCAAATTGACATGATAAAACAGACGCTATAAGTGAAGAAAGGGCCTATACAATTGTGGTTAATACGCGTTATAATCCGCTTGTGTTTTAGCAATCAAGTAAATACAGATCAATAAACAATAACAAGCGCAAACAAAACATTATTCAGTTCAGTGCATTTGATATTCGGCACAAATATTCGTCGCCATTGCTATTTACCTCCTTTCGATTTTCTTGGCGCGCAAAGCACCTATGTCAGCAGTGGCTCTTTAAGGTGTCTGTTTTACAGACTGAGCTTTATGGTGAACATCTAGGTATTATCAGGTTTTAATTCAATATAGACATGACGAAGAATGCTGTGCAGGGCTTAAATTGCGTCTTTCTAGTAGCCTGGATATCCAGATAAATTTCGTCGATACAGAAGCGAATGTGTAGACAGATAGACAGAGCAAAATGTAGCATTATGGTAAGCTTCTTGATGTAAAGTTTAACTTGATATGGACAAGAAGGCAGCTTTAAAGAGCTTGAAGTGCAAGTGCATCTGCTAGAAGCCTGTGCATCCTCCAAGTGTGAATATGGTATACATAGGCGAATGTGTAGAGGGAAGCCGTCTCTGATTACAAAGGGCTTTGAGGAGAAGTATAGGCCCAACCTTGGTCACAAGAACGAGGGACAGGCTGCAAACATTGCTTCTTGTTTTATAGCAACAACGAAGATTGTGCGTAAGAGAGCAGATGAAAAGCAAGTTGACGAGAAGTTCTCGAGATTATCGCCTGAAGAAATTTCCATCTTATCAATATTTCATCGTGTACGGAAATATAAACTGCATTTTTCGAACAGAAATTTTTTGAAGAAGTGCAATTAGATATGAAGCTGGCTTGAACGCAACGACATGATTTTTATTCACGCTATGTGAACCATCAACACGTTCAAGACCTCCACAGTCGAGAGGAACAATGAGTCGACCCAAAAACAAACCTTTTATCTGCAAATATGGTGATCTTTCAGAATTTATGAAGTCAAAGATGAATTCTTCCATTATAACTGGATATCGTGTAAATTTCTCCTATGAAGAATGCTCGAAAAGGTAAGGACTTTCTGTTTTCTGTTCTCAATGCCCTTGGCCAGGAGAAAGCATTATAATCCCGGCTACTGATCCACCGTGCAGCAAAGCAAACCAAAAATGTTTCAATAAAGAATTATTGAAGCAAATAATTAGCACTCCAGAATGATAAAGAATACTGCTCAGAATGATTTGATATATCTTATTCAACTTTCTAACAAGTGTGACGACCAACAGTTTCAGTTTGACCTTCAGGATGACGATGAAAAACAACATCGTTGATGTGGTACCCATGTGGTATTAAATCGACAAATTCATTAGTAATCGGTTAAATAAATAGATAAATGGATAAATAGGCAAGTCCATGTTATAGCTTAATGGCACGACATATCCAAAATTACGACATATCCAGAATTTTAAAGAACGTTTCGGCACTAGAATTGTGCCATCCTCAGCTAAAGAATCAAAATACACGTGCTGGTTTTATAGCACTGATTATGGAAACCAGTTAAACAAGTCAAACAGGATACCATGGAGAACAAATAAACAAGCTGAATACACCGGGGATTAGAACAACAAGAGGGGTATTGAGGAGTTATTCAATTTTCATGGTTGGGACGGTGGAAGACTAATCTTGCCAAAAGACAGAGCACCTTTTAACATGATAGCAGGGTGGGGAATTGCCTCCCTAGTCCCCTCCTTGGGTCAATGGTTTTACTTTTTCCAACGATAGGAAACAATTAATTGCCTCCTGAGTCCTGGTCCCTTACGATTACTGTATCCCTTCAGGACGAGAAAATCTTTTATCCGATTAATTTTGGATTTTTAGATATTTGGATAGCACACACAGGAATTTTCCTTTAATTTAAGTTTTTGTGGTCAATCATTGACAGCAGTGGGATTTAGGCGATTTGCGCAAAGAAACTATTTGAGCCCTTTGCTGCTCAAAATCAAATGTTGAGCAACCAATGAGTATTCAGACAGTTCCATGGACTCAATGGCTAAACTTCGTTGGCTGAAATTTGGCAGACAGAGAGAAAAAGCACATGGGGACGAAAGAGTGTTTCACTTTTGAGAAAAATTGCGTGGTCCAAATTCAACCCTATCTGGACCGGGACCCCCCAATTTTCTCTGGGTAACTTTAAGTTTTTTAGAGATTTTGATATTTATCCATCAATTAAAGTTATAAGAATCATAATGTTTCCATTCTAGTCCAAAATTCGTCTGGTCCAAAACTACCGGGGGCACCAAAATAAACTATGCACGTTAGACAGGCCACAATAAATCGTACACAGGTCCGATTTCGAAGATTTATGACTTAATCGGTTGCAGAGAGCCTGTATTAGATACTGGGAGTTTTCAGTTTTTAGAGCTAAGAAGCGAGTTTCCTAAAATTTTAGTTTTCGAAAAACACCGAAAACGATCTGGAACTTGTTCGTGGTGATTTGAGATTAAGAAATCTACCAATTGTAATCTGATGTACGAGAATTCGTACTAAACCCCCAAATCCCCCTGAAAACGTTTTCTCTTTGTTCATTCATGCATGCTTAATCATTTAAAATTTGATCTACGTTTTTTGATCGTTCTCAATGTTTTCGGAAACGACTATTCTAAGAAACTCGCTTCTAAAAAACTGATAACGGAAAAATTTGCAAAAAGTCCTAGAATCTAATTCAGGCTTTCTGCTAACGATTAAGTAATAAATCTTCAAAATTGGTCCAGTGTACGATTTATTGTGGCCTGCCAAACGCGCTGTGGTGTGCCCTAGGGTTCTTGTCTTGGCCCTCTTTTGTTTCTGATTTATACCAATGATCTTCCGTTTTCTCTGAAGAAAGGTAAAGTGACCATGTACGCTGACGATACCAGTATTTCTTACTCTTCTTCGAGCTTAGTAGATATCAACCAAACTCTAAATAGTGAACCGAATGATTTGAAGCGATGGTTGCAAGGTAATAAACTTTCGTTGAATGTTCTTAAAGGGTTCTAAAACTCAAGCCCTGATTGTAGGTTCCCAGCCCAAAATTAAGAAAATTACTGATAAGACTGTTGATCATCCACTATTTTCTATTGGTGACTCTCAGGTTGAAAATGTAAACCGAACAAAGAATCTAATCGATAGGAACTTGGATTGGGAAGAATACCTTAACTATCTCCGTACCAAGGTTTCTCGTGCGATTGGATTTTTGAAATATTCCAAGAAATGTTTACCTCAAAACACGTTGAGTGAAATATATAGGGGTATCGTCGAGCCCCATTTACGGTTCTGTTGTTCAGTGTGGGGTGCTGTGGGGCAACTAAACTGCAAACCTTGCAAAAGTTGCAGAATCGAGCAGCTAGAATTGTAACTAAAAGTAGATTTGATTAGCCTGCTATAGCATTAATTCGCCGTTTAGATTGGCCAACTGTAAATGATATTATTAGAAGCGAAACAGCTACCATGTACAAATCGTTAAATGGTCTGGTCCCAGAGTACCTTTCAGATCTGTTGGAAAAAAATTCGACTCGAAATGTCAGAAAGCTGAGAAATACCGAAAATGATCTCTCATTACCCTTACGGAAAACTAACATTGGGCAGAGGAATATATCTTTTCGTGGACCTAAGCTTTGGAATCAACTTGCACCTGATGCTAAACAGGCACCCTCCTTTGATACCTTTAAGAGTAGAATCAAAACTAGCCATGACGAAAATTCCTATTTTGTAATCATTATGTTGTATCTATCTTTTAATCAGTAAATGTTTTGCCACGGCCCCCTGAAAAGCAGTTCTTATGAACTGACAGGGCTACCGTCCCTAAATAAAAATGAAAATATGAAAACGAAAAATAGTTTATTTTGGCGCACCTGGTATCAATTTTGGAAACTATTCAAAATGTTCTAAAAGGCAGAGTTAAAGAGTTAAGGTTCGCAATTCTATTGTTAAATGCATACCAAAAGTTGAAATTCATAATGACACCAAGGGTAAGATACTTTTTTTCTAACTTTTAAAGCTCATCAACATTGGAAAGGATGCCATAGGGTTTCATTCGAGGCAAACAATTATTTCTTTTTCTCAGAGTTTTCTCAAAAATTGCAAATTCTCGACAGGTGATGCTATATGGCCGGTAGAGAAAAAGTTCTTGTCAAAAATCTGCTCATCGCGATCACGTATAGCATAGGCTCCAAATCTTTAAAAAGGCCGGTATAAAATTAAGTGACCTATTTCTTTGAACTGAATGACTTCAAAGAGACTTTTGCTATTTCTCTATAATTCTACCCTTGGACTTTTCTGAAATCTTTAATAGTTTGGGAATTTAGAGTGTTTTTCTTCCTTTTCAAGAATTCAAGAAAAATTTTCAAAAAAACTTAAAACCATCGTAATTTCTAAACCGTTTGACGCAAGATGAAGTAATTTCGAAGAGAACTATAGTTTATGGATGCCTACAATATGGTATCAAGCAAAAGTCTGTCACTCATCTGGTTTATGATTTAGAAATTTGATGACGTCACATCCTAAAATGAGCTGAAAGGTAAAATACGCTATAATTTTGAAAAATATTCAAAATTTCTGGAAAGTCCAACGGTAGAATTATAGATAAGTATCTAAAGTTTCTTTCAAGCCATTCAATCAGAAGAAATAGATCATTGAATTTAACACCCAACTTTTTACGCTGAGTTAAAGATTTGGAACCTATGCTATCACGTATAAACATTCTTCAAAGAAACCAATGGCCCCATCAGCCCATATGGTCGGCCCTACCCTAAAAATAGTCCCGCTTCATGCACTCCTGATAAAGTATTGATCCCAAAAATAACTAAATGGTGGTACATTTCAATCTATACATTTATAGAGCTAAAATACCTCAATGGCATTTTGAAAAAAACTTTTTTACTTTACACTTATATTTGAAAAGTGCCTCTTTTTTACCCTGGGTACCAGACTCTCTAACATAAAATGGGGATCTCCATTATGTTAGAGAGTCTGGTACCCAGTTTACTCTTTTTGAGCACTTCTAAATATAAGTGCTACTTGCATAATTTACACAATTGACAATTACCATCAAAATGAACCATTTTTATGATCAGCTTTCTCGAATTTTGTCAAGCACAGGAAAAGCGCGAAAGATTCTTCCCCCGAAATTTCCTCTCTCAAAGTAATCAATGTTCATTTCATTCATTTTATCATATTTAAACACAAAAGCCCTATCAGCTAGAAAAAATAACTTGTGCTATACAAATAAATATCTATTTACTAATGAAAAACTTACAAATTCGCTGATATTCCTAGGGATCACCGATCACGCTAAATTTACGTGTTTAGATATTTGATTGCTTTTATGCTTTTGAACTTTTCCCTATCTCTGCACTATGCAAATTTCGCGAACTCTGCACTATGCGAATGAGTAAAATGAGCCTGAAGTGGGAATGTGTCTGTATTCTTATATTGTTGCAATGCAAAAAGATAACCTCTGTGCAATTTGCTGGGATTCTGCACCTTTCCTCTCCACTTCACCTGCGACGTTTGCATCTGTAGCTGTATTAGAGGGGGGTCCCTCTACCTTTGGTGACGCTGCGAGTGATAGCCTCTGTGCAGGCCGCCGGTTACATCATCCTCTAAAGTTGACTTATTTGCATAGTGAATACTATCAATGAGCGGCTAATGATGAGTTCGTTCTAGAAAACGATTGTTTTAACATAATTAAGCTGCTAATGAAGTCAAGAACGTGCCAATTCTGGTTAAATTTGTTATTGCGTCAGGGTAAACATCTTGGTGAATTATCCATCTTATGGTGTCAAATCTGTCTAAGATGAAATTTGCCGACGTCAAATTTTTCTATCGGATCGCGAGAAACTTCTGTCTTGTGTGCGCTTTCTGTGCGCTTTCTGTGCGCTTATTTCAGTCGCAATTAGCAGAGATAAAACCAGGGATAAATAGTAGGGATGCGAAACGCGCATTGAGCTGCATAGCGCGATCATGAATGCGCGACCTTTGGTCCCCTGTGGTGTTGACAGTGAAGATCAAGATGGACGGACCCAAAAGCTCGAGTAGCAGCGCTGGCAGTAAATGATCGTGGATTCGTATCTAAAGGTAAGGAATTGTTCAACTTTTCTGTTGTTTAAGTGCTGTAGAGCTTGTTTTTTGTTGTGGTATACTCTTTGACAGGTTTTGATACCCAGATCGTTGTTTTGTGGAACTATTTTGTTTGCATCATTTTAGGCCAAAGAATACATCTCAGCTTTGCGGATCACGCTTTGCTAAAAAAGTCGACTTCCCCGTGTGATCCCGTCTTTCAGTGTTTGATATTTACATTGGGGATGTCCTTATAAGTATTTTTATTGCAAAACATTTTTGAGCTACGTTGAGCTGTGTGTGTGCGATCGCTTTTTCTGGAGGGCCTACCTTCCACTGTAAACCAAAATACAAATCGGCAGCTGATTCAAAGCACGTTTCATAGTTTGGCGGTCTGGGACGAGTAATGAATGGCATCCCATTGCAGTGCAACTATCTCAAACTTTTTTTATGAAACCAACTTTATATCAGCCACAGAAAATGCTAAAAGAGATGATATAGGATGTGTTTGGTAGAGTTCTACAATCAGGCTTTACAGGCCCTTAACCCTTATAAAATGTTTTCAGGCCAAGAAACTTACTTGCAAGTGGAAGAACAACATTCAATATTTTGAGATGTAAGTGAAAAGATATGTAAGGATGGAAAGTGAAGAAGAAACTCCAATCATCGTTAGAAACCTCTATGGAAGGAATGGCTCCTGCACCGGACATGTCCGGTGCACAGAGCACTTAGTTTCTATAGTTTTCATTGTTCTATCGGCGCAATATCCGGCGCAGGAAAATTCAACTTTCCATACAGGGTTAGAGAGAGAGAGAGGGAATAAAGAGATTACATGGGATAAATCTACATTGAGAAAAAAGCTGCATTTTTGACACACAGGTTACATCACATCACATGTGCATCTTATTTTGGATTTGCTACCATATGTGTTGTGTTGATAGAGTAGTCTGTGCCATAAGTACTGTCAATGCTGTACATGACAAATAAACAGTTTATTGTTGACAGAAACCACTAATCTTTCAGGCATTTTATCGCAACCCTTATCTTTGAATGATGCTCCTTGCCAGTTTGCATTCTTTGTAGTACGCTGGGAACATCTTCCCCGCGCCACTTTGACTGCTTCCAGCCACACCCGGCCCTATAACTTTTGTAAATGTGCTACCCACGATAGTTTGTCTACATGACCGATAAATCACTGGTTCATTATTTCCTTACACAGTCTTAGTACTCCCAACCTTCAGAGAGATGCACCAGAATGTATTTTAGAATGAGCTTCCCCGCTCCAAAATCAAAGAATGCAACTTGGTCTCCTCACTAGATTTATTAATTTCCTTTATAGATTCACAGAGTATATGGATTCACAGAGTTGAAAATGCATATCAGCTCCAATGACTTTGTGAGAGAAATGGCAAGCTACATCATTCCAAAGGGAATTAGCCAAGACTGTATAGTCATTGTTTTCATTAGTTCAGTGGCAGATGTGTGATGGCAACACAAATATTACTGCTCATAGTTCTGGTTATAATTTAAATGGCATTTTACCCCTAAAGGCTTCTCACCGTGTTTCAGGTATTCAGACAAGTTATGATTTATCATAACCATGAGTGTAGGGGAAGATAAAGTTTGGGGGGGGGGCTGCCCTTCAAAAAATCCATTGTTGACAAAAATTTGGCCTGACTTAAGCTGGATTTCTGCCCGATTTTGGCCAATTTTTGCAAATTTTTCCAACGTTTGGAGGGCTACAGCCCCCCAGCCTCCTGTCTCCTATGCCTATGATCATAACTGGCCTGAATACCTAAACAAGGTGAGATGCCTTATTAGTGCTTGTGAGATAGACTCTCTTGCTGTTGAATCATAACCAAAACAAATAGCAAAAGATTCTGTGAAACAAGACATTAAATTGTCACTATTTGTTTCAAGATCTTTTTGAAATTGAAAATTTGGGACTGGAACACCTTTTGCAGTATTGGTATACTCTTTGATACAATGTGTAGTAGGAGTCCACATTTCATGCCCATGGTATTCTTGGCATTAAAACTTGATTTGATAGGAAGAAAATATCTGAATTGTACATGCAGCTTCAAGAGAGAAACAAGGGAAGAAATGATATCTACTTGCTGCAATTTCCATCTTCTTTCAACACTCTGAAATAATACACAGTACAGTACTAACATGTAACCAATTACTGTTTATACTTGCTTACTTAAAGGAGCTCCGTCTCCAAATGTTGGTCGAAACGGTGATTTTGAAGTTTTTTTTATGGGCAATATCACACAGATGTTTACCTGTTTTTCCAAAATGAAAGCATCATTTTGAAGATAAATCTTTGTATGTTACAGAGGAAAAAACCAAAAATTCATGTCTTTTACAATTGCTTGGGGTATAAATGGATTTTTAATGAGCACTTTTTGGTGGCTTGGGTGAAGCCACCAAACAAGTTGCAGAAAACAATGGAGAACAATGGCCATATGCAGTGTTTACAGATTTGTTTACAGTTTGGTGACGGAGCCCCTTTAACTATAAATAACTTGCCAGATGAGTTCCTTAACATAACATACTTGTCTGCTTATGGATTAAAAAGTAAATAAGGTAAATAGATGTTTGATGACATAAATGTTTAATTCTGACATGTAGATTTTCAGTTTTACTTTGTTAATCCAGGAATCCATTTCATGCACATCTGTTCCTTTCACTTTTGAAGCTAAAATAGTGAATAGAAGTGTGTAATTAAGTTGTAATTAGGACATTTCACTTCAAAAGGCTACAGTATATTGTAACTACATGTGAATCTTTTAGAAACTGTGGATAAATGTTGCAAAGATGCTGTATCATTGTTTGTTGTTTGATCCTATCAGCCAGTTAAGTCCAAATGTGTTTTGTCTCTTTGACTGCATGTCTTGTACAACATATCATAAAAATGAGATCTGGATGAATGATTCTTTCTGGTATGGTTTCAAATCAAATTAAATGTTTATGTTTAGACTTTACATATCAATTGATTTACCAGATCAAATCATTCATTTTGAAGCTCTAATCTGGTAAAGTGAAAGGTACAGTATATTATACAGTAGGTGCATACAACAAAACAGAATCCCTAATGACTGCAGGCCTCTTGAAGAAGTATTCTATCCTTGCAACAACATACTGTATGTGACCCAAACACCAATGTGCACATACAGTTTGTAAGGCATTAGCGTCAGAAACTTTCAGCCAACTGATGTATAAGTTCAAATTTTCCCTATCATTATATAATTGTTGCAGCTTTAAAGAGTCTGTTTCAATCAGTATGTTTGGCACATGTTACCTTTTTGCAGGCAGTTGTTGTTGCCATTTTATGACCCATGAAAATGTGGATACAATAAAGCAGTGACACCAGCAAACATTCTGGTTGCAACTGACTTTAATTTTTCAACTTAAAAACACATCTAACTCTAACTAACATGTGGAAAAAAGTGCTGTAACTACCTGCCTACTAAGCAAATAACTACCCAGGCCAACCAGAAAAAAGTTCTTACTTTTGAAAATTCATAGCACCAAGGGTACTTGTCGGATTTGCATTGTTCAAATTCTAGTTCAAAGTGGAAAGACCGAAGAATTTTTGTGATTCGGTATAAGTTGTTTGTTTGTACGTGCGGCTACAATAAACGATTAGGGACAAATGCACTTTGGCGGACACAGTTTCCAAGGAAAACAGAGGTTGAATTGAATTGTATCGTTAGAACTAACTGCTGATTGGCTTTCTAAACAATAGTAATGTAAATTCTATCATCTGATTGGATAATGCAAGATTCGAACGTAATTCGACAAAGTCGCAATTACTGTAGACTTGCCCCAAGTCTGTTTTGTCAACTGTAATAAGTCTACCGGAAAGTATATTGCTAAATCTCGCTTTTCACTTTTCCCTTCAATTTTTTTGACGAAATTTTTTTTTGACGAAATAGACTTGGGGCAAGTCTACAATTACTGGAGAACGTCAACATGACTTAAATATGGCCTAAAACTGCAGCAGGAACCGGCAATCAATAAATTCGTTTCGCTCCAAATTTTTGGGGGCTGCCGCCCCCAAGCCCCCGCTGATTCAATTGGTATACTTTAATCTTAGTACTGATGCATTTTCGATCCAAAATCAGTACAAAATTCACACACGGAGAAACGTTAAAAGCGTGTCCGCTAAAGTGCAAACTAGCCAACGATTAATACACAAAGTATCTTTAAATTTAAGCTCAAGGCTATAAACTCATTTACAGATATTTTGCTAGCTAAATTCGACTTTAAAAAAATTTCATGTTTGCGAAATAGTATGCCTAACACACGGCTTGAAACACTCGATTGAATCATGAACAAACTTCTCATACAGAACAACAAAGAAAGTACAATTTTTCTCAGGTGAGAGAACTCGTCGACACATACTAAATTCTCACCTTCAGGTCACCCAAAAATCAGCGACAAATCCATTTCTTGTCGCTTTCAAACAACACCAACCTCTTTTCTTCGCAGCTTCGGTTGATAAAACGTTAATCAATTGCTTTAACGAGCGTGACGGAAGTGGGTTACTTTCTTTCTGACTGACTGACATCGAAGCCCCTTCTTAGATTACAAAGGACTTTGTAATGAAGATGTGTTGTGTTGCTAATTTAATGGCCTTGTTACTGGGGAAACTGGGGAGGAAAGGAGACTTTCTTCCTCTCCTCCCTAGACTTGCCCCAAGTCTGTTTTGTCAACTGTAATAAGTCTACCGGAAAGTATATTGCTAAACAGACTTGTTGAACTGCGGCCCTCATGAATAATTAATGAGTAATTTGATCCGAAGCGTCCCACATTTGGGACGCTGTCGGTACTTATGATGTGGACTTCAGCCAATCATTGAGCTCTTAGAAACAAAAGAATACAATAGGCAGGCCACACTGAAGAGGAGATCGGGGTGTTGTGTTGCACGTTGCGCACTTCTGCTCACATGACTGACTGAGCAACGAACAAAATGGCAGAGAGAAGGTTTGCAGCAGAAGCTTGAATTTTGCAACGGAGAGCAATCGAGGCTTCGAAGACAGTTTTAAACATGGAAGAATTGCGATCCTATCAAGTGGATGCTCTATTAGTATAAATGTAAGGTCGCAATGTGCTTGTAGCACGGTGAACTGGCTTTGGCAAATCGCTTTGTATATCATCACCAAAATTCTTGATGTTTGCACAAAGCTGCGAAGACAGTAAATGCCATGGGAAGTTTTTAAAGGTACTGCCTGTAAGGGATGGACAATTGCTCGTGCAAACAAGCACAGACTGACAGATACATGGCAGCATTTGGGCCTAACCATCTACACATTCTCTCTTTATTGGCCTTGTTTTGTTATGACCAGAGCTTGGTGGGAGAGTAGAAGAAAGAGCAACTTGTGAAAAAGACATGACCAATTGCAAGGAAACAACTCTGCAGTTTTTTGGTTATATAACCTGTGATATCTTCTTGATGAAAGATCAAATGCAGTCACTGACTGGAGGCAAAAGGATATATTGGATTGGTCATAGGCCTATGCTAATTGATGTATTCCTCAGAGCCAGGGGTGTCATCAAAAGGGGACAAAGATAACTTTAAATGATACGGTTTGAAATTAGAACAGGCATCAGTTGTTTTGTAAATATTTTCAGGCATGGGGGGGGGGGGTTCTTCCATAGTAAAGGTACCTGGGGATGTGCCGCAACGAAGAGTATACTTTTTCGGACTTCTGGTCTAGCCAAGGGTATCATTTTGACAATATTGGTCTAGCGAATGGTAGAATCATATTTGGTACAAATTTGACAATATTGGTCCAGAGAATGGTCAACATTACTGGTCTAGCCAAGGGTACCATTTTTGTAAAAATTAGTCTAGCCAACGGTACGATATTGAATATATGCTCAAGGCAGACCCCTACCCAAAATTTAGCCAAGAGCCCCTCCTCATGTTTTCAGGCCACCACCCTTTTTGATCCATACAGTTTATGAAGTGCAGTGGATGGGATGATATACGTAAAATTTTGGGTCTTATCTCATTGTTGCTGCTAGGAAACGCAAACAGTAGGAAACACCTTCTTTGCAGCTAGAAAAGACCCTTCAAGCACCCATCAGCATTAAG
Source organism: Aurelia coerulea (assembly GCA_039566865.1). Classification (NCBI taxonomy): domain Eukaryota; kingdom Metazoa; phylum Cnidaria; class Scyphozoa; order Semaeostomeae; family Ulmaridae; genus Aurelia; species Aurelia coerulea. The sequence continues at coordinate 12,992,927 of CM076960.1, read as the reverse complement.
AAGTGGCAATATCTCAGGAATTTTCAATAGAAATTGATAGGAAATCCTGCAAAACAAAAATTGGGAAACACAGAGGCTCTACTATTTTAACATCAAATGTTTTAGTGATTCAGCGTGCTCTCAAGTTACAAGTAGTTTTCCATAAGAAACAAGAGATAAAAGTACCAAAAGTACTTCAGTAAAATCTCACCGCTCCCTCAACATTTTCTCCTCGGATTTAGATGAATTACAAATTGATCCTGGGAAGAATAGCAAGGGATAAGCCCCCCAGTCCACCCCCATGGTGCTGCTATTGCTCACTAGAAGTAGTGCAATGCACAGAGCCATTTGAAGATCTCCTGCTTTCTGAGATCTCTCTGATTTCTCTGATCTTAAGATGTCTCTGAGAGGAAAGTTGACTATTAAATATGATAAGATTGACTATGTGATATTTTTGGGGCCTCTCAAATCAGTCATCTTTCACACACCCTGCAGGATAATCAAAGAGAAAGACACTTCATTTTTTTGGAATTCCATCCATGAATTCAAAGGCTAGCTGCAGTGATACCATTTTCAAAAGAATAACCAGTTGAAAACATATTCCTTTATTGTTTCAGAGTTTTATTTTGCAAATTGACATGCAATTTCCAATTGTTGTTTAATTATTAACTTTGTGTGTTTTCATTATTCCATGCTACCAAATTGAACATTCAAACAACCTCTGATCAAACATTTTGAGCTTTTAATAATTCACAGCAGCCAGACACATATCTTTTATAAGAAACTTGGATCAGGCTTGTACTAACCTTGCGTTCCTTTGGCAATAAAAATAATCATGATTTCATTCAAAATCAGCCAGCTGGATCTAAATGCTTATGAAGCAATGCTAAAATCTTAAACAAAACAATCATGATTGTTCTGATTGCCAAAGCAGCACAAGGTAAAAGTGTCTTAATTCATCATGAAAATAATCACATTTTAATGCTGAAAGTTTCTTAATTTTTTCTTAGTTTTTAAATGCATGAATTATCAGTGTGGTCTGTAACACTGCTGCAGATAGTGTTTCTTGACATTAAGCATAATATAGGAATAATAAACAGTATTCTATTATGCTCAAAGCATAAACAAATAGTTAACATTACATTACTCAAGAATAAAAGGTTCAATGACATTTGCCATATAACTATCTAACTTATTTGTATGTGTTTATTATATATTTCTCAGACAGAGTGCAAGAGTTTCTAAAAGTTTTTGGCCATCTTATTTACTAGTTTCTTATGAACCAGTTTATTATAGAAAATATGTTACATCTGTCTATTGGAAGCATATTTTTTATCAACTTAAATTTTGTTGATGCTAGACTGAAGCCAGTGATCGGAAGAAATCCAGAAAATGGATCAATGAAATCCCTTCCAAAAAGGATGGGGCTGTCCAAAAGTACTGGCACAATTTTTAGTTTCTCACAGACATTTTTTATAAGAGACAAAGATTGTGGCCCAGTACTGAAAGCTTCTCTAACCATCTTCTTGTTCACTACATGTATACCCACATGAACTATTCAACACAAGGCTTTTGAAGCCGTTTCAATGTTTAGACATGACTTTAACAGGAAACAAATGAATATAACTAAAATATACTCAGAGTTTTCATTGTCAAAAGAAAATGACTCAATTCAATTTCTGTAAGCCAGTCAAGGGAGTCTGCACGCAGGCTATATTTTCCCAGCACTGGAGTTTCTTAATGTTTTGGCGATCTGAGAGTTGAGTTTCTCATAAGCAGTTTCTTGTGAAAAAATATGTGTACATGTAGATAATGATTTGCCAAAACCATTTCCAGAGTATTCAAATTGTCAAGCGAGTCATATTGTGCCCTGCTGCATCCTTCTGATGTATCATCTTTTGCAGAGTTTGCCAGTGTTGAATGTGGATCAAATTTCATCAAAAAGCCTGTGTTCAGTAATGTGAAGTGGATCTTGCCATGATGTCTGCAGAATAACTGTGTTTACTTAAGATGGAATTAGTATGATACTTCACAAAATTCCTTCCCAATTAGGATGCATATACTGAAAGAATAACAGAATAATCAAAATGAATTAACAAAATGGTACATATCAAAAGACAAAAGATAAACATGCATTGTATACACATATTTTTTTCATAAGAAACTAAGAATTTGGGCCAGTACTAAAAGTATAGTATCTAGAAATTATCTGATCTGTGACCCCTGAACACTTCAAAACAAGATGTTTTTAGCCTTTCTAATGTTTAGACATTACTAAAGTACTTTCCAAATAATATGATACAGGAAACAAGTGAGAATAAAGACAAACATTTTTGAGTTTCTTAATTTTTTGGCGATTTGAGAGTCTGAGTTTCTTAGAAAAAATACAGTATATGTACTGTATATCACATGAGAACATGGTAAATCAAGGTAGCTAGTTTTTGTTTGATCAAAATCAATCACAAAAGCTTTGCACTCTGACTGAAGTTGAGATAAATTGAGTTCTGTAAGTAATATACATTACAGTGTCACTCTTTCTGGTGTTTCATATATTTTCAATGCCGAGAAAAGAATCATATACTTATAGAAGGGCTCCGAAATTACTTGGTAAGATTTAAAAACGAAACGAGTAATCATAGTTCACACTTCAAAACAATGTCAAAACAGTTGCTAATATTGTCCAGAGTCATAACACTATTGAGTGGCCAGGTCTATAACGCGGACCTCGCGGACCACGCGGACCTCGCAGACCAAGACCAAGGAGGTAAAATGGTCCGCGAGAAAAAGGTCCGCGTTTTAGGATTTTGCATAGGGGCAAATCCTAAAGCGCGGACCTCGCGGACCTTTTTTTGTTTTAGTTCCTGCTTTCAACGCTGATTTGCAAATTCATCACGATGTTGTTTCTTGCCGAGATGAAAAAGATCTGTACTAATCACATTTCACTCCCAGTATGTGCAAGTCTCTCGTCGCCAGTTAGGGTCTGAAAAATCTTGGACGAAGCTATATAAATAATAATATAATAAATGATTTATTTACAGTTGGCAGCAGGAAAAAGTAGCTAACTACAGCTAATTAAAGCCAACTATTTACCTATTTACATAATACCATATATACAAAATTTATGAAAATCAACTATAAATACCCCAAATCTGCAATATATATTTTACAAAGTCGACAGTTACAGTCTATTTTCCAGTTCCTTATTTTCTTTTTGAATATTGCTAGATTTTCAGATTGCTTTAAACTTTCAGGCAATGCATGCCAAAGCCGTTGTCCTAGAAACGATATAGATTCTATTCCGTATGTTGTTGTTCTGGCTTTTGGTAACTGGAGAGTACTCCCACTTCTTAAATTATAGTTTTCCGTTTTTTCAACAAAAATATCTTTCATGAAGTTTGGATTTAGATTTGCCTTCGTTTTGAAAGCAAATAAATGAAATGAAATAGTAAATGAAATATCAACACCAACGATATCCTGATTCATTTCTTTACCTGTATACGTGGCATATTCGTAGTGATGCAATCCGAATCATCTCCAAGTAAAACCCGTTTCTCGCAATAGCCATGAGTTTGATATGACTTCCTCATTAGGCCTAAAAGCGGGCCTAAGCATATCACCCCTCGGAAATCAATAACACCATGTCCGAAATAAGATCGAAGTTCAATTTCACGACAGCTGAGAATTACGATTAGAGCACAATAATGTGAAAAGAAGTGACAAAAGACACGTTGGTTTTTCCTCTCCTGAAAGATTGGGGCCTGATAAACATACAATAAAAAAGTCCGCGAAGAAAAGGTCCGCGTTTTAGGATTTTGCATAGGGGCAAATCCTAAAGCGCGGACCTCGCGGACCTAAATAATTTTCTATCCTACATGCATGAGTAAATCCAATCATGAATGCGTGTTCAATTTTTATTATCCCCAATGTCGTATTTCTTGACATAGCTTCGCATTTCAAACCTTTCTGAGTGTATATTTCTCGAACGAAATTTTTTTACTGCAAAGCGAATCGAAAAACCCCACACACTGCACATTTGAGACTACGACTACAGTGTGACTATTTTTCTCAATCAGTGAATTGTTATCAGAATTGAAAATTGAAAAGTGAAAAATGAATTGAAAAAAAACCCCACACTGTCGTAGTTTCAAATGTGCATTGTGTGGGGTCTTTCGATTCGCTTTGCAGTAAAAATTTTTCGTTCGAGAAATATACACTCAAAAAGGTTTGAAATGCGAAGCTATGTCAAGAAATACGACATTGGGGATAATAGAAATTGAACACGCATTCATGATTGGATTTACTCATGCATGTAGGATAGAAAATTATTTAGGTCCGCGAGGTCCGCGCTTTAGGATTTGCCCCTATGCAAAATCCTAAAACGCGGACCTTTTTTTCGCGGACTTTTTTATTGTATGTTTATCAGGCCCCAATCTTTCAGGAGAGGAAAAACCAACGTGTCTTTTGCCATTTCTTTTCACATTATTGTGCTCTAGTTGTAATTCTCAGCTCTCGTGAAATTGGACTTCGATCTCATTTCGCACATGGTGTTATTGATTTCCGAGGGGTGATAAGCTTAGGCCCGCTTTTAGGCCTAATGAGGAAGTCATATCAAACTCATGGCTATTGCGAGAAACGGGTTTTACTTGGAGATGATTCGGATTGCATCACTACGAATATGCCACGTATACAGGTAAAGAAATGAATCAGGATATCGTTGGTGTTGATATTTCATTTACTAGCTTCGTCCAAGATTTTTCAGACCCTAACTGGCGACGAGAGACTTGCACATACTGGGAGTGAAATGTGATTAGTACAGATCTTTTTCATCTCGGCAAGAAACAACATCGTGATGAATTTGCAAATCAGCGTTGGAAGCAGGAAATAAAACAAAAAAAGGTCCGCGAGGTCCGCGCTTTAGGATTTGCCCCTATGCAAAATCCTAAAACGCGGACCTTTTTTCGAGGACCATTTTACCTCCTTGGTCTTGGTCCGCGAGGTCCGCGTTATAGACCTGGCCCTATTGAGTTGCTTTGATTTTTTTAATCACGTAGGGTAGCTTCTAGCCTGCGTCACCGACCGAGCTAGGCAGCTTCTAAAGTCTCAAAAATTGATAAAAAATGGGTGCATTGCATTGTGAACTGATATTTCTGTTCCAACATTAGTTAGGGCAGAAGGCGCTCGACCCAGATCAGACCCTGGGCCTAACTAAGCTGGAAGAACAAACTGCTATTTTTATCATATACTCGACTCAAGGCAAGCTAAATTATACCTTTCGCACTTTTGCAGGCAAATATTCTTTGTCCTGCTCCACCATTGCTAGCCATCTTTGGCCAATGCCTCGTTTGACCATTCAGACATAGAGACACATAATCCAAAATACTCTGTTATTCGATCTTCACAACATGTCGCTGCGCGCCGGCGCCGCCATCTTTGGCCAGCTTCCGTTTTTGAACGCAACCCCCCTGTTTTTTCAGTTGACCACAAAGAGATTAGCTATCTCATTAATTATTCATGAGGGCCGGAGATATACAAGTCTATTTCGCTTTTCACTTTTCCCTTCAATTTTTTTGACGAAATTTTTTTTTGACGAAATAGACTTGGGGCAAGTCTATCTCCTCCCAAGTAATCAAAATCTGCGCACAGGCTACACGAAAGAGCACTGTGAAGGAACATCATCCAATTCAATGTTTATTTCATTGATGTTTCTTGGTGACGAAAACACCGAAGAAGGTTCCTGAAACAGGATAGGAAAGAGTTTTGTTCTAACACAAGCAACCATCTATAGAGACTGGTGATGATTTGTCCTGTTGCTCGCTCAACGAATGAAGTTTTAGTCTGCTCAATTAAAAGCCTATGATCAGTTCTGGACGAAAGTAAAATGGAATTTTCTTACTGCATGCAGTTGGCTAGAGGCCCATTGATGGAGACGGTTTAGCCGCCTGTCTTGCCTAGTGTCTTGTGTTAGGTACCCAAAGTGAATCGAAGGGTGTCGTCTTGGTGCCGGTGCAGCATAACAGTATTCAAATTTGAACTCAATTGATAATGTCGGCTGCTAACTCATCCTGTTTACAATGGAAAAGAATATCGAACTTGGCGAGAAACAAGAGCATGCTGACTTGTGCGGCATTTACACATACAAGGAAGTACCAGGCTTCCTACAAGGAAATGTCTGGATATTGCGAGGATACCGTGTCAATTTATCGCATACTCAGTGTATGAGAAGGTGAAAATGAAATCCATTCAATGGTTTTGTGTGTTGCAACCCTTCTTGCAATGCAAAATCACTACATTTAATTATCGCACTTGGGTTAGGTATTATGATTGATGAATGGAGGGAACTGAAACTTTTGAAGGAATTTCTGATCCATGAGCCAATTTGCAGTGGAAGCCAACCTAGATACAGGAAATTTGGTTGACCAGTTTTGTCAACATTCTTTCCTTTCTCCAATTCAAATATCACTGCAACCCATCATCAAGAAAATCCCATGAATATTTCTGATGCAAAAGAACACTATGAAAACTCTTTTTTTGCAAAATCTGTCTAAAGATATATTTGAAAAATAGCCTTAGCAGACTTATCACAAAAAGCCCACAAATGCAACATTAGACAACAACAACAAAAGCAGCCTGTAACTAAAGGAGAAAACTGTCAAATCCTGCAAGAGAAACAACAAATTAGCCTGAAATCCTGAAAGGAGAGAAGAATTCAATTGCAGAAATAAAGAGCAACGTCAAACAACCGAAAATGCATTTTGCCACACACTCATCCAGAGGTAGAAAAATGTGTGAAGCCGCGAAACAGCTTAGCAGGATAAGCTTATTTGTCTGGAAGGAAGAACAGGGGAGGAAAAATAGAAAGCGGAATAGAAGGAAAGAAAAGAAAGGAAACGAGAAAGGGAGGAAAGAAGAAATGAAAGAAAAAAGGAAAGACAGAAAAAGGAGAGGGAGAAGAGCAAGGGATGGAAAGAAAGATAGGATGAAGAGAAAACAAAGATGGAAAATGTAAATATTAAAGAAGGAATAAAGTCAGGAAAGATTAAAAAGAAAGAAAATGGTGTTTGGATTATGCTCTGTCCATTTACAGTTGTGTGGTCAAAGGAAGCTATTGATTGTAAGTCTAGACTATTCCAAATGACTCTAAACAGGCCTACAATACGGAAATGTGTGTTGTGCATAGTTCAACTGAAATCTGGCACGGAGAAAACTGATAAAACAACCAAAGAAAGAATTTTAGTTTGACGTTGCTTCATGGAAGGCAAAGATTTTTTCCCATCATGCACTCATCAGTTTGGTTCAAATTTGGTCAACTGATGAGTTGTGTGATGAAACACATTTTTGGTTACTCAATGTTGCTTTTTCCCTATTGAACATTTCTTTTTGTTTAATTTCTCAATTTTTGAAACTTCTACGGTACTTTGTTATCCCAACAGTTTATTCATGTGGTCCAATGAAAGCCTGAACATATGGTCTCATCTGATAGGAGGACTACTATTCTTGCTGTTTCTGATCTATGACAATTGTGTGGCAATACCTGCCTTGAATGGAAAGTTGAAGGATCACTTCATAATCACAATATTGGATATCTGCTCTGCTGTAAGTAAAATATTATTTATTGTTTTGTTCTTTTTTCCCTTTTTGAATATGAGAAATGTGAGTTTACCTGTACAAAAAATACAAGGCTAAACTTGGCTAAATTCTTAATTTTACCGGGCTAAAATCGGCCAATCCGTTCTGAAATGATAAGGGATTTTCTTGAGGAAACCCCTCCAAGAAACGTCCAAAAACTGCATAAAACAGTCCTTTTCGGGAATAAAACAACTCGCGTGCGGCAAAACACACAGGCAAATTCATTTGTGCGTGCGATTGACACTGCTACTGCTAGTTATTCAAGACAGTATTTAAGAAGTGACACAAAGATAGGTCTTCAAGTCTCCCTTTACTGATAAAGGTAATCACATTACTGATAAAATGAATATCATTGTTCATATGTTTATGTGTCAATGAAGTTTTTGTTTTTACAGGACTATTCTCAGCAGTTTCTTCCTCGGTAAACTCGGACTCGTCAGTGTCTGATTCTTCTGAACTATCAATGTCAACAGGACAAATCTGTTGTCTGCTCGGTTCATTTTCTTCATGAACATCGGTATTGGTAACAACAATTACCCTTGCTTTATGAGCACCAAGTATCGCAATTATTTATAATTGAGGGAATTGCCACTTGGGACTTTGTTGAAAGTGTTATAGGATTTGTCAGTAATCATGGTTTATTGAAGCACATGATTTGACATTGGATGTGTCGTGTCGAACATCAAAGTACCACTTTAAGCAAAATAACACTTTGCGTGTGCGATGAAAAGCACCCGTGACTCAAATTGCGTGTGTGCCAACGTGTGCGTGTGCGATCGCATGCGTCAAACGTAAAGGCCTGATAAAATCACAACCAAATTTCTCGCATGTACTGTATATGCCTTTAGCAATATGACTTGTACATGCTTTGGTAGGTCTTATCCCTTTGGGAGATGAAAATGCCATCCCTGGGGGCAAAGCAACATTATTCCAGACGATTTTATGTTCCCAAGAAAGTGAAAAATTTTAGAATGTGTTGAACTAATTGAGATAAGGCAGAAAGGCCCGGAAATGTTGGTCATTGTTTTGAGCCTGTTTTGAAGATTTCTCAAAAAGGCTTTCTGGAGAAAATTCCTCATAATTTCAGAATGGAGTGGCCGATTTCAGTCAGGTAAATTCCAAGGTTCATTTGAACATGTCTGTTGTTAAATGGTACTGTATTTTTCCCAATATCAACATCTTGATATTCAGGGAATGGTGAATTTTCAGACAGGGATTATTTTTATTGACTCATCCGGTACTTAGTACATCATTCTTTCTTTTTCACCCAGAAGAGGAAGGTGAAGCTGCACCTCTTAGCAACGAGTACTGCACACACTAATTGAGTCTGTGATCCATTGTCATGAAGCTCAGGTTTTGATAAGTTGTTTTGGAGTAGAAGTAAAATTGGGTTTTTAAATTTCTTTTTTGTGATTACGATTCTCTATGATATTGTATATCAACCATTTTAAAAAGTATTTTCATTGGGTAATTCTACATCAAAGAGGGACAAAAAAGATAACTTTTTAACCATGTACTCTTAGATTTTGCTGATTTTGGGTTATTCATTTAAGCATGATGATAATAGTAACATATCCAAATTTCAGCTTGGTACCATTCTTCATTCTGGAAATATCTTGTTTCAAAGTTTTGACATTTTTAGGCCTAATTTGTTATTGGCCGCCATTTTGAATTTACACTTTTAGTGAAATTAGATATCTTTTGATCAGCTTATCAGAATTTTAGCATCCAAATGTGGTTTTTATATGAATTTGAGGCGGAGAGATCAAAAATAACCTCAAAATTACGATACGACTAACAGAAATGCCCATAAATGCACTATTAAGTTTGATTTAACAATGTTCCTTTGTTCGTACTTGACTAATTTTTGGTAGCGTTGCTTGACTTTGACAAAATTGATATTTTGCAGGCAAAAAGTAGGCACATGCACCTACTTTCATGGGAAAAATCTTTTCAGACAAACCTACCATCAAAGAGTTATCCATGTTCAATTATTTGTCCTTGTGTTTGTATTATGTGCAACAACAACATCTACATTTTTAAAGTATTTGGTATCATGTTTGCAAAATGATGTTGCATATTTAGAAAGAAATTAACAGAAGTGTAATTTTGCAACTTTCTTTCTAAATATGCAACATTATGTTGCAAACATGATACCAAATACTTTACAGATGTAGATGTTGTTGTTGCACATAATACAAACACAAGGACAAATAATTGAACATGGATAACTCTTTGATGGTAGGTTTGTCTGAAAAGATTTTTTCCCATGAAAGTAGGTGCATGTGTCTACTTTTTGCCTGCAAAATATCAGTTTTGTCAAAGTCAAGCAACGTTGCCACAAATTAGTCAAGTACGAACAAAGGAACATTTTTAAATCAAACTTAATAGTGCATTTATGGGCATTTCTGTTAGTTGTATCATAATTTTGAGGCTACGTTTGAGCTCTCCGCCTCAAATTAATGTAAAAACCACATTTGGATGCTAAAATTCTGATAAGGTGATCAAAATATATCTAATTTCACTAAAAGTGTAAATTCAAAATGGCGGCCAATAACAAATTAGGCCTAAAAGTGTCAAAACTTTGCAACAAGATATTTCCAGAACGAGGAATGGTACCGAGCTGACATTTGGATATGTTATTATTATCATCATGTTTAAATGAATAATCCAAAATCAGCAAAATCTAAGAGTACATGGTTAACGGGCTGTCCCTCATTGACGTGGATTTACCCCATTGGAATGGATTAATTTTATTTAAAATAATCGTACTGCACTTGTCATGAGGCGCAATGGTTTTGATAGAGCTCAACATCATTCTGCTTCACCGTTCTGTTTGCAAAGTACACTGGCCATGAATAAACTAGATATTCTAGCATTAAAGCTAGATTCATTCTTGTCTTAGTCTGACCCATTCCTTCTAATTCTTAGAGTTGCTTGCTGCTCTCTGCTGGATTCCACACGTTTTGTTGTCATTCAATGTTATCATATCAAAGATGGCTTGCACTTGATCTTGCTGGAATATCATTAAGTCTTGTTGGAATGTATTTAGCTTCTTTCTTTTATGGATTCTACTGCTATTGGGTGAGTTGGCAATTTAAGAAAATCTTTGATCTTTTTTATAAGTTTTCTATTGCACTTTGTGACATCCCATATCCCACGACAGACATGACAGAATAATATGTTGTGTTAGTTTCATAGATTTGCTCGAGCAAGGACCTCCGAAGGTGCACGAATGTGCACCTCTGGGATCCCTGGGCTGTTGATGTTGATGTTGCACGCTAAACCTTAAAGCGCCTAACACAAGCGCCTAACACTGGGTCACTAGCTTGCTTGTTGTTTTTAAGAGCAAATATTAGCACGCATTGAAAGAAGAAGGATATATCTAAACTTCTGCCTCGGTTACTTTATTTTTTTGGTGCATTTGGTATGTGCTGCATTCGATTCAAAAATATAGGAACCATCCAAGTATTCTCAGAATCAAGGAAGCTGTTGGTATTGTTGACGAATTCGAATTTAATTTTGTTGCACCCATTGATGTCTGGAATGAAATCAACCAGCTTCTTCTTCTTCTTTATGTTCCAAATCTTTCGACGTTGGATGACACAGTAGCTCTCCATTTGTCTCGGTCCATTGCAGTTCTTGTTGCCCTCTCATACAGCATCCCAGTCCACTCCTTGATGTTGTCATACCAACTCATCCTTGGGCGACCTCTGCCTCTCTTTCCATCTATATATCCTTCTAACAGTGTTCTGTATATGTTATTTAGCCGTATCAAATGCCCAAAATATTTCAGTTTCCTGTCCTTCAAGATATTGATCAGCTTTCTTTTTTCATTCATTCGTTGAAGCACTTCCTCATTTTTCACTTTCTCCGTCCATGACAATTTCAGCATTTTCCTATACGTCCATATCTCAAATGCTTCAAGACGTTTCTCAAGTGTGGTTGTTACAGTCCATGTCTCTACTCCATAAAATAAGGTACTCCATACATAGCATTTCAGAATTCTCTTTCTCGTCTCAAGATTGATGTGGTTATTTGTTAATGTTGACTTCATTTTATTAAATGTTCCTCGGGCTATAGAAATACGACGTAGGATTTCTTTATCGCATTTAGCATCCTCTGTCAATAGTTGTCCTAAATATACAAATGAATCTACTTGTTTAATTATGTCGTTGTCAACAGTAATATGAAATTTGGCGCTTGGCATTACTTTTGATACCAACATAGTTTTGGTTTTTTCAGCATTTATCTTCATTCCATACAGTTTCCCTTCCTCGTTAACTTTATTTACTATTTCTTGCAATTGCTCCCGTGTTTCAGCAATAAGAACCGTATCATCAGCATATCTCGGGTTGTTGATGTTAAGTCCACCTATCTTTACACCATCCATATCATCTATAGCTCTGAATATCATCTCTGTGTAGAGGTTGAAGAGAGCAGGGGACAGTACACATCCCTGTCTTACTCCTCATTTTATCATCACTTCATCAGACAGTCCATTTTCTAGTCTCACGAAGGCTTTTTGAGTCCAGTACAGATTTCTTATGAATTTGATATCCCTTCCTGGTATTGCAATCTTTATGAGGTTTTCAATCATCCTCTGGTGGTTCACTCTATCGAATGCTTTCTCGTGGTCTATGAAGCATGCATATACATTTTTGTTCTTTGCCAGGTATCTCTCACATATTGTTCTCATATTAAATATCCCTTCACGAGTTCCTTTTCCTTTCATAAAACCGCTCTGCGTATCGCTTACTTCCTTTTCTATTCGTTGTTTATTTCTTCCCAGTATAACTCGTAGTATAAGCTTCAGAATGTGGCTCATAAGGCTAATTGTTCTAAACTCTTTGCATGCGATGGCCTTTAACTTTTTTGGAATTCTTAGAAATATGGAGTCATTCATGTCTCCAGGTATTGTTGCAACTTTATATACTTGATTGCAGAACTTGGCGAGCGATTTGGTGTTAGCTTCATCTAAGGCTTTGCGCATCTCTGTGTTGATTTTATCCACACCAGGGGATTTGCTTGTTTTCATGCATTGTATGGCTTTTGTTATTTCTGACTCTAACATGTCAGCTTCTTCTCCGTTTGTTATAATATCATAGGTATCATCTCTGTCGTCGTCAAATAATTCAGATACATATTCCTGCCATCTTTTCTTGATGTCGTTTTCATTGAAGAGCATATTTCCTTCTTTATCTTTAATGCATTCACTGCCTTTAGATTTCTTTTTGGTGCCCGTTATTTCTTTGATTTTGTCATGCATTTCTTGATGTCTGTTCATTGCTTCCAGTCTTTCTATATCATCGCATTTGTTGTTCCACCATTTCTCTTTAGCTAGTTTGCATTTTCTAGAGATATCACGATCAATTTCTGCATAAAGCACATCATTATTCTTCGCCTGCTTTCTCTTATCCATCATGTCTAGAATTTCGTTCGTCATCCAACTTTGTTTTGCTTTTCTCTGTTTAACTGGCACTGTATTCTTGCCAGCTTCAGTTAGAGCAGTCTTCACACCTTTCCATTCTTCCTCTAGGTTTTGCAGCTCTTCAACATTAAGACTTTGAAATCTGTTATAAACTTCGATATTATATTTTTCTCTAATCTGTGCGTCTTTCAGCATGTTCCAATCGTATTGCTCTTCGTACTTGGACTTTGGTTTACGTTTGAGTTTCACTCTGATTTTCATCACTACTGGGTTGTGATCTGATCCAGCATCTGCTCCAGGATATGTTTTGACATTTAGTACAGAATTTTTATGCCTGTTGTTAATCATGATGTAATCTATCTGGTTGCGCACTTTGTCCCCTAGGCTCTTCCATGTGTATAGGTTTCTAATATGATGTTTGTACATGGTGTTCATTATGATTAGTTCTTTGCCTTTACAGAATTCCACTAATCTATTCCCTCTTTCATTTCTAACACCAATGCCGTATTTTCCAGTTATGGGGTATTCTTTCATATTTCCAACCTTTGCATTGAAATCGCCCATCAACATTGTTATTTCACTGGACTTCGTATATTTGAGAGTGGCTTCAATTTCATCATAAAATGCTTCTATCTCATTGTCACTGTGGTCCGATGTTGGGGCATAGACTTGAATTAAGTTGATGTCGAAGGGTTTTGCTTGTATTTTAACCATCACAACTCTTTCTGATATTGGCCAGAAGCCTATCATAGAGTTTGCCACTTTCTTCGAGAGGAAGCATCCGACGCCATATTGATGTTTTTCACCTCCAGAATATACAATAGTGAAGTCTCCTTCTTTTATCTTTCCACTTCCTGTCCATCTCGTTTCGCTTATTCCAAGGACATCAAGGTTCATATTCTTCATTTCTTTACTAATGTTATCAAGCTTTCCTGCTTTAAACATTGTCCTCACATTCCATGTTGCAAATTTGAACACCATTCCCCTGGCTTTCAGATGACTCGCATCAGCTCCTGGCCTCCCAGATGGGTTTTGGCCAGCAGTTTCATAATGAGTATTCCTATTTGCAGGTTCTTGGGTTCCTTCCCTGTAATTTTTAGAGCGTCCCATCGCAGGGGTGCCAATGGGGTGGCTCATATCATTGTCTCTTCTATTTTCACTCATTCTACTGTATCTGACTATGGGAAAATACTTGGTAGGGCCCCAATCCTTTCCAAGTTGGCTGATCACCACCTTCTGATGCATCCTGGTGTGCCCTTACGCGCGCCACGCACGTTGCTTGGCTGCCTTTGAAGTCGTTGTCCTGTAAGAGATCTTTCGCCTTCTCTACCACCCAAGACTTTTCCTTGGTTGGATGTACCTTTTTGGATTGGTAATTGTTCAGTGTTACTTTCACCCCTGGATTAGTCTAAATGACTTTTTACAGCTCTTGTTTTTATTGTTGCTGGGTATCCAGGAATCCCTCCTCATCAGCCAAGCTGATGGGGGAGCCGCTTAACCCGGCGACGACCCGGCCATGATACAGGTAGTATGGTTTACATGGTAACCATGGCATCAATAATTGATGACCTGACCGAATTACCAACCAGCTTAATAGTTCAAAAAAATCTAGTGGGGAGATTCCTACGGACATTCTAAAATTACTCTCAGGTTTGTGTATTGATCAGATCACATTGTATATTAATAAGATGTTCGGAAATAGCGAATTTCTAGACCAACTAAAACTGGCTGATGTATCACCTATCTTTAAAGCTGATGATTCTGCATTAAAATTTAATTTTAGGCCTATAAGTGTCCTTCCAGCCCTATCTAAAGTCTTTGAGCGCATCATGGCCAAGCAAATGACACCGTTTGCAAATACCAGACTTTCTAGTTTACTGTGTGGCTTCCGTAACGGTTACAGTACACAACACGTGCTGTTCCGTCTTATTGAAGCTTGTCGCAGTACACTGGATAAAAAGGGCTATGTGGGAATGGTACTGATGGATTTGTCAAAAGCTTACGACTGCCTTCCACATGATCTCTTAATAGCTAAGCTGGCTGCCTATGGTTTTGGTCTAAAAAGCCTGAAACTATTTTCAAGTTACCTCTCAAACAGGAAGCAACGAGTCAAATGTGGCAACTCATTTAGCGAATGGCAAAACATAGAATCAGGTGTCCCCCAAGGTTCAGTGTTAGGTCCATTTCTGTTTAACTTCTTCATGAACGATTTCACATATGCCATTACTAAGTCAGAGTTCTGTAATTTTGCAGATGACAATACAATATATGCATGCAGTCAAAACCTAGAACATGTTGTATCCTGTCTTAAGGATGATACCCATAATGTGCTGTGTTGGTTTCGGGACAATGGAATGGTTGCAAATCCTTCCAAATTTCATGTCATGTTTCTTGGGCTGAAAGCAGACCAGGAATACGTGTTTGAAATTGATAAGAAACCGATTCCTGCAACTAGCACGGTGGAACTCTTAGGTATTACTATTGACCCCCGGCTAAAATTTTCCGAACATGTAAATACACTTTGCACAAAAGCCAACAACAAGACCAGTGCGTTTTCACGAGTAGCAGAATATTTAGATCAGGACAAGAGGCGTATTCTTTATAATACATTTATCATGTCAAATTTTAATTATTGTCCTTTAATCTGGATGTTCCGTGGGAAAGATGCCAATGCAGCAATAAACAGAGTCCATAAAAGGGCACTGAGAATAATGTGGGAGGATTTCGCAGCCCCCTTTGCTGACCTCTTAGCTAGGGGTAGCGAATGTGCTATTCACACTCGAAATTTGCAAAAATTAATGCTGGAAATATATAAATGCCTCAATTCGGAAAATCCATCTTTTATGTGGAATATCTTCCAGGCAAAAGATGTAGCCTATAACCTAAGGACTAAAAATCTTCTACGGTTACCAAGCACCAACACCTTGTCATATGGGAATGATTCATTATCTTTCAAGGGGGCCATCCTTTGGAACACTTTGTCTGACGCAATAAAAAGCCTGGCAACCAGTGCTAGCTTTAAGAGATCAATTAAAGAGTGGAAGGGTGACAGTTGCTCATGCAAAATATGTAGATAAAGAGTCCGTGGGAATTTCAACAGAAACATTTCTGTATTATTATCATGTATTTATCTATTCATTGTAATTAGTATTCCTTTTTGTGTAAATAGTTGGTCTTAATTAGTTCAATCTAGAACTATCAGTTTTTTTAACCAACTGTAAATAATGTTATAATAATAATAATAATAATAATAATAATAATAATAATAATAATAATAATAATAATAATAATAATAATAATAATAATAATAATAATAATATGAAAAACAAATCTGTTAAAAGCAAAACGTTTCGATTATAAAATCTTCATCAGTTGTTTACAACCACAGGACAGCCAAGTATTTATAGGACAAAATAACATTAACATAAAATCGTGATAAAATCCCCCCGAGGCCCCCCTTAAAAACAATGCCAAACAACACACCTAGACTATTTCAAGTTTTCTTAGCCAGCCAAAACTTCCAATTCAAATAAAAGTTCATAGTAAATTCCCCAATCCTTTAGTTCTCGACATCAGAATGGAGGCTCTGCGTATATAAAGTCTCAAGCAAACGAAGAAGCACGCCTCCCAACGACCCTCCTGGGATTTGCTTAAATTGCTAAATCCCTAGATGGCAAGACAGGGAATTCCACCCTGACACCACGTGCACACTGACACGAAATACGAAAGGAAGCATGCCCCCAAGGTAAAGCCTAAGACTTATTCAAATGGAATGACTGTATTCAGGCGACCCCACAGGCGAACATATCCAATTCAACATCCGCCGCTCTTTCATTGAGACCGTTGGGTGCAAAGGTTCCCAATTTGTATTGCCAAAATAATTCTTTTCTACGAAGTGAGTAAACATCTGAAGCCCCATCAATGATTTTTATGCTGACCGAAAAAGCACCCTGATGGCCTTCACTAAAAAAATGCCCAAAGAAACCCGCCTGTGGTACCGCCTTACCCCTGTCAAGACTGCCATCATTGTATTTACGTGCATATGTTCGAAAATATGATTTGTACACATTAAATCTTTGCCGAAATTTGGTTTTTGTGCTGCCCACATATTTTTGATTGCAGCAATCACATTGCAACAAGTAGACTACATTCTCCGAGTTGCAATGATAAGCACCAGAGGAGATCGTAAAGCGTCGAGAGTCATTAAAATTTCGAAATGTCTCCCCTTCAACAATGGGTGCACAAATTTGACAGCTTCTCCTGCCATTACATTTGAAAGTGCCCTTTTCAACTTGTTCATCCGTTTGTTGGTAAACTTTGGCCCGAACCAGAGTATCCTTGAAATTTACTATTCGAATTTACTATGAACTTTTATTTGAATTGGAAGTTTTGGCTGGCTAAGAAAACTTGAAATAGTCTAGGTGTGTTGTTTTTAAGGGGGGCCTCGGGGGGATTTTATCACGATTTTATGTTAATGTTATTTTGTCCTATAAATACTTGGCTGTCCTGTGGTTGTAAACAACTGATGAAGATTTTATAATCGAAACGTTTTGCTTTTAACAGTTTTGTTTTTCATATACTTTTTTCTGTTATTTTTGATGGTGGTTTTGTTTTAATAATAATAATAATAATAATAATAATAATAATAATAATAATAATAATAATAATAATAATAATAATAATAATAAGGGTCCTGGGTAAGACTTTAAACTGCAACCGGCTGTGGAGTTTCGACGTGGGAGAATGAGGTTACCCTTTGCCACAGTTACCTCCAGGTCACCCTTGAGCAAGGTGTAGTACCTGTCAGCTCTCCCCGAGACCATGAAGTTCCGGGTTGGCGTCCGGCGGGGGCTAGTCTGTTTCATGGGTAGGGGGGACTCTTTAGCCTTGGTTGGCAACCCTCCTAGTGATGGTGTCACGATAAAAACATCCAGGAAGGAAAACCTGACCAACCAAATACCCTTTGTACATGGAAAATAATCAAAGAAAGTCATCCCGCATCGCTCGTCGCGCGGTTAAACAAGGAGCGCGTCCCTCAGTGATGGACCAGGCTGAGGTCGAAAAGTGTACTACTGGAACAAACTCCGCCCACCCCCAAGCATCTTCGGGTCACCTTAACGAGGAAACCCCTCAATCAGGCCCCTCAAATAGCGTAGAAGCAACCAATCAAACTAAGAAAAAGAGAGTTACATGGACTAGGGAGGAGTATAAACAAGTGATGGAAGCATACGTTACAGCGCAGATGAAACCATCAGGAGAGACTAACACAAAGCAAACATACATGTTATGGAGAACAGCAACTCACAAATGGCTTAAGAGTCCTGGACTTAAAGGAGAAACTGAGGGATTGATAATTGCTGCACAGGATCAAAGCTTAGCAACAAGATCATACCACAATAAGATCATCAAAGACGGCACTGACCCCAAGTGTAGGATGTGCAATGAATTCGAGGAAACTATTGACCATATTGTAGCCGGCTGTCCAGTACTCGCAAAGACGGAATATATACAGCAACATGACAAGGCAGCAGGATACCTACATTGGAGAATATGCAAAAATTACCATTTCCCAACTGCAGATAAGTGGTATGAGCACAAACCTGAGAAAGTGACTGAAAATGAAGCTGCCACCGTACTATGGGACATGCCTGTAAGCACAGACAAAGAGATAAAAGCTAATAGACCTGACATAATTATCAAAGACAAGAAAGAAAAGAAATGCATTATGATTGACATTAGCATACCATCTGAAAGAAATGTATCGATTAAAGAAGTAGAGAAGCTGTCCAAGTATAAAGATCTTGAAATTGAAGTAACAAAAATGTGGGAAATGAAGACATCGACAGCTCCAATTGTAGTGGGAGCACTGGGACTCATCAAGAAAGGCCTTGAGAAGTACGTCAGTCAAATTCCTGGCCACATACGGATTGAAGAATTGCAGAAGATTGCTCTCCTCGGAAGCGCCCACATCCTGAGAAGAACGTTGTCCATCAAGTGAACACTGCTGTTGCCTTAGGGACATGGACTGACCTCGGCACAGTGGCGAGAACTGTACTGCATTAAAAGCAAAGAACAATTATAATAATAATATAATAAAAATAATAATAATAATAATAATAATAATAATAATAATAATAATAATAATAATAATAATACAGAGGCTGAGCATTAAGTGTTTTAATTACATTTGAAAAGTACGAGAATTGAATCCCCTCCCAACTGGCTTCTGCACAAAAAATATAAAATGCCCGAGGCAGTAGTTTAGATACATCCTTCTTCTTTCGATATGTGCTAATATTTGCTCTTAAAACCGTTTCTTGAATGCACAACGAGCGAGCTCCCGGGTTTCAGGGCAATTTTTGCAGCTTGCTTTGTTTTTGTTTATGTCTTGACCTACCGGGCATGGAATTCCCTTTTTCTCCAATCACAAGTTGCTTTGTATCTAGGTTTCGATAAAAAGTAGTGAGTCCTATTGTAACATTATCTGTCCTGGTTATTTTGCAGTATGTTTCATATCTTACAGTCCATGTTTTTTTCAACAGGCATGGCAGTATTTCTACACTTGTCTTGTATCAATCTTTCTTGTCATCTGTACATATCTGCATACAAAACAAAAATTTTTAGCCGCAGAATTTTACACCAAGAGAGTTACATTGTATTCTTGCTTAGTGCTTTTTGGAATTATCCCAGCGTCACACTGGTTTGTAATGCTGGGAGGCTGGGCAAGCCCTGCTGTTCAAGTAAGTAAAATTTCAATATGACATGCATTTCTGTAAATGTTCGATCATATTGTGTGGAAAGTTGCTTATCTACCGGGTGAGCCAGAAAAAGTTCCCACTTTCGATAGGCCAGGACAAATCATTTATTGTACCACTTTCAAATGTTTTGATTTGGTATTTTGTCAATATCCAATATTATTCCTGGTTATTTTTATCGATTTTTTGGATGCCTACTCATCGATATATTTAGGATTTCTTGAAATTTTTTTGCCTGCAGACGGCTGCAGACTGCCCAAAAAGATCGAAAAACAGTGATCAAATTTTCGACAGACTTAGGTTGGCAGAATAAAGAAAGTACTCCTCGAAATGACTAGGGAATTGGAATGGATTATGTCACACAAGCCGTCCGTTAATGATTGCTCATTGGTATAAACTTTTATAAATACGGAGACTTTCTCAGTTTTTTATCATTCTTTGAAATGATACTTGCTAGCTACTGTAGTTTGCGCCTGTAGGGCATTAGGTAGTAGGTCGTCGCATCAAAAAGTCCTAAATCTACACGCTTGTTTGAAATCTGTTTAATTCCCTACACGCACAAACTGCAGGAGCTAGAGAGTATCCTTTCAAAGAAATGGTTAGAAACTGAAGCCTTTGTATTGACAAAAGTGATACAAATATTGTGCAATCATTAAACGACCGCGCTCTTGCGACATAATCCATTCCAAATTCCCTTGTCATTTCGAGGAGCACTTCCTTTATTCTGACAAGCTCAGTCTTTAGAAATTTGATTGCTATTTTTCGATCTGCAGTCCGCAGGCAGAAAATTTTCAACTAATCGTAAATGTATCGATAAAGAGGCATCTGAAAGATCAACAAAAAATAACCAAGGATAATATAGGATATTGACAAAAGATTGAATCAAAAATATTTGAAATTACCAGTGCATGATTTATCGTGGTATTCTGGCTCACCCAGTATACCGGGTGCGGTGCGCCAAAATAAACTATGCACTTTTGGCAGTCCCGTTAAATCGTACTCTTGACCGATTTTGAAGATTTATGACTTAATCTTTAGCAGAAAGACTGAATTAGATTCTAGGATTTTTTTGCAAATTTTCCGTTTTCAGTTTTTAGAGCTACAAGCGAGTTTCTTAAAATTTTCGTTTTCGAAAACACTGAAAACGATCAAAAAACGTTCATCAAATTTTCTAAAGACTCAACATGAATGGACGAAGAGAAAGCGTCTTCAACGTGATTTGGGGATTTGAAAATTGATTATTGTAAACTTCTGCACGAGAGTTATTTCAACGATTGGGCTGTTGCGAAATTCTGCAGTAGTTGCAATAAAATGCTGAAAAAATGTAACAAGACTCCATGCTTGCTGGCCTCATGACGCTTCCTCGCTTGTCTTTTTAACCCCCTTGACACAGGAACACAACCTGCACCAAAGCCTAAATTCAACGACATCACAAAAGAAAAGACAGTTCTTTGTATCCTTGAGAATATTATTACATTTCTCCCAAGATAGTACGAACTTTCGTACAGCAGCTACAATTAATCGATTTCTAAATCTCAAATCACCACGAAAAAGTTTTCTCTTTGTCCATTCATGTCGATTCTTTAGAAAATTTGATCAACGTTTTTTGATCGTTTTCAGTGTTTTCGAAAACGAAAATTTTAAGAAACTCGCTTGTAGCTCTAAAATCTGAAAACGGAAAAATTTGCAAAAAATCCTAGAATCTAATTCAGGTTTTCTGCTAAAGATTAAGTCATAAATCTTCAAAATCGGTCCTGTGTACGATATATTGTGGCCTGCCAAAAGTGCATAGTTTATTTTGGCGCACCCGGTAGGTATATTGCATACCATATATATTGCATGTCAAACTGAAAGGAAATCTTAAAAATGTTTGATGCCTTGATTGGTCCATGTGTATGCCATTAGTAGACTTGAGATTTTTACCAAAGGTAATCTCACCAGGCAGTGAGATGAGAATGGAGGACTGAATTAGATGATATGGATCCCCCTCAATTGGGATTGTGTCTGGTATCCTTTTCTGCAGAAAATTAACAAACATTTTAAGAGCATCCACCATACGATCTGTTTCAGGCTCTGTGTCGCAAAGCTCCGCCTTTCTAACATAGGGCTGAAATCTTTAAAAAGGTCGATGTAAAATTCTATTGCAGTTTTTTTCGAAATAAATGGCTTGGCAGGAGGAACTTAAGATTTTTTTGCTGTAAATCTGCCGTGGCAATTTATTGAAATCTTGATTTGTTTCAATGTAGTGGCATTTATTAAATTTGAGGCTATGACGTCATACCATATCGTAGACCTTCATAAACTATGGTTTTTGACGGTTATATAATGTTTCCTCTATCAGTTTAGGATTTACGATGATTTACATTTTTTCAAAATTTTTCATGAACTTTTTCAAAAATGATTAAATTGCTGCCATTTTGAAAAAATCAAGATATCACAAAATTTCCACGGCAGATTTACAGCAAAGTACCATAAGTAACTTTCAAGCCATCCAATTTAAAGAAAACTGCAATAGAATTTTACACCGACCTTTTTAAAGATTTGACAGATTTGAGCCCTATGCTCGCCTTTCTTGCCGTGCGTCTCTATTAGACTTATTACAGTTAGTCCCTAGTTTTCGCTCGCTATTGAGTAGAATTACTAATTGAATTGAATAATGTCAAAATCAAAAATATAAAAAACGAGCGAAATTTACGACGAATTGTAATCAGTCTACGTCTCTATGTCGTTTATTTCCCACCTAATCCTAGTTGTTCCTGCTCCATGCCATTTTAATTTCATTTTTCTATTGTAGCTGTTTCTCCCTAAGTTAGTGGTAATGTATGTCCTTGCATGCCTTGGTCTATCAATGTATGTCACAAAAATTCCAGAACGACTCTTTCCAGGTAAGCCAAATACCAAAATATTGTTCATAAAATGAAAGATTACAATGTTGTGAATGGTGTGCAGTACTTTTTCCAACCTTCTCTGTCTTTTCTCTGCGAAATTGCGTATTTCAATCTGCGAAATGAGCGAAATGACGTCATTATTCATGACGTCATTTCACCCATTTCATCTTCTACCTGAACGAGGCTGTTTTCTTATACCGGGTGAGTCAGAAAAAAGAATCCCCGTTTGAAAGGTCACGGCTCCCTGGATTTCAAGACAATAATCTCAGCAAATATATAGTTTAATGGTAGAAATGTTCAAATCTACTATAAAATTTACCTGACTGAAATCGGCCACCCCATTCTGAAATTATGAGGGATTTTCTCCAGAAAGCCTCTTCAAAAAACCTTCAAAACGTGCCCAAAATCATGAACAGATTTCCTTAGCTAACATTTCTGCCTTACAATGGCCTTACAGCAATGACTTGTCAACGCTTTAGCACGTGCTATCCTCTTGGGAGGATGAACAAGTCCTCCCCCTTGTATCGATGACCTATTCAGGGGGATTCCACTCTCCCAAATCCATGGGAAGGAATGGTCGATTAAGGCCGGGTACTGAACCTAAGTTAGTGGACTGAACCTAATTGAACATATTGGTAATAAAACAAGACATTTTTCAATATTATTGCTTTGATATTTATGGAGCAGTGGCCTTCCAAGCGGGGATCCTTTTTTCTGACTCACCCGGTAGAACTCTCATAGTAATTTCCGACGTCACAATCGAACCTCGAAAGCGAGGCTAGCCATTTTATCGTGTTTTACAAAATGGCGACGACATTGGGCCTAACTTACGAGAAATGTTGTACGAATTTACGACAGAAAGAGATCTCAAAACGTCAAAAGAAGTCACAAGTGATGTTCGGCAGTTGGTAAGGTTGCTTTTTGACATTAATTGTAGAAACCCCGGACTTGTCCTTTAACTGCGTTGGTCAAAAACAATAACTGTATGATGATAATAATATCAATGTTTATACAGGGTAACCTCTTCAACACACTAAGTGCTGTTACCAACGAGGGCCCTGTATCTTGTGAGTTACGGTACAAATAGCTTTGTTTTTATGAAAGCCACTTTTACAAATATTTACAACGTGTGATTTTCAAAAAATTTGATTCATTGAAAATCACATGTTCTAGATAATATCCGTTAGAGTGGCTATTGCTCCTTGGTATGAAAAAGCAGGTCTCAGACCGGGGCGAAACTTCATGTGAACGCATCGGGAAATAAGCTGGCAGGCCCATATTCAGGTTGGGGGTGAAATTTCGAACCGGTTTGATTTTCTCATGTAAACGGACCCTTAGATGTGACAATGCAATGCACTCAAATATCGGTCATACTACTCTACAACTCCAGGCAATATTGCTGGGAAGCTATTTTGACGAGAGAGGATTGATAAAAAAATATCAGTACGTTTTGAGTCTTGGAATGGTATCAATAGACAATAGGCCTTTTATCTATTTTACAAAGGAGCCTGGATCGAGCGATATTTTCATACGTTTTTTATATAAGATAGATGCTCGATGGAGTAGCGTTAGAGCTTCTATCATGTTCGAAAATTCTACGAAGTGTGTCAAAATAATCGTTCGACTCAGATTCTTTATTAGAGGAGCTAAAAACTTTTACTCGCTAAAGATGGCGTCGGGAAAATCTGTACGAATTATGATGATCCTTTGCATCCCATGGTGATTCTTCAAGTATCAATCGTAGTTCAGTGAGTCACAACGGATGATGGTAAAACTTTTTTAACCCTATCTGTAGCGCAATTGTCTATGGCATCAATCAATTATCTTCCACGATTTTGAAAAGCAACACGTATCCTTTTTGACCCTTGTTTCTTGTTCTCATTGTTGTTAAATAGAAAACTCGGCAGCTTGTTATATACATTTCCAGTCCTTTTTATTGCATTAAAAAGAACTTCCAAGCAATCGCCAAATGCTCTGGAGTGGTATATCTTGTCATAGTGAAAGAAATTTGATATTTGTTTTGATTATCCTTACTTAAAAGTTATTGTCATTGCTGAAAACACTCGTATCAATTAATTTGTTCTTCAAAGTGAGAACCTAAAAAAAGGCAGGATGACAGGGTTCTTCCATGAAGGCGTGATACTCTCAAGGTTTCAGGCTGTAGGTTCTTGCTAGAGGTATGCCCTTATCTGTAGGTTCTTACTAGCGTAGTAGTGTGGACGATGCCTTAAATAAGTATTGTGGCCTACTGGGTGCTTCAAACAAATTTTCAGGAGCTAGACCATAACTAGCTCTCTGAACCTGAGAGCCTTTGACAATTGCTTTGTTGTGCAAAGTTTTGTTGAAAGTCTTGTGTATCTTTTGAGATGCTACGTGGTTGGTCACTTTAAGCTATGAATACCGTCCGAAAAACAAGATTGAAAGCAATTTCAAATCCTACGTTTCTTGTGTAAAGTGAAATTATGACCGTCCTTTTCCAGTCAGCATTCTGTGAAATTTTACAAACAGATGGATTTGAAGTCGTTTGGGGGAATCGATTGTTTGCAAAATGACTAATATCTGCTTCTAATTCTAATTTTGTGCTCCTGAACAAGTTGGGAATTTGGCTTTTTCACATCTTTCAAAAGCATGAACTGGAAAAAGACAGGAATGTCCGAGGAATTAATGGATTACCATATTTTTGAAACTGGTTTTATGGAGGATAGTTATAGCGTAAACTGACCAAGCTACACCTCAAAAGAAGCTTTATCCTTCAGTTCCATGCTAAAGCCGTATGTGTTCGTAAAATTTGCTATCTGCAAGTTAGGCATGATCTACCACTTGAAGTTTTTTTGGGTCTCCCGGTATGTGAAGGTTTTCTTTCAATTTGTCGTAGGTTGCTTTGATTATGTTGGCTGCAGTCATCAATGGTGGCATATTATAATCTTCAGTGCCATAGTCTGGTTCCATGATTCTGCATTGAAGCTGATGGAATTCCAAATTAATGGTGATTGTCCATTGGACTAGATTATCATATTAAATGCTCTTGCAATAAAAATGAAATGTTTAAAGCTTTCGAAATTAATTAGGACCTGCTATTAGTTATAACGAAGGTTGCTTCCGCTTTCTTTCGACTAGATGCCTTGTGACGAATAACAATTTTAGGCGTTCTGTTTGCTAAGAATGTTCACCATCCTACAATTTTAGGATAGGCCATAATCAATTCTATTCTTTTAAACTCCCAGACAGCAAACAGAATTTAGACATTTTAACCAGGTTTGTTGTGAGAAACGGTTCCTGATAAGGTCATTTGCAAAATGGATAAATAGTTAAAAGCTACACCTTAGAATCACTAGAAATAAAAGAAATTCCACTTATGGAAGGCCCACTGCCCTTGCTACCAGAGTACGAGATTTATAGCAGGCACTCGTATTCTGAGAATTGAACATCCTGCTTTCAGATAGTCAAAGACTGTGATGTTTTCAAACCTAGAAAGGCTCATCCCTATACTTTATTCGCTTGATATTCACTCCAACAAATAATTAGCCAAGAACTAGGGAGAGCAATTTTCAGGAAATTCTAGTCTCGAGGCGAAATCGTGTAATGTGAATTACCATGGAATTACAGAAAATTCTCAGAATCCTTAGTTTGTGTTCATAGCTTGCTTCCTAGCTCCTCCTATGTTTTACTAATGGCAGCTGCTTGGCGTTCTTGCTTTGTTTTAGTACAAGACTAAAATTAGTATTGATACAGGCACTAGTTTTATGTGCAGTTTACCTTCTCAGTATTTTAAGAACAAAATTTTGAGTTATGTTTGTAGTATAAAAGCTGATGTTTTGTTTATGCTTTCATATCAGAAACTTTTGACGAGTTATCAATGGCAAGCTATATCTTGTGCTTTTCTCACACAGCCTTGATGGGTTCGATTAGCACAAGATGTATTTTTTATAAGAAACTAAAATTTGAGCTGTTACTGATTGTTTCTTAAAGTTATCAGATTTTTGGTACTCAGAGCTTCTTGCAAATCCAAGAACGAATACAAAGAGCTTCTTATAAGAAATACGTGCAATAGTTACAGTATATAAATATATAACATACAATAATTTTGATAACAAACCTTAGGACTTTTGTTAGTAATTCCTTCCATGTCATATTTATACACACTTTAATCCTAGATGCTGATTTAGATGAGAATAAAATATAAAGAGATAGACGCATAGTCGGATGATTATGAAATTCAAATCAAGAACAGAGTCTGTTGTTTCAGTTCAGACCATATCTTTTGGTTAGCTGTTTTCATGTTGTTACCCTGTTTTGTAAGCCCGGGGGGTGGGGGGGGTGGGAGTGGGTTCACTTAAGTTTCCAAAATACGGGGTTGTACCATTCAAAGCGTAAAACTACTACCCATAAGTCCGAATTGATTTCTGAAAAGTATACTCATAAATCTGGAAAATTTCCCCATAAATCCGGAACATTTCTGAAAAATATACCCATAAATCGGAACAAAATTTCTGAAGAAAATTCGGAAACCCATAAATCCGGAAAAGCCGAAAAAGTTCACCCATAAATGAAGTTAAAAAAATTGTAACCATAAATCCGGAAAATATAAAAAATCGTTGAATATCATACCCATAAATCCGGACTCTATCATAAAAAAGTACCCTAATAAGTACCCCGTACCATTGAGAACTTAAGTTACCCCCCCCCCCCAGGGTTTGTAAGCTAGGTTTTTAGGTATGCCTCCAAAGCATTGTGAGGAGAGGTACTGTTCAAGATGCTATCGAAACGTCTAACAGAGTCTTGGTATATTTTTAATCATCGTCTCTTACTTATACCGAGTGGACCAAAAAGAACTTTGCATGTTTGAAAATTCATTATGCCGAAAATGCTTATGGTATTGAAATGAATCAAAGTTTGGTTGATAGTCGAAAGGCTGAAGTATTTTTTGATTTTCTCTCTATTTTTCTGAGCAATATAGTTGTAGCCACTCGTTTTGTGTCACTTGGATTTTTCATTTTTGAAAATGTACTCTTGGACTTGTCATCTTTTAAAAAAATCAATTAAGTGGAAAGATATGCTGAAGTAATAATTATCAAGTGCGATTCTATTTGCCGCCGTGCTTACCCTCTGACTAATTGTAGGTAAAATTGGATTTGTTAAAATTCCGTTGCTTCAAAATGCGCGAAAAAAGATAAGTAATCTCGACACTTAGAGAGAGAAACATGCAGCCGTTGCAGTATTTTTAAACTGAATTTTGCGAAAATTTTTGATGCTCAGCCTTTTGGGTATCAAACAAACTTTGCTTGATTCCAAAACCTTAAGTATCCTCTGCATCACGAATTTTCAAAGGTGTTTTTTGGTCCACCCAATATGTTACGGAAATATGGCTTTTGAAGAAATGTTTTGAAAAACTATGGACCACTACTTCAAAATAGGGTTTTCAAGAATGTTGGGATGAGTGACAGTTAGAGACAGCAAAATCTTTCGCTTCATTTGCCTGAAATTTCATCTAGAAACATTAAGACCTTTAGTGTAGCCGATAACGGACCAGTGGTTCCAGCAAGGTCGCCTACCTTGTAGGAAGTGTGTTTATTCCCAGTACTGTAGAGTAATGGGTGTCCTGTGACCCAGTACAGAGAGTGTCCTAAAACCGCACCGTGATCCAGAAGTACACAGAGTCAGTCCTCTCAAGGTCAAGATGACGTATGAATAACTTTGTGGTTTCAAATTCCGGTGTTATGAAACACGATATCAACTGTTATACGATCTCCATTGTTCACTTTTCTCACAAGCGCGTTACACGTTGCTGTGGTCAGAGCCCGTTGCTATGGCCAGTAAACAAAACTTTCGGTGAATTGAGCTGGGGGTTGGCACTGCTAAGAAATTTTTCAGCTGGTTGTTCGCTTATTGTCACGCAGTGTCTGTGGTCGTCTGACTTGACTTGGGATATATTTGGTTTTATTTTTGCGGAAGAGACTTGGGGCAGAGGTATATATTTTGGTTTTATTTTCGCGGAAGAGACTTGGGGCAAGTCCAAACTGAGGTAAGTTGTTGTTGAAATATTGATTTTGCAAGTACTGTTCTTCATTCAAAGTAGCATAACATGAAGGAAGAATTGGTTCAACAGCATGCAAGCGTTTAATAAGTTTAAATTCTCAATTAGGCTAAGGATTTGCCTTGTGCATGAAAGGAAACTGTAGAATTTGAATTGAAAAATATTTATTAACTTGGAACTTGACCTCTTCTATTTATCATGGTTTCTTAATTTTCTGGAGGTGCAGGTAAACTTTCTTGAAAGCCGTTGCTTATAAAAACGTGTATTGATTGTTATTCTCAGGTACTAAGCTCGTCCTCCAATAATCTTGAGGATTGACTTTTTCACGCGACCCCCTAGTTTGCACACGGTGTCACTTTTCACATCTGGTTGAACAAAGGCTTATGTAAACAATTTTGCTTGACCGAAACCACAACGGATAGAACGCGCTTGTGATAATCTTCTCTTGAGATCCTGCTCGCTGATTGGTTTGTCTGCAGAAGTTGCATACCCCTCAGTTTATTATGATATACAAAGATTAACAGGACTGGGTCATAGGACACCGCGTAAAGTACCGTGAATAAACACACTTCCTACAAGGTAGGCGCCCTTGGTTCCAGTCGTTATGAATGCTTGGTTTGTTGAGGACTGCACTTTATGATATAGACATAGCAGGCAGACAGCTGATTCAGTTACAATTCAATGACAAACATAATGTGTTTTCATAACGAAACCTCCAACCACCATCCCTTGTATAATAGAAAGAACTTATCCTATGTTTCTTTCTAGGATCTTCATTTTTGCAGCTGATCTGATCATAGATCTTGCTTTTTGTATTGTTTTTGAAGAGTCAGTACTATTGTACATGTAATGAAGTCTAACTTCAGCAGGAGAATTGCTTCAAAATCGTACCGGGAAAATAAGCTGTCCAATCCCACCTTCTACAAGGTGTTTCAGATAAAACGCAACACCCAGCTATAATTGAAAATCTTAGAAAATGATAAAATTTGAGCAGATGTAACGTATACCATGTGAAATTACTGATCTTTTCATTCCTAAAAGTAAGCAGCTTGGATACATCACTGGTATTTTAGTAAGCATGGCCGATTTTAAATGCAGCATGCTGTAAAGCACCTTTTTACCCAAAAAATTACCGAACAGATTTTGTCAAAATATTTCAGGCCTACTGGGTGCGCCAAAATAAACTATGCGCGTTTGACATGCCACAATAAATCATGCACTGGACCAGTTTTGAAGATTCATGACTTAATCTTTAGCAAAAAGCCTGAATTAGTGTCTGGGATCTTTTGCAAATTTTTCTGCTCTCAGTTTTTAGAGCTAGACGCGAGTTTCTTAATAGTTTTGTTTTCAAAAACACTGAAAACGAGCAAAAAACGTCGATCAAATTTCCTAAAGAAACGACATGAATAGACAAAAGAGAAAACTTGTTCGTGGTGATTTGGGATTTAGAAATCGATTAATCAATCGATACAATTAATCGATACAATGAATTGATTTCTAAATCACCAGTAACAAGTTTTCTTTTTGTCCATTCATGTCGTTTCTTTAGGAGATTTTGATCGACGTTTTTTGATCGTTTTCAGTCCCCGAACAGAAGCAAATCACACAAAGGTTTAACATCTAGATTGACATTTTAACCAGGAATTTCAGAGAGCTGATCAAAGAGATCTTGCCACATCGAGTCAAACTGGGGGCAATGCAGGAGAAAGTGCTCGTTGTCTTCCCTGTCGGAACCACAAGCACAAACTGGAGTGAGACTATCAAAGTTGTGTCTAAATTTGTGTTCATTCTGAACACTAAACTTTAAACGCAACTTTGTGAGTAATCTCACGCCTTCAATATCAGAAATTACGGTGGCCCATACGTGCACACTGAATTCCCAAACTTCACACTGAATTCCCAAACCGTACACTGAATTCCCAAACTTCACACTGAATTCCCAAACTGCACACTGAATTCCCAAACTTCACATCAAATTCCCAAACTTCACACGGAATTCCCAAACTGCACACTGAATTCCCAAGCTTCACACGGAATTCCCAAACTGCACACAGAATTCCCAAGCTTCACACGGAATTCCCAAACTGCAAACTGAATTCCCAAGCTTCACACGGAATCCCAAAGAAGCCTCGTTTGCAACAACGACCGCACAGTGATCCGGAACAAAAGAAAGTTTGGAATAAATACTAAAATATCAAGTTTCAAAATCTGAATTTATTTCATACCCATACCATCAAGTACACCAGCATGGAAAGAAAGTGATGTGCACCTGACATGTCCGGTGCACAGAGTGGTCAATTGGTGCACAATCTGGTTCACAAAATTGTGTAAAAACCTTGTGGTGCACAAGCCTATAATTTCATTCCTTTGGTGCACCCATCTTTTAGAAATATTTTGAGTTTGAAGAGCTTCAAAAATGATCCTCCTAATGAATTCTGTCTGCATAGCATCTTTTTGGAGTCTATAGTCTTGCTCATCTCCTTCTGGTCTTTTTGTGGAATGTTGTCAAAAATGTAAAGATGTAATGTGATCGAGAGGCATTCTAAAAGCCAACGATCTGAATGTTTATGAAACGCAAAAAATCTTTAAAATTGGACAACGGATAGCCAAGAAAATGATTTTTGAAGTTGGGCCTAATTGTTTGATTTGTTTACATAAGTAAGCACTTCTGGAATAACGCTGCCTGACTGAAATTTCAAAGCAATATTTTTCTGCTCAGAAAGGTCTGACAATTTTCATTTTGATCCTATTTTAATCCTCTAGTCATGTACTTTCAAGTAATTGCGACAATGATTGGAAATATTTATATGTTGGTTCATTTTTATGTGATTCATAATGGCGGAAATTTGCAAAATTCATATCTTTAAAAATCATCTTAAAAATTCAACAGTTGAAATGTAGAAATTGGGGCAAATGTATTTACCAAAAAAAATCACAAAATTAAAGCAACTATTTGTGCAAGTTTCTACCAAAGGGTTTGTTCTAAATTGTACCCAAGAAAGAATGATGGTTACTTTTATTTTTGTGGTACAACGGAGATTTTCCAGATTTTTTCGATGTTTTCTGCAATGAAAATAAATAAAGGACTGCTAAAGCCTTCAAATCTGACTTAACTCCATCTCTTTGACATAGTGTCATGAAATTTAACCCTCAGAAAGCTTCGTGTTTCATTGATCTACATGAAATCACTGTTTTCAAACATTTTTATTTGTCACATCAGCAGAAAACGACCAAAAACGTGCTTTTTTTATGATAACTACCACGAATAAGGGATTTTAAGACTTTATCATTGTAAGATTGTTATCAGAATGATGAAAGTGAATGATTTTCATCACTCAAAGTCTCCTCAAACCCCACATTTTTTGGTAGTTATGATGGAAAACATGTTTTTCTTTGTTTCTGCTGATGGGACGAATAAAAATGTTTGAAAACAGTGATTTCATGTAGATCAATGAAACACAAAGCTTTCTGAGGGTTAAATTTCATGACACTATGTCAAAGAGATGGAATTAAGTCAGTTTTGAAGGCTTTAGCAGGCCTTAATTTATTTTTATTGCTGAAAACATTGAAAAAATCTGAAATATCTCCGTTGTACCACAAAAATAAAAGTAACCATCATTCTTTCTTGGGTACAATTTAGAACAAACCCTTTGGTAGAAACTTGCACAAATAGTTGCTTTAATTTTGTGATTTTTTTGGTAAATACATTTGCCCTAATTTCTACATTTCAACTGTTGAATTTTTAAGATGATTTTTAAAGATATGAATTTTGCAAATTTCCGCCATTATGGATCACATAAAAATGAACCAAAATATAAATTTTCCAATCATTGTTTCAATTACGTGAAAGTGCATGACAAGAGGATTGAAATAAGATCAAAACGAAAATTGTCAGACCTTTCTGAGCAGAGAAATATTGCTTTGAAAATTCAGTCCAGGCAGCGATATTCCGGAAGTACTTATGCAAACAAATCAATGAATTAGGCCCAACTTCAAAAATCATTTTCTTGGCTATCCGTTGTCCAATTTAAAGATTTTTTGTGTTCCATAAATCTTTAGAGTGTGCTTCATGATATGGGCATGAAATAAATTTGAATTTTGAAACTTCATGTTTTGGTATTTCTTCCACTCCCTGGATCACTGTGCGTTTGTGTGACCTTTGCGAATTTAGCGTGAAGTTTTGGAATTCGGTGTGCAGTTTGGGAATTCAGTGTGAAGCTTCGGAACTCAGTGTGAAGTTTGGGAATTCTGTGTAAGGTTTGGGAATTCCGTGTAAGGTTTGGGAATTCCGTATAAGGTTTGGGAATTCCGTGTAGAGTTAGGGAATTTGGTGTGGGGTTTGGGAATTTGATGTGAAGTTTGGGAATTCAGTGTGAAGTTTGGGAATTCAGTGTACGGTTTGGGAATTCAGTGTGCACGTATGGGCCACCGTAAGAAATATTGTAAACAGAATTTCGCTCAGGTCTTATGATTTTTAATCATTACGTTTGATCTTTGTCCATTCATGTAGAGTATTTTGAAAACTTGATGGACGTTTTTATCGTTTTCAATGTTTTCGAAAACGAAAATTTTAAGAAACTCGCTCCTTGCTCTAAAAACTGAAAACCAAAAAACTTGCAAAAAATCCTAGATTGTAATTCAGGCTTTCTTCCAAATCGGTCCAGTGTACGATTTATCGTGGCCTGCCAAACGTCCATAGTTTATTTTGGCGCACCCGGTACATTAACTGAAACATTATCATTTTTTTATGATTTTCAAATATGGTTGGGTTGCGTTTTTTCTGAAACACCCTGCAGAAGTTGCAGCTAAATGATTTGTTGATTGTATGTGAAATTTCTACAAGTATGTCTCAGCGAGAAAGTGGTGAATTGAGGGAGTATTATTCCCGATGTTTCCTTGCCGCTCATTGTTCATTTTCCTCTCATTTCATCCCTCTCCATATACAGAGTATTAAGTGCAAGTGATCTGCAGCCTTCAATTTGTTTGGTCACCACACGTATGTTTCTTGCAAGAGAAACTAAGAATTTGAGCCAGTGCTTAATTTTTTTTCAAAGTTATCATATTTTGAGCATTCAGAGTTTCTTACAAGTTTTTAAAAGGTTCCATAACAACCTTAATGATTACTGTGCCCTCGCATCGCGAATATTTCAAGGCAAAGATGTTTGAAGTTTTCCAATGTTTAGACATTGTTCAACTACCTTCCGAGTATTAAGATAGATTCTTGGCGATCTGAGAGTTGAGTTTCTTATAAGCAGGTAACCTTAAATTCTCTCAAGTCAAGCGTGATTAAAGTTTCTTAGTTTTAGCTTTTATGCACTGTGCCTCTACTGTGCTAAACCTATTGGGTGTCCCAAAAAGTACTCCTGTTTAAAAATTCACCAAAAATTGACAATCAAACCTTTGATAAAATTTTCTTTTTGACTTGTTTTTTCAAAGACCCAAAAATATTTATGGATGCTAAAATGCTTGCTTTTGATGCAACAAGGTAGAAAAATTACACGTTGAAAGCCTTATTTTGAGATATACTTTCAAAGCAAAATACTCAATCTTACCTAACAGTCAAAATTTTCAGATTTTTCATCATCATCGAAGTCTCCAATGATAGTGTGCATTTCTTTTTGTCATTTATGACCAAACTAGAAGCTTTATATGCAAAAAGAAATTGATCTGGCAAGCATAAACGCTTTCTTGCAGTATAATTCAAAACCAGGTAGCCCTAAAAAGAGCAAAGTTTGCTAATTTTAAACCAATTACAAGATCAGCTATGTCTGGGAAAATAATTTGGTCCTTGATCTACTTGGCAAAACAAGAAAATTGAAGATTGGTCATGTAATCAAATTTTGGTGATTTTTCAAACGGGAGTACTTTTTTGGGACACCCGGTAGTTTCCTTGGCATTTCAAATCAACTTAGTCGATAGCTAGCCCAAGACCAGACTAGCCCAGCCCCAACTCATGTATACTTTCGAGGAGTTGAGGCTGAACGCAGGCTAGGCCAGACCCACACACCCACACATTTTGGATCTTACTGAGTCTCGTATTCTTGTAGGCAGAAATATGATGTAAGCTAAGCCTGTGTAAATTAATCAATTGCCATTTTACGGCCGCTTGGACATACTATACTGCCAAGGACTGCAGCACCACTGCCATATCAAATTCAGATAAGTTCAACATTTTAAAAAGGACACAAATTGATCAAAGCTCTTTATTCATTCAATAAATATTTTTTAATTTCTAATAATTTCGTTTAGTTGCAAAAGTATCAGATATTTACCACATTCAATTCTTAAATACATTTTTACAGTTTGCTCATAAGTTATAGAAATATAAAAAGATATTTTATGAAAAGATAGAAAGTTACTATTTTCAGCACTTATAGGTTTATAATATTGCATGATTGAAACTGATGCTGTCAGCAAGCGACAAAGGAGGCCGTATCGCAGACCTCATGCTTTCATCCCCGAGAAAATTCCCCATCCACCTTCACAGTATTTTGGACGTCCCTAATACTTGGATGTTGCGACGACAGCATCTACAGTTTCACTCATATCTTACAAGCAAGCATTCAATCTAACTAATTCTAACTAAGAAATCCTTATAATTTCTTTCGCTGTGATAACAAGTTGGTTCTCTTTGATTTTCGCTTCAACGATTTGAGCGATTCGCTAATCATAAGTTTAATCTGAATCTCAGATTCTGATCCTGATTCGGATTCTTGATCGTATAAATCATAATAGATCCTTCGGACCTCGTACGTAAATACATCATAATACAATGGGAAATATTCTCCTCCTGGCTTAAAGCAATCTTCTATTTCAGCTTGGACATTGTCTATATCGAGAATATTCGACGGTTTATTTATCTCATAATCTAAAGTACCTGACATATAATCTGAATCCAGAATTTTTGATGGTACTAGTTTTGGATCATAGTCATGCGAAGCAAGATTGACCATTGAATCATGTCTAGATTCTATACTGTACATAGATGTATTACAACTGCAATCTGACTCGAGGTATAATCCAGAATAGGATTGTTTATCAGTGTCCATGATATCCAACCACTTCGATACCCTGTCTCTTTTTCTGTCTTGCAGCTCCATATATTGAAGCATGAATTCGTTTTCTTGTTGATTTTGGGTCTTTTCGTTGCTGGATACCGTCTAAAAGAGAAAGAAGGATATACAGTACTCTAGGGAATGACAATATGAATAGTATTCTCACCCAAGGGGTCACTCTGAAATCTCAAAATAACGCATGAAAACTCCATTCTTTACCCCCACGGGATCTGCTTAGCTATGTGTGTAGCCCCTTGAGGCTCAAGCAAGGTATTTAAAGCTTAGAATTGGTTTATTCCGTCTCTTTCTACGCAACAAGCAGTCACACGTGTAAAAGCTCTCGCTTCAGTTATGTCGTGAAAGAACCGTCGCCGACATAGCCCAAGCCCTTTTGAGCAGGTACCTGATATCGAAGTCGAAATATACTAGGCATTTATGAAGATGAAATACAACAGCCAGCTAACCAGGTAGCTGAAGTTTCTTTACAACGAGTTCGGCAAGCAGTGGAAAGCCAGCAGACCGAGCCAGTAGCAAGTGCTGTAAGCTAATATCAATATTCATTCTATCATTTAGGCCCATTTTTCAATCAATAATCTGCGTCTCGTTCGTTGTCTCGAACATCGTAGGATATCCCGCTCTTTACCTTACTATAGGTTTTATTATGCTTGCCTGGGCTTTATATGCGTTTCTTTGTGCGGGTTGCTCCATTTATTTTGCAATGGAAAGCTCTCTCGGTATTTTTGCATAAAAACACAACACCACGTGCTGTTTTTTCAATGTGCCAGTAGGTCCCAGCTGCAAAAATATTTCTTGTATAATTTTACAGAGACATTATTTAGCGACATTTTCGTAACAGTTGTAAAAAGGACTTTTTTATTACGAAGAGAGCTTTGTCTTACGTACATCTTCTTTCAAAATTTCATCTTTTTGCCAAAATTTCATTTATAAGTTGAAGGGCACCGCTTATTAGCATAAATCTTCCTTACTGTTTACAACCAAAGAGAATTTAATTTGTCAATTTGTAAGAGCACCGTCTAGCGTACATCTTCGTTACGGTAGCCAAATAGAATTCTATTTGTGGATTTGAAAGAGCACTGTCTTGGGTACATCTTCGTTACGGTAGCCAAAAAGATTTTGATTTATGAATTTGAAAGAGCACCGTCTAGCGTATATCTTCGTTACGGTAGCCAAAGAGAATTTGATTTATGAATTTGCAAGAGCACCGTCTAGCGTACATCTTCGTTACGGTAGCCAAATAGAATTTTATTTATGGATTTGAAAGAGCACTGTCTTGGGTAAATCTTCGTTACGGTAGCCAAAAAGATTTTGATTTATGAATTTGAAAGAGCACCGTCTAGCGTATTTCTTCGTTACGGTAGCCATAATGTGTGTGTGATTTGGTTTTTATATAATTTTATGTGGCCAGTGTCCGATGGAATTTTTAGTAAACATTTCTCGTTCCTTAAGTAATCTCTGTGTAACTCCCTAAAACCTAGTTGTTAATTTTGATTTATTTTTCTCCTTAGTTAATAAGTCGCTCCTAGCCACTTGGGGGTTTATCTAAAAACCTTTACACTCGGTCTGTGGCTGGGTTCCTTGTGGCTGGGCTGCGTGACCCCCTACCCTATTGCTAAGTTAATAAAACCTATTTATGAAATTAAATTTATTAAATATTGTTCTTTAATATTGCAAGATGTCATTCTTTATCAACATTAAGCAGTAGGAGGGCGCTCAGCCCAGTCTCAAGGAACATCAGCAATGCAAATATCAAACGACCCTTGTGGGGACTCACTGTCCTTTTGCAAGTCTTTCACATATTGAATGTCTTCCGCCAAATCATTTTGAAAGAGCACCGTTTAGCGTACATCTTCGTTACGGTAGCCAAAGAGAATTTGATTTATGAATTTGAAAGAGCACCGTCTAGCGTATATATTCGTTACGGTAGCCAAGGAGAATTTGATTTATGAATTTGCAAGAGCACCGTCTAGCGTAAATCTTCGTTACGGTAGCCAAAGAGAATTTGATTTATGAATTTGAAAGAGCACCGTCTAGCGTATATCTTCGTTACGGTAGCCAAAGAGAATTTGATATATGAATTTTAAAGAGCACCGTCTAGCGTATATATTCGTTACGGTAGCCAAAGAGAATTTGATTGATGAATTTGAAAGAGCACCGTCTAGCGTATATATTCGTTACGGTAGCCAAAGAGAATTTGATTTATGAATTTGCAAGAGCACCGTCTAGCGTATATATTCGTTACGGTAGCCAAAGAGAATTTGATTGATGAATTTGAAAGAGCACCGTCTAGCGTATATATTCGTTACGGTAGCCAAAGAGAATTTGATTTATGAATTTGAAAGAGCACCGTCTAGCGTAAATCTTCGTTACGGTAGCCAAAGAGAATTTGATTTATGAATTTGAAAGAGCACCGTCTAGCGTATATCTTCGTTACGGTAGCCAAAGAGAATTTGATTTATGAATTTTAAAGAGCACCGTTTAGCGTACATCTTCGTTACGGTAGGCAAAGAGAATTTGATTTATGAATTTGAAAGAGCACCGTTTTAGCGTACATCTTCGTTACGGTAGCCAAAGAGAATTTGATTTATGAATTTGAAAGAGCACCGTTTAGCGTACATCTTCGTTACGGTATCCAAAGAGAGTTCGATTTATGAATTTGAAAGGGCACCGTTTAGCGTACATCTTCGTTACGGTAGCCAAAGAGAATTTGATTTATGAATTTGAAAGAGCACCGTTTAGCGTACATCTTCGTTACAGTAGCCAAAGAGAATTTGATTTATGAATTTGCAAGAGCACCGTCTAGCGTAAATCTTCGTTACGGTAGCCAAAGAGAATTTGATTTATGAATTTGAAAGAGCACCGTTTAGCGTAAATCTTCGTTACGGTAGCCAAAGAGAATTTGATTTATGAATTAGCAAGAGCACCGTCTAGCGTAAATCTTCGTTACGGTAGCCAAAGAGAATTTGATTTATGAATTTGAAAGAGCACCGTTTTAGCGTACATCTTCGTTACGGTAGCCAAAGAGAATTTGATTTATGAATTTGCAAGACCACCGTCTAGCGTAAATCCTTCGTTACGGTAGCCAAAGAGAATTTGATTTATGAATTTGAAAGAGCACCGTTTTAGCGTACATCTTCGTTACGGTAGCCAAAGAGAATTTGATTTATGAATTTGCAAGAGCACCGTCTAGCGTAAATCTTCGTTACGGTAGCCAAAGAGAATTTGATTTATGAATTTGAAAGAGCACCGTTTAGCGTACATCTTCGTTACGGTAGCCAAAGAGAATTTGATTTATGAATTTGAAAGAGCACCGTTTTAGCGTACATCTTCGTTACGGTAGCCAAAGAGAATTTGATTTATGAATTTGAAAGAGCACCGTCTAGCGTATATCTTCGTTACGGTAGCCAAAGAGAATTTGATTTATGAATTTGAAAGAGCACCGTCTAGCGTATATATTCGTTACGGTAGCCAAAGAGAATTTGATTTATGAATTTGCAAGAGCACCGTCTAGCGTATATATTCGTTACGGTAGCCAAAGATAATTTGATTTATGAATTTGCAAGAGCACCGTCTAGCGTAAATCTTCGTTACGGTAGCCAAAGAGAATTTGATTTATGAATTTGAAAGAGCACCGTTTAGCGTAAATCTTCGTTACGGTAGCCAAAGAGAATTTGATTTATGAATTAGCAAGAGCACCGTCTAGCGTAAATCTTCGTTACGGTAGCCAAAGAGAATTTGATTTATGAATTTGAAAGAGCACCGTTTTAGCGTACATCTTCGTTACGGTAGCCAAAGAGAATTTGATTTATGAATTTGCAAGAGCACCGTCTAGCGTAAATCTTCGTTACGGTAGCCAAAGAGAATTTGATTTATGAATTTGAAAGAGCACCGTTTAGCGTATATCTTCGTTACGGTAGCCAAAGAGAATTTGATTTATGAATTTTAAAGAGCACCGTTTAGCGTACATCTTCGTTACGGTAGGCAAAGAGAATTTGATTTATGAATTTGATAGAGCACCGTTTAGCGTACATCTTCGTTACGGTAGCCAAAGAGAATTTGATTTATGAATTTGAAAGAGCACCGTTTAGCGTACATCTTCGTTACAGTAGCCAAAGAGAATTTGATTTATGAATTTGCAAGAGCACCGTCTAGCGTAAATCTTCGTTACGGTAGCCAAAGAGAATTTGATATATGAATTTGAAGGTGCATCGTTTAGCCTAAATCTTCGTTACGGTAGCCAAAGGGAATTTAATTGATGAATTCGCAAGAGCACCGTCTAGCGTAAATCTTCGTTACGGTAGCCAAAGAGAATTTGATTTATGAATTTGAAAGAGCACCGTTTTAGCGTACATCTTCGTTACGGTAGCCAAAGAGAATTTGATTTATGAATTTGCAAGACCACCGTCTAGCGTAAATCCTTCGTTACGGTAGCCAAAGAGAATTTGATTTATGAATTTGAAAGAGCACCGTTTTAGCGTACATCTTCGTTACGGTAGCCAAAGAGAATTTGATTTATGAATTTGCAAGAGCACCGTCTAGCGTAAATCTTCGTTACGGTAGCCAAAGAGAATTTGATTTATGAATTTGAAAGAGCACCGTTTAGCGTACATCTTCGTTACGGTAGCCAAAGAGAATTTGATTTATGAATTTGAAAGAGCACCGTTTTAGCGTACATCTTCGTTACGGTAGCCAAAGAGAATTTGATTTATGAATTTGAAAGAGCACCGTCTAGCGTATATCTTCGTTACGGTAGCCAAAGAGAATTTGATTTATGAATTTGAAAGAGCACCGTCTAGCGTATATATTCGTTACGGTAGCCAAAGAGAATTTGATTTATGAATTTGCAAGAGCACCGTCTAGCGTATATATTCGTTACGGTAGCCAAAGATAATTTGATTTATGAATTTGCAAGAGCACCGTCTAGCGTAAATCTTCGTTACGGTAGCCAAAGAGAATTTGATTTATGAATTTGAAAGAGCACCGTTTAGCGTAAATCTTCGTTACGGTAGCCAAAGAGAATTTGATTTATGAATTAGCAAGAGCACCGTCTAGCGTAAATCTTCGTTACGGTAGCCAAAGAGAATTTGATTTATGAATTTGAAAGAGCACCGTTTTAGCGTACATCTTCGTTACGGTAGCCAAAGATAATTTGATTTATGAATTTGCAAGAGCACCGTCTAGCGTAAATCTTCGTTACGGTAGCCAAAGAGAATTTGATTTATGAATTTGAAAGAGCACCGTCTAGCGTATATCTTCGTTACGGTAGCCAAAGAGAATTTGATTTATGAATTTTAAAGAGCACCGTTTAGCGTACATCTTCGTTACGGTAGGCAAAGAGAATTTGATTTATGAATTTGAAAGAGCACCGTTTTAGCGTACATCTTCGTTACGGTAGCCAAAGAGAATTTGATTTATGAATTTGAAAGAGCACCGTTTAGCGTACATCTTCGTTACGGTATCCAAAGAGAATTTGATTTATGAATTTGAAAGGGCACCGTTTAGCGTACATCTTCGTTACGGTAGCCAAAGAGAATTTGATTTATGAATTTGAAAGAGCACCGTTTAGCGTACATCTTCGTTACAGTAGCCAAAGAGAATTTGATTTATGAATTTGCAAGAGCACCGTCTAGCGTAAATCTTCGTTACGGTAGCCAAAGAGAATTTGATTTATGAATTTGAAAGAGCACCGTTTAGCGTAAATCTTCGTTACGGTAGCCAAAGAGAATTTGATTTATGAATTAGCAAGAGCACCGTCTAGCGTAAATCTTCGTTACGGTAGCCAAAGAGAATTTGATTTATGAATTTGAAAGAGCACCGTTTTAGCGTACATCTTCGTTACGGTAGCCAAAGAGAATTTGATTTATGAATTTGCAAGACCACCGTCTAGCGTAAATCCTTCGCTACGGTAGCCAAAGAGAATTTGATTTATGAATTTGAAAGAGCACCGTTTTAGCGTACATCTTCGTTACGGTAGCCAAAGAGAATTTGATTTATGAATTTGCAAGAGCACCGTCTAGCGTAAATCTTCGTTACGGTAGCCAAAGAGAATTTGATTTATGAATTTGAAAGAGCACCGTTTAGCGTACATCTTCGTTACGGTAGCCAAAGAGAATTTGATTTATGAATTTGAAAGAGCACCGTTTTAGCGTACATCTTCGTTACGGTAGCCAAAGAGAATTTGATTTATGAATTTGAAAGAGCACCGTCTAGCGTATATCTTCGTTACGGTAGCCAAAGAGAATTCGATTTATGAATTTGAAAGAGCACCGTCTAGCGTATATATTCGTTACGGTAGCCAAAGAGAATTTGATTTATGAATTTGCAAGAGCACCGTCTAGCGTATATATTCGTTACGGTAGCCAAAGATAATTTGATTTATGAATTTGCAAGAGCACCGTCTAGCGTAAATCTTCGTTACGGTAGCCAAAGAGAATTTGATTTATGAATTTGAAAGAGCACCGTTTAGCGTACATCTTCGTTACGGTATCCAAAGAGAATTTGATTTATGAATTTGAAAGAGCACCGTTTAGCGTAAATCTTCGTTACGGTATCCAAAGAGAATTTGATTTATGAATTTGAAAGAGCACCGTCTAGCGTATATATTCGTTACGGTATCCAAAGAGAATTTGATTTATGAATTTGCAAGAGCACCGTCTAGCGTATATCTTCGTTACAGTAGCCAAAGAGAATTTGATTGATGAATTTGAAAGAGCACCGTCTAGCGTACATCTTCGTTACGGTATCCAAAGAGAATTTGATTTATGAATTTGAAAGGGCACCGTTTAGCGTACATCTTCGTTACGGTAGCCAAAGAGAATTTGATTTATGAATTTGAAAGAGCACCGTTTTAGCGTACATCTTCGTTACGGTAGCCAAAGAGAATTTGATTTATGAATTTGAAAGAGCACCGTTTAGCGTACATCTTCGTTACGGTAGCCAAAGAGAATTTGATTTATGAATTTGAAAGAGCACCGTCTAGCGTATATCTTCGTTACGGTAGCCAAAGAGAATTTGATTTATGAATTTGAAAGAGCACCGTTTAGCGTACATCTTCGTTACAGTAGCCAAAGAGAATTTGATTTATGAATTTGCAAGAGCACCGTCTAGCGTAAATCTTCGTTACGGTAGCCAAAGAGAATTTGATTTATGAATTTGAAAGAGCACCGTTTAGCGTACATCTTCGTTACGGTAGCCAAAGAGAATTTGATTTATGAATTTGCAAGAGCACCGTCTAGCGTAAATCTTCGTTACGGTAGCCAAAGAGAATTTGATTTATGAATTTGAAAGAGCACCGTTTTAGCGTACATCTTCGTTACGGTAGCCAAAGAGAATTTGATTTATGAATTTGCAAGAGCACCGTCTAGCGTAAATCTTCGTTACGGTAGCCAAAGAGAATTTGATTTATGAATTTGAAAGAGCACCGTTTTAGCGTACATCTTCGTTACGGTAGCCAAAGAGAATTTGATTTATGAATTTGAAAGAGCACCGTCTAGCGTATATCTTCGTTACGGTAGCCAAAGAGAATTTGATTTATGAATTTGAAAGAGCACCGTCTAGCGTATATATTCGTTACGGTAGCCAAAGAGAATTTGATTTATGAATTTGCAAGAGCACCGTCTAGCGTATATATTCGTTACGGTAGCCAAAGATAATTTGATTTATGAATTTGCAAGAGCACCGTCTAGCGTATATATTCGTTACGGTAGCCAAAGAGAATTTGATTTATGAATTTGCAAGAGCACCGTCTAGCGTATATCTTCGTTACGGTGGCCAAAGAGAATTTGATTTATGAATTTGAAAGAGCACCGTTTAGCGTACACTTCGTTACGGTAGCCAAAGAGAATTTGATTTATGAATTTGAAAGAGCACCGTCTAGCGTATATATTCTTATACATCTTCGTTACGGTGGCCAAAGAGAATTTGATTTATGAATTTGAAAGAGCACCGTTTAGCGTACACTTCGTTACGGTAGCCAAAGAGAATTTGATTTATGAATTTGAAAGAGCACCGTCTAGCGTATATATTCTTATACATCTTCGTTACGGTAGCCAAAGGGAATTTGATTTATGAATTTGAAAGAGCACCGTCTAGCGTAAGTCTTCGTTTCGGTAGCCAAAAAGAACTTGATTGATGAATTTTAAAGAGCACTGTTTAGCGTTAATTTACATTTTATGCAGACATTGTCCACAAGAGATTTGCTAAACCTATTGTTACACCCTTTTTTGTCACTTCTTTTGACCCAAAAGCTCCTGTTTACGCTGTTTCGTGCAATAATGAAAGTCACTCGAATCAATGCTTGCATTTGAGCTTTAATTTCGTATGTCTTATGACGTATGACATTGTTCGTCGATGGTGGTTTCACATAGTTGCAGTGCTTCATATCGACTCCAGCTTGGCTCAAACATTCCTAAAGTTATGACTTATAAGACGAAATAATGCCATGCTCGATAAGGCCCCCCCTTGACGTATAAAATCGGTAGCTTATGGTGGCCCTTGATTGTTCTAAGGATTTTATCTGTTGCAGTTGTTTTTTCTATGCAACCCAAGCACAATTACAGACAATGCAAAATTGGAAAAAAAATAGATAAAACTACTGCACTACACACGGGAGACACGAAATGTGCCTCTGTCTCATAGACTCCTGTGAGCTTTAGTCAGTCCCATTCTGATGATAACACAAATTTCATAGGCCTTTGTTTGCCAAGAATGTTTCCGTTTTTCGCATCTGATTTTTTCTAGTATCTATCTTTAAGTGCAACTTTCTTTTACCAGTATCCATCAAATGGTTTAAATATTTTTGCACAACGATTCGGAGATTCCAAACTGCAATGTTTTTTCCTGCCGTCTTCTTTTTGGATCATTGCTTGTTTATGATCTACAAGTTACCCTTGTTATCTCCGATTTCCCCTAGGACATATTTCGCCCAGTGGTATCCTTCTTAGCAGTTTATAACCTTGTTTTTGTCTCAGTAGAAAAACAAAATCATGAGGTGATATCCTTTATATCCTCCTAGCAAAATACTTGGATGGCATACAAAACCTTTTGCAATGGGATTTGCTTGCATTCAGACTGTTCTTTTAACTGTTGCAGGCCGCACTTACAATTGCTAGAATG
Source organism: Aurelia coerulea (assembly GCA_039566865.1). NCBI lineage: Eukaryota > Metazoa > Cnidaria > Scyphozoa > Semaeostomeae > Ulmaridae > Aurelia > Aurelia coerulea. The sequence continues at coordinate 12,948,027 of CM076960.1, read as the reverse complement.
CGGGAATCGGCCGTTAGCTACAGGCGATGCTGTTGACAGAATAATTCTGGTTTCCACTTCTGTAATAAATGTAACAGTCAGTAAGGTCCTCCTCACGCTAACATTCAACCTACAACTTGTTGAGGTAGATGAACAATGTATCGTGGATAGACGGAATATATTCATTTTGGTGCATGTGCAGCGAGCAGTCTTGGCCAGTTTTTCCATCACAAAAGCTCTTTAAAGGCTTCATTACATTGTTTATCTTAATGTACTACATATGTAATTCTCGATTAAAACTTCAAAATTTCAACTTTACACTTTCTTGGGTAAAATATATTGTAGATTCCAGCTCTGTAAACGGAAATCTCCCTGGGCCACTAATTTCTGAATTATGGACCAACATTCTAACAGTTGGTCAACAAATCATTCCCTGACAAGGCCCTAGCAACGGCTATTTTTTTTAACTATTTGGAGGCCGAATTTCGAATTTTGGGCTTGAGGTCTGCAATTCTTCTCTGCCTTCTATTCCACCATTCCATTTTCAAAGTGAATAGGAGGCTCTAGCATAATGGTTGAGTGGTTGAGAGTTCAAAATATTTGTATAAACAAGTAATTAGAGTAGAATATATTTATTTTTATACGCACTTTTATGCGATTTGAAATAAGCACGACGTTCGAGCCAGGCCCGATACCAGCCTTAATTCTTAGAGGGGCAAAGAACCAAAATTTTCCGACGCTCTAAAGTCAACAACAACAACAGCAACAACCCCAATTTTAGGGACATACGTTAAAACATGCACGAAAAGACTGATGTGCTCCTTTAATGACTAGATTTTGGAATTATTTTGTAGTTTCAACGTTGCAGCCTTCAACATTGGTCAATATGAAGAAGAAAAAAAATGCTGTAGATTCAAAATCCATGTTAAATTTTATCCTCGAAAGACAATAAATTCATGTTCTATGCATCATTGTCCCAGTGAAATCTTCTAAATGTGGGCCTGTAACAACAACGAAATCCGACAAGTGGAGTAAAATTTCCGACAAATGGCCTTGCTCCGCCCCCCAGCCCCCCCCCCCACTGGCTTCGGCCATGGTTCGAGCATAGCCCGTTATCAAGCCTCAATATTTATCAAAATATTTGTAGCGGACAAGAAGTAAAGTTGAGTCATGATATTCATCGGCAACGATCGTAATATCAGCCAAGAATGGGAAATAAAGATATTGATGAAGAGGGGAAAAAATCACAAGCAGCTTTATCATGAAAATGGATTTTTCAGAGGCCGTGAACGATCCGAAGAGCAAGGCAAAAAGCACCTTTCAACCTCCTCAAAATCTGCCTAGTTAGGCGCACAAAATGAAGTTGAAAATGGCATTCTGGCCTACTTTGAAATTGGTCACGCAAAGAGGTGAAAATTGAAACCATTTTTCCGAACTTCTTGACCTCACATTTTCAAAGATACACATTTAGGTCTTCCGAATTCAGGTTAAGTTAAATAATTTATCCATTTCTTGCTTGCTGTGATGAAATTTTTTAATATGAGGTCTAACTTTGCTGCATGCTTGACTAAAAAAAGAATTTTCTCTAATTTCGAATTAGTTGACTTAAGATTTGTTGTTTGCCTTTCATGGTAGTCTTCATAGTTCATATAACTGACATACAAAATTTGGCAATCATTTGTAATTCCACGCAGAGTTGGAAACAAAACATCTTGGTAATTGTCCGTCCGACAGAAAAAGAGAGGATTTATTTTTCCCAAAACAAATGGTAGTATAAAGCCACGGAATTTTGTTGGAGCTATCTCCCAACTTGCTAATTTGTTTGGAGGAATCACCTTTGCACGAAGAAAAGTATCTACAGCCTTTAAATTTTGACTAAAGAGTGTGTCCGTCCGACAGTTGCTGGTGTGTACTTTTCACAGTACTCTTCAATTATGCAACAATGCATACAGCAATTGGAGTTGCTCACAATGGGAACAACAGGAATTGTTCGCAATGCGTTTTGAAGATTAATTCAGCATTGTTTTGTTTCAAGCATATTTTTTATAAAACCTGTCGGACGGACTTTCGTTATATTTTTTATCCGCAATAGAAGTCAATAATGTGTCCCAATGTTAAAAAGTGGACATTACTGTGTCATGAATAGGTAGAAAGTATGCATCAAAAATAGATTTATGCGTATTTTGGCACCAAACTCTCCATTCTAAAAATCTGTCGGACGGACATTCCAATAAGATAATGCTTATCTTGTGCCTGGGCCAACAATAACACCAACGAGTATGTGGAACCTTCGCAGTGCCATGTTGTTATTAATTTAGAATTACTTCTGTTTGTGTTTTCAGAAGTTCAATTTTGCAGTACGTTTTTGTCCATCCGACATGTCCATCTGACACGTTTGTTATCCTTTTTTGACGAACAAGTTGTTATTTTTCTAAGTGTTACATGAGTTACATTGTCAGCAATAGACAATACCATAGAACAGTTACAGTCTTTTGTGAGTTATGCTTAATGCTGAGATAGAATTGAGGTTGAAGTAACTATTTTTGCACATGTGCATTTTCTATCTAGTCCATCCGACATGTCGATGTTCTTCGTTATTCCCAGAGCAACATTCGTTTTGAAAACAAATCAGTTTCTTGTTTTCATTACCCTTCGGATGCTTTATATCATGCAAGGTTACATTATGATCTTACATCAAAGCTAAGAATTTGGTAGGCTTCCAAAGTATCTAATGTCCATCCGACAGATTTTTGAATTTAAAAATAGGCCCTTCTTTCTGCAAGTGCAAAGAAACTAAAATTATGCACTACTTCTGGCCCCTTTCCACAAAAGCAAGGAAAGGAAATCACGGAGAAACAAACTAAGATCAACAAAAAAGGTTATGAAGACCAAGGGAAAAGAGTAAGAGAGGGAGACATTCAAATATCAAGTCACGAAATACTGATCTTTCATTTCAGTTTTTACAAGATTGCACTTTTTGCATTTTTGGGAAATTATATAATAATAATCAATAGAAGATTTCAGACTCAAATTTGGTGTGTCGCTTTGTCAACCTATGCTGCATCTACCGAACCAAAACATTTTTCAACGGAAGCATATACCCAGTGGCATCATATCCATAAAATTTCAGCTTTGTATCATTTGCAATTAATTTCTAAGAATTTAGAAAAATCTAAACATTATGCATACGGCATTCAAACAGGAATGTATCAAGGATGAAACTTCATTTTTGACGGAGTTAGAGCTGATCAAAAGTAATACATATTTGGTACCTAATTTCTGTTTTTGCAGGGGTTGGTTTTTTCTGAGTTATGGAGTAGATAGCCTTGAGGTTTTATGGTATAGCTATATTTTGCTACTAATGTTTCATCTTTCTTTGTATTCTCTGCATGGTACATTACCGAAATTGTGACTTCCGAAGCACTCGGGTATCTTAGTTGATTTGAGAGGGAGAGTGACTAATTGGATGAGAATAGGTTACTATTCTCACCCAAGGGGTCACTCTGAAATCTCAAAATAACGCATGAAAACTCCATTCTTTACCCCCACGGGATCTGCTTAGCTATGTGTGTAGCCCCTTGAGGCTCAAGCAAGGTATTTAAAGCTTAGAATTGGTTTATTCCGTCTCTTTCTACGCAACAAGCAGTCACACGTGTAAAAGCGACCCACCTCTCCTCCCTCGGCGACGGTTCTTTCCGCCAACAGTGGCCATTTCCACTTCACTTTTCAACTATTACAGTATTTGCAGTTTTCCTATTTTTTCTTATGTGTGTCATGGGCTTAAAGGCAAAAAGGGGCATAAACTGGGGACAATAGGCCTTTAAGCCTAGAAAAGTGAAGTGAAAATTGTCCATTAGTCACAATTCCTCTCAAATAGCGATCTTCCTTCGCACTCGGGTATCTTAGTTGATTTGAGAGGGAGAGTGACTAATTGGATGAGAATAGGTTACTTTTACAGTCAAACAAGACTTTTGGCAAGTTGAAGTTGGTTTATCAGATGTTGAAAAAGGCCATTGGTGTAATGTTTCTAATTTTCGTATATTTTATATTTCTTATTTTCATCTCCCAACTTGTAATTGTATTGGTGCATTGCTTCAATTGTATTTTTTTGTTTTAATTGTATTGCAATTTTAAAAGATCGTATCATGTGTCCCAGAAACATTTGACACGTTTGAAACATCCGCAAATTCTGTTATTTCACAGATAATTCTGAATTGTATTTAGCGTATAGTGCAGTGGCGTCGTGGGAGCATGATTTTAGGGGGGGCCAAGGGTCAGAATTTTCCGACAAAGGGACATTTTTCCGACAAAAATTAAGCAGGAATATAACGTATAAAAAGTGGCAAAATGTCTCAGAACTTTTGTCATATAAAAGTTCCATAATAGCGAAGAATTTTTCAAATGGACGCAGCAGTCCTGTTAAGAGGCGATTCTTGTTGGAGGTGAGGCTGTTGTCGAAACGTGATTGGTGTTAGAGGTGAGGCTGAAGCTAGATGCGCAAGGATTGAGGAAATCTGGGGGCTTGCCCCCTGGAAAATTTTCTGTGACCACGCCCTTTAGATCGTTGCAAAACGTCCCTATTTTGAAGAATCTACTATTTGTTTTTGATGGGAAATTTCGAAAAAAGGACCTCAAAAGCACTGAAAAATAGATCGTTTTCAAACTTTAGATAACAACGTGATAGCTTGATATAAATCTTCATTTCTATAAGCATCCGTTCACAGAAACTAAAAGTAATCCCATCTTAGTAATCATTTCCACCTTCCTCAACAATGTTCACTTGTGCAAATTCTGACGAGCAACTCATTGAAAGCTTAATGCACAAACCATAAATGCATGACATTTTTTAAGTAAGAAACGTGCAAAATAAATGTTATGATCGAAAGCATTTGTCTGAAATTTATGCGTCCGAAACTATTCGTCCGAAACTTTCCAACAGAAAACACACTTTTCTTTTCATCGAAAAAGGAATTTTTTGCAGAAAAACGAACGAAGGACATAGTTTTTTGCCGAAAAACCTACTTTTTCATCAAAAACTACGTTTTGCGATCGAAAAAGTGATATTTCATGTATACATTTGGATTGCCATAAAGTAGCTATGTGAGGAAAATGGATTAATTCAATTTTTTTCGATTTTTCCGACAAGAATGGAAAACTGACGAATTTTCCGACAAAATTTTCACAGGGGGGGACGACGCCACTGGTATAGTGTTATTTTTTTGTTTTTGCGTATTGTCCTGTAGCGTTTATTGTTTTTGTTATATGTGGACCATTTTGCTCCTCATGTTATCGTCCTTGTAGTGTTGTATAGTTGTATCGTATCAAGATATAGAGTAAGTAGTGTATTGTAAGAATTTTATCTGGATAAAAAAATGTATGATTTTTTTTCGCTACTTTTTGAAAATAGTGGAATTGTTCTTAAGGATCTTAAATTAGTAACAAATCAACAATAATATCTCAAAAAACTGTACTTTGGGTTGGGGCATCGCCATTAAAAGACATTGTAATACGTGACAAACAGTAACATATTGAGGGTGTCTCATAAAAACTTCCCAGCTTTAAACATGAATATCTCTCGCCCTGCTGAACCTAGCAAAACAAATAAAACATTTCTGAAAGAGTAGAGGAGCATCGCCCTAAATGGTCAGCCAACGTTTTTCATCATATCTGACCGCGCTGCAAAAACTTCGTTTCAAAAGGAGTTCGGGCCTGGATTTTGCAGGAAAGTGCGTTAAAATTATTCGCTGATGCCAGTTCTCAGATTTTGTCTTGTTGTTGTCGTTTTGTACCGCCTATCCTTGTCCTGAAGGATGTTTTTAAAACACTTACCTGAAATGGATAAAGGTAAGAGTATTTTATGTCCTTGTTGTTTTCCAAGCCCAATATTTGTTTTCTTCGCGTTGCCTCAGGATTTTGTATAAAGTACAACTAAAGTTTGTTTTCAGGCAACTCCAACCCTCCAAAGGTTATTTTTGAAGAAAAATCTCAGAAACTTGCATTGAATGTAAAAGCCGGGGGCTTTATTTTGCTTGTGGTAAGACTGGCCAACCTGCGCCCCTATTGGTCAGCCTGTTGTTTCTGACTTCCCTTACTGATCCCCCTGTCAACCACACTGTTAGAAGTCATAAGGTTAAAGTCTTAATCCTCAAGATAATGGTAGAATTATAAATCTTGATTTTTTGTCAATTACTGCCTTGTTGATTTCATTTGTGTAAGGTTTCATTCACGAACTTTACTTTCCGTTGTAGTCAATTTCATCATTTTCATTTCATCATATCTATCAATAATTTGAAATGTAACCATATCAATTCATGCTTCTTGCAAACCCCTCCTCCCTTTGCTTCATTTTCAAAAATATCCCGTAGACCTCCTTATTCCTTCCCCCGGCACTCACAGTTTAATAATCCTGCTTAGGTTTGCTGCGACGAGATAAGTTCAACCAGGTAACTGCGAAGGCATCGTTGTGAATTAAGGGTACGTCCAAATTAGACGCCATGCCAAAGATTAGGCCGTTCAGACCGGCTTGCGTTTGAACTGAAAATTTACCAAGACAAACAAGAACCTAGTCACTATATTTAAGTTTAGCTTTCAGAAAGAGTTAATGAACATGTTTTTCGTGATTTGCCCAATCTTAGGGCGTTGCCTTATTTTCAAATCGATTTTGTTGCGAAACCTGACCATTTAGGGCGAAGCCTCTCTAGTAATGCAGTTAACTACTAAATGAGCACTAGTTTGATAAAATTGAGCAATGGGAACGAAACCAGTGAGTCATCAAATCTGAATCAACTTTTCCTCATTTGTAAGCATGCATTCTTTACAATATCAATATGTGTTATTGGCCATACCATAACATAACAATCTCACTGTATTTAATTCTTCTCAACATCAATGGGAGACCCCTGCAAATGAGATATATCTTACGTGTATCAAAGTACTGCATTTCTATAAGTTTTCATTTCTGTTGTTCAATTCTATCAAACCAGTGCTCCCTGCTCACTTAGTAACTGCATTACTACATTTTCAGAAAATTTTTATTTGTTTTGCTAGGATAAGCCGAGCCGGTCGAGAGATATTCAAGTTTCAAACTGGGAAGGTCTTTATGAGACACCTTGTTATGTGCATTTTAACAATATGCTTCAAAAACCAGTCAGCTATTAAAACAGCAATATCTACCAATCAAAAAGACAAGCTACGTGTGGTAACAGGATTTGTCTTTAATCTCGCTCAAAAATCAAATTTGAAGACTGATCCTGTAGTTAAGTTTTTGTGATTATTCAAACATGTGTAATTTTTGGGCAGCTCAGTATGTAGGTTGTCTAGATAAATCAGTATGCAAAAAGAAACTGAATTGAAAAATTGTGCACATGATAGAAGTGCTCACTGTAAACGCAGTAATATCTGCACAAAACCCACACAAATATATTTGCTCAGATTTTGTTCAATAAAGATTGAAAAAAGTTCTTCAAGTTACGTTTCCTACTTGGCGATAACTTTTGAGCATTTGTTTTTGAATCTTCAGAGGAAAACCTCCTGTTTAGTCGATCAAGTAAGCTTACAATAGTCTTCCAAATTGGGGAAAATTGCTTTTGGATACAGAGGAGCTCTAGTTTGAAAATTTCACAACCCCAACAAATTTTGACGAGATGAACGACTCACCTTTTCATGCTTAATCTTTGTTGCTGAATCAGAGTCCATAGGTTTTGGATGTACCACTGTATGTTCGACTGATTGAAGAGGAGAAGAAACATTATATAATTCAAATACCCAGTGAAATTGCTAGCGAACACAAAAGTTCATTTTTCTTTCTCACGTGGTTTTAAATATTTACAAAAGATTTATAAAACTAAGAATAACCGAACAAGTTGCGGATCCAATATTTGTTAAAATCCTTCAAGATTACTAAAATGTGTTTACAGCAATTGCTCACCAAATCACAGAAACTTAGATTTGAATCATACACTACATATTGCGACTACGGATATGTGCCACCCATTTGGTGAGTTTGAGTGAGAAAAATTGTCTAAAAGTGGGTACTTTCTTCGTGAAAACAATGCAAAAATTCCTCATACAATATTCTAAAGTTGTACAGGGAGTGCTCATCAAAAGTTTTTTACCCAGATCCAGAATTCTTCCCTTCAAACGATCTAGCCAACTATCTACAGAAAAAATGGGTGGAACGTATATACCCAGAAACGTAAAGGTTGGACTGAGGGACCGTGCAAAGTTTATCTTATAACATGGCAGGTGCAAAACGTAACGAGGCAACTACTTTTTCTGAGCTTGTACAGAATTGAGTCAAAACTTTTTGGACACTTTTTATCAACTCAAGGTGAAGTTTGACATATATAAGATTGTTCATTTTGAGGACAAAGTTATAAATCATACGAGATGATAAATACTTGGAAGGATGTTTATAGAATGACGCAAAAAATCCTGGTCAGCGGGTGGCAAGAACGATTCATCAGTCATATCTCTTTATCTTCAAAGTCACTTTTATTCGTTGACAAGGACTCGAAATTATTTTTGTCTTTACGAGTCCTTGTCAACGAAAGAATTGATTTTGTTATGGTCTTCGGTGGTACTATGCAACATCTGTTGTTAAAAAATACGGGGCAGATACATTTCTTAAGGAAAGAGTGACGGGGCAGTTGATTTTTGCAATAGTTTCATGGGGGGCGAGCAGGTTTTTTGCAAGAATTTTTTCTTCTCCACCGACCATGTAGTATAATAAATTTTGCCCTCTCCCTGAGCAACAACACGATTTAACAAAGTATTCTTTTGACATCTTTTGACAACCTGCTCTTGAAAAAATACTTTCTTTGATACCCTGCGCGAGAAAAATACTACATGAAACGGACATCATGGAAAAAATGGCACATAGGTCTACCCGTCCGACAAATATACAGTACTAACTGAGAAAAAAGCGCGATTTGGGTAGCTATTGCTCAAAACTGGGTGGCACGGCAACTCCAATCGTAAATCGATCACGTAGGTACTTCCTTACCAGGACCAGGAATAAACCAATAGATCTATACTGCAAAAAGACTTGTTTACAAAGATTAAAAGCAATTACCTTCCTGTCCTATTTCATGAAAGTCTACTTCTGATTTCGGCATTATCTTTCCACTTCTGAAAAGCCGTCGTCCTTTTGATCGTTTCTTCTGACGATGACAACAGGAAACATCTGTGGAGGAGTGATCGAAAAAAATCAGTCAATTCTAAAGACTAAACCCTCTGTGAACATTCAGCTTGCGAATAAGCTACTGGTGCATTTTGCATGAGAAATTTAGCTACACCGAGAAGAATTCCCAAATTTGCCAAAGCTTCACCTGCACCTTTTTCCTAAGAATCTGCCCATAAGAAGCTCAACTCTCAGATCGCCAAACTTGTTGGAGAGATGAGTTGAGTTCCAACTTCGGCCGGGCTAATGAGGTCTGGTACCGTACCTTGTCTGCGCAAGCGTAGTAGGCTTAGGCTAAAATAGTTGTTGGTGTTCCTCATATTTTCACATCGGCACAAATTTCTTTGAAAAACAACAAGGAAGTGGCGGCCTAAGGATTGTTTCGATACTAATAACAAATGTTTTGACATTGTTCGAGTGTCAATTACGTGATTACTGGTTTTCGGGTGTTAGCAAGTAATTTGACGCCCTACACTCGCCCTACTGACAAAAACAGATTAACTCTACACTTCCGGTTTCAAAATATGTAAGAAACTCATTAGAAACTTTTGGCTGCACGAGTCCTATAATTTACGAAACTTCCTACCCCCGGACCTCAGTTTCTTACAAAAAATGAGTGTACCCCTGCTTGTGCTCGTCTTTGCCTGTGGTTCTATTCAACTGTGTCTAAAAAGTTAATGCAAGAGCAAGAATATAACGATCGAACAACTTGGCCACGGCCTTCTAACCACAAAAACGAAAACAACTGAAGCCTAGAAACAAGTACTCTTCAGATATTAAGGCTCTACGAACTGTTTCCCTGCCTGGCTGGCCTTCCAACCGCTCATCTTTCCTCCAAACGAAATGGCGATTTTAGCGGGAAATCTGTGTTACTGTTGTTGCTGCTGCTCGTAGCTGTGAGGGAGCATAGAAAGATCCATTCTGATTGGTTAAAATAACAGGTTAGTTCGCATGCGCCCCCAAGGTATCGCAGATTATTTGGTTAGCCGTTATTGTTTTGAAACAAAAGGTTTTGCAGTTCATCTCTCCAACAAAAACAACTAAGAAACACCAGTACTGGGAAATATATAAATAAAGAAATTATCCACTTTGATAAAGGAACATAATTCTATTTTCCTTTTACTTGTTTCCTGTATCATATTACTCGTAAGGTACTTGAGTAATGGAGTGCTCTAATCGAGGAGCCCAGGAGTCTGGAGCCTGGGAGCCCCTAGAGCCCAAGAGCCTAGGAGCCTTGAGCCCAGGAGTTGAACCCCTAGAGCCTAGGAGCCCAGGAGCCTAGAGCCCAGGAGCCTTGAGCCCAGGAGCCTTGAGAGCCTAAGAGCCTCAAGATTTTAGAGGCTTGGAGCTTTTATGTGAAGTTGTAATATTCTCTATAGGGCAGTCGGATCTCAATTCTGAAGGTTGGTACTTTGCCCTTCGTTCCTTTGGGGTTTCAAGTTGGTCTGACAGCGGCTTACGTATAGGGGAAACGGCCACTTTGGGGGTCCGAACGCATGTTTCCCATTGATATCCAATACAAAACTCGACACTCAATAACAATTTTCGTGGGGGAATCTTCAGAAGTGGACGAAGGGTAATCGACTATGGCGAATCCAATTTTGGGAATTTTTATCTATTGGGGGTCATTATGACGTCTTAAATGGGGATCAACGTTTTGATTTTGAGAAATTTTCACCCGAGTTGGCTTTGCACTGCGTGATTGGTGGTTTCTTAACCTATTTCCAACAACTTTTCCAAATGGGGATAAATTTAGTAAAGACCACTCCCGGAGACCACTCGTTAGGGGACATCATGGAGCAATTTAGGGATCAGCACCTCATATTTTGAAAATTTTTTTAAATTGAAAAACAGGCAAATTTTGCAACTCCAGAACCATTTTCCTGATTTAAACGGCCGCATGAAAGTGCTCTTGTTTTTTATTCTGTTATTTCCAACCATAGTATGTTCCAACAGAATGAGAAACACAGGCAATGTCATGTTGAAAGCTGTGGGGGAAGTTTTTTATTTTCGTCCACCTAGGAGGCCTATTAGGCCCATCAAAATCTTGTGTCTTTTCTTGTTTGTCTTCCTTTTCTGAACCATAAATATTTCAAATCTTTACTGATGATGTAATGAAAAAATTCGTCATACTTCTCGTCATGGCTTAACCCGAGCGGCCGGAAAGGCAACTTGGCTCTGGGCTCCTAGAGCCCCTTGGCGTCTATGGGTGTTAGGCTCCTGGGCACTTTGGCTCCTGCTATATTTGTGCGACCTGAGGACAGCGGTCCCTTGCCAACCTTGCCCACACTCGAATGGGCGCCGCAATGTGTGAAATACCATTAGCATCGAATTATCAGCATTTAGAGGAAAAAACTTGGTTCATGGTGCGAAATTTTCTTAGACAAGCATTGCAGAGAATGTTCGGAAATTTTTTGAGGACAGCAAACTTTCGAGTAAAATATCCCAAAACTGAGGTTTTAGAACTCCCCATTTCGATATTTAGAGCAGCCCAGAACTGAGTAGTTAGAGGGTGAAGCTACGGTTCTTAGCACCAAGCCAAGCTCTGGGATTGTAGAAACAAAGAAGAACTAATCGAATATGCAACCCCTCCTGGTCATGACGTTCAGTGGGGCCCTACGTGGGATCGAGCCCTGTCAGCCTGAATGTTCTGACTGCACTGCTGCGCCACAGCACATTCTGCCAGTGTTGGAGAATGGAAGACCCAAGGATGACCCCTCTATAATTTGTACAGCAAGGTCTATCTAATACGTCTAGAATGCTTAAGCAGAAAAGTGCATTTAAGGCGGAGTGACCATGTCTCTCGATTGCAATAAAGGGGTAAAACGATAAAATAAGTTGAGCAAAAAGGGCCCAAACTAGTGGGCCAAAAATGGGGATTTTTGCTCCACTACTGGGCCAGGAAGAGGGCCTACTGGGCCAATGGCCCACTAGTTACAATGTTAAAAGATGCCCTGCGACTCTCGGCTTCTGGACTCCAGGCTCCTGAGCTTGGTCTACATTGGAAAGGCTTAAAAAACCTTGTTTTGAAATGTTCACGAGGGCACATGTAGTGAACATGAAGGTGCTATGGAACCTCGAAGAAACTCGCAAGAAACTCTGAGTACTCAAAAATCTGATGATTTTAAAAACTTTCAGTACTTCTGGCCAAAATTCTTAGTTTCTAGTTTCTTATAAAAAATACGTGTAATACGTTCAGCACTCTTGTTGCTGTGGTAACCAAGCAAGATTCAAGATGGTAGCCGCTAATCAATATGGCGGATCTGATGATCTTATCTCATCAAAGTTCTCACAGCTAAAAGGGTCCTGAAATTACGCGATTCTAGTGGTCTAGAATAGCTCAATCCTTTGCAAGAAGGTTTATTTCATCATTCTATAGTTTATCTTTCTTCAGATCTTGACGAACGACCCACACTCGTTGTATGTAGCGGAGCTTGGGCTTGGCGTTGGTAAGGTTTTCCAAACATGATGAAATAGGAAGAACGATTCATCTCAACACACGTCATGAAAAAGCCCAGCTAGAGTTGCATTCTTTTCGCATACGTTTTGAAATTATTTCCAACAAGATGAAGACTATTGAGGCTGAAGATGTTAGCAAAGGAATAGGTACAGGGTCGATTGTGCTCCTTGCTTGTGGAGTAGCTCACATCACAGAAGAACATTATAATTATAGCAACATTGCTCCTAAAATCAAAACAGTAAATTGTTTCATGTGCAATTTGAACTCAGAATTATACTTGGTGCTTTCCAGCTTTCCTCTTCAGTTAAAATTCAAACATGACTTTTAGTGACCTAACCTGGCTGGACATCTCTGTTTGAAAAAACATTCTTCTGTTATCTGTTATGGCAAGGCAGATCAGACGATTAAGTCCGGTCGCCAGTGTTGCGACAAGCGAGAGTTGAGGTGCGAAAAAGGTGCTCTTTCAATCTTCATAAACATCTGACCAAGCAAGTAGTTTTTCAATTCTGTTCTTTGAAAGAAGACAACTTTCTTGAAAGAAATTCAAGATAAAAGAGTAGGGCCTAGGCCCTAGATAGACTAAATAAGTTTAACACTTGACTTACCGCCGCGATCACATTTCTTTACTTTTGACAACAATGAGCCCATCTCCTTTAGATTTGTTGCAAACACTAAATTTCTTCGATGAATTCCAATAGTCGTCAATTTGTTGATAACCAGAAATAATTCTGAAAACGCAGCTGTGTAAACTTACGCAAACGAACTCAAAAATGCAAGCAACCAATTCTGGAAAATTGAATCACTGAAATGATGCTGATTTGATGCGACTTGCAATTTTATAGCAGATCAATCAGTCGAATGTGACGTCAATGTGACGAAAAAGAGGCAAACAATGGGTCACCGTGGGGGAAGGGGGAGGGGGTGTGTTTGATATAGTTTTTTTTATTTCTTTTTGAATAAATCTCCAGGGTATAGTCAAGCGTCAAATGTTTCAGAATTTACTTCTCTGCAAAATGTCTTTGAACAATTTTGTCAAGGAATTTCCGATGCTTTTGTGATCAACAAATAGCCCTGTCCACAAGTTGCTCGGCAACTTTCGGGCAACTTGAAGTCTTTTGGGCAACTTTTAAGAATTTTGGCAACTTTTGCAACATTGAGAAACTTGTCCTTATTCTAGCAATGTTACAAACATTTCAATGATATTTTGTTCATTCTCTGCAACAGTAATGAAAATTAGACATACAAAGGATCTGATTTCTGGTAAGGCTGCGATTCAACGTCTTGCTTTGCGAAGAACTGGTCTTTTAAATTAACGATTTATGACTATGATCAGTATGATGGCGATGATTATTATGACGATGACGATGGTTGTGATGATGATGATGCTGATAATGGTGATGATTATCATTAATCAATTAATGTTGTTGTTGTTGCTGTTGTTGTTACTGTTTATAAGCAACAAATGCTTACTGCTGAAATATTGAAGATGTGTTACAAGGTTTTAACAGTATTAGCGGCGAAAGGCTCAAGCTTCCAGGGAACTGCAGTTGCCTCGTATCATAAGAGAAAATGTTGCAATAAAATAAAAGGTACTTCTTGAAGCATCCTTGGCGCTAATCTTACGCATATATGTCAATTATTCATATATCTATAGCACTTGACCATAACAAAAATGACAATAAATGAGCAACTTTTGGGCAACTTTTTGAAAAAGGGGCAACTTTTGAGCAACTTTTCCGGAAAACCATTGTGAGCAACTTTCGAGAAATTTCGAGCAACTTGTGGACAGGCCTATCAACAAATCTTTTCATCTAAGACATCTTTGTTCATGAAAACAGTTGCATAAAGATTTCATTTTTTGACACAAAAACATCATAGTTTTCTACTGTAAAACTTTCATACACGTATTTCTTATAAGAAACTGATTAGACTACCATAAGAAAATTTACTCTCAGTTCGCCAAAAATCAAGAAACGCAAGTACTGGGAAAATATAAGTTAAAAGACTATATCTATTTTGATAAAGGAGACCCTTAATATAGTTTTACTTTCCTTTCACTTGTTTCCTGTATCATAGTACATGTATCTTTTTAATAAGAAACTAAGAATCTTGGGCCAGTACTGAAAGTTTCTCAAAATTATCAGATTTTGAGTACTCAAAGGTTCTTACAAGTTTCCTAGAGGTTTCATAATGATCTTCATGTTCACTACCTGTGCCCTCACAGTTTAAAACAAGGTTTTTTAAGCCTTTCGTTTTCACATTACTCAAGAGCCTTGCAAGTAATATGATACAGGAAACAAGTGAAAGTAGATTAAAAATATGTCAAGGATTTCCTTTATCAAAATAGATAGTTTCTTAACTTATATTTTCCCAGTACTGAAGCTTCTTAATTTTTTGGCGATGTGAGAGTTTAGTTTCTTATGGGCAGTTTCTTATAGAGAAATACGCGTACTCGTAAGGTACTTGAGTAATGTTTAAACATCAGAAAGGCAAAAAAAAAACCTTGCTTTGAAATGTTTATAGGGTACGGAACAGGAAGATTGTTATGGAACCTCTAAGAAGTTTGCAAGAAACTCTAAGTACTGTGAATCTGCAATCTGCTAATTTTAAGAAACTTTTAGTTCTTGCCAGATTCTTAGTTTCTTGTTAGAAATACGTGTACACGTATCTTTTTATAAAAGACCGCTCTTAAGAAACAGCAGGCTCAATTTTTCGAAAGTTAAAAAACACTACACCTGAATTTTAAAAGATAAGAAACTTTTATAATTTGCAGTTTTAATTTTCCCAGCGAACTCCAAAATATTTTCACACTGTACAGTTATAGCAACTGTTTGGAAATTATTTTGAGTGCGAGTTATGTTATTTACTTGTTTTGAGATGTTACTAAGTAATTTGGGAGCCCTTTAGACAAGACAAAATTAACCCTACACTTCCCGCATCAAAAGTATAAGAAACACATAAGAAATTTTTGCTAGCAAACTGGCCCAAACAGAAACTGCCAACCATCACCGAACCTTAGTTTCTTATAAAAAATGAGTGTAGTAATTTTCATAAACTATAGCATGTGATTAGTTTCGCACGGTTAGCAAACAAGTGCAAAGCAATGCTTCTATTTCGGAACAAATATCTCCAACATCTCAAATAAAGTGCCACAGGGTTCAGGGTTCTTGTTTTAGTCTTGCTGCTGCAGCCTCGTATTGATTTATTTCTTGAGGCGGGAATGGAAATAAGCATGGCCGCCAAAATAGAAGCAAGCCAGGACCCGTGTGAGAAGCAAAGTAGTCAAAAGAAAGCAAAGAGAGCAAAATTTGACGAAGAAAAATTAGAAACTGGGACTGAACAACTGCCAACACTCAGCAATGTGAGATTTGTCAAAGTTTTGAACAATGATGTGAATACAAAGACGATTTTCATTCATGGTAGGTAAATAAGTTACTTTTTAAATTTAGGCCCTGAATACCACCTCTTTTGTAGTCTCTTGTAGCTACAGTGTTTGCCAAATTTTGTCTGGATTAGGCCAACCACGATATTTTGATATGACCTGTTCTGGTCTCCAAAAAGAAATAGACTTTAGAAGAAGACCGCTTTACATGTATGCTGATGACACAACAGCATCTTGTGTAATTGGTGACAATGTTGATCAAGTCTTAGATGGTTTGAATAAAATCACGACGAGTTTACATTCATGGTGTGTAGAGAACAGATTAACGATAAATCAGAAAAGACGGAAGCAATGATAATGTCAAGAAAGCACTTCATAGGTCCCCTGAAACAATTATCTCTTGGAGAGGACAATATTGAATTCGTGACCGAAACAAAGTGCCTTGGAGTGACTATAGATAGGCGATTGAAATGGAACAAACAAGTGAAGAGAGTTGTGAAAGATTTTAGTGCAAAATTAAGCCAGCTGAAAAGACTTAAATTCTTATCAAAACAGGTACTAGAAGAGATCTATTACAAGTCAATAGTGCCTTGTGTTGTATACTCTATGTCTGTTTGGGGGACATGCTCAAAAGCATTGTTTAATGAGATAGAAAAAATGCACGAAAGAGCTGCAAAATTGATCTATGAGGTACACAACTGTGAGGACCCACTTACAACGGTCGGCTGGAAACCTCTGGAACATATATACAAAAGAAGAATCGCTATTTTGATGCACGATATCTACAATGAAAGAGTCCCTAACGAACTACATGAGACATTCAAGAAAAACCTTTCTGGAAGAGGGAAAGAGAAATTAACGATGCAAATTCCAAGACCAAGAACTGAAATTGGAAGGAACAGTGTGGCGTACAGAGGCCCTCTCATATGGAACCTCTTGACAAAGGAAACGAGGGCATGTAAAACAAAAAACACATTCAAAACAAAACTTAAGAAATGTAACTTAGATATGATTAGTTTTCAGAAAGAAGCTGCTATAGGGACCAACAAGAAGAAAGATTGCATATATTATTAATGAAAAAGCACCCTTAACAAAGACGAATTTTGTTGCAGGACCTTAAGATCTTTTTTCTTTTTTTTTTCTTAGTAGGTTTTATCGAATATGTAAAATTACTTAAGTTTAGTTCAGTTTATTTCAGTTTTTAGTATCTCAGGTCCACATCGGCTCTCTTGAGCTGCCTTAGCATGACCTGAGTCAACAAATAAAAATATGTATGTATGTATGTATGTATATATGCCCAGGGTGAATCTGAGTGCCTATTTCGGGAAGACCTTCGGCGCAGGGAAAGAACTCATCTGGTTTTTGGCGCACATTTCTGTCGTAGAAAGAGACGTAAAACAATGGGCAATTCAATGTCTCATTGTATTAAACAATAAATATCAATTATTCTTTGGTGCACACTGGCGCACAAAGTCATATACACTCAGAAATATTTGGCGCAGAGCAGTGGAGAGATTCACCCTGGTTATATGCATCATCCAGTATCACTGTTAGTAATTAGGCCACCATCTCAAACATGTTTGGTTAGTGTCATTTTGATTGCAAAAATATGGGTCGGTCGGTCGGTCAGAGATATGATCAAATTTCAATTTTTTCTTAATTTTCTAACAAGAATCACTAAGTTTATAGTAAAACTGAAAACCTTTGTCGCAGCTTTCCCATGTAACTTTTAGACGCCCGACCCAAAAACCTGGTTTTTTTATTTCAGAAGACGGTCGGTCGGACGCCATTAACCAAACATTTTTGAGACGGTCGCCTTATCAGGGAACTTAACTTTTAGCCTTTGGCACAGACCCATTGTTCAACTGAAGCTGCGGTCAAGATTTTATGCTGCAGTTGTAAATTTTGATAGGTATGCGTTGCTAAGGGGCATATTCCTATCATGCATTGCGTGAAATGAGGTCTGCCATCCTTTTCGGAATTGTCTATATTGAATCTTCAACCTTCTTTGTTGTCAATCCTAGCTGCTCACCTTTTTTCTCCATCATATCTTGTCTTGACTCTGGCCTACATATTGATCCAGGTACCTTTGTGAAAGTGACATTGCTTTTTTGCAGTACCAGTTTGTCTCTTGTTCATCTATTGTCTGTTTTGATCTTTTAAAGTGAATATGACGCGAACAATTTTATTGACGAAAAACGCCAATTCGAGTGTGTTGATTTCGAATTCCAACATTAAACTTTCCAAAACTAAACCGTTTTTTAGATATAGCCATTTGCAGGCCTTTTCGTTTTACGCTTTCCTTTACGTTTTTCGTTTTACGTTTCGTTTTACCCTCACCCTCGCCAGCGCCCTCGCAAAATGTTTTACATGGGCTATTGACTGCCCTCGCAAAAACGTATTTCGCCCGAAGCTCCAACAGGATTTTGTTTACGAAAGACTTTTGGAACGAAGCCGTCTTGATTTAAACTTGTTCCTTCAGTCATCACTCGGTGCTCATACTATTTTACAGAATAGCTCTTCGACTTCTTTACAAAAGAAACCCCTTTTGAAGGCTAACCACTAGTGCAGCAAATAAGGTGAAGAGAACCCAAACGAACTACTCTAAAATGTCAATGTTTCTCGATTTGTCTTTAGCAAAACATTTGAATTTAATAAGAAACTTGAAAGAACTGCAAAATGAAGAGCAAAATCAGTGGTCCTTAAAAATTTCTTAGCAGTATTTGCGATATATATGTACTGACCCTCTTCTTCGTCGTCATTGAGGTTCCCAGTTTAACTAAATCTTTCTTTGAGATCAGGGTCTGTCAATAAAATGAATAGTACTCACAGTTATCTTAACTTTCTTACAAAATCGTTCTCCAGGTTAACATTCCGCAGCCCTTCTCTGCTCCCTAGATCAGGCCTGCTACAAGTTTGAGTAAAGTTTTCTGACGAAATTTTAATGGAGACTTGGTTGTTTTGTTTCAAGGGCTTACATCCACTACTCTAATCGTCTTCTCTAATCTGTTAATGACTTTTGTGGAATCTTTATTTATCTTGACTGGGGCTTCACACTCAATCAAGGGAACAACAGGAAAGTGGCTGGCTTAACTGCTGTGACCTATTGCTAACTTAGGAAATAATGGAGCAACAAAGAAGAACATTGCAAACAAATGGAATAAAATCTTCTAGTAACTTTGCATGAAAAAATGTGTAGTCTGTTCAAGTGGACTCTTTTCTCTCTGGTGAAGTGAATATAAAGGAAACAGTCCAAGTTGCAAGAACAAGACCGTGGAAGCTTTCATTGCTTATCAGTAAAAACAAGTAAAAACACGAGACTATTTTAAGGGGGCGATCGCCCTCCTAAGCTTAACTACGAGGGCGATAGGACGCCCTTGTGGAAATTTCTTTACGAAAAGGCCTGCCATTTGAAAATCAACTTCCTGCTCAAAAAAAGTGTCCGGGAGATCTGGGTCGAGTTTTGACTTGTGACGTAGAGTGTTTGGGTGGATTCAAGGACATCAAGGATTTGTAAGAAACTATACGGTCGTCAAAGGGGTTTTAGGGTTTGGAAGAAGCCCAATAGAAAATATTCACACCCATATTCTTCGAATACCTCGGCATTTACATTGTCACAATATATCTTGGCAATCAATTAGGGACTGTTGTGCACCTACATTCTATGAAATGACAGATTAGCACTCAATTAAGTTTCTTTGATAAAACCGGGAGGGTTTCATATTCAGACACAGGTGTATTGCATCTTGCTTTCAGGATGACGACACTGCTGTTTGAAAATAGTCAAATACAATAGACAAATTTAATCCTTTTATCACAAATCATTGGTTGCTGTTCCTCATGAAAGGATTTCTTTCAGTCAAATCGTAAACTAGCCTGAGATCAGTGTTTGGAGATTGTTTGGAGAGCCTGATCTCAGGCTGATCATAAACAGACAGTCAATTGGTTTCAGAGATTGCAAGTCCTCAAATTCACAGATTTCGATAAGGATCTTGGTTGTAGGACGAAGGGAGGAACAGAATTCAACATGATGTCGTGACTAACCTACTGCGTTAGTTTTTCAACGATGCGATTACAGGCCCGATTAGGCCATGCTTGTTACAGCAATACGGTTATTCCGTATTTGTCAAAGTTTATGAGGAGCAAAGATAATATGGAGAACAACGCCTTCTTTTGGTAAGTTTCAATTTTGTTCCTGATGCTATCAGCCTATACAAAGGCAAGCCTGGTTGCAGATCTAGGCTAAGATCCGTTTGATCACACTTTTGGTAGGTATTAGAAGTGAGAACCGCCTCTAAAATTATGGCCAATCTTCGTTCGCCATTGAAGGTCTTTGCTAGTCTTTGTCCCATGAAGTACCAAAATTGACCCCTTTATAAAAAGCAACAACTGTCGAGATTTTTGACAACACAGACTATTAACTGTTATTTCAAAACCTGGGGCTGACTGTGTGTGGGATAGTTATTATGTAAATTTGCTGCAAGACATGATTTTGTGCCGTCGTTACAACTTTGCAAATGGCCTTGTTATCACATTGATGAGAGAGAAAAATGTTTAATAATATTGTAAATTTAGTTCTTCAAGTATTCATTACACCAGGAGTAAATTCCTTGGTCTTATTCGATGAAAAGGGCGAACGAACAAGCCAAACTTGACCGCTATCCAGGGTTTCATCGTGGTTTCCTGTGTAAAACATTGCAAGGTATTGTCTTTACCCAAAGACTTTACGTCACAGGGGTCTGGCACTCAACGGTCTGACCGCGCAGAGTTTCCGCCATTTTTCGAAGCAAAGTGGGTGCTATTCAACCCAATTTTCTGAAGAAATAAAAGTCCAAATTGAAAAAATGAAATACACCATGATGATCAGCGATGTTTCCTGCATAATATAAGACAATAAAAATTTGCGTGTCATATTCACTTTAAGAATTAGAAGAATCAATTCTTATGATTATATTGCAACTACTTCTGCTGCAATGATTTTTCAAGTTACATGGGGATATTTTTGAGTCACCATGTAAATGCTTACTCTTTTTTCATACAATTGTTAGAGTTTATTATTTTATAGGGTGTCCCAAAAAAGATGTGTGCTGCTTGAAAGTCTACTGTGAAGGAGCTATGGATCCAATTTTCCTGTTTTTCAGATTTATAAATAGAGGAGACTTCAACTTAGAGTTTTGTACCAAGTTTGAATAAATCTGACAGTTAGTCAACATTGCTTGCTGCCTCAAAAACAGAGGATTTTATCTTCACAAGCTTAATAATATAATAACATCAAAGCAAAAGCTGTTCCTGTTTTAGGTGGTGCTCTTCGGACGGTGTCTAAATGTTTGAATGGCTACCTGAAGGAGATCTGAGTGTCTACCAAGGTCCAAGTGATTCAAAAATCTGCTTTGCTTGGCATTGTAGACTTCCAAGAAAAGTTCTAGCGATCTAAGGCCATGGGTCATGACTGGATCTTTAGAAACCACAAGAAGATCCAGTGAACACTTCATAGTCACTGCGGAAAAATAATAATGATAATCTACTGGAATTAAAAGAGGAACGGAATCAATGATAATGGCACCACACGAACAAGCAATACGCACCAAGGTCATTGAAGCAAGGATTGAAAAAACCCAAGGAGAAAGCCCAGAGAAAATAAATGCAGAATGTGTTGACAGGTGGTTGAAACTGTGAACCATATGTTGATCCAGTAAGTTGGCTCAAAAAGAGTACAAGTGTCAGCATGATTGGGTTGGAAAACGAATCCATTGGGAAGTGTGTCGTAAAAACGGGATTGAAGTAGAGCCAAAGCGGTACAAACATCAGCCAAAGCCAGTACAAGAAAATGATAGTTACAGGAGTTAATAGTCTTTTTTCTACTGATTTCGGTGTTTTTATTGCGTTTATGGGTTTAATATGATGAGTCCGTTATTTAAGGCTATTTTTAAATTTTGTTCCACGAATCACTTGATTACAATAATACGAACTAATTTACACCAACTATTTACAAGAAAAAAGAAACCTATAGTACAATGTTATATAACATGCTAATAGTCAGTATGTACAGATCTTACACTGGCGCATTTGTCTGCACTCCAGTTGTTTATGTTTCTCTTGAAAGACTTTCTTGCTTCATAAATTTAGACTTTCTTGCTTCATAATTCAGCAAAACGTATCAGATTTGCGTAAACAAGGCCCCAAACTCTAAGTTAAAATCTCTTTTGTTCAAAGATCTTAAAAACGAGAAAATTAGATAAATGGCTGCTCTGCAGCAACCATTCCACGGCACACCTGCTTTTGAGACACCCTGTAGTTTCAGAAGAGATGTATTTAATGATTACTGAAAGCTTACAGTCATATTATCTTGTCACCAGGGAAGTTTTCAGATGAACACCAAGATGAACATGATGCTTTGATAAATCTCGAAAGACCTGCCTTTGATGAAAAGGAAGCTGAGGATTATTTGACTGATGGTACCAAACTGCAACTGTCATTTCAGAATGATATATATTCACAATACAATGCCGTCACGGATCCTGAACTAAATCAATTGAAAGTTGTTACTATAATGCCTGCTACTCAAAAACACATACAGAAATATACAAGGCAAAGTTGTTATTTGATAAATGAGACCCCAAAAGACTATGCTGAAATAACTTTACCATTTATACAAGAAAGCAAGCATAGTGTGCAGGTAGGCCTGGGGTGTTCTGTACATTACATGGCTTGCACAGAATAAAATGGTTTTCCTGCCTATGAATCCTTGTTTAGAAAAAATTACAATCTTTCATATGGCTAAAGAATTCTTATCATAATGTATAGAATTATTTTCATGCAGTATGCACGAGGCCTGTACGTTATGTGAATATATAAATGATATCATTCTTGTTAATTAACTGTTATGTTAAGTTTGTGTGAATTATGACATTTTCAAAAAGTTAAACAATCCACCCAGTGTCAACAAGGACAGATTTTGTAATAAAATGGCAACAGTTGCGTTTGATTGACAACTCAATTCAAAGCGATTAGCGACTGCAGACAAAGGAAATTCTCTCAACCAGTGATTCAAAACAAACAAAGCCGCAAAAGTCTCCCCGAAACCAGTAGGGCAAACTCTCGCCTTGTGCAAGCGAAAGATGGTTTTTAAGAGAAGTTATGTGCTTATAACGAAAGAAGAAGGGTAAATCTAAAGTTCTGTCTGGCGGATTTTGTTTATTTGATTCAGGAGTGTTATATCTTTAGAGCTCAGGGAGACATTAAATACGAGTCGTCTTCGCAAGTAACATAACACAACATCTCTGACTATGTACACAACAACAACTACAATATCAGCGGGATAATAACGTCACATGACTATTTACAATATTACATTACTTCCCTTTTTAATAGAAAGATTTGTCTTTAATGTATCAAGCTTGATGGGATGGGATTCCCAAAACGTTCTGGTGCTTTTCGAGCTCTGTCCGATCTACGATTCGGCTCGTGTTCATTTTCTTCGGCTGCTTCATGATCAGGCTGGTGATCAACGTGTGCGTGTGCGTGTGCATCTTCGTGTTCTCTGCGTGTAGTAGTAATTGTACTATCTTCGCTTTCGGAATCATCGAAATCAGTGTTTCCGGCAAATCGCTTGAAGTGCGATACGTTACGTGTTGTATAGTGTCCATGTTTGTTCTTAGCCGTAACTCTGCTACCTTTTCTTGAGATAACGATATATGGTGTATGGCTAAAACGTGAGGATAACTTGTTTCTACGAATTTGTTTCACGAGTACTCTATCTCCAACGGTGATAGTGCTTTCTTTGGCGTTTCTACGTTTGTCCGCATATTGCTTGTGATAAGCTTGACTTTTAGCCTCGTTTTCACGTGCTTCGGCGTGTCTATTAACAACAAGCTTTCTTTCAATGTTCGGCAGCTTTCCTCGTACTTGGCGGTTGAACAATAGTTCACAAGGTGCAACTTTGGTTACACTGTGGGGAGTTGTACGATATTGCAATAAGAAACGACTTATTTCTTGTCTCCAGACTCTTCCTTCTAGAACGGCTGTTTGTATCGCTTTCTCAAGTGGTTGGTAAAATCTCTCCACTTCTCCATTTGCTTGGGGCCAATATGGAGTTACTGGGTCATGGTTTATTCCAAGTGCTGTGCAATACTTGCTAAACTCATCACTCGAAAATGGTGGTCCATTGTCTGATTTAACAATAGATGGAATACCCTGTGTAGCAAATATTTTATCCAATTTAGGTATGATACTCGATGCTTTCGTTGAACGAACTGTCTCTACCTCTGGATAACGCGAATAACGATCTATGACTACTAACAGGTATTCACTCGATGGGAGTGGTCCAACAAAATCAACATGTACCAAGTCCCATGGTGCATCTGGCATACTTGTAAGTCGAACTGGTTCTGGAGGTGCTGCTTTTCCTACTGCTTGGCATGCTAAACATGATTCGAGAGTTGTTTTGACAAGTTCATCGATTCCTGTAAACCAAACTTTTTCTCTCAAAAGGGCTTTTGTCTTAGAAATTCCTTGATGACTTTCATGTGCTATATCGACAGCTTTCTTTTGTAACGATTCTGGAATTACAATTCTGGATACTACGTTCTGCTTTCCAATCGTAAGTTCATCTTTGAACAGGCGATATGGCTTCACGAGGTCGTAATCCCATTGATTCAAACGTATAGCTGCTCGAAGTCCTTTAAGAACTCGATCTTGATCAGTAGCTTCTGAGATTTCTTCAAGTGTCATGGCTTTAGGAACGCTATTACGAACTATGAAATTTACGTACTCTTCTGTCATTTTCTCTTGTTTTCTGCAAACTGACGTAGGATGTCTGGATAAATAATCGGCAGGGTTATCTGCTCCAGATTTATATATCACTTTGAACGAATATGGCTGTAACCGTAAAACCCAACGTTCTATACGTGCTGACGGTTTCGACGTACGACTTCCGTAAATAATCTCGAGAGGTTTATGGTCCGTAACTAATGTAAATTCATGGCCATATACAAACAAATGAAAATGTTCCACAGACCAAACTATTGCCAAGGCTTCTTTCTCCGTCTGTGAATAGCGTTGCTCCACATCAGTTAATGATCGACTGGCGTATGCTACAACTTTCGTGTCTTCTGAATCTTTCGTTGTTTGTGACAGAATTGCCGAAAGTCCGACAGGACTAGCATCTACAACGATATATGTTTCTTTCTTTGGATCAAAATATGACATACAAGGAGATGACGATAACGCATGTGTTAAGTTATCAAAAGCTTCTTGGTGTACCGCCTTCCATTCGAATCTAGCATTCTTTTTCGTCAGTTCTCGTAACGGGGCTGAGATAGTGGCGAAATTGGCGATATATTGACTGCTATAATTAGCCATTCCAAGTAGACTGCGCACTTCTTGTACATTCTTGGGGATTGGTGCATTCAACAAATCAGAAACTCGTTTTGGATCGGGGCGTGTCCCATGTTTCGAAAACACCTGTCCGAAAAATTCCAACGTGTTCTTAAGAAATGTGCATTTACCTTTGTTCAGCGTAAGTCCCTTGGATTTCAAACGTGCTAGACATTTATCTAGATTTTCATCATGCTCTTCTCGCGTTTGACCAAAAACTATAATATCGTCTGCTATGTTTTTAACACCTTTTAGTCCTTGTAACTGTGTCTGCAATGTGTATTGGAATATTTCTGCTGCTGCATTTGTTCCATAATTTAGACGTTTGTAGCGATAAAGGCCTAAATGTGTGCTAAATGTGGTAATTGAACGACTAGCTTCATCAAGCTCCAACTGATGGTAAGCCTGAGACAAATCCAATTTTGTGAAGAATTTCGCGCCATTCAGTTCAAATCTTACATCATCGACTGTAGGTATAGGATGACGTACTCTCTGGATAGCCTCATTTGCAAGTCGCATGTCAACACAAATTCTTACTCCACCATCTTTCTTCGGTACTACTACTATGGGCGATACCCATGGTGTTCCTTCATTATCCGGTACTTTCTCAATAATGTCCTGTTCTTCTAACTCTTTCAATGCAGTTTTGACCTTCTGACGTACGTGATACGGTATTCTCCTCTGCGGTTGCACTTTCGCTGCTTTATTGACGTCAATGCTTAATGTGACTTTTGTGTCTTTCAATTTTCCAAGACATCAAATATTTTGCTGTGTTTCTGCAAGATATTGTCTATGCTGCCATCTTTTGTTGTCACCTGATTGATATGCAAACTAATCAATCCTAACCCTTGGGCTGTTGAAAGAGACATCAAATTGCCGCTGTTGTTTGATCCTTTCACAACGTACAATGTGGCTACGGTGATGCGTTTCTTTGTTTCGATCGTTGCATCGAATTTTCCTGTGAATTGTACTGGCTTTGTACAGTCGTATGCAAAGGCTTTTGTTTGTGTGCTCTGTAGCTTCACATTTCTCATTTTGGAGAATGTTTCGTGATCAATGACATTTATTGTCGCTCCTGTGTCCACAACCATTTTGAAAGAATGTCCACATACCGTGACATTTACTTGTGGGCTTTTTGTACGCTCACGATGCATTCCATAGAGATAATTCTCATCAGAATTTTGGCTAGAATTATCATCGTTGAGGGGATGCAAGGCTGGTTTACGCAATTTATTTTGCTGTGCTTGTTGGCGATTTCCCTTGCTGCGACATTTGTTTGCGAAATGGTTTTTCTTGCCACATTTCAAACAGTCTTTTCCTTTTGCAGGGCAAACTTTATCATGGGGAAACGGTCCTCCACATTGATGACATTTTAAAGATTTCTGCTTGGATGTCGATTTTAATTTGTTTGCTTCAGCAAAGTGTTCCTCCTTCCCTTCGATTTCTCTGGCTTGGAACGTGCTTTGCTCGTCTCGGCGTCCTTCTAGGAGCATGGCTTTAAGATCGTAGTTTGGATCTCTCAAGGCATGTTTTCTTATTTTCGATGAAGTGCCTCCAATAATTATTTGTTCCTCGATTTCAAACTCTAGGTCTGTAAATTCACATGTTTCTGCAAGACTTCGTAATCTTGTGTGAAACTGATCTAACGTCTCCTGTGACTCCTGTGTTGCTTTCCTGAATCGGTATACTTCGTACCTGCGATTTTTCTGAGGTTCGAAATGTTCTCTCAATTTTTCTTTTGCCAAATTATAATCATCTTCGTTTCCTGTATCTGGAATTTGTTTGAAGATTTCCCTGATCCTGGGCCCAGCTTGGTACAGAAGGAGTGCCCTTTTTCTCTTTGGATCAGTAATCCCACTTGCGGTGATGAACATATCAAAATCGGCGATCCAGTTCTTCCATCGTGTGGCGAGACTTGCTCCCACTTCCGCTTCTGGGTGGAAGACAGGCATAGGCTGAATTGAGACGGATTGTGCCATTTGTATCACTGGTGCTGGCACTGGGGCATGCTGCTCCACTTGCTGCTCTTCTTCGTCACTCATTTATCAATTTTTCATTCTCGTCGCCAATGTTATATCTTTAGAGCTCATGGAGACATTAAATACGAGTGGTCTTTGCAAGTAACATAACACAACATCTCTGACTATGTACACAACAACAACTACAATATCAGCGGGATAATAACGTCACATGACTATTTACAATATTACAAGGAGCTAAGTAGTAATCGTTTCATGTAAGCCCGAAATACACAAGAATTACAATGCCTTCTGCTCGGCTTCTGAATCGAATAAACGAAATCCGCCCGACAGAACTTTAGATTTACCCTTCTTCTTTCGTTATAAGCACATAACTTCTCTTAAAAACTACATTTCGCTTGCACAAGGTGAGAGTTTTCCCTACTAGTTTCGGGCAAACTTTTGCGGCATTGTTTGTTTTGAATTACTGGTTGAGAGAATTTCCTTTGTCTGCAGTCGCTAATCGCTTTGAATTGATGTGTCAATCAAACGCGACTGTTGCCATTGTGTTACAAAATCTGCCCTTGTTCCCAGTGTCATCAATTTTCAGGTTGAAAAATTAATTACCTTCAGAATATTGCAAATGATGGAGTTGAGAGAATGTAGTAGTAAAGTTACCATCAGCTGGGTAACAATAGACCTTTCCCCTGATTACGTCACACACCTGTCAGCGCATAGTGCATTCTGGGAGTTGTATTTAACAAGCGATCAGCTGTTTATGTTTTTCTATGGTGATCGTACGGAGTTCTACTTTTATCTCAATATATACAGCGAACATTCAACGAAATTATTGAAAATCTTTCAACTTTAGCCGACCAGCACATCCCTAGTTTGTTTTAAAACTCTTGCACGGGAACTGGTGCTTCAGAACGAGGAGAAAATGAAGATTCGTCCGAGAATAGCGGTGAGAATCCGATACGGCCTAAAGTGTCTGGAGTGGAAGGAGTAAACAGAAACCGGTGGTTGGAGGGATCACTTGCTGTGTGCTAGCGTGCTTCAGCAATAGTCAGAGAGACAAAAAAAACTATCATTTACACGATTCTGAATGGCAAAAATAAAGGAAAACAAGAACTCGGAAAGAGATGGCTGCATATGATTTCTCGGTAGAATTTCACTCCAGGTCCAGGACACAGGGTATGCTCAAAACATTTCACTGGGGGTCGAAAGACCTAGATGAACAACGTTCCAACAATTGTTCCAAAAAATAAGGGGAAAAGGAGACGAAAGGGAGGCCTACTTCAAAAGCAAGGAACAGGTCACTTGATGAGCAGGATCATGCAATATCGTTGCTTCAAAATATGAACCTGTCCGAAGAGTCACCAGCGCAGCGCCTTCTGATCAACAGTTGGAGAAATCTGCCGAGAAATCATATGCAGCTATCTCTTTCTGAGTTCTTGCTTTTCCTTGCTTTTTTGCCATTCAGAATCGTGTAAATGATAGTTTTTTTGTCTCTCTGACTATTGCTGAAACACGCTAGCACACAGCAAGTGATCCCTCCAACCACCGGTTTCTGTTTACTCCTGACTTGATTTGATTTGATTTGATTTGATTTCACATATTTAGGGAGGGTAGCCCTTCAGCAAGTGCTGATTTTCAAGGGGCCCTCCATCTAACGATACAATACAATAATAATAATATAATACAAAGGAAAGAGAAAACCTATTTACAATATGTCAAAGTCTAATTAATCTATTAAAAACAATGTTAGAAATAATGATCAGTGTTGAAATCAATTTACAGGGTATCTAAAATATATTATCTACACAGCAGTCTACGCTAAATATGGCTCTTGAAGGCATTGACCGAAGATGCCTGTTTAACCTCAGTTGAAAGGCTGTTCCAGCTTTTTGCACCCTTGAATGAAAAGCATTTTTGTCCATTAGCGGAACTTTTCAAAGGCAGCCTCAAGTCAGTGTTTGTATTTCGTAGGCTACGCTCGGTGCAATCAGCTTTTTTGGTGAAAAGATTGCAAAGATAGGTAGGAGCAAGGTCGTTGATGCATTTAAAAACCATTAGTTTCGTCTGTCTATCTATCAGCTCCTTGATCGTGTGCCAACCTAAACTTTGTATCAAGGGTTTACTTGGAGCATCGAACTGACTATTGGTCACAACACGAGCTGCTCTGTTTTGAAGTCTCTGCAATTGTAAGATGTCGGTGGAATTGCAGCAACCCCAAACAGAACAACAGTATTGGAAATGAGGCTCCACGATGCTGCTATAGAGAGTCTTCACAACTCCAGCAGGAAGATACTTTTTGGCGTATTTCAAGAAGCCGATAGCTCGGGAAGCTTTCGCAGTGACTGTTTTTATTTGCTCCTTCCATGTGAGATTTTCGTCGATTTGAACACCTAAGTACTTAGTATTACTTGCAACTTCGACTCTAGTCTCGCGAATGGAAGGTTGGAAAGTTTGATTTGAAATCTCTAGATGCTTCTTCTTATGTTTGGTGGTAATTAGCATAGAATGGGTTTTAGTTACGTTGAGGGATAGTTTGTTCCCCTTTAACCACGTATCAAGTTTCCGTAGATCTTCATTGATAGCCTCGGTCAACTGAGTAATGTCTTTCGAAAAATGATAAATACTTGTATCATCAGCATACATAGACACTTTAGAGTTCTTTATAACGCATGGAAGGTCATTTATGTACACTAAAAATAGGAGTGGACCGAGACAAGAGCCCTGTGGGACTCCCACCTCAATGCTCCCCATATTAGAATCTACACCATTTACTCGACAATATTGCTTTCTGTTAGCGAGATAGGACTTGAACCAAGATAGCTCCCTACTTAGTACACCATAGTGCGCGAGTTTTTGGCAAAGGATTTCATGATCAACCGTGTCAAAAGCTTTTTTGAGATCAATAAAGATCATGCCAGTCAAAAGTCCCTTATCCATGCCGTTATACCAATCATCTGTGCATTTCAGCAAGCAAGTTATAGTTGAGTGTAGAGCTCTGAAACCAGACTGGTCTGGTGACAGAAATCCATTCTCATTCATGTACTGGTACAACTGGTCAAAGATAAGTTTCTCAAATAGCCTAGATATGACAGGCAATACAGAAATTGGTCTATAGTTCGATTTTTCTGACTTTTCCCCTTCTTTGTAAATCGGAGTAACTCTAGCAATTTTCCAAGCATCGGGAAAGGTACTGGTTTCAATAGAAACGTTAAATATTTGCACTAAACTACTAGAAATTACTGGAAATGCAATCTTTAGAAAGTATCCAGAGACGTTGTCATTGCCAAAGCTTTTCTTTAGTTTGATCTTAGCCATTGCTTTTTGGATGTCTTCTTCGTTAATTGCCCTCATGTTAAAAGTCTTCTCACCGTCATTAATGTTATATTCTCCCGACAGAAGCGGATTAGAGGTAACATCAATATCAGCGGCTAATTTCTTCCCAACAGAACAAAAGAACTCATTCATATTGTCCGAAATTCTTTGTTTATCGAAAACAGTTTGGTTAGAATCTTTCAAACTATCTATGTTTGTCGACTTTGACTTTTTATTGAGTAGCTGATTGATAGTCTGCCATGAGTCGATCTCTGGTCCTGATCAGTCCAGTATAAGATTTAGATGGTATTGCAAATAGCAGAACTTCCTGATAACTATTAAAGATTTTCAAATGTAAAAGATAGTTATTGGAGAAATAGAGGTAAAATAACCTTATCCAATCCAATATATAATCCAATCTAAATTCAGCTTTTATGAAGGATATTTTCACGCAGCGCAACATTGGCTACGACTTAAGAGATGGTAACGACGCGAAGCTTCCAAAAGTGCACACTACGTCCTTTGGAATCGAGACTATAGCCTTCCTTGGAAATAGAATGTGGCAGTTACCTCACAAGATAAAAGACTCCAGCTCCAGCACCCTTCCAATTTTCAAACAGAGAATAAGGTTCTAGGCTGCGTGCAGCCTCAACAACCCTATTATTGTACTACTTTTTGCATTCATGGCACACGTTTGCTCGTTGCGAAATAATTTGTGAAATTCAAAAAAGGGTTTAATCAAGAGGTTTTATCACCTGACTTGAAGCGGCGTAAACAAGGCCTCGAAAAGCCTTTGCCGATTTTGTCTATTGGAGAGTCAATAACTCCGCCAAACCATTTCACCTGCATCCAAACTTGTATAACCAAATCTGGAGAGGTTTCCTTAAAAAAATTCAGGAAATTTCAAGCCGTTTTTTGTCCTGGTTGTGTTTTATGAAGGTAGGTAAAATTTGGAAAAATCTTCACGGGTTTCTTTTTTCTTCTGCACTTATTAGCCGTCTGATTGGTCCGTGAAAATGAGGCTTTGGAGGTTTCAGCTATGGGCCACGAGCATGCGGCCCAACACGACATCTGATTCCTATGCTCAACAAAAGTTATCAGGGACATTAAAAATTTTGTCATCTAAACTTTTAAAATGTTTGACACTGTGTATTTGAAAACCTTTGAGAATTTTCACCATTAATTGATACTTCACAAGGCCAATGAGGCATGTTTTTGCTTATTCTTATTGCATGAATAAATCATGATTTTTGGCTTTCATTGCAGTGGGTATACAATATCTTAGATCACAAAGCAGAAGTTGATCGCATCATCTATGAAGACCTGGATCCCATCAATGGATTTATATTGCTGCCAGATTTGAAATGGAATCAAGCTCAAGTATCAGATATGCATTTAACTGCCATCGTTGTAAAGAGGGGGATTTCATCACTTAGAGATTTAACTGCAGAGCATTTACCATTATTGAAAAATGTTTTAACAAAAGGAAAGGTATGTGATCAAAGTTGCTATTTCAATGACATAGTCAAATCCAACATCAAATTTCCAAGTTTTCCGAGTCCAGATCTCATTGATACGAGCCATATATTAGAACATGAAATCTGGGATACTCAATATTCATTTTTCATCCCTAGGGGGCCTATTTGTTTGATTGTCATTGTTAGGAATCAGGAATTTCTCACAAAAATGATACCGTTTCATCAAAGCTGCTAGAGTATATCATGCAAGGTCGCAAATAGATACGAAAAGATGATTTATCGACAAATATTTCTTTTAACAACGTAACATTTTTTGCCACATGAAACTTTAACAAACTCAATGTGTGACTAACGTTTTGGGTAGTAATGTAATCCAAAGACCTGAAATGTTACTGATACCTGAAGTGTCAGTCACACTCTGAAGAGAACATAAGTTCGAAAGGCCTTAGTGTGCAGATTTAAAGTCTTGTTTCTTTGCCTCCATCTTCTTACAAATTTTCTTCCAAATGAAATTGTCATTAACCCTTGAACGATATGACCAATTTTAGTAAGGTATAGTTCTACATCTAAGTTACCCCTTTTGCTTCAATATGGTTGGTAGTTTTTTATCTATCCCTTCTAGGAAGCAGTTGTTAACAAGTACAAAGTAAACCCACAGCAACTTCGCATCTTCTTCCATTACTATCCATCCTATTATCACCTCCACATCCACTTTATGTCAAGCTCAAGTATTTCTGGCTCGTGTGCCACTGCGAAGGCCCATTTGCTTGATGATGTCATAGACAGTCTTGAAAATATCGATGGGGATTTCTACAAAAAGAAGACTATTACAGCAGTTTTAGGAAATCAAGATCCACTGCTCAAGAAATTTATTGCGGAAGGGAAGATCACTGAGTAAGACTGATTGTTAGTGACACTTGAAAGTGCAAATACAACTTCTCGGAAGAGCCCTGGGGGCTACTTTACCCACATTTTTAAGGGAATGTGCTCCCAAATTTTTCGTGACATACCCTAATTTTTCGTTGACTAAGCTAAAATTACACCTTGTTTTAGAGAACATTACAAAATGTACCCTTGAAGGACACATGCCTGTCGGTGAATGTTATTGCATTTAATATTGAGTAAACCAAGTGCATTTTTAGCCGACGAATAGACCCATTATCTTGAAGAAAAAAGGGTCTACCAAAAAGAGCCAAAGCTTGCTACCGCTGCCCAATTAATTCTGTTATCTTCTTTTCTGATAAAGTGTGAAATAGGTCTCAACAGAGGAAGCATTAGAAGTTTCAGAAAGCTGGTGACTGTGGTAGCAAGCTGTTGCTCTTTGTTTTGTAGACCCTTGTTCTTTTGCACAATGGGTCTACCCGTAGGCTAGAGCTACTTATGCATAAACTGTTAAAAACCATGCTAAGTGAGTTCAGCGTAGCCTGTGCGCAAACCCAATATTACGTCTGCGCGCAGACAAAGTTCAGCATTGTTCTCTCATTCTATAGAATACGAGCAAGGAGGGTCCGCTAATCTTAACTGAACGTAGGGGAATGCAGCCAAAAATATGTGCAGCATCTTTAAAAGTGGTAATATACAAACAATGTTTATGTGTCTGTGAACAAAGCTCCGTATGAAAGCTTAGAATGTTGGTCATTAGGAATTTTATCTTTTTGCCGTCCATTGTTGTGAATTACTTTTCAACTGGTTTTTCGGTCACCATATCAACTTGAAATCACTTCAGTTCCATGAAATCAGTTATCAGGTTATGTTCTGAAGGGACAGGCCTCTGCCTTTGAAGTAGCCTCCAATTTTTCTTAATTTTTTGCGATAACTGAATAAATTCGGGATTACTCGTCTGGTATGCTAAGACACCCGGTAGATACCTCTAAAACAACGCCAGATGTAGTGGCAGGGAAAGCATTAACAGTATCAATAAACGATAAACATTAGGGCATGAACGGTATCAATAAACGTATCACCTTTGGAAATTTATTTTCTTTGATGCTTCACAAAGTTTTGAAGGTATTGAAGGTATGTTGTGGCGCATAGTGTAATCCTCTGACTTTGCAGCTGGAGCAATCAGGCAGACAGGGTTCGATACCCGGTAGAGCCCCACCACGACTCAATTAGATCTTTTCTACTTCTGCGATCCCAGCGCTTGGTGCTAAAAAACGCAACTTCAC
The DNA here is from genome assembly GCA_039566865.1 of Aurelia coerulea. Classification (NCBI taxonomy): domain Eukaryota; kingdom Metazoa; phylum Cnidaria; class Scyphozoa; order Semaeostomeae; family Ulmaridae; genus Aurelia; species Aurelia coerulea. The sequence continues at coordinate 12,913,716 of CM076960.1, read as the reverse complement.
CTTCCCAGCTTGGTATAAGCATGAAACATAGATTTGTCTTTGTATGCTTTCTAGCTTGCCAGCTGTTGGCTTTTGAAACCTTGCTACTAGAACATTTCTCAAGTCAGTTTTCATGTCAATCGTTGGGCCTTTGAAGACAACGGCACACAACAAATATTTGAAATTTCTTACTCTTTGTAAATGTTTTATGCCGTTTTTCCATCAAAGCACATGGCAACTTTGTAACGCTTTGTAAGGGAAGGGACAACCCTTTTGTCTTGTGGCACATGCCTTCTTGAGAACTGGGAACTCTAATTTTTGTCATATATCTTGGGAAAATGTAGAGAAATAAACATTTGGTTTGGTGAAAGTTTAGAAAAATTTGAATTTTTGCTTTTATAGTAATTAAACGCAACATCTAGGCTGAATGGCCCCCCGTCTACAGATAGGACAAAGAGAATTCTAAATAGACCATTGTTTTCTTTTGCTTTGCTTTCTTTCACCATGCGTTGGATTGTCAAATGCAACAGTCTATTTATATACCTGTGAGATCTCATCTTTTATCTCAGATTATTCACTTTAAACGCAACAACTAGGTTGTAATATGACTGCTTTTCTACATATGTGCATGTGTGTTCGCCGAAACCGTCCCTTCTTGAAGATTCAAGTGACCTTCGTGTATATATCTTATTCCAATGAATACATAGACTGACATGTTGCTTCCGAGTCCACAATACATAGTTCAATTTAGTTGATACGAACAAAGTTACTTTTGGCCAAACATTTACATGGTCTATCAAATTCTACAATCTGTCGAAACTATGTTTGCGAAGCAAGTCGCTGTACAACTAACAGGATCCATGCCTATGAAATAGTTTCTCAATCTTCTATGAATTCAGCTGCTGGCCCACAAATTAAATTTGAAGCTAATTCGGTGTTTTTAGATAAATTATAATTGACACGAAAAGGACTTTTTAAGGTTTGTGTATCAAGCAATCGTTGAAACCCTAAGATTTTGTCAAACATTGCTGCACTGTCAACAGATACGAGAGGTGGTGTCGTGTTTCATAGCGAATGGAAACGACAGATTATTTCAACTATATAGTTTTATTGTTAGCTAACAATGCTCCTTTTCACCATTTATTTGGATCAAGGCTTTATTTCATCATATATTTGGATTAAAATTCGTTATGTCTGCAAGGGCCAGTAAAATCTTTTTGTAAACGGAGTCTGGATTTGAAGCTGCTTTCTTGTGGCCATTGGATGGGGAATATCAGTACCATTGGATCGAGGATATCAATACGGGATGGTTTCCAAAAAAGTACAGAACAGAGTGAAGTGACTAATTTGATCTACGCCGAGGAAAACTGAACACTTCTCGTTTTTCGTCTGTTTGTATTATCTATGCTTGCTTTCTATGTGAAATTCAGAGCTGCTGTTTGCGGATTGTGCCTGAAGAATATTGATAGTGGATGGTCTTCACGGAAACACAGAACAGAATGAACTGACTAATTTGATTTTCTATCATTTAAGAGTTGGAGACAGTCAGATATTTCTCATTTTTCGTCAGTTTGGGTTACACGTGCTTGTTTGGGTAGACATGCTGCTGTTTGTGGCTCGTGCCTCCAGAATATTAATATTACATGTTAAGGATAAAGCACCGAAGAAAGTAAAATATTTCTCGTTTTCCATCTGTCGGGATTACATATGCTTGCTTTCTATGTGAAATTCAGAGCTGCTGTTTGCGAATCGTGCCTCAAGAATATTGATAGTGGATGGTCTTCAAGGAAACACAGAACAGAATGAACTGACTAATTTGATTTTCTATCATTTAAGAGTTGGAGACAGTCAGATATTTCTCATTTTTCGTCAGTTTGGGTTACACGTGCTTGTTTGGGTACACATGCTGATGTTTGTGGCTCGTGCCTCCAGAATATTAATATTACATGGTCTTTAAGGATAAAGCGCCGAAGAAAGTAAAATATTTCTCGTTTTCCATCTGTTGGGATTACATATGCTTGCTTTCTATGTGAAATTCAGAGCTGCTGTTTGCGAATCGTGCCTCAAGAATATTGATAGTGGATGGTCTTCAAGGAAACACAGAACAGAATGAACTGACTAATTTGATTTTCTATCATTTAAGAGTTGGAGACAGTCAGATATTTCTCATTTTTCGTCAGTTTGGGTTACACGTGCTTGTTTGGGTAGACATGCTGCTGTTTGTGGCTCGTGCCTCCAGAATATTAATGTTACATGGTCTTTAAGGATAAAGCGCCGAAGAAAGTTAAATATTTCTCGTTTTTCGTCAGTTTGGATTACGCATGCTTGCTTTCTATGTGAAATTCAGAGCTGCTGTTTGTGAATCGTGCCTCAAGAATATTGATAGTGGATGATCTTCAAGGAAACACAGAACTGAATGAACTGACGAATTTGATCTTGTATCATTTAAGAGCCGAAGAAAGCTAAGTATTTCTCGTCTTTTATCTGTTTGAATTACATATGCTTTCTCTCCATGTGAAATTCAGAGCTGCTGTTTGTGAATCGTGCCTCAAGAATATTGATAGTGGATGATCTTCAAGGAAACACAGAACTGAATGAACTGACGAATTTGATCTTGTATCATTTAAGAGCCGAAGAAAGCTAAATATTTCTCGTCTTTCATCTGTTTGAATTACATATGCTTTCTCTCTATGTGAAATTCAGAGCTGCTGTTTGTGAATCGTGCCTCAAGAATATTGATAGTGGATGATCTTCAAGGAAACACAGAACAGAATGAAATGACTAATTTGATCTTGTATCATTTAAGAGCCGAAGAAAGCTAAATATTTCTCGTCTTTCATCAATTTGGATTACGCATGCTTGCTTTCTATGTGAAATTCAGGGCTACCGTTTGTAGCTTGTGGCACAAGGAGATGAATATCGCATGGTGTCAATGGAACAAAGAACAGGATGAAGTGATTAATGTAATCCTCAGTCGCCTCAGTGAAAAAGAAAGCTAAATACTTTTTATTTTTGTCTATTCGGATTACCTACGTGACCTATTAATGGGAAAGCAAATGCTGTTATCGGTATGGAAGCTATCTTTTGAAGGAATGGAAAGTTGGTGCAATATTGTTTCCTTTTGAAGTTTATTCAACGAAAAAAGACAAATTTGAAGGTAAATTTTTCACTTTGGGTTTTGTTCACCTCTTTCGAGAGTTTTAGCGATTGATAAAATATTTAAGGAGGTGATTCTTCAAAGAAGAGGTGCCAAAGAACAGATGATTCAGCTGTCTTTGGAAGCATACTGGGTGCGAAGAAATAACTTCCTCAGTTGAAAATTCGTCATGAGAAGAGTACTTGATAGATGGGAATGATTCAAACTTTGGATGGAAAAAATTGTTCGACGTTTTGATTGAATATTGAAAATAGTGATAATATGAATGGTCTTCTAGTTAGATAACCCTGCTCTCGAGATCTTGAAATGATTTTTGACACCAGAATCTTGCAGATCCGCTACATATTCACAGAGTTACAAGCCTTTGAAGTTCAAATTTGTGCGAAAGCTGAATCCAGACACTCCTAACTCAAAAAGACGTCCCAAAATCGAGGTAAAAGAAGACTATTCAATGTCATACCTCTCGTTGATATCAGAGCGAACCAATAGGACTTTGAAAGTAATTTAATTCTTGCAACCATTTCCAAACTTTACTTAAAGGGGCTCCGTCGTCAAAATGTGAACAAAACGACGATTGCTCGGATATAAGTGGATTTTTAACGGTCACTTTTTGGTGGCTTGGGTGAAGCCACCAAACAAACTTTAGAAAACAATGGATGAACAATGGATAATCCCCGACACGTGCGTGTTTACTGATTTGTTTACTGTTTGACGACGGAGCCCCTTTAAGAATGCAATCATCCAAAAACAATGAATGAAAACTTAATCGATGAGACAACGGGTTAGTTCAATTTATGTCATTTCATTGTGCTCAACAGGATTCCTCTAAGCATTTTGACCTTGATTTAATGTCAAAAAGTTATGTTATCGAAAGTGCTTTCTAAAATTTATTTGATTTGCATTGAATAAACGAGATTCTACTTTGACTACAAATGCTATTTGGAGCATCTGGTTTCTGCTTTCGCACAAACTTGAACTTCAAAACTTGTAAATCCGTGAATTTTCATCGGATTTGCACTGTCTGGTGTCTGAAAGTAATTTAAGATCTCAGCAGCATGATTATTTTACCACGGAGCCCGTTCATTATTTCGTTATTTCTTGATATTTAGTCAAACGTCGAGCGAGTTTTTGGGACACCCTGTAGGTGAAACTCAATTTACAAAGATTTTATTTTCTTTGAAATGCGTGAAAATGGGCTTAAAACTCGCCGTATAAATAGGCAATTTTTTTAGATATGTGAAGGTTTTTCAATTTCAGGTCTGATGAATTTCTCAAAAAATGAGATAAACTTATAAATCAGGGTAGAGTTTCTTATTACAAAAATCATGTACTATCGATCAACTTCTCAGACATGGGCTCTATGATTGTAATACAAAAAATATCATTTTGAATTTTATTTGTAAATTTTCACTTCTCGGAAATGCTACAATTATCCAAGGAAGGTGCCTTTTGCTTAGTTTGCATACAAAATAGTTGTTTTCATCTGAATAGGTACAGTTCAATTTAACTAGAAAGCTAAAAACTCCAAGGTTTCAATACATAGTTTTTATATAAGAAGCAAGCTTTTTTCAGACCTGAACGAGTTTCTTATAGAATGGGGTGTTATTTTGAAAATTAGGGTCTGTGTTTCTTAAATTTGTGTTTCTCATATGCGGGACACTACTGTAAAAGATTGAATACTAATAAACGTTAGAATCCGTTTCATATAGGATGTCAGGCTATCATGGGTGTATGATGCTGAACAACAGAAGCTCCAAACGAGGGAACACTAGCAACAACAATGGATGCCACCAATGCTCCCCGTCCAGAATGCCCGCTGCACAAAATACTGTCAAGGGACTTTCAGTTTCAAATATAATTGATTAGGGATATGAGATTTACTGGAATTTGGGATATGGGATTCCATGATGTAACTGTACAAACAGCTAGTTTTTGAAAGCGACAATTCAATATCCCTTGTTTTTCATTATACATATTCTAATTCCCGAACGTAGCTATCCTGCATATCTGCTGTTGCTTTCGTCGCATTACGTTGCGGTGTCTCTTGCTGCAACTCTTTAGAATTCTTTCCTTTTGCATGGGGCGGCACACATATGAATTTTCCCCGAGAGGGGGTCTGAACGAAAACGTCAAAATGACGTTGCTAGGGGAAACATCGACGAATGTGCGGCTCCAAAGAGCTTTTTCGATTTCGAAAAATTTTCTGACGTGAATGTTTATATTTTTGTTGTTACACGAGAAGATTTTTATTGAAGGACTTGCCGACGGGTTTACTTTACGTATTCTCATATTTGATCTATTTTCACACCACATGCTATTTATCATTTGACTTGTTACGTCATCAGACTTGCCTATTTTAGTTTCTTATGATTTATGGTTCTTTTCGAAAGCTAAGCTTATCTCATTATCTAAAAGGTTTTGTTCTTGCATGAAAGAAGATTGTATGTTGATAATGTATCAGAGTAGTTATGTCTAGAAGGATATCAAAACAGACACGTTTTTGGAAATTTTTAATGTTTAAAATGACGGATATGAGATTGCTATAAAGTTTTGGTCTTTTCATTTTCTAGATTGAATAAGTTGACAAATCTTCTGCTGAAACTGTCTCTCGCAAAAACATTTGATGAGCAGGGTAACTACAACGTCAGGAGTTTCAAGTTTCAAGATTCAAGTTTTCACTAGAGTCATTCAAGACCTAAGTCTATTTGCATATTGGAGAGCACTGCTTAATTGGTTTCCAAAAAACACCTTAGAAGATGCAAGTTTTTCGCTACCGAACAAACGGTGAGATTTCAAGACCATCCTGGGATCAAATTTGCTCTTTATTTCATTTGCAGAATTTACAGTGTTGTTAGTATATCATAAGATTTTCACGTTAACTGCGAGGGAGCATCTTGATAATCTGCTAATCTTGCAGTGACTTTGCATTTTGTAAACACAATTACCGATGCCACAACTCTCTGAAAACAGCGTGAAGTTTTAATCCAAGCATTTTACGCAGGGATCCAAGAACTGAATAACGGAGAGAATCACAACATAATTGCAACGTCGGTGAAGAGTTTGCAAATACCATCGATACAATTGATGGTTCATTCGAAACTTTTTGAAGGATATTTCCCGATAAATATATTGCAAGAATTGACCGTTCATCAGAATTTCAGGTGCCTTTCTAAAGAGACGGTATTCGTAGACAATATTTCACGTTGTGCGCTGCAGTAGTAGAAGAGAGAATATCCATTGCTATATGACATGAAGATGTTCCTTATGACCTGAATGCACTGGTATTTTACACACCTAAATCTCATTGCAAACTTTGATATCATTTGTTCGTTTCAACTTGTCTGAAGACGGCTTTCATAGAAGGGAAAGATTGTGAATTAATATTTGCACTGGAAGGCCTGATCATACTGAACCCTTGTCTTGTTGTCAGATCATATTTAGCAGAAGAAATACGAGGTTGCAATTTGGTATTTGATAGTGTCTTTTCAAACTTTCTTCTTTTGAAAATCAAAAACTTGCGACTGAATAGCATTTCGAACGAAGAATCCTCCTGAAAGTAGCCAGTCTACAGTTATAGCAAATTTACCTCGAAGATCGTAAATATTGTACTGAAAAGACTGCATTGTTGACTTCCAAAGTAGTTTTATCAAGGTTAAAGGCAAATTTTATCAATATGCAGAAACAAACACACACAGTTTTGCCAAACCAGACAGTCACATCTCAACAAAATCAGACCTTTAGGCCTAAATATACAACATTCAGACCCACACTGCAATCCGAAACAGGATGCTCAAACCAAGCAATAGCCTACGCGTTTGTGCAAGTGCTCTCAATCCTATTAAATCTAGCCGTCGCTGTTGTGCTGTCCAGGCTAAAAGGCTATCGAAGGAACACTTGTCATTTGGTGGTCCGCATCCTTGTGATTTCAGATGCTATCGGGGCGACCGTTACATTAATCCCTATTGTCCTTTCTTGTTCAGGATATAGACTTAAGAATGATGCAATATGCCAAGTGTTTGGATACTTATCGACTGTGCTTCTCATATGGACAGCTTTAATCGTATTACTTATGTGTGCATTACGATATTTTGCAGTTGTCCGGCCCTTGTTTTACCGGACACATATAACATATGAAGTCGTACGATGGTTGTTGTTTGGTCAACTTCTTTGGTCCGCAGCACATTTGGTATTGCCGCTCGTAGGTGTCGGACGCTTCAAGTTTTTCGCTGAAGGACAATATTGTGCGTTTGAAATCCGGTCTCACAATGGCACTGATGCTGTTCTCGTTCATCTTACTGTATGGGAAGGCTGGCTGACTATTTTAGTACTTATTGGCTTTACTGCCCGGATGCTACAAGAAATGAGAGTAAAGAAGAAACTAACTTCGAGGCTGTCTTTCCAACAGAGGCGCGGTGTCAGGGCAACTGGATCACGTCAGCAAGGATACACACGGATGACTGTAGTCATAGTTACAATATTCTTGTTATGTTATATTCCATATTTGGTAAGTGTGCTTCTTTTGATTGCAATACCACTTTATTTTTCTTTGACAGGATGAAGATTTATGTTCTACCCTGTAGATACGCAAATACTCCCCTATCTATACCCGTCTATTTCATTGCGTATGATAGAACAATCTTTTGTTCATAAGGACATATATTGATCGCAGTGTCGGGGCCCCAAGGGGACTATGTGTTGCTCGAATCCTGATAGCATGCCATTTCATTCTTTTCAACCCTGAAAGTTAGTTAACGGAGATAGTTAGCTAACCCATGAGCTCCATTTGCAAGACTATGCAGAATTAGCCTATTGTATTTGATCATTTCGGTAGGAGCGTGGATATTGTTTAGCTAGAAGAACGATAACGTGCGTAGGCGCTTTATTTGTCCTATGTATAGATTACCTCCATTAAAGGCACACTATCGCGGCGGCGATTGGCTAGTTGTGATGTTGAAATTACTAATAAAATTACTAAGCCTTTATGCTCTTGGATCATACTTTGTTTTGAGAATAAAGGGAGTCAGATCGTTATCACTTTCACGAATTTCAGTGTCCAACGTAATTACTGAAGCCTGCCTAATTCTATTCTTTTATATTGCCTTATTCATCCAATCAGAGCCACGACAGTGTGCCTTTAACTTCCGTAAACTAACTTTAAAGCGCTGAAAACGGAGCTATCGAATCAGCATTTCCATGGCATAGCCTGCGCAGCGCAGTAAACCATTCAGTAATGCCCCTCTTTAGCAAAACAATCTTTTCAGGGTTTACCAAACCTCATTCGAGGCGTAAAACTTAAAAAGCCTCAATGTTTCTAAAAATTGAGGACGCAAATATAGCTCGTTTGTTAAAGATCCATCCTTACCCTGCTCTGTGTTGCCGCATCACGTGCCTCTTTAAGGATCATCATCATCATCATCATAAAATTTTGGCAGCAATTAATCCCATTCTGATGTGGAGTCAGTCGCGTCTTTCGCTAAATTTTCTTTTGTTCTAGATTCAATGCCCCTACGGTTTCTATCTGAATTAAAACGGTCTACAAAGGCTTGTTCGCGCATTTCAAGTCATGTGGCAATGCTCTAGGGAAGTTTTTAGTATTGTACTACTTTTTGCATTCATGGCACAAGTTTGCTCGTTGCGAAATAACTTGTAAAATTCAAAAGAGGTTTTATCAAGAGGTTTTATCACCTGACTTGAAGTGGCCTAAACAGGCCTCGACAAGCCTTCGCCGATTTTGTCTATTGGAGAGGCAATAACTCCGACAATCCTGGAGATATTTTAACCGGCATCCAAACTTGTACACCCAAACATCTGGAGAATAGATTGCTTTAAAAAAATTCGAGAAATCTCAAGCAGTATTTTGTCCTGGTTAAGTTTTATGAAGGTAGGTAAAATTTAAAAAAATCGTCACGGGTTTCTTTTCTCCCTTCGATTTTTAGCCGTCTGATTGGTCCGTGAAAATGAGGTGAGCAATCGGCTATGTACGACAAACCATTCCTATGCATCCAAATATCGTTCGAAACAATGATTTTGCAAATTTTTCAAAAGTAATATCACACAGGCTCTTTATGTTTTCTTCAAAATGAGAGCATTCTTTTGAAGAAAAATTCTTGACTTCACAAAGGAAGGCACCAAACGTTCGCATCTTTTACGATTGCTTGGATATAAGTGGATTTTACACGGTCAGTTTTCGATGGCTTGGACGAAGCCACCAAACAAACTGCAGAAAACGATGCAGAACAATGGACATGTGCGATGTTTACATATTTTTCTACAGTTTAGTGACGGGCTCCTTTAATGAATATATTTCTCTACCTTTTCAGACATATCGTGCAATTGCATTGATCACCAAAGATGTCGACGAGTCGTATCACTTTTATTTACAGTTACTTGCACACATAAACCCAATGCTTAATCCAATTCTTTATGTGTCATGCAATCGAGGATACAGAAGTGCCATTCGATCGATGTTAGCTAAAGTTTGCAGCTGTTTTGCTGAACCAATCAGAAAAGTCAGGGAATCAAATTCTATCAGCTTGGGTAAGTTAAAGCTGGATTTATAACCTGATTGGTTGTTTTCACTCCAATGTAATTTGAATAAAGTTTCACTCCATCAATGGCATACAGGTCCCGGGGGGGGGGGGGGTATGCAACATTTTCAAGGTACTGGTATGTGCCGCCCATATGGGTGGGTTTTTGGGCCAAAAAAATTCTCTAAACAAGGGTCCCTTTTCGGCAGATTTTTCATAAACATTGGTGGGGTCTCGCTAAAATTCCCAAAAATAGTAGAAAATCTCAAAAAAGCATTTGATACCGTTGATCATGACATTTTACTTGCTAAATTGAGGAAGTATGGTATTGATAATCTTGAACTTACTTGGTTTACGTCCTATCTAACCAATAGAAAGCAATTCTGCAAAGTAAATGGGGTAGGTTCCAAAACCGAAGATATTCGCTGTGGTGTGCCCCAGGCGTCTTGTCTTGGCCCTCTTTTATTTCTGATTTATATCAATGATCGTCCGTTTTCTCAAAGGAAAAGTTAAGTGACCATGTACACTGACGATACCAGTAGTTCTTACTCTTCTTCGAGCTTAATAGATATAAGCCAAATTCTAAATAGGGAAAAAATGATTTGAAGCGATGGTTGCAAGGTAATAAACTTTCTTTGAATGTTCTAAAACTCAAGCTCTGATTGTAGGTTCCCAGCCCAAAATTAAGAAAATTACTGATAAGACTGTTGATCATCCACTATTTTTTATTGGTGACTCTCAGGTTGAAAATGTAGCCCCGACAAAATATCTGGGTGTAATAATCGAGAGGAACTTGAATTGGGAAAAAAACATTAACAATGTTCGTACCAAGGTTTCTCGTGCAATTGGATTTTTGAAATATTCCAGGAAACTTTAACTCAAAACACGTTGAGTGAAATATATAGGGGTATCGTCAAGCCCCATTTACGGTTCTGTTTTTCGGTGTGAGGGTGCTGTGGAATGACTAAATTGCAAACCTTGCAAATGTTGCAGAATTGAGCAGCTAGAATTGTAACTAAAAGTAAATTTGATACGCCTGCTATGGGATTAATTCGCAGTTTAAATTGGCCAACTGTAAATGATATTATTAGAAGCGAAACAGCTACCACAATGAACAAATTGCTAAATGGTCTCGTCCCGGAATACCTTTCCGATTTTTTCGAAAAAATTCGACTCGAAATGTCAGAAAACTGAGGAATACCGAAACTGATCTCTCGTTACCCTCACGGAAAACAAACAATGGGCAGAGGGCTATGTCTTTTCGTGAACCTAAGCATTGGAATCAACTTGAACCTGATGCTAAACAGGCACCCGCCCTTGCCACCTTTAAGAGAAGAATAAAAAACTAGCCGTGACGAGAATTCATATTTTGTCATTATATCTATCTTTTGATTAGTAAATGTTTCACTACGGCCCCCTGAAAACCCGTTCTCATGACTACTGTGCCTGAACAAGAAATGGCATCAAATTAGTGAAATTTTGTTTTTCAACAGTTACTGGATTTTGAAATATTATTCAAATCACAAGAAATGATTGTTGAGTCCAATCTTCCTTCCGTGTGACGCTTTAGTTGTGAATGCATGAATCTTAATTAATCTCTGTTTTTATGTCCACGTATTTTTTTTTATAAGAAACTAAGAATTTGGCCCAGTACTGAAAGTTTCTTAAAATTATCAGATTTTGAGTACTCGGAGTTTCTTATGAGTTTCTTAGGGGTTCCATAACAATCTTCATGTTCACTACCTGTTCCCTCGTGAACATTTCAAAACAAGGTTTTTAAGTCTTTCCAGTGTTTAGACATTACTCAATTACCTTACGAGTAATATGATATTGGAAATAAGTGAAAATAAAGTAATAATATGTCAAGGATTCCTTTATAAAGATAAATAGTTTCTTAACTTATATTTTGCCAGTACTAGAGTTTCTTAATTTTTTGGCGATCTGAGAGTTGAGTTTCTTATGGGCAGTTTCTTATAAAAAGAATATGTGTAATGATCTAAATTTGATAAAAAATTTCAAAATGCTGTTGCTTTGATGAAATTTCCTTAGATGTTTATCAAATACTGTTTCTCAAGCTGCAATTTCGCTGTCTCTTCCCATGAACTGAACTTTTTACTCCGACCGAGTATTCCAAAAGAAAGTTCAGACGTTTGAAATATCGTAGTAGCTATATTTTGTGATTTTTCTTGTATCTTTATGAGTAGTAAAAGTACAGGTAAGTCTGTTCTTTGCAAAATGCCTGAAAGGGGGCCTACAACACTTGATCACACTTCAAGAGTACAGTTTTCACGAATATCGGATGTGGTCTGCACATTTATATCGGATATCGGATGAGGTCTGCACAGACCTCTACGTCAAACCCACAGACACACACCAATACCTCCTCAGCACATCCGCCCATCCCAAACATACGAAAAAGTCCATACCATACAGCCTTGCACTACGATTACGACGCATATGCTCCAACAATGACACTCTTAAGAAACGCACAAATCAACTGCTTACATACCTTACAAACAGAGGATACAAATGCACAGGGGCGTAGCCAAAGGGGGGTACGGGGGGGTGCCGCACCCCCCCCCCAACATTCAGTTTGTCGGCAAATTGATAATATCTGTCGGCAAATCAAAAACGTTTCCTTAGTACTGGTACTACTGAGTGTCTGTCGGCGAATACAGTTTCCAAATCTTTCAAAGGTTGGTGTGAAACTCAGTGACCGATTTCTTTGAACTGAATGACTGAACGATCTTGGGTCTTGGGAGAGGCATTCTAAGCCAAAGTAGAATGCATATTCTCAAAATTTTCCTGGTGGCTTGGCCCCCAGACCTACTTATTTCAAGATCCCATTTGTCTTAACCTGTGCGTGTCATTGGCTATAGGGCAGTGGCGTGCTGGGGATGAGATCGCAGGGGGGGCAATAGGTCAAAATAGCGCCCCTTTCTAGACTTATGACTTATCGTCCCTTGTTTCCCCGTGTTCTTTGATTTGCTGATATCAGTTGCTCAATAGGGACTCATACCATTACGCTTATAAAGTGGGTCCCCTGTTTCAAAACGGCGTAAACAAGCGGGAGTTCTCGTACATACAACAAATCGCTTGGAGCTTAAACATTGAAAAGTAAACTTTTAGTACAAAAAATTATGTTTTCCTGACCTACGCATCACAGACAATATACCTTTCAAGCAGTAATCTTCCCCTGTGGAAACAAAATACATCCATCGCAGCTATGAGAACTCTAGGCCGTATCAACCGTTTTTTGGATGCAACAACAACAATGTCTAAATAGCAATTACAACAGTTGTCTTTATTGGTTGAAAACTAAATTCTAGCAATTTGATGGGTAAATACGGAACCACGCTATGTGGACCTAAAGAGGGTCCACTTTGTAAGAGTAATGGTATGAGTCCCTTTCACCAAGTGGTAGCAGCGTTAGCTGAATTCGTCTATTCCAGTTCATTTGTTCATACAAATACAGATTATCTTTGCAAGGGAAGCAAGTCAATGCCAGATTTATGAAATAAAAGATAATGACGTGAGAAGTACCGGGTGTCCCAAAAAAATGTATACGGATTTGGTTGACTCTAGCGCTGTGAATTTAGCTTTAAGCAATGGCTAATCACTCTCAAAATGTTCCTCGATAGTTAACTTGAACATAGATACCTCGTTTGTTGGTATTGGTGCTTTGAGAGCAGACATGTTAATCTTGAAAGCTCAAATTTGCCTCTTCCTGCAAACCAGAGCTTTAGCATTTTGGCCTAAGCAATTTCTTAAGGCACAGTGTATAAATCAACGAGAGCCTTGATGAAATTTGAACAATATTAGATCTTGTGTTATTACGTTTTCCAGAAGTCACCCCCGCCCCCAGTAACCCATTAGGATGTTTCTTAATTTTTCATTAATTTCAGTTCTTAATTTCGATGTGGTTCAGGAATTTGCTTAGGCCAAAAGGCCAAAGCTCTGGTTTGCAAGTGGACGCAAATTTGAGCTTTCAAGATTGATATTTCTGCTGTCAAAGCACCAATACCAACAAACCAGGTATCTATGTTCAAGTGAACTGTCGAGGAACATTTTGAGAGTAGTTAGCCATGGATTAAAGCTAAATTCACATCGCTGGAGTCAACCAAATCTGTGTACATTGTTTTGAGACACCCGGTATTAAACAGCGCCTTCTTTGCGTTTCCATTTGATATCTTAGTATCATTGCGATGTTTCAAGAAGTGGTCTTCGTTCACTAACTAATTGATCAGGGCGCCTTCGGCGCCCCCTAAGATTGACATTCTCTCTGGCGCCCCTCAAACTCGACCAGCAGGGGGGCAGTTGCCCCCTGCCCCCCTGCCAGCACGCCACTGCTATAGGGTTCCCTATTTGCTACTGCTCCTTCAAGCAATTTCATCAATATAATTTGAAGAGCTAGCTGTACTCTGACATGTTCGTTTACTTTCCTAGATTAACTTGCTAAGATGGGTATAAATTCTCAATGCAAATTCAAGAAAACATCCTGCCCATTTTGTGTTCATTGCAGCCATTTTTACGATGCAAAATAAAACTAAAATGGGCGTTTCCCTCATTTTCCGAGCGTCTGAAGGGCGTGGTCACAAAAAATTTTCTAGCCCACGCCCCATAAACCCCCCCCCCACTCATCAAGTGCTGCGTATGCCCCTGAAATGCTATGCCAAGTGTCTACATTTTGAATTTAATCATCCATTGCTTATACGTTTCAAACTTTAATGATATATAATGGTATTTTCGTTTTTTTTTCGGCAAATTGGGGTGTCTGCACCCCCCCCCCCCCAACAATTTTCTTTAGCTTCGCCCGCGTTTGAAACGCAAACACGTACGTAACGAAATACGGAAGGCTTCCAAAATAACTCGACAATCCAGCTTACAAACGAAACAGAAAAAACGTAACAACAGAACGCCATTTGTGGTTACCTACCACCCCAGTGTACCACAATTAACATCCATACTTAACAGCAACTTCCACATATTACAAAACTCGACAAACTGTAAGGAAGTCTTCCCAGACCCACCGATACTCAGTAACCGCAGACCAAAAAACCTCAGGGAATACTTGGTGCGCGCCAGAATGAAAAATGACACCACCACCACTCCCAGAGGAATATCTAAATGTCCATCACGACGCGACTGCTACACATGCCAACACATACAAGACGGAACACACACAGTTACTTTCACAAACACCAACAAAACGTTCAACATAAGACAAAGCCTCGACTGCAACTCCACTAACGTCATATACTTACTACAATGCAAACGATGCTTACGCGACAAAAGACTGACTGCCAATACATAGGACAAACAGGACGACGCATAAGAGACAGACTTAACGAACACCGACGAGACATCATAAACAAACGTTCCGACACATCCGGGGTTGCAGAACACTTCTGTAAACCCAACCACTCTGTACAACTGCTACCGTTACTTAACCCTATCCAGACTAGGCTTTTTGAAACTCTGGGGAGACTAGGGGGGCACAAAGTGCCCCCCCTGGTTTTTCATAGAATCATAAGTGCTAGAGACTTGAAACTTGGCACAAGTAACAAACATGATAAGACAAACAAGATGATGTGATTTGTTTTTGTTTATGTCACGTGATTAAGTGCTGACGTCAGCAAATGTTGCTAATTTGGGTGTAAAACCACATGTACTTTGTAGCATTGTATCTCCAAATTGATAAAAGATATCGATGTGATATTTGAAACATAGAAGGATTATATCCTTGTAATTCTTATTTTGAAATTTTTGCTTTGTAACACTAATAGTTTTGCTGATGTCAGCATTTATTTATTTTGTACGAAAAAAAGAGCGATTTTTGTCTAAAATTGATTATAAATTACTTTTAAAAATAGCAAAAAATGCTAAATGTACATCAAAGGACCTGCTGCATCATATTATGTCACTCATTTTTCTAAAAATGAAGCATACGGTGGTTTTTCATCAGTACGCATGCGCAACAACCAATTGTTGATGACGTCATCTAAAATCAATAAACTATATATCAAATGAAAGCTTGTTTCAAGACGAGTTCAACAATGTTTGTCTCATCGTCATAGAGTCAGTGGTTCAAAAGCTATGACTTAAACGGTATATATTTGGCGGAGCACTCAATTTAAAGTCATGTGTTGACCCCCGGAATCAGTGTTTTGAAATTGATATGAAAAGATGTCTCATAGATAGAAACTAAAAGTCACAAAAAAGCTAGACTATTTTAGAGATACTCGACGAGCTGTGCGGAAAAGCCCCCCTAGTCTGGATAGGGTTAAGATACATGACACCAGAGAGAGTGTGAGACGAGCCAAAGAAACTTACTTCATTGGCTTAGCGAACACTCTCTCACCCAACGGACTAAACAGAACCACAGACCGCTAACAAACACAATTATAAAGTAACCTATCTATTCATTCTCTTATATGACCTATCCCCCTCATCATCCCCATCGTTAATACTATTATTATCGCAATTACTTTCTTACATTGCACTAACACAATCGGTATTATTATTATTATTATCATTATTATCATTGTTATCATTATTATTATTCTTATTATCACCATCATTATTATTATTATTATTATTATCATTAGCATCCGTTGTAAACCTAACCGATATAACCTCTGCGTAGCCATCATATCTAACCAATCACGTGTTATTTCCCCTTTTCAAATCGCTGTACATATTCAAATTTTTCTCATAACTGTTACATTACAGCCCTGAAGAAGTCCTGCATGGCAGGACGAAATATTGGCATAAAATTTATTCAACCATTTGCTGTTGTTTTTTTGTTGTATTGCAGTGTTTCTGCCTTTAAACTTATTAATTCATGCGTCACCGCAAGCATCTTCGGATCCGACAATCGACGCTGGTATCGTGGCCTTTCCTTTTTCAAATTATTTTGCACATTTATACCCTGGGTGCTAGAGCCTTAATAAAAAAATGACAGACAAAATAAGACAAAACTACGAGGCTGCTCCAAACTACGAGGCTCTGGCACGCAGGGTAGCACATTTATTGCCATGGGATTGAAATTAGCAGTATTTGTTAAAAATTATTTTCCTATAACTCTATTAAATGCCCTTAGTTCTGCGTGAGCTCCTTACGAGTTGATCGAGTATTTTAGGTCCCTTTTCAGCTATTTTGATACAGTAGAGTTTTCGCAAAGTCGAATTCATCTATCTTTTCATTGCTCATAAAGATGCGAGAAATGGTCACAGAAATACTTCCAATCTTTCCTTCTTCGAACAAAGTTCGATTCATTCCAATCCACCCAATACTCCAGGTACACCGATATTTAGAACGCGCGAAAATTTTTAGCGCACCCGGTATCAGCAGAGTCTCGTAACAGTATGAAAATATTACAGACTTGGCTTTTCTTTTTGTGTTGATATCATCTTCATTACATTTCAGCTTTGTTCTCGTATGGTGACAACTTATCAAACAGATCAAGAGCGGAGACAAGGACGACGCTTCTCGTTGTTCCAAGCACGCAAACTCCATCTGCAAAATTTGATGGAGCAGGGAAGCCTAACGAGAGGCGCAAAAATAAACGAAACTCAGTTGACATATCGTCGAGCAGTGATATAACCAAGGAATTGGATGGCAGGAAAGAGAGGACCTTGTCCCTTAAAAGCCCACATCTTGATGCTTCATGTATCAACGAAGTCTTCGAAAACGATGACGGACAAATATTTCCCCAATACTCGGCAGAACCGCAAACTCCTCGCGAACGCGATACGCGAACAAAAACTTCCAACTTTGACCTCCCCTGGCCAGCTTCGTTAGAAGAACCGATAACTTCTCGTGAAGGCAGTAACCGAACACGCGCTTCTTCCGACGATCCTTTTCGACCAGGTTCAGCAAACCGGAAACTTTCCCTTCAATCGTCGTCCTCTAGAGTTTATTCATTTCGACCAGCTTCGTCTCACTCTCATTTGCTAAAGGAAAAATTTGCTTCTGCTCAGAACGAATCGTCTTGGCCTAATGCTTTACCGACAAATTCACCTTCTCCGAAAGCCAATCGTTTTGATTCGGATCGTCGAGTTGGGACTAATCAAAGCTCAGACACAAAACCTCGTGGCCTTAGTCTGTCTTCAATTGTCTATGCAGTTGATAATGTTGTAGTTGGAAGTCTAACAGACTTAGAGGACGATGTTTTCGTAGTTAAAAATATTTACATTGCAGAGAATGAATCCTAAGAAAGTGACCTTGGTATAAATATTCTTACAAAAGCCTAGTAAAATCGATTCATCATCATCATCATCATCATCATCATCATCATCATCATCATCATCATCATCATCATCATCATAATCATCATCATCATCATCATCATCATCATCATCATCATCATCATCATCATCATCATCATCATCATCATCATCATCATCATCATCATCATCATCATCATCATCATCCTCATCATCATCATCATCATCATCATCATCATCATCATCAACATCATCATCTTCATCAACATCAATATCATCATCATCATCATCATCATCATCATTATCATCATCATCATCATCATCATCATCATCATCATCATCATCATCATCATCATCATCATCATCATCATCATCATCATCATCATCATCATCATCATCATCATCATCATCATCATCATCATCATCATCATCATCATCATCATCATCATCATCATCATCATCATCATCATCATCATCATCATCATCTTCATCAACCTTATCGATGATTTGTTGAAATTTGATTGCAGTTAATTTTGTATGCATAACCCTTTGTTAAGAGTTAAAATCTTGGTTCAGCGTTGGTTCAGCGAGAAAAACCTGTTGATATTCATGACCCGTATGGTCTAAACCAGTTTTGCTATTTATTGCGTTAAAATTGGTCCACCTTATAAAACTCACAAGAGAATTCATAATTCTGTTCATAATTCATAATCAAGAGACTTATTAAACTGTTCCTTCGTAATCGTGTTGTTAATGAGCTGAAAGAATGCAAGAAAACTACTATCATCAGTATTTTGGTGAAAACAAGAGTAATATGAAGATGCGTGGAAAAGCTTAAAGGATATTGTCAGTTTAAAATCCAGCAATCTAGGCACAATTTCACATTTAACAGACAAAAATGGCTCCCAAATCAAGGATCCAGCGAAAATAGCCAATGAATTCAATCATTTCTTCACCAATGTTGCAAATGACATCACAAAAAAGATCCCAAGAAACCCAAAGTCTCCATTACCTTACTTATCTAATCCTAATTTGAAATTCCTTTTTCATTTCCCTTTGCACTTCTGATGAAGTATCATCTATTATTCAGTCTCTAAAGAATGGTAAATCATGTGATCCTAACAGTATCCCAATTAAGTTATTAAAGATCTTAGATTCTCACATTTCTGTTGATCTATCCACCTTTATCAATCATTCTTTCGAAACAGGTTTTTTCCCTGACAAGCTTAAAATAGCTAAAGTTATCCCAGTGTTCAAGAAAGGTCTCACTACCAAAAAATCAAATTATAGACCAATTTCCCTGCTTTCCATTTTCAGTAAAATATTTGACAAAATAATGTATAAACGTCTCTATAGTTTCCTTGAGGTATGTGAATTGTTGTTCAACCTGCAATTTGGTTTTCGTAGTGGTCACTCAACTGACCATGCACTGGTCAGTTTAACTGAGAATATAAAGTCTTCTTTGGACAAAAATAGATTTGGTTGTGGAATATTTATTGATCTCCAAAAAGCTTTTGATACTGTTAAACATAATATTCTTTTAAGTAAGCTGGAACTTATTTCTATGCATGTGAGAATTGTATAGAGAGTCACTACTACCGAAAAACATGTATTCTATTTCTATGCATGTGAGAATTTTATGGAGAATCACTACTACCGAAAAAACATGTATTCTATTTCTATGCATGTGAGAATTTTATGGAGAATCACTACTACCGAAAAAATATGTATTCTATTTCTATGCATGTGAGAATTTTATAGAGAATCACTACTACCGAAAAAACATGTATTCTATTTCTATGCATGTGAGAGTTTTATAGAGAATCACTACTACCGAAAAAACATGTATTCTATTTCTATGCATGTGAGAATTTTATGGAGAATCACTACTACCGAAAAAACATGTATTCTATTTCTATGCATGTGAGAATTTTATGGAGAATCACTACTACCGAAAAAACATGTATTCTATTTCTATGCATGTGAGAGTTTTATAGAGAATCACTACTACCGAAAAAACATGTATTCTATTTCTATGCATGTGAGAATTTTATGGAGAATCACTACTACCGAAAAACATGTATTCTATTTCTATGCATGTGAGAATTTTATGGAGAATCACTACTACCGAAAAAACATGTATTCTATTTCTATGCATGTGAGAATTTTATGGAGAATCACTACTACCGAAAAAACATGTATTCTATTTCTATGCATGTGAGAGTTTTATAGAGAATCACTACTACCGAAAAACATGTATTCTATTTCTATGCATGTGAGAATTTTATGGAGAATCACTACTACCGAAAAAACATGTATTCTATTTCTATGCATGTGAGAGTTTTATAGAGAATCACTACTACCGAAAAAACATGTATTCTATTTCTATGCATGTGAGAGTTTTATTCTATTTCTATGAGAATCACTACTACCGAAAAAAACATGTATTCTATTTCTATGCATGTGAGAATTTTATGGAGAATCACTACTACCGAAAAAAACATGTATTCTATTTCTATGCATGTGAGAATTTGATGGAGAATCACTACTACCGAAAAAACATGTATTCTATTTCTATGCATGTGAGAGTTTTATAGAGAATCACTACTACCGAAAAAACATGTATTCTATTTCTATGCATGTGAGAATTTTATGGAGAATCACTACTACCGAAAAAACATGTATTCTATTTCTATGCATGTGAGAATTTGATGGAGAATCACTACTACCGAAAAAACATGTATTCTATTTCTATGCATGTGAGAGTTTTATAGAGAATCACTACTACCGAAAAAAACATGTATTCTATTTCTATGCATGTGAGAATTTTATGGAGAATCACTACTACCGAAAAAAACATGTATTCTATTTCTATGCATGTGAGAATTTTATGGAGAATCACTACTACCGAAAAAAACATGTATTCTATTTCTATGCATGTGAGAGTTTTATAGAGAATCACTACTACCGAAAAAACATGTATTCTATTTCTATGCATGTGAGAATTTTATGGAGAATCACTACTACCGAAAAAACATGTATTCTATTTCTATGCATGTGAGAGTTTTATAGAGAGTCACTACTACCGAAAAAAACATGTATTCTATTTCTATGCATGTGAGAGTTTTATAGAGAGTCACTACCACCGAAAAACATGTATTCTATTTCTATGAATGTGAGAGTTTTATAGAGAGTCACTACTACCGAAAAAACATGTATTCTATTTCTATGCATGTGAGAATTTTATGGAGAATCACTACTACCGAAAAACATGTATTCTATTTCTATGCATGTGAGAATTTTATGGAGAATCACTACTACCGAAAAAACATGTATTCTATTTCTATGAATGTGAGAGTTTTATAGAGAGTCACTACCACCGAAAAAACATGTATTCTATTTCTATGAATGTGAGAGTTTTATAGAGAATCACTACTACCGAAAAACATGTATTCTATTTCTATGCATGTGAGAGTTTTATAGAGAATCACTACTACCGAAAAACATGTATTCTATTTCTATGCATGTGAGAGTTTTATAGAGAATCACTACTACCGAAAAACATGTATTCTATTTCTATGCATGTGAGAATTTTATAGAGAATCACTACTACCGAAAAAAACATGTATTCTATTTCTATGCATGTGAGAATTTTATAGAGAATCACTACTACCGAAAAAACATGTATTCTATTTCTATGCATGTGAGAATTTTATGGAGAATCACTACTACCGAAAAACATGTATTCTATTTCTATGCATGTGAGAATTTTATGGAGAATCACTACTACCGAAAAAACATGTATTCTATTTCTATGCATGTGAGAATTTTATGGAGAATCACTACTACCGAAAAACATGTATTCTATTTCTATGCATGTGAGAATTGTATGGAGAATCACTACTACCGAAAAAACATGTATTCTATTTCTATGCATGTGAGAATTTTATGGAGAATCACTACTACCGAAAAAAACATGTATTCTATTTCTATGCATGTGAGAATTGTATAGAGAATCACTACTACCGAGAAACATGTATTCTATTTCTATGCATGTGAGAGTTTTATAGAGAATCACTACTACCGAAAAACATGTATTCTATTTCTATGCATGTGAGAATTTTATGGAGAATCACTACTACCGAAAAAAACATGTATTCTATTTCTATGCATGTGAGAATTGTATAGAGAATCACTACTACCGAAAAAAACATGTATTCTATTTCTATGCATGTGAGAGTTTTATAGAGAATCACTACTACCGAAAAAAAATGTATTCTATTTCTATGCATGTGAGAGTTTTATAGAGAATCACTACCACCGAAAAAATATGTATTCTATTTCTATGCATGTGAGAGTTTTATAGAGAATCACTACTACCGAAAAAACATGTATTCTATTTCTATGCATGTGAGAGTTTTATAGAGAGTCACTACTACCGAAAAAACATGTATTCTATTTCTATGCATGTGAGAGTTTTATGGAGAATCACTACTACCGAAAAAACATGTATACTATTTCTATGCATGTGAGAGTTTTATAGAGAATCACTACTACCGAAAAAACATGTATTCTATTTCTATGCATGTGAGAGTTTTATGGAGAATCACTACTACCGAAAAAACATGTATTCTATTTCTATGCATGTGAGAGTTTTATAGAGAATCACTACTACCGAAAAAACATGTATTCTATTTCTATGCATGTGAGAGTTTTATAGAGAATCACTACCACCGAAAAAATATGTATTCTATTTCTATGCATGTGAGAGTTTTATGGAGAATCACTACTACCGAAAAAACATGTATTCTATTTCTATGCATGTGAGAATTTTATGGAGAATCACTACTACCGAAAAAACATGTATTCTATTTCTATGCATGTGAGAATTTTATGGAGAATCACTACCACCGAAAAAATATGTATTCTATTTCTATGCATGTGAGAGTTTTATAGAGAATCACTACTACCGAAAAAACATGTATTCTATTTCTATGCATGTGAGAGTTTTATAGAGAATCACTACTACCGAAAAAACATGTATTCTATTTCTATGCATGTGAGAGTTTTATGGAGAATCACTACTACCGAAAAAACATGTATTCTATTTCTATGCATGTGAGAGTTTTATAGAGAATCACTACTACCGAAAAAACATGTATTCTATTTCTATGCATGTGAGAATTTTATGGAGAATCACTACCACCGAAAAAACATGTATTCTATTTCTATGCATGTGAGAGTTTTATAGAGAGTCACTACCACCGAAAAAATATGTATTCTATTTCTATGCATGTGAGAGTTTTATAGAGAATCACTACCACCGAAAAAATATGTATTCTATTTCTATGCATGTGAGAATTTTATGGAGAATCACTACTACCGAAAAAACATGTATTCTATTTCTATGCATGTGAGAATTTTATGGAGAATCACTACTACCGAAAAAACATGTATTCTATTTCTATGCATGTGAGAGTTTTATAGAGAATCACTACCACCGAAAAAATATGTATTCTATTTCTATGCATGTGAGAGTTTTATAGAGAATCACTACTACCGAAAAAACATGTATTCTATTTCTATGCATGTGAGAGTTTTATAGAGAATCACTACCACCGAAAAAATATGTATTCTATTTCTATGCATGTGAGAATTTTATGGAGAATCACTACTACCGAAAAAACATGTATTCTATTTCTATGCATGTGAGAGTTTTATAGAGAATCACTACTACCGAAAAAACATGTATTCTATTTCTATGCATGTGAGAGTTTTATAGAGAATCACTACCACCGAAAAAATATGTATTCTATTTCTATGCATGTGAGAGTTTTATAGAGAATCACTACTACCGAAAAAACATGTATTCTATTTCTATGCATGTGAGAATTTTATGGAGAATCACTACTACCGAAAAAACATGTATTCTATTTCTATGCATGTGAGAGTTTTATAGAGAATCACTACCACCGAAAAAATATGTATTCTATTTCTATGCATGTGAGAGTTTTATAGAGAATCACTACTACCGAAAAAACATGTATTCTATTTCTATGCATGTGAGAGTTTTATAGAGAGTCACTACCACCGAAAAAACATGTATTCTATTTCTATGCATGTGAGAGTTTTATGGAGAATCACTACTACCGAAAAAACATGTATTCTATTTCTATGCATGTGAGAGTTTTATAGAGAGTCACTACCACCGAAAAAATATGTATTCTATTTCTATGAATGTGAGAGTTTTATAGAGAATCACTACTACCGAAAAACATGTATTCTATTTCTATGCATGTGAGAGTTTTATAGAGAATCACTACTACCGAAAAAAACATGTATTCTATTTCTATGCATGTGAGAGTTTTATAGAGAGTCACTACTACCGAAAAAACATGTATTCTATTTCTATGCATGTGAGAGTTTTATAGAGAATCACTACTACCGAAAAAACATGTATTCTATTTCTATGCATGTGAGAGTTTTATAGAGAGTCACTACCACCGAAAAAACATGTATTCTATTTCTATGAATGTGAGAGTTTTATAGAGAATCACTACTACCGAGAAACATGTATTCTATTTCTATGCATGTGAGAATTTTATAGAGAATCACTACTACCGAAAAAAACATGTATTCTATTTCTATGCATGTGAGAATTTTATGGAGAATCACTACTACCGAAAAACATGTATTCTATTTCTATGCATGTGAGAATTTTATGGCGAATCACTACTACCGAAAAAACATTCAAATCATTGGACACTCTAGCATGGCTATAGCATAGATCATACTCAATAAAACATTGGCCTTCATTGGAGTATTAAATTGCAATTTTCAGTCAGACACAGTATCATTCATATTCAAAGTTCATTTGGACTTCACAACTTCATAAAGATCCGGGTGGTACCTCAAATCATGCGCTCTATTATTTGGCCAAGGATCAACCTTTGGAGGCAAGAAGTAGAAAACGGAAAGGTAGTGGGAGTGCTGTTCTTAGATTTTAGAAAGGCTTTTGACTCTATCAACCACAAAACTCTCCTGATGAAAATACAAGCAGCCGGCATAAGTGGAAATTCTTACTGTACACTTGAAAATTATCTATCTAACAGAAGACAATATGTTGAAATAGACAGTTTTTGTTCACAAGAGAGATCTGTTAGCTATGGCGTCCCACAAGGTTCACTCCTTGGCCCAAGGCTTTTCTCTATACATGTGAATGATCTTCCTGACTGTACATCAAGAGCAACTGTCCATATGTTTGCAGATGACACTGAAAGCTTTTGTATTGGGGACACTGTAGACGAGGTCATAGAAGATCTACAGGTAACTATCAATGAAATGGGAAAATGGAGCCAAATGGCCTTGTCATCCATCCTAAGAAATCTGAAATATTGCTGCTAACAAAGAGTAAATTCATCGGTCCTCTGAAGCAAGTTAAGCTTGGGGATAATGACATCAAAGATGTTGACAACTCGAAATGCCTTGGAATGTTACTGGATAGCCAACTCTCTTGGAAACTGCAGATAGAGAAAGTAAAGATAGACATGAGTTGTAAAATAAAGAAATTAAAGATGATGAGATATCTACACAAAGAAGTGCTCTCTACTATATATTTCAAAGCCATCTTGCCTGCAGTTATTTACGGAATTTCTGTTTGGGGGTAATAACAGCTCTTGTAAAATGAACGAATTAGAATCAGCCATATCAGAGCTGCAAGGATGATAAACAAAGTTCCAAAGACAATAAAGAATGAGGACGTCTTAAAAACTGTAAAATGGAAAGACCTCTCATACATGTACAAAAGGAGACTCGCTTGCATTTCACACCAAGCGTATAATGACAATGTGATTGAAGAGATCCAAAGCCTGTTTAAAAAGAAAGATTATACACGAAACATGAGAGACTGTATCCAGTTCATATTACCTAGACCGAAATCCAACATTGGAAGAAGCTCTTTTAAGTACAGAGCAGCACTTGTATGGAACAATCTCCCTGTAGACCTAAAGAAGGTCACTAGCTATGACAGTTTTAAAAAGAGGCTATCAAAGAACAGCAGAAGTTTGGAACAAATATCTTTTACCAATTTCTCATTTAAACAAAGGGACGAAAATTTTAATTATTTTTAATAAGGAAATCAGATTGTAAATAGGCTTTAAGTTTCAGTTTCTTTTATCTTTAATTTGCAGGTCCACATCAGCTTTTAAGCTGCCTTGATTATGACCTGCGTTAACAAATAATAAATGTATGTATGTATGTATGTATGTATGTATGTATGTATGTATGTATGTATGTATGTAACCGTTCTTGTTTTTCAGATTCATTTGCTCTTTTTTTGCTTTATTTTGACGCCATTTTGCGAGCTGTTCTTGTCTCGCAGATTCACATTTATCTACACATCTCTTACCAGCATTTTCCACACGTTGGAAAGTTGCATTTGTTGTTGTTAAGACTCATTTTCATTTCTACGTTCTCTAACAAGAAAAGAAATTGTTGTTGTTTACATTTTTGTTGCTTTTTATATTCTGCAACCAATTGGCTGGTATTAATAGGCAAGGAAACTTTTTGTGAGTCTGAAGAATGTAGATTATGAAATGTTACAGACTTCAAAAGAATGTGGTGTTGAGTGCTGTGGCTAGCAATTCCAAATAGCTTTGTAAGGAAACTATATTTCTAAACTTCAATACCACTGCCTTGACATTTATATCAGGCATGCCCAAATAATTTCTTGCATGAGAGTCAAATAAACAAAATCTTGAGTTAGGATTGAGAATAATTTGATACCATGTAACCATCTAAAATGAGAATTGCATTGTTGTTTTCAGCGAAGACATTTTCAAGTGCTTCTCACAGACAAAGGAATGGGAAGTACATATAATCTTATGTATCATTAAAGAAAGTGCCTTGGTAATCATTTCCAAAAATAATCAGGGATCCCGGTTGATTAGATTCGCTATGCAATTTTGTATTGTTTGCACCAATGCACATTTCTTTAGAAGTAATATTTGTTGCCACAATGGGCGATTTGTAAGAAGTATTCACCACAACGGGTGATTTATTTGATCTTTGCACGAGGGGAAAGTCACTAGTACTACGCAATCTGATATTGGTTGCCTCAACCCTCAACGGCCATTAACCAAAATTGCTTTGAAACAGACGCTCCTCCGTGAAAGTCAGCAATTGTGGTGTGCAGTTTCAGAGAGAGAGAGCAGGCCACATAATAATCCACGATTTGTTATTTGACGGATCTATATGACAGCTTCCGCCACCGCTGCGCGGAGCTGCGCTGCAAATACTGAAAAGCTTGACTAACTTGCTCTGTTGGTCATCCTGTGCAGAAAGAAGATTCCCAAGTATCACCATAGCAACTTTAGCTAATGGGAGAATTTGATTGGCTAACTGTTGAAGGAATCCTCATGTGCAACGTAGCACATATGGGTTAGGAAAGAACTACCTCATTGACATCAGAGAGACGTTGCTGTGGCCCAAGAAGAGGTGCAGAATTCTCCAGAATGTGTGGTAAGTTTAATGAGGAATTGGGTCCCATTCAAAACCTGTTATTTCTCATCTATCTTACTTGCAGATCATAGAACTTATTTTGCTTAAGTTGGGGGTAAATATCAAAGACAAGATGGCTTTTTAGACCTCCCTCCGGTTTGGATGGGCCTAAATAGCAGCTAGGCCTAACAACACTACCCTGTAGAGAACAGTTTTAGCTTTGATCTCGAATTGCTTACATCAGTTCCACTAATGATCACTTTGAGTATATTTTATCTGAAATTTTGATCTATTTGACCCAAGATCATGCTTTCAGTGAATTTTGCACTCCTCAAAATAGTAGACCGAGAGAGCAGAGGAGCTCCTTTTTACAGGAGCAGGAGAAAACGTTTTGTACAAAGTTGCGGTGGTAATTTGAGAGGCAGAAGTCCGGCTTTTTACGAATTTCAAATCAAAATAATCTATGTGCAAAATATATTGTATTTGCCTTTCAAGTACGAGTTTAATTGGGTGGAAAATTGCCAATCAACCATTTCTTCTCAAAAGCACTTCTGTGCAATTTTTTGCTTGATATTGCATCAGCAAAGCATATCTTCAATTGATTTTTGACCTGTTGGTAGGCAGCAGTGAATGAATGAATGCTTGGCCTTGAGTATGTGATTAGATGAAATGCCAAGCAATCCTGAACTAAAAATTGTAAAAGGGCTACCTATGATGTAAATGAAGACTTTCCATTATTTTTGAAAATGAACGTACACTGGAATTACTTATTTCATTGTTTTTCTTTAGGCATATTTGCATACCTGAACTTCAGACTCCCAAGGGACAGGAAATACATCCTTGATACTTTAATCAAGGGTCTTCAGAGACAAGAATACAGAGGATATGACTCTGCAGGTGATAAAGAGTAACCATCTTTCTAAATTTCCAAGTTGCTGAATTGTATTAAAATTCGTCAAAGAATTATGTTAAAAGTTATGTTGTTGGGATGCGTTCACAGGTTGTTATGATTTTGGTTTCTATTGTTTGGCTTTGCGCATATTAGTATTGTTTTCCTGCTTAGGAATTCTTAAAAATGCTTTTAATTTCTTGAGAATTATTTTTTGAGAATTTACTGTCTAATTTTAGAATTTAATCACAAGAATTCTTTTTTATATTCCATCAAAAATGATCTGTCCGCGGAGTCCGCGGGGTCCGCGTCATGAACTGGCTCCAAATAAACTCGAAGAGAGAGCATATGAGTCAAATCTTTCAATAGGGCACAGGGAAACCCGTAAATCTTCCAATTTCACGCATATAAGCCAATGATATCGTCGTATTCCGATCACATGACTGAAAATAAGGCTTTCGAGATAAATTTTCGAGTACCTTCACGAAAATAAAAATGGATATTCGAGTAATAAAGATACAGAGCTGGTTTTACCACGAATCGATTCGAGAGGCCTCACTCCACATTTGTTTTTCTGCATTTGGTTAAAATCTCGTCAGGGATCGGTGTTACATCAAATTTCATTCCTTCGAAAATTGGCCTATGTTCAATAATTCTTAAGGAATGCTACAAATAAGATATAGCTTTCAAAATTTCACATGTTACGTGAATTATGTCCAGGAATAACATGAAAATATTTGTTTGTGTGATTTTCGAAAATCCTAGACGAATTAAAGCTATTTGCTGCGAAGAAAGCTAATGGGCCTACCTTCACCCGCAGCAAAATCCCAGTAATCAGCATTAAATCACTCTTTTTTGCAATAATAACCAGCGGATACATTAACGAATAACTTCACCACAAATCCAATTTCTTTCCACCATTTTATCATCGATAATTTCGATAAAATGTGACAAGACTTTACAGCCTCTGCAGCAAACCGTCAGACTACCGTCGATTCAAAGTTTTCTCCATACGCCTCTCGAATCGATTCGTGGTAAAACCAGCTCTGTATCTTTATTACTCGAATATCCATTTTTATTTTCGTGAAGGTATTCGAAAATTTATCTCGAAAGCCTTATATTCAGTCATGTGATCGGAATACGACGATATCATTGGCTTATAAGAGTAAAATTGGAAGATTTGCGGGTTTCCCTGTGCCCTATTGAAAGATTTGACTCATATGCTCGAAGAGAGTAGAATAGGCAGAGTGGTTGGGTTGCATATCGTGACGCCGAGAAATGTTGTTGACAAAAATGTGGTCTTAAATTTTTGGCAACGACTGCAATATGCAAAAGGCCTGTACTGTACCAAAAATTGTGTAATATTAGTATTTTTGTTTTAATTGGACTATTATGTGACGGAACATTGAATTTCAAATATTGCAAATCTGGTGAAAATCTTAATTAGACATCTTTATGAATGTGGGTTCCCCCTGCTGAGAACAAGCATCATATCCTAGAACAGGAATGATACTATGTTGCAGAATCTTCAATCACGCACAATTATAAATAGATCTTTTAGTTATTCTATGAAAGAACCTGGATCAAGTCAAGTGATATCCTTATACATTTTTGTACGCGAGGTTCAACTAAGTGGCGTTAGGGCTCCTGTCACTATCGTGCAGATTCAAAAATTCTTCAAATGTGTAGCAACATTGTTTGATTGAATTTCTTTGAATAGCGAAAGTCTATTACAATACTTCCTCAAATGACGACCTGCTTAAAGATGCATACTGTAATCATTGCACTGAACCCCTGAACCATTTGAGCCCTTTTTTAACAATTGAGATGCTTGTTTTCCTTTAGGACTTGCAGTTGATGGTGATAACCTGATTTGTGATAAAGGATGCATTTTTGACACGAGGTATGCTTCAGGAAATCAGCTTTTATCAGTTATCTCTTTTTAATAAATTTTTGCAGTATAGAAAATGTGAAATATCCGATGATCTTCAAGATCTCCTTTTCAAGGGCGTCACCAGGGGTGGACTGGGGTGGACATGTTCCAGCCACTTTTCTCAGGTCAATATTGTTCTTAACAAAAACGAGGTAATGAAACATTAGGTATATCTCCTGGCATTCAATTTTATACTTTGTCCACCCCACTTTTTCAGAGTTAGCACTGTCCCTGCTCCCTTTGATGTACTGGGTAGTACAAAATAATGAACTGATACACAAAATGAACTCTACATTTCTGACAGGCAGCTGGGAGGAAAGTTTTGATTTATTAATTCAAGAAATGGTATAGTGAATCGATTGAGTGTTGGCTTAAATTTGTGAATGTTTTTTCTTTCAGGTTGATCAAGCAAAGAGGGAAAGTTAAAGATCTACAGAGTTCAGTTGGTAAGACAAAGTTAGTTTTTTTATTGGGTAAATGATTCAAGTTCAAAACAACAAAAAGTAGAAAATAATAATAATAATAAATAAGTTTGCTTTAAAGCATTAGATTAAATCATTCAATAGTTAATTGGATCACTCCATAGTTAAACCTATATGGTCTCAATATTATTTTAACAGTTGGTGACATGTCATGAAGGCAGGCTCAGGGATACAGGGATGGTTTAGGATATGGAAAAGTTTCTCAATGTTATTACCAATTTTGCACATTAGATTGGGAGGTACAGGGAAGCATCAGAATGAGTTAACTTCAATATTTTCCAACAGTCCCAGCCAGTTACTATCCATTCAAGGACTGCTGCAATCAAGTTTTCTTTCGGAAATATGATTTAGGCTGCATTGTGACATTGGATACTGAAAATTTATCCAAAAGCTGTACCAGATTCTAACACAAGGAAGCCCAATGATGATTCGCCTACAAGTAGAGCCATTATTCGAAAGAAGAAATGGTTTATGGAACAAAGAGCAAAAGCTTGCTACTGCAGGTTCCAGGTTTCTGGAACTTTATTTATGCTGTCTTTCTTGAGAGGCGACTCACACATTATTTGAACTGAAGATTAGAAAAATTAGAAATATTTACGTGGACTGGGTAGCTGCTGTAGCAAGTTTCTGCTCTTTTTTCATTCACTCTTTCTTCTTTTGAATAATGGGTGTAATCGGAGGCAAAGTTATTATCCACACTGCAGTGGCACCAGCCACCATAGACTGGGGGTAAAGGATAATGGGGGTTTCTGATGTAAAGTCCCCAGAATAAATTTTAAAGACCCTGTTCCTCAAATCTTAGGGAAAGCCCTTTTTAGATACAGAGAAATGCCTTCTTATGAGATCATATTTTTTGTGATCAACTATAATGATCATACCATAATGACATGCCTATATTTTTAATCATCGCAACATCAATGACAACTCTGCAAAGGAAACATGTCTGAAGTGTATCAAACACCATTTCTGCAAGCAGGACGGGGGTTAATGTAGCCAAAATGGTAAGCGTTTCAACCTAAGATTGGACTTTCAAATCCTTGAGAAATCCACCAGATGTAGTACGAATTCTCAGGAGCAGTTTTGACCTGCAAAATCTATACTGAATAGTTTCTATTCTAAGTTAACGAGGAGGATAATGATCTAGTATAAATTTTGCAGGTTAAAACTATTCCTTAGAGGTCGTAATACATATCGTGATTTTTTGAGGATTCAAAAGTCCGACCTCAGATTGAAAAACTTAAAAGTTTCACATCACTAACACCAATGCTGCTTACAGAAATGGTGTTTGATACACTTCAGATATATTTCCTTTGCAGGGGTGTCATTGATGTTGAGATGAATTACAGAAAATATAGGCATATCCTTCTGCTATGACCAATTACACATCTTGATATTGTACAGTGCTTTTCGTGAATGCTGACAAGTTGCTTCAGATTTGAAAACCCCCCACCGTTTTCCTTTCCGTTGCTCAAATTTATCAACTGGTACTCATTTGTTAACTGCATTACTGCACTCTTAGAAAATGTTTTATTTGTTTTGCTACGATGAGCAGGTAGAGAGCTATTTTAGTTTAAAACCGGGAAGCTTTTTATTGGACACCCTATGTTGAAATGCCATTTCAGATGAATCAAATCTGAAGAAAGAAAAGGAATTTGACACTCACTTAGGGATTGCACACACAAGATGGGCCACTCATGGAGAGCCAAATATTCTCAATGCACATCCACAAAGTTCAGATGATGAAAATGGTAGGTACAGTATAAAGCCATGTCAACATTTTCCAAATAGGTTGGCTTGTTTATAGCTTACATGACCGCAATTTACATCTATGTTTCTTTCAATTAAGATTGCTTTGAAAAGTAACAGTTGAAAAATGAGAAAAGTATGAATCCATTTCAGTCATATAACCTGAGACAGACTCAACGAACATTGACGAGACATTATAAACAAACATTCCGACCCATCTGGGGTTGCGGAGCACTTCTGTAAACCTGGATACTCCGTACAAGAATTACAGTTCCTACCGCTATTACAGATACATGACACCAGAGAGAGTGTTGGAAGAGTCAAAGAAACATACTTCATGGGCCTGGCTAACATTCTATCACCCAATGAACTTAACACAGAACCACAGACCGCCAGCAAAGCATCCTTCCATACTAACCGAATCTACTAGCAAACTCTCTCAACTTACCTATCCTTACCTAATATCATCATCATTATTATCATTATAATGATAATTGTTTGTTAACTTTGATAGTACAGTCGTGGCCAAAAACTTAAGACCACATTTTTGTGAACAACGTTTCTTGGCGTAACGAGATGGAACCCTACCGCTCTGCCTATTTTACTCTCTTGGAGTTGGTTTAGGTCAACTGTCCATGTAAATTCCGAATGTTGATTTTTTTTACTTTCTCCGCCATTTTGTTGTGACGTCACAATGAAATCTATAGAAATTATCGAACATTATAGTAGTTCTGCCGACAAGGGGTGTGACCCAAAAATTATTGTGTTACTCAGCTGGATTCTACATCAATCTATGCACTATTCATTTATATGATTTGTTTGCAAATTATCGAAACCCCACGTAGAATATTGCTTGAGGGAAAAAGGTAGTGTAGGGCCTTCTGTCCACAGCTATGGCCATAAGTTTAAGACCAGCATCGAAAGTTGATTGAAATGGAAAGTTGACTAAAATGAACTCCCAAGAGAGCAAAATAGGCAGAGCGGTAGGGTTCCATCTCGTTACGCCAAGAAACGTTGTTGACAAAAATGAGGTCTTAAATTTTTGGCCATGACTGTAATGATGATAATAATTATTATTATTACCATTCTTATCATTATTAAACACAACTGTTTGGATAAAAACGTTTCAGTCGTCACTTTAACTAAAACTGGGACAGCCAAGCTAGCATAAATACACAAAACATCAATTTACATTACAATACTGTTTACAAAAATGTTTACTTGAAATAACAATGGATACAACAAAATCAAATAAACATCACATCATACAATGAGACCAGTAATCATCGATATCAATTGATATTAATCAGTTGATAAATAGACTTGTAGCATTATTATGACATGATAAGCACTATAAGCACTATAAGCACTTTTTCAGCGCTATAAGTATAATTAGCATTATTCGCATTGTTAGCATTATAACTATTAAACTCGAGCCACAACCAGAATGAAACAGAAAGAAGTAATAAAAACACAACTGCTCAAGTTCAAACGTTTCAATGTAAAATCTTCTTCAGTGTCATTATTATAGTTGTTATTACCAATGATAGCATAAACCTTACAAGCCTTAACCAATATAGCCTCTGCGTAGTAGTCGTCATATCTAACCAATCACGTGTAGCTGCCTTAGTCTAGTTTTTTTGTGGTAAAGAAAATGAAAATAACAAGAATTTTCTTCTGCATTGCCCCTTTTTCGATGAACTTCGTAGAGATCTCTTTGCCCAGCTCTCTTATGTCCCAGAACTAGATATCGCCAGTATGAACATTATGGATGACGATACTCTTTGTCATCGACTTCTGTTTGGAAGTTTATGTTTAGGTACTATTGAAAATAGAGTAATGCTGGAATCGGCGATGTCATTTCTAAAAATTCTGGCCGATGTAACTAATACAGCAATATCATATTAGCAGCAGCAGTTCCCTATTAGTTTTGTGTTGTGTTTTGTTTCGCATTGTTGAGGCAGATTACTGGGAAAAAACGGAAGCATTGTAACTTTTTTTTCGTTTTTGAAAGAGAAAACTAGTTTGAAAAGCTCAAATTTCTTGACCAGTAATCTACCTTAGTTTCTTCTTTTGTTGTCTATTTTGTGTGATATATCTTAATATTGTCGTGTTGTTGTCTGTTGTCTGTATTGAAAATCAATTTGACTTTGTGAGTGCCATTGATAGTGAAGACCTGGTGACTTTGTCTTTGCCATCATGGAAAGTACAGTGTGACGTAAGTATCTGTATTGTAAATTTTTTAAAAATCTTCATAAGAAGAAAAGAAATCATGTTTAACCTCTCCTTCTCCTATCGTTGTACATGCTTCAATCTTAAATGTAACTATCGTATAACAGCCCTGAACAAGTCCTGCATGGCAGGACGAAATATTGGAAATATCTAATCTTTAAATTCATACACATTTGCTGTTTCTTGGTCGCGTTGCAGTGTTTCTACCTATTTTACTGCAGTGTTTCTGTCTTCTTTATCAATGCATTTTATATGCGACGTTCGATTGAGTGGCGTTAGAGCTTCTATCACTATTGTGCACATTCGAAAATTCTACAATATGTGGTAATATGTTGTTCGATTCTGATTCTTTTCAGAATAGCTAAACTGTCTCTTGTCAATGAACAAGGTCTGTTGTTCCTCTCCCTGCACTTATGTATTGCTCTTGCCTGCACCAGTGGGTAACGAGCTTTCTTTCCAAGATTAGTTCTGCAGTTTTTCCATATCTTTGGAGAAAGTGACGAGGGTAGAGTTAAGTAATTAGGACCTGTTGGATTTCGAGTTTCCATGAAACGAGACATTTTCGGGAGGAAAAAGCCTTAGAGCCTGGCGTTTCCCAAGTAGAAACGAACTCCCAAATGTCTCCGTCTTTGAATACTCTGTCTGTCTTTGTATCAGTGTCACACATCAACCGTCCTGTTTCTCTACAAATACTTCGTTTTACCACATTTGTTCTGAACTGGCTATTTCTGTGATTTCAGAGTTCGTTGTGGTTCACAATGGAATCATTGCAAATTACAAGGAATTAAGGCAATTCCTAGTAAGTATCCTTCTCTTACTCCTTTGTTTTGTGTTTTGTTTGGATGCAAAACACATTTTATACTGTTTTAACGTACTTAGATGATGCATACCATCCGATGTAACTTAAGCCTGGTTTCCATATGATCGTTTCGATCGTCGGCAATCGTCGCCAAAATTTGAAGCGATTGAGACGATCCGGACGATCCTTGTGCGTCCTTGTTTCCATATAATCGTTCAGATCGTTCGCAAGCGTGCATTGACAAAAGCACGAATGAGCAAAAAGTTTTTGGCGCCAAATCAGCTTCCTACAATATGGCTGCGGTGCGGTAAATAGAAGGGCAAAACTCAGTGCTTGTTTGTTGATCGTTATTGCAGTTCTGAAAAGACGGAGTCGAAGAAAAGAGCAAAGGTCATAGATTCTTGGCGAGGAAAAAATTTCAGAGAGAAGAGCTGGGGATGTACCACGATATATGACACTGGTACTAGAGCTTCGTCTTCACGACAGGGAATTTTTCTTCAGATGCCCTTGGACCCCTCGGGAAATTTGAGACTGATCAAGATGAAACATTGCATCTTGAGATTTAGTTCAATCGTCTCAGTCGTGCCAATCGTCTGAACTGGTTTCCATAAACAATTTACGATCGTCGCGGATCGTCCTGATCGTCCGGATAGAACTCATTTCTATCGAAGCGATCGCGATCGTCCGGGTCGTTAGCAATCGTCAGCAATCGTCCGCAAAATGTTTCCATATACTCGTTTGAATCCCCTGAACACAATTTCAGGCGACTGAGGTGACTGAGACGATCGAAACGATCACATGGAAACCAGGCTTTAGAACAGACCTTTTGACCAAGTTGAAAACGAGATTTGAACGGGCAAAGCAAGGGCGAATTTCGTATAACAAAAGATTCAGGTCTCCCGAAAGACAAAGCGATTTGCCTTTCTAAAGAATAGATTTCACACCTCGAAATGCACTCAGTCATATCTTTTGTTTTACAAAATTCACCCTTGCTAATGGCCGATTATTCCTGGCAAATCTTCGAAAATATAATTTGGTATCAGTTGTTTAGACTAATAATGATGACTTACCAGATTAAACCGCTTGTTGGGTAATTCCATATAGCTTCATCAGATGGATGTCAAGTCATGCTTGAGAAATCTTCTTGAATTTTTTCTATAGCAAGGTAATGAGGAGTTGATCCTAGATATTTAATTTCAGCTCGATATCTCGTTTGGTTGACGAGCAATGATTTATTGAACTTGTGGCCCATTTGTCAATAAGGTGTCACTTTTCATGAGGCAGCATGTTTGAGACACAATAAAACCATAATAACATATTTTTGGAACAGTTTCCACTTTTCAGGTGCTTTATATAGTTGTAAGCTTCACGAAAAAGTCAAATTCCATGGAACTATCAAAATCGCTTGGATGTATTATTGCTTCAAAGTCACACAACTGTCATTTGTTGATGTATAAGAAATGATGTAACCACGTTTTTCGGTAATTCTATCATTTAATACATAAATGCTGGCAATTTACTAGCTAGTGCCATGAAACTGTGCCCTTTGAAGGATGGAATAAAAAATTAAACTACATTGTTTCATACATCAATGTGTCCTGTTAAGGCCAATGCAGTATTGATTAGATTGCTCTAACCACATATTTTGGGGAATTTTGTCGACTTTCAAAAAATATTTTCAAGATTTTTGTTTAAGCAAGAACTTCTGAAGTTAATTCTTTATAATGTGCACATATGGAGGTATGCCTGAATGTTGAAAGAATCAATTTTATACTTTCACAAGATGTATATTTAGCCCTTTCAAATGGCTCTAAATCAAAAATGGCGGATATATGCTATGTTCAGCTGCCTGAAACCATATGGTCCCAAATGATCATCGCCTTAGGAAAAATTGTGCTGGTTTTCTACCTTGAGTTCTCATTATGAGGCAATTCCAGAGGTCTAACGAGAATTGGAAGTCTGTTAATTTTGATTATGAAGTTAGCATTGTTAGCAAAAGTGAATTTGTAGCTTTATGTGTGATACACGTTTCATTCCCCCGTTGATTAAAAATTGTCACTGTAAATTCAAGAATGTAGATACTGTTGTTGCATCACATGCATTTCTAGATTTTGAGACAAATTTAGCATCAATAGTGATTACCAAAGATTACCGTCTGTGCTTGATCTATCATTTCTAGTGGGAGGGTACAAACAGTGGCATTTTGAATCCATTTGCATCAGATGCATCTCAAGATTTTGAGTCACATGACGTATTAGTTATAATTACCAAATGGTTGCCCTTGGTGCTTGATCTATCATTTCTAATGGGAGCGTACAAACAGTATGATTTTGAATCCATTTGCATCAGATGCATCTTGAGATTTTGAGCCATATAAAATATCAGTTATGATTACCAATTGGTTGCCCTTTGTGTTTGATCTACTATATCTAATGCCAGGGTACAAACAATGGCATTTTGAATCCATTTGATGATGCATCTGATGCAAATGGATTTAAAATGTCACTGTTTGCACCCCTCCCATTAGAAATGATAGATCAGCACCAAGGGCAACCATTTGGTAATCATAATTGGTGCTTTATGTGGCTCAAAATCTCAAGATGCATGTGATGCAAATGGATTCAAAATCCTACTGTTTGTACCCTCCCATTAGAAATGATAGATCATGCACCAAGGGCAACCATTTGGTAATCATAACTGGTGCTTTATGTGGCTCAAAATCTCAAGATGCATGTGATGCAAATGGATTCAAAATCCTACTGTTTGTACCCTCCCATTAGAAATGATAGATCATGCACCAAGGGCAACCATTTGGTAATCATAATTGGTGCTTTATATGGCTCAAAATCTGAAGATGCATCTGATGCAAATGGATTCAAATCCTACTGTTTGTACGCTCCAATTAGAAATGACAGATCAAGCACCAAGAGCAACCATTTGGTAATCATAACTGGTGCTTTATGTGGCTCAAAATCTCAAGATTCATGTGATGCAAATGGATTCAAAATGCCACTGTTTGTACACTCCCATTAGAAATGATAGATCAAGCACCAAGGGCAACCATTTGGTAGTTATAACTAATACTTCATGTGACTCAAAATCTTGAGATGCATCTGATGCAAATGGATTCAAAATGCCACTGTTTGTACCCTCCCATTAGAAATGATAGATCATGCACCAAGGGCAACCATTTGGTAATCATAACTGGTGCTTTATGTGGCTCAAAATCTCAAGATTCATGTGATGCAAATGGATTCAAAATGCCACTGTTTGTACACTCCCATTAGAAATGATAGATCAAGCACCAAGGGCAACCATTTGGTAGTTATAACTAATACTTCATGTGACTCAAAATCTTGAGATGCATCTGATGCAAATGGATTCAAAATGCCACTGTTTGTACCCTCCCACTAGAAATGATAGATCAAGCACAGACGGTAATCTTTGGTAATCACTATCGATGCTAAATTTGTTTCAAAATCTAGAAATGCATGTGATGCAACAACAGTATCTACATTCTTGAATTTACAGTGACAATTTTTAATCAACGGGGGAATGAAACGTGTATCACACATAAAGCTACAAATTCACTTTTGCTAACAATGCTAACTTCATAATCAAAATTAACAGACTTCCAATTCTCGTTAGACCTCTGGAATTGCCTCATAATGAGAACTCAAGGTAGAAAACCAGCACAATTTTTCCTAAGGCGATGATTATTTGGGACCATATGGTTTCAGGCAGCTGAACATATATCCGCCATTTTTGATTTAGAGCCATTTGAAAGGGCTAAATATACATCATATGAAAGTATAAAATTGATTCTTTCAACGTTCAGGCATACCTCCACATGTGCACATTATAAAGAACTAACTTCAGAAATTTTCGCTTGAACAAAAATCTTGAAAATATTTTTTGAAAGTCGACAAAATTCCCCAAAACATATGGTTAGAGCAATCTAATCAATACTGCATTGGCCTTAACAGGACACATTGATGTATGAAACAATGCAGTTTAATTTTTTATTCCATCCTTCAAAGGGCACAGTTTCATGGCACTAGCTTGTAAATTGCCAGCATTTATGTATTAAAAATATAATTACCGAAAAATGTGGTTACATCATTTCTTATACATCAACAAATGAGAGTTGTGTGACTTTGAAGCAATT
The DNA here is from genome assembly GCA_039566865.1 of Aurelia coerulea. NCBI lineage: Eukaryota > Metazoa > Cnidaria > Scyphozoa > Semaeostomeae > Ulmaridae > Aurelia > Aurelia coerulea. Next base: position 12,874,078 of record CM076960.1, on the reverse strand, counting down.
ATACATCCAAGCGATTTTGATAGTTCCATGGAATTTGACTTTTTCGTGAAGCTTACAACTATATAAAGCACCTGAAAAGTGGAAACTGTTCTAAAAAAAAATGTTATTATGGTTTTATTGTGTCTCAAACATGCTGCCTCATGAAAAGTGACACCTTACTGACAAATAGGCCACAAGTTCAATAAATCATTGCTCGTCAACCAAACGAGATATCGAGCTGAAATTAAATATCTAGGATCAACTCCTCATTACCTTGCTATAGAAAAAATTCAAGAAGATTTCTCAAACATGACTTGACATCCATCTGATGAAGCTATATGGAATTACCCTGGAAATCTCAAAATCTGGTAAGCAAATAAGTCTATTGGGATTATCTCTTCATCACTGGAACAATTCGTCCAGAGGGCACACCACGTGACTTTAAAAGCTGGGATGCTGATAAGATCATTGCAAAAGATTTCGAGGTTGGATAGTCAAACGTACTTATCTAAATCTGATTTCTTTCAAATGAGTTGCTCGAATGGAACTTGAGAAATTTTGGCATAATTCTAGGAGAGCATTTTTGTTGTCATCATTTTTTCAGAACTACAGCGTGTTTATGTTTTCTGGAAGCTTTGCCCAAGCTTTGACAAACATAAAAAGCAGCCTACATGTCAAGTTGATCGAGGAAAATCAATAGATTTGTCAAGAAACCTCAATTTATGAAGGTTTACAGAGATAGTCAGAAAAAACGCACGCTGTTTGAAAGGCTACTGCTCCTTAAGTATCAATGCAATAATATTTTGCAATATCTGATTTTAATAGACAACATGTTCAATTATTTTTAGAATTTTTCCTGGCTGAAATCGGTCATCCGTTCAGATTTTACAAGGGATTTTCTCCATAAAATCCCTTCCACAAACCTTTAAAAACGTGCTAAAATCACACAAAAATTTTCGTGAACACCCTTTAGCATGGGCTATTCCCAAAGGAGGATTAAAAGTCTTCCCCCTGGTATAAATAACTTATCCAGGGGGATTCAATCTCGCAAGAAGACAAAATACACCACTGCATGCAAGTGTCATTTTCGTTAGGAAGGAAGACCATGAAATTTTGCTCGTCATTTTCGCTCGTTTTGGCAGGTTTTGAAAGGGGCTTTCTACATAAAACCTCCCATATCAACGGGGAGGGATGACTGATCAAAGCCTGGTAAATTACTGAATCTAATTAAATATATCGGCATTGAAACAGGACAGTTTTTTTAATAGTATTACCTTGATATTCAGGGAGCAGTATCTTTTCAAACGCCTGGCGTTTTTTACTCACCCGGTACAATACGATGATACGAAAAAGTCTGTTGCTCTCATGGTGGATGATTTAGCAATTTGGTGTCGTTTCCACTTGAAAGCTAGCAAGAATATAAAACATTCTGGGCTTGATCATGATACAAAACTCCTGATTCTGGTGATTACGGAAATTACATTCCTGAAAACAAGGATGATAGCAATTTTGAGCAAAGCTTGGAAAGGTCTTCTATATTTCGGTTGATAGGTGGTTCTAAATTGCTGTTATGTACCGGGTGAGCCAGAAAAAAGTTCCCACTTTCGAAAGTTAGTAGCACCACAAGTCCTTCATGGATTTGAATGATTTAACTTATAGTTAAAAGCCAAAAGATCGAAGCATTTTTGTGATTTTTCTCGTCTTCTTACGAGCACTGCAAATATAGGTAAATTCAACTTTACAAAAATTTCATGGTTGCAAAATGACTGACAAGGGCCTAAAATACTTGATCAAATCGTTTGGACTCTCCTCATACAGAACAATACGCACGGGCGTTTCACCTCTCTCAAGAGTTATGAGAAATAGATTCTCAAACAGATACTAAAGATTTTCAATCTCATGGCAATAAATGTGCAGACGATATCTCTCACCCATGAAAAGCTGCATTTTCTCTGTTGTTCTGAGCTAGGAGTCCTTTATGATTTGATCAAGTATTTTAGGCCTTTTTCAGTCATTTTGCAACCACAAAGTTTTCGTAAACTTGAATTTACCAATTTTTCCAGTGCTCGTAAGAAGGCGAGAAAAATCACAAAAATACTTCAATCTTTTGGCTGTCAAGCAAATATTGATTTATTCCTATCCATCCAGTACTCTTGATGCTATGAATTTTCAAAAGTGGGAACTTTTTTCTGGTTCACCCGGTAGTTTGAAAAGAAGTTGAAGATTGAGGCAAGCGACGTCAGTCTTTTTTTAACTCTTTATTTTATTAACATTGTTATTCCAAAGTTAAATGCAATGATGATATCGAAATTTCTTTCTCTTCAAGAATGTGGAATTACCTAAGTTCGCTCGAGTAAATTATTTGTGAGAAAAAGGTAGTAATTTGTAGGCCCAGCCCATGCTATGCTTCATTGACCTGAAGGTGAAGGTGAGGTTATGGCTTTTTGCGCCGATTGGGAGCGCAGAAGTAGAGAAGACCAAGCTAAGACTCAAATCCTTACTGGTTGCCAGAGCATGCAGAAATCATCCAATTTCATGCTAATCAGCCAATGAGATCGCCGCTTTCTAACCCCTGGAGACAAAATCGGTCGTTTGAGGTGAATTTTCTAGTTCCCTCATAAAAATTGAAATGGATGCTAAAATACTTCACTTATTTGCAATATTTTTGATAATCAGTTGTAGGGATGTCCATCCAGAGTTGTTTACATGTTTAGGCACATAGCTTGTTTTGGGCTGGAGTTGCGTTCATTTTCCGATCGAAGAATATTGACCTTCGTTCAAATATCTACAGAAATCGTTACAAATGAGATATGCAGATAAGAATTTCAGCGATTATGCATACTGACCTGAGCAATAACCCAACCTCCTTCACTTCTATCATATCTCAAAATTGGAGACAATTTCTGATGATTTCTGGCAGACACATCATTTGGGCCTAAGCTTTTCGTCACTTCAAACTCATTCCATTGCACTTCAAAAGTTATGGTAAAATTTGTGAGCTAAATAATTCACTGACCAATGACTCAGACATCAATTGACTTCGTTTGCCTTATTTACTGCAGCAAAATTTTATAAGAAACAACCATTTGTTGATGAGTTGCAAAAACTTTCCTCAGTTCATATTTTTATCTGCACAGTTTCTGTGCTTCAAACAACAAACAGCGAGCTTTGACATTGTATCACAAAAGTCTTGCATGACAGAAAATTTCTACAGAACGATTCCATGCGCTTGAGCAAGGCATTCGTGAATATTTCAACACATTTCTGATTATAAGATTTTGCTGCATTAAAAAAGGCAAACGAAGTCATATTGATGTCTGAGTTATTGGTAAGTGAATTATTTAGCTCAAGAATTTTACCATAATTTGTCAGTGCAATGGAATGAGTTTTAAGTGAGGACAAATGATGTGTCTGCCAGGAATCATTAGAAATTGCCTCCATTTTTTTTATCTGATAGAAGTGAAGGAGTTTGGGGTATTGCTCAGGTCTGTATGCATAATCGCTGAAATTCTTATCTGTATATCTCATTTGTAGCGATTTCTATAGATATTTGAACGAAGGTGAATGTTCTTCGATCGGAAAATGAACGCAGCTCCATACCCAAACAAACTATGTGCCTAAACATGTGAACAACTCTGGACGGACATCCCTACAATTGATTTATCAAAAAAAATTGCAAGTAAGTGAAGTATTTTAGCATCTATTTCAGTTTTTGTGAGGGTACTAGAAAATTCACCTCAAACGACCGATTTTGTCTCCAGGTGTTAAAATGCGGCGATCTCATTGGCTGATTAGCATGAAATTGGATGATTTCCGCATGCTATGGCAACCAGTAAGGATTTGAGCCTTATCTTGAGAAGACCTAATCTAGTTTGCGATCTCTTTTCCTGCCGATCAAGTGGTGGGTTTACCTGGGATCGAACCCTGTCCGACTGGCTTCTAGCTGCAAAATCAGAGGATTACACCACTGCACCACAACACCTTCATACTCATGACCTCATAATCATGTACCGGGTGTCCCAAAAAAAGTACTCCCGTTTGAAAAATCACCAGAAATTGATTTCACGGCCGATCTTCAATTTTCTTTTTTTGTCATGTATATCAAGGACCAAATCATTTTCCAATATGTGGCTATTTTCCATCTTGTAATTGGCTTAAAAAACCAAAAATCTCTTTTTTTCAAAGTAGCAAATCTAGCTCTTTTTAGGGCTACCTGGTTTTGAACCATACTGCAAAAGAGCACTGATGATTGCCAGATCGATTTCTTTGTGCATGTAAAGCATCTAGTTTGGTCGTAAATGACAGAAAGAAATGCGCAAAATCATGGCAGACCTCAATGATGATAAAAATCTGAAAATTTGGACTCTTAGGCAAGATTGAGTATTTTGCTTTCTGCTAAAAAAGTCTATAGCTCAAAATAGTAACCCGGTAGTTTTTCAACGTGTAATTTTTCTACCTTGCTGTATCAAAAGCAAACATTTTTTTCATCTATGAATATTTTTGGGTCTTTGACAAAACAACTCAAAAAGAAAATTTTATCAAAGGTTTGATAATCAATTTTTGGTGATTTTTGAAACAGGAGTACTTTTTTTTGGGGACACCCGGTATAATAACGTCATAACTTCATAATATTTCTTCCAGATTACGAAGAATATGCCACCTGAGTCTGAAACAGATACAGAATGCATCGTTAAGCTATTGAAGTACTTGTACGAACAGGATAGAAAGGTATTTATTGTGTTTGGTATAATTTTTCTAAGAGTGACCGAGAAACAATAAAACACAAGACTTATTTGTTGTTACTAATCACATTTTTATTCAGCAACTTTTGCTATGATGGCTACAAATTTAAGACAACCTAGTATTGCTTTTAAAAAGCACAAAGAGAAACATGAAAAGCTTACTTCAAAACGAGCATGAAGAGAATGTCATTGAAATTCGGTTCTTGAGTGTGATTGAATTGTTTTTTTTCGCTAGAGGTTGTTTGATCATGGGTTATTAGACCATGGCTTCTGCGGAGGAAAATTATATTGCTCTGTGGAGGAGGTTTCAACGTCTTTGGCTCCTCCGTAGTAGTTAGTGAATTTTCCTCCGCAATCAAGCATAACTGTGTGGCGTCTAGCCACCCGTGGTCTGACGTGTGCCACAGCTAAAACGTGCTGCAAAACAACATAGGAATGAAATGTTTTAGCCGATTTTTGCTCGTGGCCCATGGCTGAAAACCTCCAAAGCGTCATTTTCACGGACCATTCAGACGGCGAATAAGCGAAGGAGACAAAAGAAACCTGTGAAGATTTTTCTAAATTTTACCTACCTTCGTAAAACCCAACCAGGACAAAAAACTGCTTGAAATTTCCTGACTTTTTGAAGAAATCTACTCTCGATATGTTTGGGTAGAAAAGTTTGGATGCCTATTAAAATATCTCCTAGTCTCGAGGAGTTATAGCCTCTCCAATTCACACCCAAACCAATGAGGCATTGAACCTTGAATAATAGAAATTCTGGCGGAGAGAAAATAGTAATAAAAATGGTGATTGTTGTAAGAACGACCTAAAACCGCCAAAAGTCCGCGTTTTCAATTGTTTTTTCTATTGTCCTTCCGCCACAGTTTCTTTTGTTCAAGATTCAATGCCTCTGCGGTCTCGATGTGAATTGAAAAAATCTCCTAAGGGTTTTTTACGCATTTCAAGTCATATGGCAATACTCTAGGAAAGTTTCTGTATTGTACTTCCGTTCCGGGTGTCCCAAAAAAGTACTCCCTTTTGAAAATTCACCCAAATTTACTTACATGGCCATCCACAATTTCCTTTTTTGTCAAGTAGATCAAGGATCAAATTGTTTTCCAAGACATAGCTGATCTTGTAATTAGTTTAGCAGCAAATTTAGCTCTTTTTATGGCTACCTGGTTTTGAATCGAACTGCAAAAGGCACTGATGATTGCCAAATCAATTTCTTTGTGGATGTAAAACTTCTAATTTGGTCATGGATGACAGAAATAAATGAGCACTATCATTGCAGACTTCAATGATGATAAAAATCTGAAAATTTTGACTCTTAGGCAAGATCTAGTATTTTGCTTGAAAACTATAGCTGGTTTTTCAACGTGTAATTTTTCTACCTCGCTATATCAAAAGCAAACATTCTACTATCGGCGAATATTTTTGGGTCTTTGATAAAGCAATTCAAAAAGAAAATTTCATGAAAAGTTGTATGATCAATTTTTGGTGATTTTTTAAACAGGAGTACTTTTTTGGGACACCCGGTACTTTTGCATTCGTGGCACAAGTCTTCATGGTGTGAAATAAGTTATAAAATCCAAAAGAGGTTTAATCAAGAGGCTTTATCACTTGACTTGAAGTGGTGTAAACAAACTTCGACAAGCCTTAGCCGATTTTGTCTTTTGGAGAGGCCATAACTCCTCGAAACCTGGAGATATTTTAACCGGCATCCAAAGTTGTATAATTAAACATCTGGAGAGTAGATTTCTTCAAAAAATTCAGGAAATTTCATACAGCTTTTTGTCTTGTTGCATTTTTTGAAGTTAGGTAGAATTTAGAAAAATCGTCACGGGTTTCTATTGTTTCCTTCGCTTATTTCATTTGTTCATTTTTCATTATTTTTACACGGTGGCCCCGTCAATCGAGAGGATTGCTTTACAGGGGGCCGTGCCAAACTTTACAATATTACTAAAAATTACTAACAAATTACCTATATTTACAATCTAAAATAAAAAAATAAATGAAAAACAATGGAGTTAGCGTGAGAGAGGCAAATTGCTCTTCAGCCTACTTTTAAAAATGCTAAGAGAGGGTGCTTGTTTGACATCCAAAGGCAATTCATTCAAAGTCTTTGCACCCCGGAAAGATATCGCTTTCTGCCCATTGCAAGTTTTCATCCTTGGAACAAGGACATCGGCAATGGCATTCCGCAAATTCATACTGATATCACGCGCAGAGTTTTCTTGAAAAGGTTTGAAAGATAGCCGGGTGCAAGACCTGACAATGCTTTGTATGTAATAGTAGCTGTCTCGCATTTTATCATTTCCGTAACCGTTGGCCAATTTAGTTCCTTGATCAAATTTGAGGCGGATACATCATAGCTGCTATTGGTGACAATTCTTGCAGCTCGATTTTGCAATTTTTGTATGGTTTGCAATCTGCAGCCTCCCCAAACAGAACAGCAATAACGGAAATGTGGCTCTACGATGCCATGATACATTTTGATTAAGGTATCCTTGGGTACGAATTTTTTGGCATATTTTAAAATCCTAGAGCACGAGACAGTTTGCTACATAATAATTTCGTGTTCCGATCCCAAACGAGGCTATCATCAAGTTGGACTCCTAAATATTTTACATTTTTAACGATGTCAATTTCAGCGCCATCAATGTGGTCTCTACTTTATTGTCAGCAATCTTTTTTAGGTTTGGTCGAGAACCTACAACCATCGCCTGTGTCTTTACGACATTTAGTGACAGTTTGTTCCCTTGTAACCATTCCTTTAGCCGTTCGAGATCACTATTCAGTGTGTCATTCAACTTGTTGATATTTCTCGCAGAATGTGAAATACTTGTGTCATCAGCATACATTGTCACATTGCATTTACGGAGAGACATAGGGAGATCGTTAATATAAATTAGAAACAGGAGTGGACCAAGACATGAACCCTGTGGCACTCCGCAATCAACCTTTTGTAAACTTGAGGATGTGCCATTGACCTTGCAGAATTGACGTCGGTTTTGCAGATAGGACTTAAACCAAGAATGCTCATGACCATCTATGCCATATTTTTTTAGTTTCGCAAGTAAAATTTGATAATCAACGGTATCAAAAGCTTTTTTTAGGTCGATAAATACCATCGCAGTGTATTTCCCGTTATCCGTATTTACATATAATAAACAATAAACAAGTGCTATTCAGTGCTATTTAATAAACAAGTAACCACAGAGTGCAAAGACCTGAAGCCAGACTGGTGCGAGAAAAGGAGCTTGTTTCTATCCAAGTATTCGTAAACCTGGTTGTAAACCAGCTTTTCGAATGCTCTAGACAAGAAAGGGAGCACCGATATTGGTCTGTAGTTAGAGCGATCATCTTTTTGCCCACTTTTGAATATAGGGGCAACTCTCGCAATCTTCCATGAATTGGGAAAGCTCCCAGTTGCTAGAGATAGATTGAAAATGTCGCAAAGGGACTCAGCTATGACCGGAAGACCAGCTTTCAGAAAGAAATTAGCAATACCATCAGTACCAAATCCCATCGATGATTTGAATTTGCCTAGAGCCTTTTCAACCTGCCGAATACCTATCGGCTGGAAATGAAACTGGGATTTCTTTTCGTTAACTGAATATTCATTTTCTAAAAGAGGATTTTCGTGTGCGGTATTTTGCTGCTGAGTTTATTGCCAACATTGCAGAAAAATTCATTCATTGATTCTGCGATACCTTTACCACCTGGGACTGTATTTCCATCAATACTGAGAGATGAGATATTTGTGGTCTTAGATTTTTTGTTTATAACCTGGTTAATAACTTTCCATGTACTTTTAAGATCACGCTGATAAGAGGTAATCTTATTTGTAAAAAACTCACGTTTCAAGTCAAGGTTTAATTTATTGACCTTGTTTCTCAACTGCCTATATGCCTGCTGTAGAATTTCAGATTTAGAACGCACGGCTTGCTTACGAAGCTTATCGCGACTGGCAGACAACTTTCGAAACTCTTTTGTGAGCCAAGGTGAAAATCTTTCGGACAACCATTTATTGCGCATAGGAGCATGCTTCTCTAAAATAAGTGAAAATATATTGGACCAATGTTCAACGACGACATTAATGTCGTCAGTATTGGAAACAATACCCTTCCAATCCACTGAAAGCAAGTCATTCAAATTCAGTTTTGTCAAAATTTTTCATACTCCTTGTTGAAATACTCTTATGCTGCTTCTTTAGAGAACCACGAAATTTTCTGACACCATAGACCAAATAATGGTCGCTCAGGCCAATATGGTGAACGCCTGATACTACAATATTTGATTTGTTTGTAGTAGCAACATGATCTATTACGGTAGAGGATGTAGTAGTTTCTCTAGTGGCAGTCTCTATCAGCTGGTGAAAACCGAAAAGATTATACATTTGTAATAATCGGTTTGAGTGCGATGGGAGATTGATGTCCTTGCTAAGTTGCGAAGAAGAATAGTTAGGCAAGATGTCACAATTAGTGTCACCCAAAATGATGATCTCTTTCCCTTCCTTGTCAAGAAACTGCAAGGTTTTCTCGAGGTCATCAAAAACCTCATTCGACACATCAGGAGGACGATACCAAGCCAGCACAACAAAAGGTGCTGAGCGGACTGGCTTCAGTTCTATACACAGTGCCTCGAGGGAGGACTTTGGAATATCGTCCCGAACTGTACATTTTTATCAATAAGGGCATCGTTAATATAAATGGCAACTCCGCCACCGCTGCGATTGCGATCGCATCTCCTAATGGAAAAGTCATCAATACTGACAAGATCGTCATCAACATTTTTATCGAGCTTCGTCTCGTTAATAGCCAAAATGTGTATGCCTAGATCCTTAATGACAGAACGAATCTCATCAATATGCAAGAGAAGGCTGTTCACATTCAGAGACGCAACCACCATCCCTTTTCTGTGACCTAGTGCATTTCTGCTGTTCTGAGAGGAAACATTTGGGGAGGCAGCAGTAGAACCATAGCTCGGAGGAGTCAAACTAGCACCCTCTGTTCTACTTTGAAGTCAATTATCATGTGTTAATGTTGTTGCGTTAAAAAGATTATCAGCTAAAATTCCATCACCTGTAGCGTTTAAATGTAACTTACTCCGGTTTAAATGCTTGGAGGGGTCAATGTTACTATTATCTACATAAGGCATATTTCATCGTTACACATGTCCCTTAAAATAAAGTTGACCTTTGCTCGTTTGGGCTCAAGATGATCGTATCTGGGCACCAGGCCGGAAACGATTACTTTAATACCATGGTTTTGAATGTGTTTCGCCAAGTTAATTATCTCTGTAGCAATATCTAGATCTGACCTTTTTTCTTTCCCAAGATCGTTCGTACCAACATGCAAAATGATCCTGTCAGGTTCATTGTCTATTCACTGTCTGATTGGTCCGTGAGAATTAGGCTTTGGAGGTTTCTGGCCAAGGGTCACGAGCAAACATCAGCTAAAAATTTGATTCCTATGCTCTACAAAACATAGCGCACCTTCAATTTTGTTTCCTTTTGTAACGTTGATAATCTGGCTGAACAAAACTAAAGATCCGACGCTGTCGGGCGATATTAAGATGAGTCAACAACCAAACAAGTCAAAATCGAATAAAAGAACATTGGTTATTTGGAAAGTTGTCTGACTAATTAAGTTCCACTGGGCGAGTCAATAAAGACAATTTCCGTCTGAAAGGCCACTACTCCCTGGATCTCAAGAAAGTACCGGGTGTCCCAACAAAATGTACAGATTTGGTTGACTCCAGCGATGTGAATTTAGCTTTAATCAATGTCTAATCACGCTAAAAATGTTCCTCGATAGTTAACTTGGACATAGGTACCTTTTTTGGTGGTATTGGTGCTTTGAGAGCAGACGTGTTGATCTTGAAAGCTCAAATTGGCCTCCTTGTGCAAACCAGAGCGTTAGCCTTTTGGCTTAAGCAAATTCTTAACGCACAGTGTATAAATCAACGATAGCCTTGATAAATTTTGAAAAATATTAGATCTTGTGTTTTTCTGTTTTCCAGAAGTCACCCCCCCCCCAGTCACCCATGGGCCAGTTTCTTAATTTTCCATTAACTTCAGTTCTTAATTTTGATGTGCTTCAGGAATTTGCTTAGACCAAAAGGCGAAAGCTCTGGTTTGCAAGTGGACGCAAATTTGAGCTTTCAAGGCTAATATTTCTGCTCTCGAAGTACCAATACCAACAAACGAGGTATCTATGTTCAAGTTAACTATCGAGGAACATTTTGAGAGTGATTAGCCATTGATTAAAGCTAAATTCACATCGCTAGAGTCAACTAAATCTGTATACTTTTTTTTGGACACCCTGTAGTACTGTATTAAATGCATTGTTTAATGATGAGCATTGTAAGATCCATTTTAAAACTTACCTGACTGACATCGGCTACTCCGTACTGAAATTATGAGTTATTTTCTCAAGAAAGCCCCTTCAATCCTTCAAAACGTGCCTAAAATGATAAACATATTTTCCCAATATTTCTCCCTTACAGCAATGATTCCAACACTTTTCAGCATGTTTTATGCTCGGGAGGATGAAATTAACCATAATTTTGTTGCCTGGCACCCAAGGATTACTCTTTCGTCCTCTCAAAGAGATAACACGTGCTAAAGCACGCAAAAGTTATTGTTGTAAGGCAGAACATTCGGTTTCGAGTTTCGGTTTCGGTTTCGATTTAGGAACAAGTTGCTTTCGAAAATCCGCCCCCCTGCTAAATCGGTCTTTGGGATTCATGACCCAATAGGCTTATCCTATCTTACTCAACTTGGAGTGGGTCTTAGCAATTTAAGCCTTCACAAATTCAAGCACAATTTAGGGATACCATAAATCCAATGTGCCTACTAACGATGGTATTGAGAGCATGGAGCACTTTTTGTTGCTTTGCCCTTCGTTTGAGGTTCAACGTCGAAACCTTCTCGCTGGAGTTTTTGCATTACTACGACCATTTGGATATATCTATCTTTCAAATGAAATTTTGACGCAACTTTTATTATATGGTGATAAAGACCTCCCAAATGACATCAACAGAAATATACTCGATTTGACTCTACAGTACATCCACACAAGCGGTCGATTCAATTAAGATCACCAAAATCTAGCTAAATGCAACTCAACCACCATACCATACCAAGTCCACTTTCGTAAAGTCTCCTGTCACTGATTCCCGTTCCTCTATGCTTTTGTTTATATGTAGCTTTTCGTAACAGACCTTTTACCCATTCTACAAAAGAGCCTTGATCGAGCGTCATTCTTATACATTTTATACGCGACGTTCGATCGAGTGGCGATAGATCTCCTGTCACTACTGTGATAGAGCTTCTATCACTAATTCTACAAAACGTCGCAAAATATCGCTCGATTCTGATTCTTTTCGGAATAGCTAAAAGGTCTACTGTATATTTATTTGCATATTAGGTTTATGTTCTTCATGTGATGGCCCTGGGGTAGTCATGATCTTTTGCTCCCCTTGGTATCGTTTCTGTAGTATTGTATGGTAGCTCATTCGTAGTCTTAGGTAATTCGTAAATTGTAAACTTTTTTATATTGAATTTATGAAGAAAAAAATTCGGCGGTGATTTTAAGCTCTTTGTGCAGGTTTCTTGAGGGGACTATCTCGAGAAATCCCTCATAATTTCAGCACGAAGTAGCCGATTTCAGTCAAGTAAATCTTGAAATGGATTTGAACATTTCCATCATTAGTTAACCCGTTTGCCAGTATTATCATCGTGATATCCAGGGAGTAGTGGCCTTTAAAACGGGGATTATTTTTATTCACCGGTGAATAATTCAAGCTCGACCATGAGCAATAAGATAATTTGGTTCTATCGTTTCTTATTTTTGTTTCTCTGTTGGTGTTTGCGTATCTGTGTCTCTGTTACCCTGTTTTCTAATTTATTTTGAATGAGCAGGAAGCATTTTTAGCTACTTAAAGCTAATTTAAGCCCACTATGCATGCCGCATCCAGGCATGGGACCGACCCCTAGTTTAACGTCCCTTCCGAAGGACGGCGAGGTGAGTTGCGAGGTCAAGCCTCCGAGGTCACCCATCCGGAGTTTGACCTCACTCGACCGAGCTTAACTTCAGTCACCTGACGGAAACTGGATGAGCCGCTCAGCCACTCAACGCACATGTTTGCGCTCGGCCACTCACCCTATGTTTGCATAACAACGCTGCGCAGGAGAAATGGTGCCTATGAAACTTCGTTAATAAATGCAACGCAGTGTCACTATAAAAGCACAGCATAGGGTAGCCTGCGTGCAGCCTCAACTCCTCCTCGAAGGAAAAGTAGAGTTGAGGCTGCACGCAGGCTAAGCATAGGGCTGAAATCTTTCAAATCTTTAAAAAGGTGGGTGTAAAATTCTATGACATTTATCTTTGAATTGAATTGCTAGAAAGGAACTTATGGTACTTTGCTGTAAATTTGCCTTGGAAATTTGTTGATCTCTTGATTTTTTTCAAAATGCCAGCAATTTGATTATTTTTGAAAAAATTCATGGAAAATTTTGAAAAAATTTAAATCATCGTAAATCCTAAACCAATAGAGGAAAATTGATATAACCTTCAAGAAAACCAGCATAATTAGAATCATTATTTCTTTTAGTCTGATGGTCCACATTGCAGCTTTCAGGAGCTAGTGGAAAAAGTTGTGGCACAGCTTGTAAGTTTTTACGAATTCTATTTCATGTTCATCTACTGTAACCGTTCAGGCAGTGATTAAGAAACTCCGTTTACAATGGCCGTTCGTCAAAATATACCAAACAAACTTATGCATCATTCGACGCAGAATTAAACGCAGAATATCATAAAAATATATTCAGTTGATTCAATAAGATTACGAATGATTTATTCTAGATTTTAGGCAAAATCGACCACCCTTGCGAAAAAATCTTTGTGTACACCATCGATCATTGTTGGATCATGACTATCAATTTACCAAAGACTAAAGGTCCTGGGCCTGGTTGTTCAAAACTGGTATTAGGCTGATACTGGATTAGCACTATACGAATGACTACATAATTATGCTTTCAATCCAAGATTAGCGCTAATCGTGGTTTGAACAACCCAGCCCTGAACTGCAAAGCCGTGTCACGAATTTTTGATGAAACTTTCTTTCTTGAAATAATATCATTTTAAATTGTTTTACAACAAATGTTTTCAAAACAGTTACTTCGCTTTGCAGAGAAAGAGATGAAACCCTAAAATTTACAATCCAAATATGCAATTTAGAATAACAAAGTAACAGTAGTTTAGAGTAGTAGAACGATCTGCAGAAATCATAAAGGGTTCGTACGTGTTCTAGAGTTTGCAGGACAGGATTTAAATTGTTTGAAAGTTTTCGTTACTTTTGATCATGGGTTGAGGCCATTCCATAATCTTGCCCCTCTACTTTAAATGAAAACATTTTGGCGACATGTTGTTTGTAGAAACGGGACACATAGATTGGTTTCAGCTGTCTGAAGCTCCCGAGTGCTGGTTTCGGAGAACCTTTTAAACAGGCATGCAAGATACGAGGGAGCCTCCTCATCTGTATGCTTTGTTTGTTGCATTGCATTGCCTTCTATTGTATTATGTTGTATAGGTTATTGTATAATGGCTTTTGTAGTGAACGCAATCACTGACTATTGAGTAGAGGCCCTAGACTCATTATATGTTCGTAGGTTATCGCTATTGATAGACTGATGGACGCTATAACTACGACTCATGGACATACGCTTCCAGAAACGGACATGGCCTAAATGATCTGCTATTTTTTCTCGAAACCACCGACCCTAAATCGGCGCAAAAAGTGGTTATCCTGAAGTGCTACACTGCAAAACAAGGTATCAGTACTTAGATGAATGTTTCTTCAAGCTATTAAAGCAAAATACTCTTACCTATAAGTGCTATTTTGGTTATTTTGGGGCGCAAAAGATCTCGTAAATTCGCTCGTTACTTTGAGATTTTGATCGTTGCAGTAGTTCAGTCGAACGCGTTGTTCGAACGCTTTTGTTTGCCTTTGGCGGGAAGTTTGAATTGAAGAAGAATCAGCCAATCCCATCAAGTTATTTCAAGTCTTGCATCCTGATTGGTCCAGGAACAAATTTTTTCCTGGCGAGAATTTTTTTGCCGTTTTGAGAAGAGTTTGCCCATAAGGCCCTCAACTGGAGCGACAACAACAACATCAATTCACTTCAATTAGATGAGCGTAAGTTGAGGGTCCTTGTGTAGTGAGGCTATAGAGGCCACAAGAGGACTGGATATATATTGTTGTTTTGATAGAAGGTGTGACTTTGAACGCAACATGAATTAATTAGGTTGTTTATCGTTTTGGAATGGTTGCTCTTGTTTAGCGCGTTGAAATACATGTCGTTTGTTTTCATTTATCAAAAGTTTGGTTTCTTTGTCTCAAGTCACTTTTAAGCCAGTTCATTTTACTCGTGACACGCTTGGAAACCTTTTTCCATGTTTCCGGTAGGCTATACTAAAATAGTTGTTTGTCTGCGATCCCAGCTGCTTTATAATTGGAAGAGCAGTGGCGTTGTAAGGGCTATTGGTTACCAATCTTGCTGCACGATTTTGTAGTTTTTGCAGCTTGTCTTTAGCCGTGATTACACATACCCTTCGCACTGGGCAACGATATCGACGGTTTGGCTCTACCAGACTGTATTGTTTAGAATAATGCAGCATTCCTAACGCCTTGTAGATCGTTTTAAAGGGAGTGTGCAATGGTACATAGGCTTATCTATAAGTAGAACAAAGAAAATATTCAGAAACAACATTGTTTCTTTGTCTGTCAATTGTTCACAGCACTTGTGGGACATCGACTTGAATAGGCTGTTTTAAATTTTTCTGCTCTTTGCAAATACCTTGCAGAAACTTGCACAAACCCTTTAATTGCTGCGAAGCAACATAGTATTCTTGGGCAATAGCTTTCCTCCAGATTTCATTTGTTTGTCTGTCTGTCCGTTTGTTAGTATGTTATTAACGCTTTTAGCAGGACTTACCCCAGAAATTCAGCGCATGCGCAGTATGGAAGTATGATAATGATCTCCCATTTTTGCATAACAAAAGCAACGTTGTTTGCATGGTCAATCGACTTAATTAAAACGCAATATGCCAACCAATTTTTCACGCAAACTGTTGCGATTTTTCGAGTGTCATGATTTCGGGACTTTAGAGGATCCTTACATGAAGGTATTGCCCACACAAACATCATTACACAAATTTTTCTGAGTAAACCCAGAATGCAGCACTCCCCGACTACTGTTATTCCTGGTAATATTGACCAAAATCGTGAACAGTTTGACAACAGTTTTTCTTTTGTAAACCCATTACGCAATTACGCAGCACTCCCTGACTATTGTTATGGCTAATTTAAAGAATGCTTAGTTGTAGATTACCTGTACAATGATACACAGTTGTTGACAGGGTACATTGTAAGCAGTTTAAGCTGATTGTTATTTCAGCATTTTGTCCACAGGACTTAAAATGGGTACGTTTGGAGTGAAATAGATAAGGGAGGAAATTAGAAAAGATTTCGTAATATCATGATTTACATATTTTCTCTACCTACGTTTCTTGAGCCACCCTCCTTGATGATTGGAATGTTGAATCAAAAGTTTACTTTCTACCGTTTTGTCCCATCAGCGCTACAAATCTCCCCTTACGAACCCTACACATTTTCATCTTTACGAATATTCATCCGCCATCGTGTTGACGGGGTCTTCTGACTTATCACGTGCTCTCTCCAGTCCCTTTTTTGTCCAATTCGTGAAATGCTTTCCGTTCTCTCCATAGGATGGAGCGTATGGTTTGGTTTTCAAGAGCAGGGCCTTCCCTAATCAATGTGTGGCTACCAGGTATGTGTTCAGAGTTATCAATTCTCAGAAGTCACAATCTAGAGGCTAAAGCCACAATCTACTGAGGGACTTGAAAAAGGGAACCGACAAATCTAAGATAAGCAGAAAGCCAAGCAGAGTGATTTTAACGTTGTTTCGTAGCTAAACATCTGGCTAAAAATTGCGAAAGTCTATTCCCGTGAAATTTCCTAAAATATAGGATCAAATACTGATATTCCTCTTCTTGTTATTTTTTGTCTTAATAGAATGCAAGGAAATTCAACGTATTCTTATTTAACAACAACCCTTTAAAAATTTGTTTCTAGCAAGCATAGGTATGGAAGATTTGGGAGAGTCATTGAAGAGTCGAGGAACATTTAAGACATTACAAATTTGATAAGAAACCTAATTCACGAAAGTTTATTCCCGTGAAATTTCCAATTTGTGCCGATTTGTCAAAATTAATTCCAAAACGATTGCAATTTTTCCAACTCGCGAAACTTCCTTCCTGGAACAGTTTCTTTCCTGAAAGTACATCTTTAGGAATTCCAAATGGGCAATAATCGGGATTAAGTGAAACTGGAGGGAGAGGGGGGGGGCGGATCTAAAACGTGTCGAAAGTCATAGAAACGAGGAATCGATTTCGATCAGGTGCAGAACAAAATTCGAGACAATGAGCAGTTCATCCTTGGAGCATGCGAATGAAGTTTGATGTAAAAATCTGTTACTATTACCTTTTGCCACTGACGACATGTCACGTGATTTTATCAATTTGCCCTCAAAATCACATTTTTGGTAATGAATCCATTAAAAAACTAAGCGTCGCACTGGGGTTTTGATTGTCTGGTTTATTTATCGAAATAAGTCTATTTCAAAAAGCTGGGAAGCTGGTGAAATAATTCCAAAACTTCAGCGGATAGATAGGCCAACACTAAAGAGAAAGGTTGAGTTTGAATAAGCGAAGAGCAACTTACAACTGATGGAATCTGTGGCGCTGTTCACAAAATTTTCGTTGCAAAGGCAAGTTTCTCACAGCTTTCTTGGATCATATTTGTGATTTGCTCTCAATGATAGCTTTTCGTGCAATTATTTCATTGGTTTACGTCTGACTGACAATTGCTACACATCCTTTCCCTGCTCACTATGGCAAGGCAGAATATGAGAGCAATGTCATGGAACTTTTTGCCTTCTGAATATTTATTCCAAAACGATATGCCGTCGTATTTTCAGCGCTGTTGTGACGTCATGCCGTCTGTATGCATTTTCATCATGATTTCCAAACTGTAGATCCGATAAATTTTTGGTATATCTGATATTGTTTGAATTGTTTTTTTTTTCAGAAAAGGAAGCCCATTGCTGATTGGTGTAAGGAGCACAAAGCCAATTACTGTTGATCAAGTGCCAGTTACATTTATGACACCAAACAAGAAAGGTAAATTTCTCAATTATTGTGTTGAAGGGGATAAAAACCCACTACTGGGTCAATCAAAACGATGCGTCAACCTTTTTTCGTATTCAATAAAGGAATAATATCTGCATGTGGCTCACATATCAACTTAGATGAGAAAAGTCTAAATTGGTCATGTCGTTCTCAAATTGTGAGCGATTTTATACAAATTCTTCATTTGCCAAATCTATTCGAACTGGTCCAAAATCTTGGATCAAATTTCCGAGCAATCCAGCATCATAGAAATGGAAAATATATGAAAAATGCTGAATAGCGTTCCAAGACTTTTCGATCACATATCAGTCTCTATATATAACCAGCTAGCTAGCTTGTAAATATACCTGGTTAGTTAGGAAAAATGCACGCTGTCTGAAAGGCTGCTGCTCGCTAATTGTACAACCAATGATATTCTGCAACATCTGGTTTGATAGCCAACATATTCAATTATTTTAGAATTTTTTTCTGGTTGAAATCAGTCATTTCATTCAGATTTTACGAGAGATTCCTAGAGGAAAGTCCCGTCGAGCAACCTTAAAAAAAAACGTGCTAAAATCACGAGCAAATTTCCCTAATATTGCTACCTTTCTCCTCAGAGGAAAAACATTTGCCAATACATGTAGGTGTCATCGTTTTCTACCATGAATACCAAGGAAATTGTTGTTTTTTTTTACTCCTTTTTGCAGGTTTTTGAAAGGGGCTTTCTGCAGAAAATCGTCCATATCCACGAGAAGGAGTCACCTATTAAAGGCGCTTAAATTACTGAATCTAACTGAATCTAACGGCAATGAAACAAAACACATTCAGGGAGCAATATTTTGTCAAACGCAGGCCGTTATTTTGACTACCTGGCATAGAATTTGATAATGAGACAAATGGTGCTAAATTCCTAGCAAATTTAACGAAGGATTTTAGACCTATTTTAAAGGATTTTCAAATGAAGCATTTTTGTAAAATGATGACCATACGATCGATTTTGTTGAACTAAATTTTCGTACATAAAAGCATTATCATTTTTTAGGAATCTGAAATATGGTTTGAGAGCTAAAGGCTGTCAAGCATCTTTACGAAACGTGTTTATCTTATCTAGGGCCGAAGATATTGAACAGTCCTCTATCTGAGTTGAAATCAACAAACAATATTAATGCATTTGAACATAAGATCAAAGAACATTTTTTTCAAAATATACAGAGAGAAGAAGATCACACACATGTTTTCTACATAGACCCTACATCATGTCTCCCGAGCATGGTTTCGTCTTACGGACCGTGTCTTTTCCTTTCGTTATGTTCCCTTTTTTACGTTATACCGGCACATCTCAGGGAACCATCATGGAAATAAGGTCAGCTTGACCTTTTAATACTATCCCTGCTACTGTAATTAAGGGTGTTTTTCTTTACGTTTTTAACCTTATATATCGTATTGTATCTATTTTTATGTTATATACTTGTAAATACATTTTGATGGTGGCAAATGTTACACACACACATCTGACCCAGAAGGAGGATACTAATATACCTTTTAAAAGAGGTCTGGGACGGCGTGCTACTTTTCTGGAGAATGGCGGGTACAAGGGAATCTTCTCCGCGATGCTTAACTGGAGTTGCTGTGAGAGAAGTTGTGGACAAAATATTGAATTTAACTCCAGTTACATGATTCATAAAAGACTAGAAAGGCTTCAGCATGAAAACAAATACTTGCCTATCACATTAACGCAATGTTTAGCACTTTTTACAACGAGGACATATTTATTTCTTGAGTTGTTTCATCGAACTTTGGACTTCATGATCATTGATGACGAGGGGCCTCGGAGTTGGTTAGATAAATTTTAGAGTTCTGTTTGTCCGTGGGGCTTATCCCCCGTAAATTGCAGGAATGCTAACAGTCGTGCATGCAAAGAATTGCCATGAAGCAAACAATGATTCATACTTCTTCCAATGCTGAAGCTACCGGGGCAAGCCTTTCTAAATCAGATCAAATAAAAAATAAACTATTTCTTCGACCTTTCACAGATGCACTACCGGGTGCGCCAAAATAGACTATGCACGTTTGGAAGGCCACAATAAATCGTACACTGAACCGATTTTGAAGATTTATGACTTAATCGTTAGCAGAAAGCCTGAATTAGATTCTAGGACTTTTTGCAAATTTTTCCGTTATCAGTTTTTAGAACCAGAAGCGAGTTTCTTAAAATGGTCGTTTTCGAAAACATTGAAAACGATCGAAAAACATCGATCAAATTTTGAAAAATTCAGCATGAATGAACAAAGAGAAAACGTTTTCAGGGGGATTTGGGGGTTTAGTACGAATTCTCGTACAGCAGATTACAATTGGTCGATTTTTAAATCCCAAATCACCACGAACAAGTTCTCTTTTTGCCCATTCATGTCGATTCTTTGGAAAACTTGATCGATGTTTTTTGATCGTTTTCAGTCTTTTTCGAAAACTAACATTTTAGGAAACTCGCTTCTAGCTCTAAAAACTGAAAATGAAAAAAATTGCAAAAATCCCAGTATCTAATTCAGGCTTTCTGCTAACGATTAAGTCATAAATTTCCAAAATCGGACCTGTGTACAATTTATTGTGGCCTGCCAAACGTGCATAGTTTATTTTGGCGCACCCGGTAGTCTCCGTGCAGACCCATTGTCCGAAGGAGGAAAGGGTCTGCGCAACTACGAGCAAAAGCTTGCCGGCCTTGCACATAATTTATTCCGATAGCCTCGTAATAAGTCACTAAATATTACTCGGCCCATTCCTCCCTACTAACATAATCAAGGAGAATTTCTCCGAATTTCGTTGTGCTCTCTGAAGATGGCCACAAGGCCACAGCCTGATCGCTGTGTTCTTTGCTACAGAGAATTAACCAAGCCAACCGATTGCAATTTCGTTCACGGCAAGTCAAATGCGATTCTACAAATTAAAGACCTACCGTTCGATGTATTTCTGTGCTCCCAGTATATCTGTAAGAGTTGCCTCGCCACACTGAAAAAGCGCAAAGAACTGAAAGAAAAGCTTACCACAGTAGGAGATGAACTTAGCCGTTCTTACGGAGAAACGAAATTGATGATAGAGACGGACATTACGAATGAGATACATTCGACTGGAGATATTCCTCCTTCGGACAATGGGTCTGCACGCAGGCTACAGATGCACCGGAAGCTTCATGATGCGGCGGGGCAGGAATCGCAGAAAGGGCACCTTGGGGGTGTCAAAGTTTGCCGTTGAAAATAATTGAGAATCGTCTTTTAGGAATTGTGCTAAAGATCTATTCCGACAGGGGCGTCACCAGCCCAAACAGCTAGGGTGTTAAGAGATGAGGGGGTCTGAGCTTTTTTAACTGATTTTGGAGAAATTATAAGATCGACATCTGTGAAAACAGGGGTGTGCACCCCAGATACCACCCTGTGGCGACGCCACTGTCCTTCGAACGTACTGTGATCTTGAGAGCAGAAGGAATCGTTCTATTATTGTGACTGTGGACGAGAAACAACTATGAATTGATAGTTCTCTGAAATAATTTTTTGAAAGGGCACTTTCCTGCCCCCGCGCTGCCCCCGTACCACTAGGGCAACGGGAGCAGCTGCCGCCGTGGCTCCGGCGCCCTTGACCTTTCAATTTATGTGAGTGCGTTTATAGACAAAGTTTGGCTCATATGGTGTTTTGAAAGAAAGCACTTCTCTGTACATAATCATAAATTAGGGCTACTTACCTGCTCCAAGCAATTTCACTTGCACATTTCTACAGGGTTCTCATTTATTAGTAAAACTTTTGCTCCGATTGAAAAGGTCAAACACAAACTGAAATTGTATCTAAATGGCGCCTCTCAGCCAATATGTCACCAAACCATATGTGCCTCCAAGCAAAACAATATACTTTAGCAAATCTTTGACTTGGCATCTCTTTCACATTGTAAAATTAAAAAATCACAACACTTTTCTATGTTGTCGCTCTATCATTTATTAATGATCTGTCTCGTACCAGTTTTCTTTTTCCTTGATCCCAAGAAGCAAAGAACGATATGGCGAATACATATTTGATCGCGGATATTTTCCCTCCAAAGTCTCTCTTTGTTACGAGGCTCAAAGAGCAGTGGAGACCTCTTCCTCCCTCCATTCGTTTGCACCAAAAGTACCTTCGTATTCCTTTGGTTAAAAGGGCAATGAATAAGCTCTATTTATTTATAAAAAAGCTAACTGAAAAATCTTATTTCACAATCCCAGCTTGACCATGTGTACCATGCACTTGTCGAAAGCCATCTGCAATACGCTAATGTTATCTGGGGGAGTCTTCCAAAATCAAAATTGAATACCCTCCAACGTCTGCAGGACAGAGCCTGTTCGGTTATTGATAAGGCTAGACTAAAATTGGTCTCATAATTGGGTGACCGTTGAACAACTAACAAACTTTGCTCGGTCAGTTATGACATACAAAATAATCAACAGGCAATGTCCCGAAAGCCTTTGGGATAGATACCATCATAGGACCCGGCATTCCAACCACAGAACAAGGAATTGCAGGGACCTACAAATCCCAAGACATAATCTTGAATATGTCAAGAAAGGCGTTCACTATTCGGCTCTGAAAGCTTGGAACGATATTCGCATCAATATCAGAGAGCTCCCTACACTTATTATACTCAAAAGTTATTATACGAGCCGAACACAACTTAAAACCCTGGAAGAGCAGCTGCTATTAGATTGGTTACTGTACATATTTTTGCTTTTCTTGTATATAGATTGTATTAATGTAATTAGGATATTTATTTTTTCGTCTTGTTGTTATCATGTCTTATTGTCTTATTTATTTTAAGTTACTAGATATTGTTGTATTTGTAATGAATTTAGGTATATTTGTCAATGAAAACTGAAACTGAAACTGAAACTGAAACATCTAACTGAAGGGATTTTTTGTGTGTAAAGAATTTAAAACGAAATGAAAGTGAAAATAACATTGGCAAGTAACGATCAGACAATCCAAATTCGCTGAACTCGAAGAAATAAGTGTTCCCCATCATTTAAATGTGATAAGTAACTTTTTATTTTCAAGTTGCAAATCTTTGTAAGCCCTTCTGGTCCACTAAGCGCACAGAAACTGGAGTTTTATTCGCTTTTTCTTGCATTACTTCGCCCATTGCAACTGCATTACAACGTTTGCAGTGAGAAGGGGATTCCCCTTTGCAAATTATGCACCATCTTCCATAAAGTAGCGCGCCGTCCCAGACCTGTTCGAAAGGTCTCTAAGCATATATGCTTCAAATCTTTAATTACTATAATGTGAATGGCTATTATATCTTCCTTCGGACTGAATGGCTTGAATCGACCTTGTGTATGATAATATCGTTCTGTCCAGACGAAAGTTTTCAGAAGCAAACGCAACGTTTAGATCAAAATCGTGTGGCCTACAATCTTTAGTGCAGTTTCTGGAATGTAATCTTCGATTGTGTGTTTCTAATAGGAGGGGTGCCCGAAGAACAGATCAAGAAGAGTGAGGAAGAGGAGAAATCTTTTACTCAGTTCAATGTTGCTGATGATGCTTCAATGGAATATTATTTTGCTTCAGACGCGAGGTATGGAAACATTTAATATTTTCTTTCTTTTTTTGAAAATTTCGAGCGTTCTGAAAAAGTATGCTTCCGAATGATCCTTGGAAGTATCGGGTTTTTTAAGAAACAAATAAAATGTGTTAATATTTTTTTCAATCGGGATCAGGTAAGGTGTCTCTTACCAAGATAATAGTGCTTTGGAAGATAATTGGCCTTTAGCCTCCTTTAGCCACGCAAAGCCGCATCTACCGTCGTCAGTCTTGTATATTTTGTATCGCCTATGAACAACGATGTTGTAAAGAGGAATATATGTGCAAAACTAGTCGAATTAGCCAAAGTTTTAAAGGGCGTTTTCAAGTAGTATAGTGGAAATAAAACTATTTTTAACTAAATAGGAATCCAGATGTCAATCCATTGAATTTAATTGAAATTCATGTTCAAACCTGTTACATTGAATCCTATTTGTCAACCTGCTTCTTTCAATTCGTTCGATTGTTGTGATCAATATTTTTTGTGAAATTTGACAATTTGTTAAGAAAAATGAATTTCCTTTGATAAATAATTTGCTCGGGGGGAGAATTGTTGCGTCTGCACGGATCCGATCCCATTTGGATCTTTTTTATTTATTTATCAATTTATTTAAAGTTGGGTAAAAGTTCTAGTTCTACATTACAATAATGCGAAATAGTTTACATCAACTATTCACAAGAAAAAGGAAACTTTTGATACAAAAAAAGTTAAATTAATTTTTACAAGAAAAAAACCTTATAATACAATGTAATATAACATGCTAATGGTCATTATCTGCAAATCTTACAGTGGCATTTCTCTCCGCTCCAATTTTTTAATGTTTCTCTTGAATATAGCAGCTGATGAAGCGCTCTTTATTAAATCAGGCATGCTGTTCCATAAGAGGCTGCCTCGAAATTTAATAGAATCAATGCCAAACATAATACTTTTCATTGCAGGGATTTGTGATAAATCTTTCGTCCTTAGGTCATATTTGGTGTCCTTTCTAATGCATCCTGCATGAAGGACGGATTAGTGAGGAGACCGGGGTCAATTGTAACACTTTTTGGAAAATCAGCCACATCGTCTGAATAATGATTAATTGAGCTCTTGAAGCTAAATGATATTGTAGTTGTATTCCTTGGAATACAATAGACATTAGTTTCCATCATGTGGAACCAGTTTTTGTGACGCTGTGGTAGTTTTAAAACCAGTGGCCAAGTGTTAAAATTGCCCCGGTAACACGGGGCAATTGTAACAGATGGTTGGAGCAACTGTTACATATCTTTAAAATCATCTTTAGCGCGACTCTGCTCTTTCCTTACACAAACTGTAGCACCAGTGGCAGATTATTAATGGTTTTAAAAGGGAAAAATTAAAAATAAGACGTGATGTTCTTTTTTCACAAATTTAAACTTTTAACTCTTTAATACTGCATGGATGGACATTGTTCGACCAGAATAGAAAATGAATCAAAACCAAACCATCGGCCAGCGTACACCGGGGTAATTGTAACGGCGTGTTACAATGGCCCCTGACCTGGTCAGCTATCGTTATTTTCCATTTTCACGTCTCATAAGCTGTGGAGCTTGAAAGATTTAACGTAGTTTTGATCCTTAATAGATGCAATGTCTGTGATGTGAAAATGAAATTTTTTACTCAAGAGCAAAATCTTTCAGACACAGAATTAACGTGAAAACACGTTTATACTTTCGTACTCAAAAAGATGTTTTTCCCCCGAAAATGTTGCAAACTTGGTGAACATTCTTATATCTTAAGTCGTATGTTGAGGGTTAGAATGAGCATTTTCTGTGCAAAAATCAGTTTTTTTTGCACTTTTCTGCAAGGCATGAAAGTCAGTGTTACAATTGCCCCGTGTTACAATTGTCCCCGGTCTCCCCTACAGTTCAGTGTTTTTACATATTTCAATCATAAGCACACGAAGGTTTTGGATCTGAATAGTTGTTTCATTGTTCTTTGCCAGCAAAACTTCAAATGTGGATTCATGATCGTCAAGTAGCACCCGCAGAGCTCTTTTGTGTACTCTTTCTATGTTGTTATTTGACGTTTTTCCGCAAAAAAGCCAAATCAATGGGCAGTACTTGAAAGTTGATGTAACAAAAGATTGGTACAATAATTTTGCTTTTTGGAGATTTAGATAGTTAGCAACTCTAGCAAATGCACTCACTTTTCGGCTGGCTTTCAGGCATAGAGCTTTGACGTGGCTGTTGAAGTTCAGTTTTGAGTCAATTGTGTCACCAAGTAGTTTCACCTCTTTGGAGGTGGTTATAGCTTCTCCATTAATTTCTAAAAGATAAATGTTGGTGCTATCCATACCCAAACGGGATCGCTTTCGAAAGTGATCCCGTTTGAATCCGATCCCAAAAAGGTCTCGTGTAAACGGGTGGGATAAGATCCACACTGGTAGGGATAGGAAGTGACGGAAGAAAATTGACAAGCCTTTGTTGACAATTCAAAGAAAACAATCAGAAATGAGACAAAGCGTGTATCAGAGCACAGAATTTCAAAGGAGGTAATTAAACACGAAAAAAAATTTGTACCAGAGCGCTGCTAAAAGCTTATTAAAGTCCTATTGGATCCGATCCCGTATAAACGCGAAAAGTTCTGGATCCGATCCCACGTAAACGCCTCTCAACAATGTATAGGATAAGACGGGGTAAAGTGAACTATTTTGAAG
The DNA here is from genome assembly GCA_039566865.1 of Aurelia coerulea. Lineage (NCBI taxonomy): Eukaryota > Metazoa > Cnidaria > Scyphozoa > Semaeostomeae > Ulmaridae > Aurelia > Aurelia coerulea. The sequence continues at coordinate 12,847,843 of CM076960.1, read as the reverse complement.
AAGATTTTTCAAGGACATCCCAAAGAGATTGTAGCTTAGGGTAAATTTGTTAACGTTGTTTTGACATTATGTCTTTGCGTCAGTTTATTCAGCAAAAGTACTTTTTAAATTCTTTTCCATTGCCTCAATAAAGAGTTTTGTTTGAGGATCGCTCTGCCTAGTTCACTCTACCTCAGTGCGGGTAAAGTGAACGACTTGCGAATTTTTCAATAAATCCAATATGATGCGGGTAGAACCCGAAAACATGATTTATTTTGCCACTCTAAGGAGCCTTTCGCATGCCAAAACGAAACATACCAAAGCATTCCACAAGAGAGATCTTTAAAAAATTTAATGATCATCTATGTTGAGAAGAATCTTTGCAGAATCAAATATTATTAAAGTCACAATTCGAGTCAGATTGCGAGACCTAAATAACAAGGACAGATATTGTAACATAATTGCATGAGTTGCTTTTGTTGACACCTAGATTGAAGCGGTTAGTGATTGCCGACGAACGAAATTCCCTCTACCAGTAATTCAAAATAAACCAAGCTGCAAAAGTTTCTCTGAAACCCAGGTAGCTAGCGTGCTCATTGTGCATTCCAGAAATTGTTTTCAAGAGCAAACATGAGCATATATCGAAAGAAGAGCGATATAAGTACATATCTACCTCTGGCATTTTATTTCTTTGGTGCAGAGGCTGAGCAGTAAGTGCTTTAATTACATCCATAAAATAAGAGAATTGAATCGCCTCCTATTAGGCTTTTGAATGCCCGTGGCAGATATGTAGATATATCCTTCTTCTTTTGATCTGTGCTCATGGTTGCTCTTAAAAACAACAAAGCAAGTACTTTTAGCACCATTTAAAAAGCGCTGCATTGCCGGATCCTTGTTTAATGATCAATCACAAATATGATTTACTGTTTTCATCATCAGATAAGAAAACAAAATTGCGTTAATGTAAAGGTAATTTGAGTCTTTTTTATTTCTCTTTCTGACATTTTTGCTTTTATCTTTCTCCTAGTGCTATCATAGAACACACCAATCGTGTGATTTTCCTTGAAGATGACGACGTAGCAGTCGTGAGTGACGGAAGTAAGTATTTGTTTCCAATTTCTCGAAAGGACTCGAAACGTTTCAGGCCTCTAGAAGGGTAGCCTGGGTGCAGCCTCTGTGAAAAGTTTGAGGAGGAGTTGAGGCAGCACGCAGACTATTAGAAGGGTTGACAGCCTCTGGGAAAAGCTTGAGGAGGAGTCGAGGCAGCACGCAGACTTTTAGAAGGGTTATTGTAATAACTTCGTTGCAAATTGTGGTACTAACATGAAACTTGGTTGTCAGGGATGGGTTGATAAGATAAAAAGCAAAGATGTGGATCTAGAGTCAAAATACTTCCTGTAGCTATTTTGCCTTTACCCGAAAATGGCTGAAAGATGTCAGGCCAAGCTCACTTCAAAGCCAGAGAGAAAAACAAAGATGACGAAGACATGCCATAACACCCATGTAGTACCCTGTACATATTCTTATTAAATTTAAAACTGATTTTTATCATTATTTCTTTCCTTTGTAGATCTGTCAATCCGAAGAATGAAACATGACACATCGAGTTCCCAGGGGATAACACGTGACATAATGACATTGCAGATGGAGTTGCAACAAATAATGAAAGGTTTGTGACCGTGTACACCATATTTGGCTAATAAGTAATTTTCAAATTAGAATTTGAAGATAGAAGATAATGTGTCCATACAAGTAGGCCTCCTAGATGAAGGCATGTGATCAGCAAGGATTCCTTTTTTCAATCACCCATGAAAGGCGGCTATTGAAATATGGCAAACAAATGTTCATCAAAACAAGGGACGGAGTAAGCAGGATTTGTCACCACTGGCTGTGACGTTTCATAATTTTGTGATTACAAAAGGCTGTTTACAAAAAGTTCTCCATTCATGTGATCAGTCTCAATATCAACCATTCACCTGCCAAGAATTTGATGGATATTGACAGGTTGTGTATACGCTGTCCTTTATATGGACACATTGCCTCTAATTGCAAAATTAGGCATTCATATTCATCTTGACACTCCACTAGTATTTAGTACTTGAAGCTTTCAGAATAACAAGACACGAACATTTCTTTGAATATCCATCCTTTTATTTTGATCTTATTGACTGCTTAAAAGAGAGAGTAAATGTATAGCAGTATTATGTTCGTGCGGCTATGCTGCTTCGACGTATACAGTACATTTATGAACGATGAAATACATGGCCAAGAAGTTAAATATTAGTCGTTTATAGATTCTAAGCTATGCGGGATGAGTTAAAAAGGCAATTGCTGCGTGAAAGGCCACTGCTCCCTGCATATCAAGATATTACTTGGCAATATGCTATTTAATGGTGGACATGTTTAAATGGATTTAAAGATTTACCTGACTGAAATCAGATACTCCATTCTGAAAATAAAGATCAATTTTCTCGAGAAAGTCCTCTTACATGCAGGCGTATAATCACGACCAAAGTATCTGCCTTACAGCAACGAGTTTTATATGCTTCAGTGCATATTATGCCTTTGGGAGGATGAACGTGTCATCCGTTGAAGCATACACTCATTATTCAGGATGATTTTATCCTCCCAGAAGGATAAAACGTGCTGTAGTCATTGCTATAAGGCAGAAATGTTAGGAAAATTTGTTCGTGATTTTACGTTTATTTGGAAGGCTTCTTGAAAGGACTTCCTCGAAAGAATCCGCATAATTTCAGGACAGAGCGGCCGTTTGCAGTCAGTTAAATTTTGGAATGGATTTTGAATATGTCCACCATTCAATGATGTATTTGCCAAGATTGTCGTCTTTATATCCCGGTTTTTCAAATGGGGACTGCTTTTTTTAATCACCCTTTATCTTTCATCGTTCAGAAGTTTACTTTACAGAGGAAATTTCTCTTTATTTATGTGTCATAAGCAAGTGAGGTTTAATCGGATTGATTTTAATTGTTGTGCGCCAGATTGGTGCGGTGCAGTGTAACCCAAAGCCCTATCTGATACGAAAGTTTTGATAGCCATCCGTCATTGTGTAACTGTGTTTTTGAGTGCTTAAAATATAAAATTGTATACTTTGGAACGCTGGATTTGTCAATTTCCTATCTGGGCGAGAAAACCAAAATAGTCTCAAACTTTGTGAATACAAGATTTATCCAGCGTATGCAAACAATGGCAGATTTTGTTAAAGAAACATCCCAAGAACTGTACCGGATGAGTCAGAAAAAGTTAACGCATTTGATGGGCAGTGGAATGAAAAGTACGTGGCTGATATTCAAAACTAAAATATTCATCTATCAGTCAAAGGCTAACTTTGATGTGACCATTTTGTTTGGTAAAAGCATCCACCTTTTAGACCTAGAAATTAGGAAAGTGCTCGTAAGGTTTTATATGGGAACGACAATTCCATGTTCGATTCTGATCCATGATTTACTTGCCATTAATTTGAATTAAAAAAATCAAATGCCAATGGCAAATAAATCGTGGACCTAAATGAAAGGTGAAATTCTCGTTCCCATACAAACCCATTGCCAGATAAGTGCTTTTACCAAACAAAATGGTCACATCTAAGTTATCCTTTGACTGATAGATTAACATTTTAGTTTTGAATATCAGCCACGTACTTTTTATTCCACAACGCACCAAATCACAGTGGGCCACAATGGTGATTTTGCAGACGTTCGTGGATATCTCCAGGGAAGTGAATGTTACAGAAGCAGTTGGTAGCTCATTTTCAACGTATGAGAAGGATAAATCAAACGGTTCCCAAACAATCTAAAATGTTCATATTTAATGGGGCTGGGGCCCGATATTCTAATTTAGACTCTGAACCAAAAACTCCTTTTATACTCCTTGGTCTCAAGAAATTCAGCCATGGTGATTGATGAATTTTTTCAACGAATTCTATTGGAGCAATGAATAAAGTTGAATATTTTTCCACATTTAAGGGAACTAGGACCCATATTCCAGTTTTGGGAATTCTAACCAAAAAGTCTCTTTTCTGGTATATTTCAATATAAACAAAAGCTATGTAGAAGGTTCCTATGCACATGATATTACCTAGGGGATATTCCTTAATTTAAGTATTTTGTAAGTATTCTGAAAAATGGACCTGATCTTAATATGCTTTCATAGCACCTAAAATTTCCCCAAAAAATGCCTTTCCCCCTGTTTATTTGAATTTGCCGCGGGGAAACAAAAGGAAACCTTCAAAAATACACTTATCATAAGATGCTCTTTCAGAAAATGTATTGATGTTATGTGTTTCTCCTCGTACTTTTGGAGATATTCTTGATTAAAGTCAAGCTTTGCTCTTTGAAGAAGACGACAAATCTGGCAAATTGTCTGAAAAAATTGTTGCTGTGGTAAAAATAGACTTGACAAACATTTTCATTTTGTTTTTCAATAAGCAGTGACCATTTTCGTTCTGGTAAATCTGATCAAACATTCTGCTACTCATTTTCCTAGCCGAAAAACATTTATCCACATTCTTTGCCACTAGAATGCTGGGTGTAACATTTTCAAAGATTTTTGTCCAATTTTCTCAGATTCAAAAATATACAAGTCTGTGATATCACAAGGTAAATGAAAATTTTAGAAAGCGCATGAAAGCCCAATTATGCAGCTTTCTAAAACTGCCTAACAACTACTGATTTAGAGAAAGTCAAAATCTTCGAATGTCTGCCCATAGCCCACTGTGCAAAAGTGTCAATTTTTTTATTCCTTTGTAAAATTATTTCTTGTTGCCGTGAACCTCAGAGAAGCCTTGGTTTTATTCGTAACAACCTGTTTCATGTTGATTGTGTTTCAATCTAGGAAACTTCAGCTCATTTATGCAAAAGGAGATATTTGAGCAGCCAGAGTCCACCTTCAATACAATGCGAGGACGAGTGAATTTTGAATCTGGAGTAGTCACACTGGGTGGTTTACAATCTCATATGGCTTTCATTAGGAGATGCAGAAGACTTATTTTCATTGCATGTGGAACAAGTTATCACAGTGCTATAGCTGTAAGTTACTCGCTTTAAATATTTGCGATAAACTGTACAGTTATATGGTTTATACTGGGGGCCCAAAAAAATTCAAGAGCACACATAGCTTCATGGAAGCAAAAGCTATCGTTTGAGAGGTTGCTTCGTCAGTTTAAGCTATAACCACCCTTCGAAAAACCAATTTCAGAAATATGGTATTTTATTCAGTTCTCGAACTGCCCCCTCCTTTCCAGTCCATGTTTCGGATGATGTGCAACAAGTCAAATTCCAAATTTGCATGGGAGCACGATCTTTGAACAAGGGACAGTTGTCAATCATGCTACAAACAACAGATTTCCACCGATGACTTCAAATCCATCTCTACATTAAGTTTTTACAAAATGATGACCAGAAAATGATGGCGATTATTTTGCTCTGAATGGGAAAATGGGATACGAAATTTTCTATGAATCTAGTTTTTCGGATGAAAACCGTAGCTTAAAATGAATATGCAGCATCTCAAAAGATAGCCAAGCCTTTCAACTAAACGGTGATACAAAGCATTGTCAATAACGTTTTAGCTCATAAAGTTGATTACGATTTAGCTCGAAAAGTTTGTTGGGTCACCCGGTAAGAAATTGGATGATAAAATTAATTTAAGTTTTTTAAAATTGCCAAAATGTCTTACGGCATGATTAGACTTTTGGAAAACGAAAAACTGCTCGTCTGTCACGTGATCGAATTTTGTAATTTTCAGAAGGTGTAGCAGTGGACCTCTTTTTGGGGTATACTTTAAACTTGTAGTAGTAAAAGCATATCATTTTGGTTAAAGTTGATAAGTAGCATTATGGAGTGTGATTTGTGTCAAAATTACCATTTTTCGATTTTCAATTACCTTTTTCATATTTGCATGCCATATTAATTCTTTTTTGATGACATATAAATCAATTCATAACATTGTTTTTCATTACCATTGACTACGTCATTTAATTTTGTTGTTGTATTTTTGTTTTGATTACATCTGAATTTTCTTTACATTTTTCATTTGCATGAATTTAATTTCACATTACATAATGCATTTCTGCATGACATAATGCATTGCGGGCATTTTGAAAATGGCGCGAAAGACACGTGGCTTCAAAATTTAACGATTTTAGGCCACGTTTCGATATGGCAAATGCAAACCACATACTCCAAGCCCGCATTGCGCTCGATGCGGCAAGAGAAGATCATGACGAAGCTTTGGGTTCTTTTTGGACGCTTGCTCGGATGTTCTTCGACAAACACAATATCCACAAACACTCGAGAATCCTGACATGAATGATCGTCTTCTCCAATGAATTTTGTTCTGGTTGCAACGACGACAAAAGCCGTTGCCCTTCTGCTGCCGAGGCATTGATTCTCGAATCCGCATCTCGCAAAAGATGGTCGTCTGTCATCCTCCATTCCGTTTCTGTTCGCCTTTGGAGGAAGCCACGTGTGTCTGTCGCGCCATTTTCAAAACGCCCGCAATGCATTATGTCATGCAGAAATGCATTATGTAATGTGAAATTAAAATCATGCAAATGAAAAATGTAATAAACGTAATGCAAAAAAAATTCAGATGTAATCAAAACAAAAATACAACAAAAAATTAAGTGACGTAGTAAATAGTAATGAAAAACAATGTTATGAATTGATTTATATGTCATGAAAACATAATTGAAATGGCATGCAAGTATGAAAAAGGTAATTTAAAATCGATAAAAGGCAATTTTGACACAAATCACACTCCATATAGCATTATTTATAATTTTCGACTCACTGATGAAGTTTTGTTATTCAGACTCGTCAACTAATTGAAGAACTGACAGAGCTTCCTGTCATGGTTGAATTAGCAAGTGATTTCCTTGATAGGAACACACCAATCTTCAGGGACGATGTTTGCTTCTTTATCAGCCAATCAGGTTAGTTTAGATATGATCCCGTATTGTGACAACTGCCCTCAGAAATTTGTGAAGGATAAGCCGGCAATTTACACATGATTTTTGCAAACAAATCAGGAAATATGAAAAGCATATTCATATGAACTTGAATGGTGTCTACATAAAATCTCAATGTTTTGTAAAATGACAACGGAGATCATTTTTGCGAGTTCTTATAATCTTTTTCTATTAAGTTTAACTTTTTGCCTGTGACAATTAGTTATGTGGAGAAGCTGCATTCTTGGTTTATCTGCTGATATGTTAAAAGCAACTAACCGATAATATGCTTACCTTTAAAGAAATATTGTACATTTTTATGCTATCAATTCTAATTTTTGGACTTTGTTTAAAAATTTATATGATCAGTGACTTATTCTCTGTCTACTGGGTTGCTTCAAATATCAAATACTAAGCTACGCACGCGAATATAATGTAACAGCTCTAGTTAGCCTCCTGTCTATTAATCCCCTTCTGTAGTCCTCCGTTCTTAGCCACAGTTTTGAATAAGCCCCGCTCTCTATTAAGTCCCCCAGCTTATATCAAATGCCAGAGGCTACCAAAGATTTCCCATTTATTTAGCTAAACAAGTTTGCATGTTAATTTTGATATGGTTTAGGATAAAAACTGTGTCGAATTAATGAATTTGTCTCGTAAAATTGTATGTTGTTTCCGCAAAATATGGGATGAAAGAACTAAAACGATTTCATTTATAACCTTATCATTCAACTTCGTGAATAGACCTCACCACGCTAATACGCCTCCTCTCTTTTAAGCCCGCCTTCTGGAGTCTCCGAAATTAGATGAGCCCCCCCCCCCACCCTGGGGCTTAATAGAGCTTTTACGGTAATCAATTCGCTATGGAAATGTGTGTTGTGTAATATTGTAATGCGACTTTTACTTTGTTGATTTCAGGTGAGACTGCGGACACATTACAAGCCTTGAGGTACTGCAAAAAACGTGGAGCACTTCTTGTTGGAATCACCAATGCAGTTGGCAGTAGCATATCACGGGAGAGCATGTGTGGTGTGCATATAAATGCTGGTCCGGAGATTGGTGTTGCCAGTACAAAAGCATATACGAGTCAGTATATTTCATTGGCCATGTTTGCAGTTATGATGGCTGAAGACAGAATTTCAAAACAAGATAGAATCAAAGATATCGTACAAGGAATGAAAGATTTGCCAGGTATGCCTTTGTAGTTATTAGTGTATCGTCTGTAGGAATAGCCCTCAGTTTTTCTCGTTAATGAAGTCAACCCAGATAGCATTTTGCTCGTAACATTATTTTGAGCTGCCGCAACCCTGATCAGACATCTAATGTTATATTCTAGTGCAATAGTAATTTGTAGTTTCTAATTGTGTGTCGTATTTATATCTAATATATAGCGTTTTAGAGTCGTAAATTTGATTGTAACTTAGTTCGTTGTATGTTCTTTATGTTATGGCCTTGGGTTAGTCATAATGTTTTGCTCCTCGGGGTATCGTCCTTGCAGTGTCGTGAAGTAGTTCGTAAGTAGAGCCTTAGGTAACTTGTCTTTGTAAAATTTTTGCATTGAATGTAAAAAAGACCAACTCAACCTCTATTAGCATGTTATCCCAATGCCAAGGACTTCAACCTTTCACCGTTGAGAGAAGCTTACAGAACTTCTTAGGATGAGAGTGGTAGTACTTTTCCAGGTGGTAGTCTTGGAATCAAACCTACAACTTTTTGCACTTTTGGTAATCCCCAAAAGTAGATGGTATATAGGGTGTCCCAAAAACATTTGCGCCGTTCGAATGGTTGCTGCGGTGCATCCATAAATTTGATTCTCCCCTTTTTAAGATTTTTCAGTAGAAGAGGCTTCAACTAAGAGTTTGAGACCTAGTGTGCGTAAATCTGAGAAGTAGTTACTGATTGATATAGCAGGAAAGTCAAAATGATTGGTTGTCGCAAAACCAGAGGACATGATATTCTCCATCAATGTCAAAATCAAAGAAACTGATTGAAGAAGCTTACCGAACCCGGTTTTCTAATTTTCATAAGTGAATCAGGTGATGATAGATTAGATTTTGTCGTTACCAAGAAGAAAAGCATATCTAGGATTGCTAGAAATGGTGACGTACAACAGAAGGGCTGCAGACCAGGATATGCGTTTGTCAGATATTTTTCTTCCATAGGATTCCTTGTAGATATTCTTGAGTTATTCGGTCATTTATAACTCCCAAATATGTTCCCTGGTACAAATGTAAAATGGAGGTCAATGTAATGCCAAAATTCAATGGAAATGCAGTCCTTTGGTTTTGAAACAACCAGTGATTTTGACTTTCGATTTGCCCAAATCAGTAACTACGTGTTAGATTTGCTCAAACTTGGAGTCAAATTCATTCAATTTCAATTTCAAATATCTATCTAAGGGAGGGTAGCCCTTCACCACAAGCGTTGGTTTTCAAGGAGCCCTCCCATTAAAATACAAATGAAATAAAAGCTAAAATGAAATTACAATAAACCTAAATCTTAAAACTATTGCAAAAGCATTATTTGAAACCCTATTTACAATATTCAATAATTTATAATTAAAAGAGAGATATTAATCAACCCCCTATAAAGTTTGTTAGAAACAACTTAGGGAGGATGCTTGCTTTGAATTAGCTGAGAGGCTGAGAGGCTATTCCACAACTTTGCCCCTCTCAAAGAAAAATACTTCTGGCCGTTGGCTGTTTTTTCATTGGCAGCCTCTGAAGGTGAAGGTGAAGTTGCGGTTTTTAGCGCCAAGCGCTGGGATCGCCGAAGTAGAATAGGCCTAATCGAGTTCGCGACCCCTTGTCATGACGCTTAAGTGGTGGGGCTCTACCGGGTATCGAACCCAGTCCGCCTGACTGTTCTGGCTGCAAAGTCAGTGAATTACACGACTACGCCGCAATACCTCTGGTCTGTCTCAGTGTTACGGAGGCCATTAGAAAGACATTGTGTGTTTTTTGTGAAAAGATCGCACAGGTATTGTGGAGCCTTGCCATTTAGGGATTTGAAGACCATTATTGCTGAATAGTTATTGATAAGTTTTTCAACTGTCTTCCGTCCAAGCCCCTCGATATGTGGTCTACTTGGGGAGTCATAGCTGCTGTTTTTACATTATACCTTTTTACTTCTTAAAAAAGAGGTTTGGATCGAGCGTCCAAATCTGGTAAAGTTTAGGAAGGAAAACGAAAGAACGACCCGCGTTCTCAGTGGATGCACTGCTAGCTGTGGCATGAAGTTACTTCAGATCTCAAAACTTTTCAGAGAGTTTGTTATCGGCTAAGTGCAAAGTGAGTTAGCCATGGATTTTACATACAGGCAAGTGTTATTGGTCTTTTTGATTTGTTTCTTTCTTTCATCTGAATAATCGAATAACAACGGTTGAAACGCAAACTTCGATTTGCAAAGTCGCAAAATGAAACCCTTGTAATGCTCGCACTGTTACACAACAAAATCAGCCAACGGCAAATGAAAATAATGAGAAACAAGGCCAGAAGGCAAATGAAACTTGTTAGTGTATTCAAACTGAACCAGTCGTAAGTCAGTTCGAGCAAACTTATCGTTGCCTCTCTGAAAAGTGTTCTGAGATCTGAAGGAAGTTCTTGCCGCAGCTAGCAGGTATCTATCAAAAACGGGGGTCGTGTTTCCATTTATTTCAACAAAATTTACCAGATTTGGACGCTCGATCCAAGCCTATTTTTTAAGAAGTGAAAAGGTCTATTCTTGCAGCACGGTTCTGTAATTTTTGCAACTGATTGATTTCAGTTGAGCCTGCACAGCCCCAAACAGAGCAATAGTATTGAAAGTGGGGTTCCGCAATACCTGTTTAGAGAGTTTTCAAAGATTCTCTTGGTAGGAATGTCATTGTGAAGTGAACGTTATTTTCGTTCACAGAAAAAATCAAAGAAGTGCTGAAGCTTGATGACCAAATCAAGGCCCTTGCGCAGCAATTTGCCAATGAGAAAAGTCTGCTTGTTATGGGAAGAGGATATCAGTTTGCTACATGCTTAGAAGGAGCATTGGTGAGGAGATTTTTCTTAATAATTACGAGGAGGAGATCAAAAGCGGTCCTCAATAACAGTGATGGTAGATTGTGGGGAATTCGATTTATTACCCGAATTCTTATTGCCTGAGTAATTGCTGAGAATGGGCCGAAGCAGGGTCATCTTCTTCATTGCTCCATTATGTGTACCTATTGAGCATGGTTTACCACAGGGATACGAGAGACTTAGATGATCAGACTAGTCGGAAACGAAATACTATACTCCTCCATATTGTTATACCTACGTTACCACCAACTTATCCCCTAAATCCACAAACGCTCACCCATGCGATGCAGCACACCTTAGTCAATCACCTTTATTCAAATCATTGACCATTTGTAATTCCGTTAGTTTAGCTCTGAAGAAGCCCCATATGGCGAGGCGAAATTTCGGCACGTATATATAATTAACATTTAATTGTAAAAATAGTCATCTCTTCTTTGGCGTTGTTTTGCGGTCTTCATGCCTTTGAACGAATACAGAAAACCTAGCTTGTACTGACACTTATTCTGATGCTCTGCATATTGCAATGGATTAGTCACTAGAAATTTTGTGAACTGATGGTCGCTGGTGCTATTTCCGGTAAGTCCAAGCATTTTTTTTATTATAATAGCCACTCGTGAAATACTACATGGAGTGGAATATCTAAATTTGACATTTCGTTTTCAGTGACCTTATGGAATACTGGTACAGTAGATGCAAGACCTTCTAGCTTTCTCCGACCGCAAGGGCTAATTTGCAAAGAAATGTATTTAGGTCTTTGAAAAGACAGAGGATATAAGGTTGTGAAGAACTGTTTTCAGAAATCCACGTGTGCTGCATCAAATTATAATAAACAGAGCAACCAACACATTATGGTTGGCTGCACTGAATAAGTCAGAAGCATTGTTTGCTCGCTGAAATTGCTTTTTTCTGGATTAGGCCTGTATCCTCTGTTTTGGAGAATTCACCCTTGCTTTACCCAACACTGTGGGCTGATGTTTTTTTGGTTTAGAGAGTAAATTGCTAGCTTACATTTACTTTGAAGTGTTCTGGTGGTGAAAAGAAAATTTCACAAATTTAATGCTGGAAAGAGGAGGTTTGAGACAGTTTGAGCATTATCCCCACAAGGTTGTATTTAACACAACAGAACAAATTGTTATCCTACCATTCATCGCTAATATTTTTTAACGAAGCATGTTTCGCTTCCCTCATAGAAAGTTAAAGAAATAACATACATGCATTCAGAGGGTATCCTCGCTGGCGAACTAAAGCACGGACCGTTAGCTCTTGTTGATAAGGACATGCCAGTTCTGATGATTGCGATGAGAGACAAGACGTTTCCTGTAAGTTGCTGCACAAATTCTTTTCTCAGATACGCACCCTTGTTTTATTGAATTTCAAGTGACATCGAGGGTAGATGGGATATATTCTGATGAAACTATTGATCAAGTCACAAAACGTTTAGTTCTTTAAATTTTACTGCTTAGCAGTGGTCTGTGGATTAAGAAAAGGCTTTCCAAACGAATAGAAAAGTTAAGGATTCGTAAATTTCAGTTTCTTAATCCAGAAGAGTATGATTTTTGCATCATATCATTCGATGATTTGATCGATGTTTTTATGACTTTCCTTCCAAACCACTTTGTTTGCTCATTTGTTTGCTCATTTGTTTGTTTATTTCAACACAAAACTTAGTTTCTCCATCTACCATTTATCTTCAAATTCTTTTGCAAAAGAAGAGCAATCACTTCGTGCTGTGAGTTAAAGCGTTAGATAATTTGATCAAGGTTGTTTGACCTCTTTCTAATCAAGCCATTTTTGAGTATGGTTCACGATTCCAGATCAGATAGGACCATTGTCGGCAAGAGGCCACTGTCTAAGCCAATACTTTAAGTATGGATCAAATTTTCAGCCTTTACAATCGTTACAAACCATTGCAAAATTTGTTTCTTGGTCTGTTGAATATTGATGTTTTGGCATGCACAAAGGCATAGGCATAGCATTTTGAATGTGTTCTTTCATTTATTATAGCATCTTTACGGTAGGGATATCGTTGTAAGTGAATTATATAATGGTGTCCCGTTTGTGTGCCTGCGGTAGAAGAGCTGTAGTTTTAGTCATCTCTGTTGTACATAGTTGCATAGAGCAGGCTTTAACTTAATGTTTGAGACATTGTTTGAGTCAAGTTGACAAGTGGTTGCTGATTCATTATGGCAGAGTAATGGCAAATTAAGTAGTTGCTTCAGAGGCAGCACTTTTGTTATTCTCCAGCGATTTCAAAATTTTAGCATTATATTTAAATTTGTTCTGCATTTTAAAAAGGTTGATAATGTTGTTTATCTATGAGACAACACTGTCAAACCCTTTTGACAATGTATTCTAATGCTAAAGATTAAAAAAGAATCACAAAAAGTGCTTTAGCCTTTCGGCTATCAATGAAACTTTTATTCATTTCAATTTATCCATTTGTCTCTGCATGAAAATTGTTCAAACATATCAATTTCTTTTTGGCGCATCCCGCATCAAAATAGAAAATCCTGTCAAATCCAGGAGGGTCAACATACTTTTTGTAAGAACTACCGGGTGTCCTAAAAAAAGTACTCCTGTTTAAAAAATCACCAACAATCAATTATCAAACCAATGATGAAGTTTTCTTTTTGACTTGTTTTGTCAAAGACCCAAAAATATTTGTAGATGATAAAATGTTTGTTTTTGATTCAGCAAGGTAGAAAAATTACACGTTGAAAAACCTTACTTTGAGCTATAGTTTTTAAGCAACATACTCAATCTTGCCTACTAGTCTAAATTTTCAGATTTTTTATCATCATTGAAATCTCCAATGATAGTGTGCATTTATTTCTGTCATTTATGACTAAACTAAAAGTTTAACATGCACAAGGAAATTGATCTGGCAATCATCAGTGCTTTTTTGCAGCATGATTCAAAACCAGCTAGCCCTAAAAGAGCTTAATTTGCTAATTTTTATACCAATTACAAGATTAGCTATGTCTTGGAAAATAATTTGGTTCTTGGTCTACTTGACAAAAAAGAAAATTAAAGATCGGCCATGTAGTCATATTTTGGTGAATTTTGAAACGGGAGTACTTTTTTTTGGGACACCCGGTAGTTCCTTACTTGCAGGCTCTTGCTGTAGTGGTTTGCTGTAGTGGTTGGCTAAATTTATCATATTTCAATTTCTCTAGAAATGCATGAATGCAATCCAGCAAGTCATGGCTCGTCATGGACGCCCGGTGATCATCTGTTCTCAGGGAGACGAAGAAATCAAAGCTCATGCATACCGCACTCTTGAAGTTCCAGATATAGTTGACTGCTTACAGGGCATTCTAACTGTTATTCCACTTCAACTGTTGTCTTACCATCTTGCTGTGTTGAGAGGATATGACGTAAGTAATGGTTTATCACTTTCATTATGGTTGTCGTTTTTGTTATCATTGTTATTTGAGAAGTCCTCAGTTGGTACAGAACTTGACTCTAGACCATTTCACAATTTGTAGAAAGGACTGAGGAGAGTGTGGCCTATTCTGCCAGCCTTAGTAACAAGTTGGAAAGCTGGAAAATCCTCTCCTCTTCACTATCGCACAGTGATTACTTTATTCAAGAGGCAATCAAAGACGTGTCTGATGCGTTCATGAAAAGAATAAGTGAGCAAGAAACTAAAATCACTTACCTGGAAGAAAGAATTGAAGTGTTGGAAAGTAAACTGGCAGTGCTGGACAGACTGGAGAGTCGAATCGACGACGGAGAACAATATAGCCGTCGGCACTGTTTACGTATTCATGGAATGGAACTACCCCCAGTAGGCTCAAAGGAAAACTGTTTCCAGAAAACTAAGAAAGTCATTGAAAAGCTAAACTGTGGTGTTGGCGCTGATGCTATTGACAGGGCTCATAGGATTGGTCCAGTTACCGAAAATGATCAAGGCAAAAAGTTCCAGCAGATTATAGTTCGCTTCAAATCTTTCAAAGATCGTACCAGTGTATATAAAAATCGCAAAAAGGTGGCAAATGGCCCCCGTATACGCTTGGATTTAACGAAGAAACGTCTTTCTACACTTCTCGCGGTTCAAGACCTGAAAAGATCAGAAATAGACTTTGCCTTTGCAGACATAAACTGCAATCTTGCAGCTAAACTAAAAAACGGTAAATTTATATTTTTTACTTCGGTTGAAGCCCTGCTAAGTGAACTGGACAAGGATGAGTGAGTTGTTGTTTATTTATTTATTTTTCAGATCATAACACCTTTATAATATGTCCTGCGACATGTTGAGTTGGGGGTAAATTCGCGTTCGCTGCAGCGGAGCAAATTCTTGGGGTTGGGGTAGGTGTGGGGCCATGCCCCTGATGGAATTCTTTAGAGTAATTCCAATTTATATTTCAATTTATTTTTTGGCTCTTACTTAATAAACAGAGTGTTCTTAAATTTTGACTTGTCGAGTAGCTAGCTAGCTATGTGACTCTCAGTTCCCTGGGGTTTGGCGCCTCCCATCTCTGGCCTGTCTGGTCGGTTGCTCCGTTGCGGTTGTTGCGATGTTGTTTACCTTAGTTCAGGTCGCTAATTTGTTAGGTCAACTCCCCCTAATCTTTTGTATGGCTCAATAACTTTTCGAACTAACTGTTTTGAATAAATCCTATTGCCCCAGAACTCGTAAAACCTCACGTCCTTTTTACATCATGAGTTGTTTTTTGTTCTTTTTGAAACTTTTAAAATATCTTCTTTGTTTCATTTTTAAAGGTCGCTGTCTAAAAATAGGCAATATTCGCAGGGGAAGGTGTGAACTTCGTGTCCATGGTGATCAACGGTGGCTTGTATGCCGATAGGAATCAGCCAATGGCGTGCAGGCATTGCGCATTCAAACTCCAGGCTTCAATTGATTGCTCTCCCAAGGGTGTCACTAATGGCTTTGCTCCCCTCTGTGTGTTCTGTTTTTGTTTATATGTATTTGATAATCAGTGTGTCTGTGTTTTTCCTTCCCTGCTCGATTTTAACTGCATCTGTCCTCAGCGTTGTCACACCTGCTAATTACAGGTGGCATGACCCTAGATTTGTTTATTCACAGGTTTCTGGGCATGTCTCAACTGCAGCTTATTTCATTCTTTACGTCATACACAGATCCCTGAAGATTCTTATAAAGACTTTTGTCAGCTCTGCGTCTTTTCGGAAGCAAGTTGTTTGGAATGCAAAACTTTTTCTTTATAGCTTCATGATATGCAAGTATTTTGATGTTTTGACGTATTTCTATTCGGATATATTGATACTACTTTCTGGTGATATTGAGCAAAACCCAGGTCCCAATAGAAATGGTTTTCTAAAATTTTGTCACTGGAACTTAAACAGCATATGTGCTAGAGAGCAGATAAAAATCTCTCTAATCGAGGCTTACAATTCAATTCATCGTTATGACATTTTTGCGATCTCTGAAACAATGTTAAATAACACTGTGCATAATGATGATATTCCTATTGAAGGGTTTAGCAGAGAAATTTATCGCAGTGATCATGCTAATAATCTAAGAAGTGGTGGGGTCTGCATTTATTTTCGCGATGGGCTGTCAATTAAGCGAAGAACAGATCTTGAATCGCTAAATGAAATGGTTTGTGCCGAAATAACTGTTGCTCGCAAAAAAGTCTTATTTTCTGTTGTCTACCGTAGTCCTAGCCAGAATGTTGAAGAATTTGAAGAGTTTATTTCTGGGTTACAAACTGTGATAGACAAAGTTAGGGGGGAACGCCCATATTCCTTCATATTAACAGGTGACTTTAATTGTAGATCTGCGCAGTGGTGGCCCCTGGATGAAGAACTTCCTGAGGGAACGGCACTAGAGGAACTTATCGAGACTAACAATTTATACCAGCTCATTGATGAACCAACTAACATAAGAGGAGAAAGCATGACTTGTATCGATTTAATTATAACCGACCAACCAAACATCTTTATCGAATATGGAGTACACCCATCTCTTGACGAACATTGTCAACATCAAATTGTGTTTGGTGAATTAAACATCTCTCTTCCTTGCCCCCCTCCTTATAAGAGAACAGTTTGGGATTACTCGAAGTCTGACATCCAATCCATTAGAAACTCATTGCAGCAAAGTGATTGGCCATCGACGTTCCGGGGTCTCAGTACAGATCAAATGGCTGAAGTTTTTACAAATAAGCTTTATGGCATCATAAAGGCAAACATCCCTAACAGGGTTCTCAGTTTTAATGATAAAGATCCACCCTGGATAACAAGACAGGTTAAGACTTCAATAAAACGAAAGCGTAGGGTTTTCAGGAAGTTTATGAATAGTGGTAGGAGACAGGAGGATTGGGATCGTTTTAAGGCTGTCAGAAACGAAACATCCAGGTTGGTTCTCAAAGCGAAAGAGGACTATTATCGCAACCTTGGTCGAAAATTATCGGATCCTTCCAACGGTATAAAAACATTTTGGTCAACTATGAACAGGCTAATTGATAAAAAGAAAAATGTCAATATTCCACCCTTGTTAGAAAATGGACTCATTGTGACAAACTTAGAGGACAAGGCAAATATTTTCAATGAATTTTTTGTAAAAATGTGCTCTGAAACATCTACGAGCAGCACCCTTCCATCTTTTACACCAAGGAGTCCAGCCCTTTTAGAAGGACTGACCATCGACAGGGAGAAGGTTCTCAAACTTATTAGATCCCTAGATAGCAAAAAGTCTCATGGTTGTGATGACATCTCTATTGCTATGATAAAAATTTGTGACTTCTCAGTAGTTGAACCCTTGTGTCTTATTTTTGAAAATTGCTTACAAACGAGTATGTACCCATCTCTGTGGAAAAAGGCGAATGTCATTCCCATACACAAGAAAGATAGCAGGCGGTGTAAAACCAACTATCGTCCAATTTCACTTCTTCCAATTTTTGGAAAGCTGTTTGAAAAGATGATATTTGACTCGGTTTATAACCACCTACAACAAAATGGTCTTCTAACCCCTCATCAATCGGGTTTCCAGCCAGGTGATTCAACAATTAATCAGTTACTATCAATTACACATAAGATTTATTGTTCTTTTGAGAATGTTCCTAGCCTAGAGACCCGTGCTGTTTTCCTAGATCTATCAAAAGCCTTTGACAGAGTTTGACATGAAGGTCTACTGTATAAACTCGAATGTAACGGAATATCCGGAAATTTATTAACACTTCTTCGTAGTTTTTTGACAAACCGACAGCAACGAGTTGTCTTAAATGGTAAAAACTCTCGTTGGTTAACAGTTACCTCGGGTGTGCCTCAGGGCTCAGTTTTAGGCCCCCTATTCTTTCTTGTGTATATAAATGACCTCGTCGAGGGTGTGCACAGCGACATCAAGCTTTTCGCAGACGATACTTCTATTTTTTCAGTTGTTAAGGACAAAGATGAGGCTACTGAGAGTCTTAATCAGGATCTTGAAAGAGTGCGGCTTTGGGCTTGGCAATGGAAGATGCAGTTTAATTGTGATAAAACAGAAGAGGTGATTTTCTCAGTCAAAAGGGCTAAAATAGAACACCCGCCTTTGAACCTGGGATCGGATGAAGTGACAAGGAAGGATGAACACAAGCATCTTGGATTAATTCTTGATTCCAAGCTCGACTTTAAAAGTCATATTAGAAAGGCTATCTTAAAAGCTAGACGAGGAATAGGAATGATCAAATATCTTTCTAAATATGTATCTCGAGATGTCCTTGATCAGGTCTATAAGTTATACGTTCGGCCACACCTGGATTATGGTGATATTATTTATCACAGATATGATCCTCACATGATTCTAAATTTTACAAAAAGAACTGAACAAACCCAGTACTCAGCGGCTATCGCTGTTGCGGGTGCCTGGAGAGGAACTAGCAGACAAAAGCTCTATAATGAGCTTGGTTGGGAAAGTCTGTACCATCGAAGATGGTTCAGACGCTTATGTCATCTTTTCAACCTAAGGAAAACGGGTACTCCTTCCTATCTGTTCGCAGAATTACCAACTGAAAGACCACTTCAGTATGGTCTAAGAGGCAAACGTGATTATGACATACCTTTCAGTAAGACAAAGCGCTCTTCAAATACATACTTCACAAATGTTCTCCATGAATGGAATATGCTTGATGAAAATATTAGAAATTCTGCAACAATTGCCGAGTTCAAACGAAAATTGCTTACTTTGATAAGACCGGTAAAAAATTCCTTGTTTGGAGTATTCGATATCTTTGGCGTAAAGCAACTGACAATGCTGAGACTTGAATTTAGTTTGTTAAATGAGCATAAATTCCGCCATAATTTCCAGTGCCCGAGTCCCATGTGTGCTTGTAATACTGGAATTGAGGATAATGTGCACTTTTTCCTGCATTGCCCTTTGTTTGTTCCTATGCGTAATGATCTCCTTGGACAGCTTTCACACCTTCCAGATTTTGATGTAAACAACATGGATCCAAAAGCCCTGCTTAGTTTGCTTCTTTACGGTAGCCCAATTTTTGATGAAACTGACAATCGAATGATTTTAGAGGCATCCATAGCATATATCAAAGCTACTAACAGGATTAACTGAGGTGTTCCCGGGGATTATGTGGGCTTGGGGTGTCTTTTGGCCATGGAACTGCCGCTTTGCTGCCGGGTTCTGCGGGCTGGGCGTCATTCGGGGGCGCTTGGTGGGTGGGGCTTGGGCCCTGTGGTGGTTGCGGTCATTGCGGGGCTCGGGCTCCGCTTGCTCGGCTCATTCGGGTGATGGCTGGTTTGTTGTTTTTGGCGGTGGAGTGGCGGTTTTGTGGCCGGGGGCGTTTCTGGTCTGTGGGGTCTTTGGGAATTCTTCGGAAACATGATGAAAACCTGACGATTGGCGACCCCTTATTCTTATTTATGTTTAGTCTTGTTTTGAGTAAGCCCTTTGTGAACCATGGCACCAGTCATTGGTGACTCACATCCAACCATCTTTACACAAGTTTTGCACCAGTGAATAGTTTTTAGTTTTTGTCTTTATTTCTGTTTTGTTTGTTTGTTTGTTTGTTTGTTTTTCCTTTTTTGTTTTACAATAATTCACCTACTAAGCTGGCGTATGCTAGCGTCTGCCAAAATGGAATGGTGCCATGGTACACAAAGTGCTTAATAAGATTGCTGTTAAAGGAATTGTCAAGTGCCGTTCATAGCTAGAACCAGATGACGTCATGTCTATTTCTGCTATGGACGGCACAGAATATTGTATTTGTATATTGTTGAGTTTTAACTTTGATATAAAAAAAAAAAAAAAAAAAAAAAAAATTGCTACTCAAAGTAGAAAACAAAAATCTAGGTAATTCTAGGTCATAGGTATTAATATATTGAAATACTAGAACCTATTTGGAGCATTCCTGCCAAAGGGCCCGTTTCAAATCGTTCTAATTTTTTCACAAAAAAGTTTGAAGATTGCATGTGACATAGGTTTTTCTTTCCTGATTTCCTTTCAAAACTGTAACAGTGCCTTGACTGTTTTCTTCAAGGCAAGAGCTCTAGATTTGATTTGTGAAATTGGTTCTCAAGAATTCAAAAGAGGTATTCTCGATGCAATGATTAAAACAATAGCCGATTTTTGTGAAACAATAGCTTAATGGTGTGAAAAAATAGACCTTCATTGGAAAAAAGAATTTGTTGTCTCTTTCTTTCTGCAAGGTCAACCCAATTGAGATATGTTTAATACTTTGATATGTGCTATGTTAAAATTCGTTTGATATCGACATCTGATGCAACTATCTGAATCAGAACATTTTGATCGTCTCAAGACCAAATTATTTAGTTCAAAAAAAGTACATCAAATCAATCACAAGGCTATCATTTGTTGCTTCAACGTATGGTTCAGTAGACTGACGACTTTTCTCAAAGATATGGTGACGGGATTTTGCCACAAGTTGCCATGAGGTTATCAATATCCACACAATAATGTATTCGAGGTTGGCTTTAACTAAAGTATGCCTGGCCCTACACCCAGCTCCACTTCGAAAGTTCCTGATGTGCTTGCTCCATCCCTCCAAGCCATTTTACGACCAAGCTGCAATTGGTCCACCCTCAAGCATATCAAAGAGCTCCCAGTTATGGGACAACATTTGGTGAACAGATGAGTTAATTCGGACCCTTAGAAAATGAAGACACATGTGTATAATTGTTATCCTTCTTAGCCAGTTTAATGTTCGCCTCGCTGTTTCGGAAAGTGTCGAAAAAAGCAATATCCTTGACGTCAAATGTTTCAAGCAGCACTGCCAGGATACGATGATTCACCTATGTCTTCATTTTCCATGGGTCCAAATTAACCCATCTGTTCATCAAATGTTGGCCCATAACTGGGAGCTCTTTGATATACTTGATGGGAGGTCAGCTCAACTGATTATAAGCCTGAAATTTTTTCACAAAATTTGCGTTATAACTTTTACGGTAAAAAGCTCTTGATGTTGCTCTCACAGAATCCTGCATCTAAAGTTCAGTTTCAGTTTCATATATTTTAAAATTCCACTACATACAGTGCAAAGCAACAAAAGTAACATCTATTAAATACAACATATAGAATTAGTTAACTGATACAAACAAGTACTAACAGAAGAATTCAAAATGATAAACAACATATATTATTACATCATTATAACAAAGGAATTGTATGCAAGGGAATTTCTCAAGGAGGGGGCTCTCTCATTAGCTAGGCTAACCGAAGAGAGAGAGCACCACCTGTTTAAAGATGACCGATGTTATCGTCTAATTCTTTCAAAGTATCTTGTAAAGTTTACTTCCAATCGTTGGTGAAGAAGAAGGCTTTGAAATTCTGATAGAAATTGTATATTTATAACTTTTTTTAAATCTGTAATTATTTCCATGGAAGAAAGTTCTAAGTTTATGACGAAAACTTTAAGCATAAGTATACACAAAAAGTTTTTATGACAAAGGTATGTTATTCCAGCATTATGCTCCAAAGTAACGAACTGACCTGACACCAAATTGTGGGGTATTTTTCTGATTTGAAAAAATATAATTATTGGTAGCTTGACGTGTACGTAAGTAATGAACAAACTTAATGTGTCCAATTAACGATGGAATTGAGGATACTGAACACTTTTTGCTGCAATTCCATGCGTATGATGATGAAAGGCGTGATCTCCTAGGTACGATTAACGAAGTATTTCAATTGCGCAACATCTTAAACCTGCCAAATCAAACCATTATGCAAATAATGTTATATGATGATAAAAGACTTTACCATAAGCAAAACAAACAAATTTTGGAATCAACGCTAAAATTCATTCATACATCAAAGCGTTTCTCGTAGCACCAGAAACTACAAACCTAGGTAAATTAATCTTCTGTCTCATCCTTCTCTATTAATCTTTTAACTTCTTATCAGGACCGTCGAGAGGGGGGGGGGGTTGGAGGGGGTAAAAGGTCCGGGGCCCGGGCCTCAAAGGGGCCCGTAAAAATATCGTTCGACAAAAATTAGTTATTGCTGTAAAATCTCCTCGCAGCAACTTTTATGGCAATCTAGCTACTTGCCTTAAAACATAGACATAAGAAAATAGTTTTCTTATGTGGCTATTTTTAAAAGTTTTTGTGTCCGTACCTTACGAGGTGACTTTGGCTCGTAAGAGGAAGTCACCTCGTAAAAGAGAATCTTTTCATTGTTTACCTTAAGTACCGCTTCCGTGATAAGTTTTTCATGGACCGAGGGGCGTATCACTCTGTAAAAATCTCGTACACCTTTGGCAGAAATCCCTTTGTTTTCAAGAAAAATCCGCAAAAAATCCCTAAAAATCCTCTTTTTTAAAAAAAATCTCGTACGCCATTTCGGAAGAGTGATACACCCCTCGTCATGGACTATCTAAACAATTTTTTCTAAAAAAGCTTTCTTAAAAAGGGCGTTTCCCTCATTCTCCGAGAGTCTGAAGGGCGTGGTCACAGAAGATTTTCTTGGGGGCTTCGCCCCCAAGCCCCCCCCTGAGGCCCGATCCTAAGAATCGGTCCAGGGCCCGAGCTGGCTCTCGACGGCCCTGCTTCTTATAACATATACATGTATAGCAATTGTATCTATGTCACTAAACGACCACACCAAAATCTTTCAATTTTTGATCCAAGCAGCGGTGTCGTCATATTTCCTAATTGAGCTGGTTCTTCCTAAGGAGAGACCAACATAAATTTTTATGTAGCCTTTAGTATATATTTGACCGAGATAGCTCAGTTGGTAGAGCAACTGCCTAGAATGCAGCAGGTCGCGAGTGCAAAACTTGCTCTCGTCACACTTTTTCCATTTTTCCATTTGTCGAAAAATTTACCAAACCATGTTATAAATTCTACCAAATATGGTATATGTACCGGGTGTCTCAAAAAAAAGTACCCCCTTTTGACTCAACAAGGCAGCAAAACGATAATGTTTCGGGACTTTTTGAATTCATGGCTACATTTGTTAGTTTTCAACTTAAATGCACATACCTTGCATTTGGAAATCCGCCACCAAACACCGGAGATATGAGTTCACAAGGTCAAAATTTGGAGTGCACCTGAAACCAGAGGTTTTGAGAAATGGCCTAGCCATAGTTTGACAACAAACAGGCATTTTGCAAACGAATTTTCGACTTTGACCTTTACTTTTTATTTTTGAAAAGATTTATACATTGAATTACTTCAATTGTGCTTGCAGTGACTTTTCTTTTGAGGAAACGGTTCTTGCATTATTGTATTCGATCCCAAGTGTTTTATATTAAAGAAGAGGAAAAAGAGCACATGCACGCTTATTTTGGAGATGTGGCACGATTTTATGGCTCTTACCACATTTTTACTAAATTTGTTTAATGAGCGCCATGTCCATGTATCTTTTATTCTTTTAAAAAGGAAAACACGGAAACACAAAGTCTACAGGTACTTTGGAAACTGTCCACGATACAAATCATGACTAGGCCCTTTTTCAAAACCTCTGGTTTTGGGTGCACTGTAAATTTTGACTTTGCGAGCCTGTATCTCCGGTGTTTGGTGGACGATTTCTAAATGCAAGGTACGTGCATCTAAGTTGAACATTGATAAATTTAGCTGTGAAGTCGGGGAGCAATGATATTTTATTGCTTGGTTCCTATTTCCAGTCAAAAGGGGGTACTTTTTTCTGAGACACCCGGTATTGTTATTTGTTAAGATCATTTAGGGTAGCCATACCTATCATGCTCCCAATGGTATCGTCTCTGTAAATATGTTTTTGTTAAAATTTACATTTTTAGATTGTGTATATATAAAAAAGCAGATTCAACTAATTAAAAAAAAGAATGAAACGAATTGGCAGAGACTGTATTGACACAATCATAAACAAAACATCGCAATATCAGATGAAAAAGATTATACAATTTTAAAATCTTCAAGTCGGAAAAGACTGAAGTGGAAGGAAAAGCAAAGTTTTGAAATAAATTGCCTTTATAACCCTTTTCTGTTGCAAAAACACAGGATTGATATAAGTCTCATATGTAAGAGATCAAACTAAAATATCATATTGCAGGAAAGGTGAAAATAAAGAATTGTAAAGATAGATATAAACGTTAATGGGTAAAAAGTGTCTAACTGTGAAGAACATGCCACAAGTTCTGTCATGTAATATTTCCATGAGAGATTTTCATCCAAAAGAACACGAAGATATTTGATGGAACGGGTTTTTCTGAATGGGAAGTTTCCAATTTTGATACTAAGCGTTACAAGGCAAGATTGCTAAGGTGACTTAAAGATGATAACATTAGTTTTGTCTATATTCAGTGGATTCAGTGCAAGTTTATATACATCAAGCCACATTTTCCCTTTTTTCAATTCCTTGTTTACTATTCTTTAAAGCAGATCAAGATTTTCAGCTTCATAGTAAATGTTAGTATTATCTGCAAATAAATAAAAGGCTAATTTTGAACTTGAATGTGGTAGATCATTATTGTAAATTAGGAAAAAGAGTGGACCAAATACAGAGCCATGTGGTAAGGTAACATTACAGAAACTTGAGTTAGATCCATTCACAGATACATACTTCTTCCTATCTGACAGATACGATTTAAACCAACCGACCTAAAATATGCCATACTTTAAAGTGTCATGCACCCAAACTGCATATGTTCACAAAGAAGGTAGATTGTGCTTTCAGTTTGCATGCATTATAGTAGAATTTCACATTAGAGAAACTGCTGATTATGAACCTCAAGGCTGAGTTTTTGGCCAATTTAGCACCTTATAAGAACCACTTAAGCCTGGAAAATGGAACAGGTTATTGTAGATAGATTAATGAAGATTGAAACGGGGGTGGCTCGGTGGTAGCACGCCTTTCTACCAATCCTAAGGTTGATGATTCGAGTCATCGCTCTGCCTAACCTGCTACAAAATACTCTCTGTAATTCCAGGCTAAAGGAATCACGAGGTGTAGTCACATCGAGAGGAAGGACCAGCACGCTGCTTCGATAAGCTCAGCTTCTCAGCGTGCTAAAACTACCTTCGGATGCAAGTTAGAAATGTATACAAAAAAAGATTAAAACATTGATGCAAACACAGATGAATTTGTATATTTGAAAGATATGCACAGTCAATCATTTTCAACCAATTTCAACTATGTAAAAAAATGTTTGGTACATCCAGTACATATAATCGTGACTCAAGATTTAAGAACCGATTTAAGAACCAATTGAGGCTGTTACCATATCAGCCTGTTACAGAGAATCACAGGCTCTTTTTGTGCAGGTGTTTGCGGTACATTCGCTTTTGTTTGAATTTTTTTGATTGGGGTCCTTTTTGGACGCTCTGTTGTTCGAAAGTGTTTGATTTGTAATGCAGTTTTTTCTTCGCTTCAAGGTCGACTTCCCTCGTAATCTTGCAAAGTCTGTGACAGTGGAATGAAAAGAGAAAGAACATAAAGAAACTCTCGAAGAGGCACTTTGAAAGATATTTGGCCCACGAGTATATTTTGGTACTTAATATTAAAAGAGGAATATTTACTATAAAAGTAATAAGGGTTGAAATTGTTTGAATATATGTTGCTTCAGAGGACTGATTGCAGTACAGTAGAATTCCATTTGTCGAAGACATTGATATTAATGAAATCTGGGATTTGATTTTGACGTAACAACTGGTGCAGAGTTGACTGGGAACTGATAAATAGTACCCTGGTTAAGAAATAGGTAGATTTCGAAGGTGGGACCTGGCAGTACCTGTTATCTACAATAAACTTGACTTTTGTTACTATTGGCAAAATAGCAATGACATCCAAGTAAAGAGTCTTCCAAGGGTAGTTTCCATGTACCGCAAATATCAAATGAGACCTTTTGTAAGATCAGATAGACAGCAGTACTGGTTGTTCAATCTTCTTCCAGACCAAGGAACAGACGAATGACTTCCATTGCGCCACTCAGAATTCAACAACTGTCGGACCTCTGCTCTTGACAAACATAGAGGTGGACAATGTGGCAATTATGTTACGAATCTTTAAAGACATTTGTATAAAATTATATGCCCTATTTCATTGATCTGAATGGCTTCACACAAACTTTGGCCGTTGTACTACAAGTCTACCCTTGGACTTTCTGAAATCCTCAATATTTAAGAAGTGGAAGTTTTGTCTTCTTCATAGTTTATGGATGTCTACAATATGGTATCAAGTAAATTTATGTTACTCTTTCTGGTTTAGGATTTAGAAATTTGATGACGTCACATCCTCGAATCAGTTAAAATACAAAATATGCTGTAATTTCGAAAAATATTCAAGAGTTCTAAAAAGTCCATTCAATAGAATTACAGATAGGTAGCTAAAGTTTCATTCAAGTCATTCAATGCAAAGAAATAGGTCAAATAATTTCACACTCTCCTATTAACATCAATTTTAAAGATTTGATGCCTATGCTGGACTATTCGAGCAGAAAGAAAAGATATGAATCCATTTGATGCTAAGTTCCATACCTAAGTTTGAGACAGTTTCTCCAGTTACCTGCAAATCATTCCCATATTTTAGAAATAGGCGATTGCGCTACAGATCGTGTGAAGGAACATTTTACCATGATCAACTGCGTGAAAGTTGACAATCCACCAATCAAATCAATCGAAATATATCAAGGATCACGGTGTAAAATTGCCCTCCACCATTTAAAAATCAGTTGCAAGGACACTTAGTCTGAACGATTTTCGGAGATTGGACACACTCAGATCCCGTTTGCACTGTGCCGGTACAACTTAGGACCCGACCCGTAACAAAAGTGCAACGGATCAGCCTCCCGTTTACATTGCTCCTGATAATCCGTAACACATTTGTTCCTTCGATCTATATGATATTTTCGTCCTGGAGCAGTGTAAATGCTCTTAACCGTAACAATTTCGTAACGGATCAAAAGTGCACCGGTACAGTGTAAACGAGATCTCAGTTAGCCAAGGATGTAGTCACGTGGTAAAAATTCATTGTTTATAGCCCACGAGGATACTTTCTTGAAACAGTCGTTATTTGTTTTCATTTATTGGTACTTGGTATTCGATTAATAATATTTCACCATTTCACCAGGAATTATTGCAATGCTATAACTGCAGTGTATCATTTAAAATAATATCAGAATTTGAATTATATTTGAATCACTTTCCCTTTGCTTGAAATGATAGGAATGAAGCTTTGTATCTTTGTGGTACTTCATTGCGTCTTATCAAACAAACGTCAATGGGATGAAAGGGCGAGTTTTGCTATTTACTGATGTAGGGTAAGACAGGGTAATGTGAACTACTCAGAACATCAAGGCTTCTCTCCAAAAGTAGGAATGCAATCATAAAACATGATTTATGCCCATTGCTTTGTTATATGTATATGAGCTCACAACAAATTAAAACATTTTTGCCTTAGAATCATTTCTGTTGTTGCAAACATCCCCATATCCGAGGCAGTAAAAACAGCCTCGGGAAATTGCAGTTCATAGGTTTGTCCTCCTATCTTATCGGTCTTAATTTTCGACTCCAAGCTGAAATTCATTTCAGCACTTTTTCCATTGATTTGAAGTATATACATTTTTGCAACTCTTTTTTTAATGCTTTCAGGGTGGGGAAATTTCTAACTTCAGCGCCTTTTGTGGCGTTAGTTGCCTTATTGGCCTCAGTTGCTTTAGTGGACTAACTTACGTTAGGTGTTGTCTTGTCTTTGTTCAGTTGTGGAGTTGGTTTTGTGTTCTTTCTTTCCTTAGTGGACTTAGTTGCCCCAGCACCTTTAGTTGTGTTAGTTGTCGTATTGGCCTTGCTTTGATGACATTACGTACGTTCAATGATATAGAGGCGCTTTCGGTTATATTATTGTATACACGTTACGTAGGGTGAATGTTGTGGTTGCCTTACTTGCTGTAATTGCTTTACTTGGCCCAAGCAGCTTGATAAAAAAGTTATAGGGGAAAATTAGTTGGGTATTGCCCCAGTAGCCTTTGTTGTACAGTCTTGTTTGTTGAACAGTCTTGGGCCTGAGATCAGAAATACTTCAACCCTGAGCTCTTTTAAAAAGAAGGTGCAACCATGAATTTCACTCACCAGTTCTTTTCTGTTTTCTTTCGTTTATTTAGCACAAATTGTAATTAGTTTAGGTTTAGGTTCTATAGCAAATTTCGTTCTATTGTAGATGAGTAGTTATTTGTAAGTTTTTAGCATGGCCCCCTGTAAATCAATTATTTTTATTGTGGGGCTACCATGGGTAAGAAAGATAAAATCAATCAATCAAATCAATAAGATCAATCATGTTGCCTTAGGTGACCCTAATCCGTATGGGTTTTTTGGGGTACCATTTATGGGGGGGGGGGTTCCACCCTTCTGTGAAAACTGCCTTAGAGTCACCAGAATTCAATAGAACTTGGTTCAATTACAGAGCAAGTAGTTTGTAGCATGTAGTGCAATTTGGGTATGGCTGCCACGTCTTATGTGGTCACAACGGGGTCACAGTGACATAATGAAGTTGAAAATCAGTAAAAATTAGGCGTTTAAAGTTAAATTTGTGTTTAAAGGCCATCTTGCATGAACTTTATGCAGTTGTTGGTTAAATTTATCAACATAGCTGGTGGGAAAATATCATTTTATTGAATATGACGATTTTGGAGTGATATTTTGAGCGAAATTAGCCAATTCTGATGACGTAATTTGTGCCACTGCTTTTTCTATGTAAAAATAGAGAGAAAGTGGCTGCAAAATGGTGGTAACCTATGACAAATGTATCAATAGAGCTCACTGAATTGAAAAAGTCTGAGAAAATTGAAAAAATTTACGAATTAGGCGAATATGGGAGCCAGAATGAGATCATAATAAAAAAAATGCCGACATCAGCAAATTCTACAAATTCTGGCATCAAACGAAAGCTCTTATTTGCAGATTCATTTGCTATGTGATGCTCCATAATTCAAGGAAATCTTTCCATGGAAATCATGGAAAACAATGATCTTGCTGCTACCTGCTTCCAAGTATGGGCATATCACGTGACTTGTGTGAGCACGTTTTACTTTTTCCAGCAGAAAAATGACCAAGAAAGACTTTCTGAAAGTTCTACCGTTCAGTTGAGATTCTGCTTCGAAATGGGTAAAGTGAACTACCTAAGATGTTTTACTTTCCAACTTGAACATGAAGTCAGACAAAGGGAGACCTTTTTACTCTCGTTTCCTTCTTATTTCAGCTTTCAGAAAATCATAATTTGCAGTATCAGGTTGTGTTCTTATGATGCAGAACATTACTCGGACACAATCTGCTGAAAAATCCTCTAAGAATTTCATAGCCGAGGTTTGGTAAGAATTTCATTAGGATTCGAAGAAACAAGGATATCTATTGACACAGAACTGAAAGATGGCCATACCGGAAAACCGTGACACGTGACTTTTAGGTGGGACCCAGACCTTAAGGTGGGACCCAACGGTGGGACGCAAAGTTGGGACCCGAGGATGGGACCCTAAGGTGGGACTTTGTAATGGGACAGGAGGCTTCGTTCCATTCGTTCACACGGTGCCGGATTTATTTCGTATCGGATTTGCCAACCCAGTCCGATATGGAAACTCGCACGATGTGGGATATGTTCTATGGCTACACTCGAAACATGGGCGCAGGGGGAGATAAAGTTGGGGGGGTTGCCCGAAAAAGCATCCATTGCTTAAGAAAATTGTCCCCGACTTAACCCTATTCCACCTGGGGGGGGCCATTATGGCCCCCCCCCAACCAAACATTGATATACAGCTCTTTAACGACATGAGACAGAATGCTGGTACCAACTGACTTTTCCTAAAATTTAATGCTCTACAAGATTCTACAAATTTCGTTTTAATTATATGAGTCATGTGACCACTGAATGCCCTTATTTGGAGAGATGTCACAAAAGAAAACACTAAATTGCTTACATTTTAGTCAACCCTTGTTCGATTTTGTTGTAATTAGTGTCATTGGATTGCTCTCATTGAGGGCTTTCATATGATATATAGTTTGTCAATTTTCATTAATGTTTAGAGTTTTTTAGACATATGACGTCACATATATTTATGAGGTCATTGTTCGAAAAGGTGTGAAAAAAATTAAAAATTAATATATTATTTTGCGAGAAAATATGATGTTGTACAATATTTTTAACAGTTTATAAGAACAAACTTTGTTTTCTCTAAAATATAGGACATTATTGTAGTTTCCATACATAAGCTTATTGCAGACTGGCCACAACATATCTAGTTGCCTAGCAACAAGTCACGTGACTAATTAAACGTTCATTACTTAATTAGAATCACAAAAGATTGTTGATACTGTGTACAAAGTTACAACTTCATAACTCTTTTGGTTTTGGAAATAATTAGGGCCCCCCCAGGTGAGGAGTAAATAAAAAGAGCCCAGGTGGAATAGGGTTTTAAAGCGGATTTCTGCCCGATTATGGCTGATTTTC
Source organism: Aurelia coerulea (assembly GCA_039566865.1). Classification (NCBI taxonomy): domain Eukaryota; kingdom Metazoa; phylum Cnidaria; class Scyphozoa; order Semaeostomeae; family Ulmaridae; genus Aurelia; species Aurelia coerulea. The sequence goes on along the minus strand of CM076960.1, from coordinate 12,817,008 downwards.
CTACGCCTATGACTCGAAATGATGTTTAAGCTCAGGAGAGTCATCAAATTTCCTAGAATATTATGAGAATATTGCTTTTCCTTAGCTCGCATATGTATGTCTCATTTTCAGGGACGTAGGAAGTATCTCAAAATTGGGGGGGGGGGGCACGACACTTCAAGGACACTTTTTTCATTGAGCTAAATGGGCACTTCCTGATAATAAAACGGGCATTTCCTTGTTTATTGCGAAATCTTGGGGGAACGTGCCCCCAGTGCCCCCCGGTTCATACCTCTCTGCTCATTTTTCAGGAGTTGTCCCCTGATACCATATCAGATTTTAAAAAAAGTAAGAATACTTTTAAACCTATCCAGACCCCGGGGGGGTACTTCACATATTTTGGGTACGGGGACGTGCCATCGGGAAGGGTATCGATTTTCACGATTTTGGTATAAGGAACGGTATCGATTTTCACGATTTTGGTATAAGGAACGGTATCGATTTTCGCAATTTTGGTTTAAAGAACGATTTTGGTATACTTTTTCGGAAAATTGGTATAAGGTCGGGTATACTTTTTCGCAAAATTGGTATAAAGTCGGGTATACTTTTTCGCAAAATTGGTATAAGGAACGGGTATGTTTTTGAAGCTTCGATGGCACGTCCCCGACCAAAACCTGGTCAAGTACCCCCCCCCCCCCCGGGATCCAGACTAAACTCTGAGTACTCAAAATCTGATAGTTTTAAGAAACTTTAATCGCTGGCCGTATGTCACGTAGGAACACGAAGGGAAGGATACATCTGAAGCTTGGGGCGGCGGGCACCTGTTTCATTTTAACTGCATTGAGCCACAACAGATTTTGCAACCCTTCTCCAGAAATAAAATGGGCCCTTCTCCCCTTCTTTTGTGAGAACGGCAAGGATCTTATGGCTTCAAAAGTTGAAACAGTACGGTTATGGCCGTAGAAGGCGGCATGTAGCCGAACTTAGCAGATAACTGCACCCCCTTTGGCCCTTCTGGCGAGGCGCTCCCTGCTTCTGGCCCTTTGATCTCTGCGCTTGCGCTTACACGCGTAAATAGTAAATACACTTGAAAGATCAGTCGCAAGTCGCTGACGCTCAAAGGATATGATATGAAGAGGTATTTGCGAAACAACCCTCAAACCATGCTCAAACTTGATGCTTTAATGAACTTAAAAGAACAAGAAACCAAACGCAGAATGAATGGAAAATATTGTATTATCAGTTAATTACAACGAAGATTTGAAATGGTAAGATCTCTTTGCTCATTTTGGGAATGGATTTTCGTAAGCCGCTCATCGCTTCCGCCACTGTTCCTATCACAGCCAAATGGACCTTACATTACAGGCCTAAATAAACCTAAATAGCTAGTGATTTTGTATTTGGTTGTGGCGCCGAAAGAGGATGTTTGAGCGGGAAATAAAAGCGACGAAAATGTGTAGTAAAGCCAGTAGAGATGAGTGCCTATGGCATTGTTCTTATATCGGCGACTTTTCGTATTTGTAAACAAATTATCGTGATACCCTAGGCTTACTTGTTGCTTTGATTGGCCAAATAAAGTTGATAGGCCTATTTTCAGAACCTTGCCTTGTCTCTGTGGGCATCGGAAAAAAACAAACACTAATTATTGGTCATCCCTCGTACATATAGATAGATACGTCTGGTAAAGCAGTTTACATATGGAGATGGCACAGTCTCTTTTCTTGCACAATTAATTGGCTAGATATAATTATAGGCCTTATACAAATAGATATAGCATGATGATATTGATAATATTATAGCTTCAAAAGTTTAATAATTTATGGGGATGGTTAGCCTACATACAAGTTACCTTACAAACAGGTCTATCCATACTGAGATCAGGAAATGAAATTTATAGTGGTGCACCTGAGTTTCAGCAAGTTTCAGTGACTTTCTAGGTTAATGACATTTGACCATTACAAATATTTTGAGGTTTCCTAGTTCATCTGCAGGGACGTAGGAAGCAGCTTTGGGGGGGATGGCTTTTAAGCACAAAATGGCAGGACTTTGGGTAAATCATAGGTCTGTGATTACTGTAAAAAATGTGTTTTTCAAAGTTTTTCTGCATAAGCAAAAGGCCAATTTCGATGTTGAAGTTCTCATGTTGCTGAAATAGTCTCTTGGTGGCATAGATTTTTAGAGGGTGATTTTCTGGCCTTTTTAGACCAACTGCAAAACTGCCAATGACTTGATGAAAGTAATGACTAATTCCATAAGACTGAATTTTGTTGACTATGAACAATGCTTTAAGGTATCTGTAACCGTTCAGGCGGCGATTAAGAAACTCCGTTTACCACGGCCATTTGTCAAAATATACCAAAAAAACTTATGCATCATTTGACGCAGAATTAAACGTAGAATGTCATAAAAATATATTCAGTTGATTCAATAAAATCACGAATGATTTATTCTAGATTTAAGGCAAAAATTTACCACCCTTGCGAAAAAATCTTTGTGTACCCCAACGATAGTCGTTGGACCACGACTATCTATTTATGACAGACTTCAGGCCCTGAACTGCAAAACCGTGTCATAAATTTTTGATAAAAGGTATTGTCTTGAAATGATATCATTTTAAATACAGGTTTTTTTTTATAAGAAACTGGTTTATAAGAAACTAGTACTACGATGACCAAAAATTTAAGAAACTCTAGTACTACGCTCAAGAACAGTTAAGAAACTCTAAAACGTTATATCTGTGTGTCTCTCTTATTCTATGTCTCTCTAACAAAGGTGCCTTCGTCTTTTCTTGACTTTTAACTGCAAAATTTGTAAATTTTTGCCTCGATGTGCAAGGCTTCTTCTTGATGACAATGTCAATGCAAAATGGAAGCCCTTTGTCGAGAAGAAGGCTCAACTTCGAACAATACCGCAATTTTAGGCCCAAAAAATAAGAAACTAATTAAGAAACTTTTACTACTAAAACACCGAAATCTTCATGCGAAATTAAGAAACTTTTAGTACTAAGTGCTGATCCAAGTTTCTTATAAAAAAAAAAACGTGTAAATGTAAATGTCTTGAATGTCTTTTTTAACTTTCAGACCCTTGTAAAAATCGGACCAATGGATCTATCACAAATCGCTGACAATGTTTCGTAGTTATATGCATTATGACTCTGTGTGCCAAGTTTGAAGCGATTCGATTGGTCTGTTGGGTACACAAAGATTTCTTATTACCCACCAGTACTCGGGAATCCTGTTTCGAGAAACCAGGCTTTTATCAAAACAAAGCAAAAATTGTGGGAAATACCTTTATGTATATTCCCGCAATTTTTGAGAAACAGGATTGCTCCTTTTAAAATACTCTAATTTCTAAGTAATTGTGACTATTTCTGGAAATGAGTTGGTTTAAAGTGAATAACCTGAGATATATAGCACTTGTCTATAAATAGGACAAAGAAAGGCCTAATCCCCCTATTGTTTTCTTTAGCATTGCTTTCATTCGCCATGAGCTGGATTATCAAATACAATAGGCTATTTATAAATCTATGAGATCTCATGTTTTAACTCAGGTTATTCACTTTAAACAGTCCTCAAATATTTATACCATCAGATTTGACAAAAATGAAAAATCGAAAATTTGTCATCTGAATAGTTACAGTAACCTTAAATCAAATCAAACGATAAGCTTTTAAGTGCAACTTGCCAAAATGTAGGCTGAAATTAACTTTATGCACATGCCTGACATTTTTCTGTTATTTACCTCTAGTTTCAAAGATTTTATTTTGTTTCTGGCTGATTAGAACCAGGTGTTTATTCTATTTTCCTCCATATAACAGTAGAACCAGTCAAAGATTGTGCAATCATTGTCATGTCATTTCTATGACAAACCACACACTAGAATGGAATGACAATAATGCTTGCTGTAATAGGTCATGAAATTGAATGAAAAATTCTTAAACGGTGACATCAAGGTTAAGAACTCTGTACTGTATTGTCTAGAAGTGTAATCAATTTTCTAGATATTTTAAAGTAGCCTTATAAATTTTCAGAGCCCACTCATAAATTTTTGTTCCCAGGAAGAGAGGATTAAGCCATTGAGCTTTGTCATGGTCACAATTGTCTCTTTCAAATTTCTCCAAGGAGTTATTTTGCTGGTCAGCTGGTGATGGGTGCTTTGTCATCAAACTGTGCCCAGAAATGTGAGAGGAGGGGAGTGGGGTGTTGATAGGGTAAAAGGTCCAGGGCCTAGGATCCAAAGGCACCTGTAAATAGTCTGTACCTGTGTTGATTATCACAGAAAATTATATATACAATATTTTTACAGTTGTTTGGCCCCCAAGCAAACTTTGCTACATTGCGCCTAGACCAACAAGATATGACAACCAAACCTTAAAGGGTTTGTGCAAGGTTAAAAGCTTGCATTTGGCAAAGAGCAAACAAATCTGAAAATAGCCTAATTCAAATCTATGTCCCACAGCTGCTGTCAACAATTGATAGCCAAAGAAACAATGCTGTGCCTGAATGTTTTCTTTGCTCTATTTATAGAGAAGTCTATCTACCATTGCACACTCCCTTTAATGAATTTGTATCAAATTTAGTTGAATTGTTCCAGAGTCAATCTCATTTCCACAGTAGCACCTGGAGAGTGGTAAACCAAACAATATTTTGAAGCATCATAATATCTTTGTCTAATTTGAATTGCTTTAAAAATGTATCATTTGATTGATTGTAACGGGAGCTTTCCTTTGATTTTCAATTAGGTTCATATTTGCTAACATCAGCAAAATTTAATCTCTACTGTATGACACCATTTACATACTTATATGATGTATTTTTCAAATAAAAAAGTGTATGAAATGAAAATTTTACAGCAAAAGCTTCATTATGCATGCTTCCTTCTGATTTGATATTAATTGGAAATGGGAAGAGTAGTATGAAAATGTGATGACATTGTACCAAGAATGAAGATATTAAATTATAACTGTTCTAAAACTAGGTAAAGATCGAGAGATCTTTTTTTATGCAAGACCATTCTCATTAAGATTGGTTATGTAATCAATTAAAGAGAATTTTTCTTGCCAAGGAGCTATTACTGTATAAATTTTTTGGTCATGTGGAAGCGAATCACGTGACTTATCAAATATCATTGTGACAATTGACAAGCCAATTGTTAAAGAACAATTGAGGTATGTCTCATTGTTATATCTTGTGTAACTTAAGAGAAAAGAGGGGAGGCAAAAACGCCCCCACGACCATGCCAAATCATGTAAAACATCCCATGTGAAATATGAATGATATGCTTTCACTAGTTCAAGGGATATCACCCCTGAAGATGCTGTACCTCTGATAAGAAGCCTTTTTTTACCAAAAAGTCCCCAGAAGTACAGCATCTAACAAGAGTTATGCTTTTGCTTTGATCCACTTTTTGGAGGAGTGTCTTTTCCCTTTTTACCACCAATAGATAGTTAGTTGGAAGCAATCTTTCGAATTTTTTCATGGAAAAACTTGTAGTCCCTGATATGATAATTTTTTTATTTGTATAGTTTATGTACACAAATCTTCAAAGAACATTCATAAAGTATTTAAGAAATTGTTACCCAAAGGACACTAAACAATTTTCCAATAGAAGTGATAAGAAAATATACTTTCAGGTCACCACATATTATTCTTTTTGATAGTCTTTGTTTTTATCACATCACAAGGATGTCTTTGTTTTTAAGAACCAAGCAAACAGGTCCTTGTTTCTGTTTTCAAACATTGTTATGAATTTTTAATTCATTTCGCACAATGATCTGTAACCACATTAATTATTGAATATGAAGAAAATGCTGGCAATTGAACAGTAGATTGGTGTTAGGATTTTAATTATTGATGGTTACATTATGTTGTTGTTAGCACAGGATTGAAATTTATGGTTTCCTTTGAAGGAAACAAACTACAGCTTTGATGTAGTTTAGAATCGAACTAAACATTCAACTTTCTTATGTGAATGCAGGAACGTAGATGAACTCAAAATTGTGAGTCTCTGTGCTGTTTAAAAATGTGTCCACTAGCTAAGCATTGCAAAAGCCCTCAGAACTGATCAGGTTTCTGCTTTTTTGAGGTATGTGTGGATGTTTTATCTGCTGGGTTTGAAAAAGCATCATGTCCTTGGTGCAACAAAATTAGCCTCAATGTGTTTGAAAATGTTTTATTCGGTTCGGAGAATACTTGATGAATCGAAGTGAATAAAGGAGTTTTCATAGCTTTAATTTCGCCTTTATTTCATGGATGCTCACAGAAAACAAGGAATTGCAAAAAAACACCAGCCTTTCAGGGAAATGAAATAAAATTTGATTTATTCCAGTTTATCAATTATTCTTCGTGCTGCAGATTTTCAAATATGTGTATCAAGTGAGGAGCAGGAAGCCGATCATACCCAATGAATGAGGATTTTTCAAAGATAGAGGGATGCCCCATGCCTTGTCATATTATTTTACATCGATTATGTACATACTCTAGTTGACTATATACAAATGTACAAAGTAAACTAATCTAAATCGATGGAAAATAATAAGTTGAATAAGTTGAATTTCTCAAAAGATGATTATGCTTGAGATGGCAGCAGCGTGGAACTTTTTGTACCACAATACTTTGTGTTCTTTCATTGACTCTTCATAGAACGACGTCATCAAAATGCGGAACAAGTGGAACAGGCCAGTAACAAGCGGAACAGGCCAGCAACAATCGGAATACAACGTTACGAACGTTTTCAAATTTGTTGATAACTCATCCTATGTGTCGGAGATACTCTTACCAGTTGGCCAGAGCCGAATCACTCGAAGATCTAAAAACAATTTAAATCAACCTTTTCGAAAGAGCAACACAGGACAAAGTGGTCTCTCCTTCCCAGGACCTAAAATCTGGAACAGTCTACACTCTGACCTTAAATCTGCTAAGAACGTTAACAGTTTTAAACATAAGACCAAGAAGGAATTCTTTAAAGACCTACAAAATCAAGAAAACAGCTACTATGTATATTACTAAAGTTCCAAAAGCTACAAAGATTTGACACAAAAACTTAGAATTGTTCTTTCCGTGACACCTCTGGAGGGACCATTATGGAAACAAGGCCGCACTGACATTAAATAATTTAATCCCAGTGCCGACGTCTCTAAATTCTTCATTGATCTGATAGTGAAATTTTTCAAAAGGAGTTTCTCATAAAACAAATAAATGTATTTATCGCTTTTTTCAATGTAAACTGGTAAGCAGTAAGCTGTAAGTTTTGCAATAACATATCATGCTCTTTGCCAGATCATGTTTCCTTTGGAATCGCGTCCTTGCATCGATTGTAAATCCTTATGTTTTCAAGAAATCTTTCAAGTCTGCTTGCCTGCTTCGGTTATTGGTTGGTTTGCGATATTTTTTCCCGGTTATGGATCATGTTTTTTCGATTTTTCCCAAGTTATGGGTCTGTTTTACAAGGATTTTACGCAGTCATGGCCCAGTCATGGATAAATGCTAGCTTCTTGAAGTATTACTGCCCAACGAGAAGTCTTTTGCTCTTGTGAAAGTTTCTGCTGAAAAAGGATTTAGCTCTGCTAATGTTGAGATGTGGCGGATTCTTGTAACACCTTTTATGAAAAATTTTGCCCTGGTTTTAGGATTATAGGGTATATTTTCAAAATAAAGTAATAAATTCAACATCCAAACGGGGTCTAGTGATTTCGAAATCATACACGCCTTTGCAAACTAAGACAAGGCCGTAGGAAGCATTCTAAATTTTGGGACATGACCCTTCAAGGACACCTTTATGAAGGTAAAGATCCTAAGAAGAGGGCATTTCATCGCTATAATTGCAAAATCTTAGGGGGGTTCCTACGTATCTGAACTCAGTATAAGGCCTGGGTTACACGATACCGGATTGCTTTTCGCATCGGATTGGTTTCAACCCATCTGCGTCAAAATCGCACCGTTTTCATTGCAGTTACACGACACCGGATTGCCATGAACCCATTTTTGATTGCAGTTACACGACACCGAGTCACCCTGCACTGCGAAGTCTAAATCTATTGTCTTTGACAACTGCGAAGCCCAAATGGAGTGGGGTCGCATCGGATTGGTGCAGTTACACGAGCAAACGGAGTGGGGTCACACCGGATTGGTGCAGTTACACGAGATGGAATGCGGAGCGGAGTGCATCGGATTCATTTTCACCTCACCTCCAGATCGGAGTGGTTTCACTCCGCGAAAACGGAGTGGACTGACACCGGATTGCTTCGGTGTCGTGTAACTGCACCCCCCCTATCCGATGCGAAAAGTAATCCGGTGTGCTAAGGCCTGGGTTACACGATACCGGATTGCTTTTCGCATCGGATTGGTTTCAACCCAAATTGCACCATTTTCATTGCAGTTACACGACACCGGATTGCCATGAACCCATTTTTGATTGCAGTTACACGACACCGAGTCACCCTGCACTGCGAAGTCTAAATCTATTATCTTTGACAACTGCGAAGCCCAAATGGAGTGGGGTCGCATCGGATTGGTGCAGTTACACGAGCAAACGGAGTGGGGTCACACCGGATTGGTGCAGTTACACGAGATGGAATGCGGAGCGGAGTGCATCGGATTCATTTTCACCTCACCTCCAGATCGGAGTGGTTTCACTCCGCGAAAACGGAGTGGACTGACACCGGATTGCTTCGGTGTCGTGTAACTGCACCCCCCCTATCCGATGCGAAAAGTAATCCGGTGTGTGATGAATCCGGTATCGTGTAACTGGGGCCTAAAACAGCAATGAACAACATTATAATTATTAGTTCAAATGGGGTGTGGGGTGGGGAGGAAAACGTAGAATAAGAACAATTCGACAGTACATTAACTTTGCTATCTGTGAAATGTTAAGTTAAGGAAGGAGAAGGATTATTTTAATGGTATCGACCTAACTCAGAAAGGTAGAAAACTTAGTCATTTGTTTCATTTGTTGTTCTATTTCATTTCTTGATTTACACAGCATATGACACATCGCAGGAGGCCCTGAAAAGGTCGAAACCCCCACCTCCCGTGGGGTTCAGCTACGCGAATTCCGTGCTTTTCGGTGCCTTATTCAATGCATTACTGTCCTGTTCCACTCATTACTGGTCTGTTTCTTTCTTGTTCCGCTTGTTACTGGCCTGTTTCTTGCTTGTTCCACGTGTTACTAGGTTGTTCCGCTTGTTCCCTGTTTTAGTAACGCCACTTTATAGAATCGTTAAAGATTCGTTTTGTGAAGATGGATCTTGGAAAAAATTCTTTGCCACGTAAGGTGATTATGAAGGTGATGGTGAACTTGCGGTTTTTTTGCTGGGATCGAACGCTGTCCGCCTGACTGTTCTGACTGCAATGTCAGAGGATTACACCACTGCGCCACAACACCTTCAAGCGCTTTTTTCTATTGTATGACATTATTTTGAATATCTCTCCTTATCGTTTGTTGCAGGAGACTGATGATGAGATTCTTGAAATCTCCCCAAGAACAAGATTCAGCACTTACGATTATCCACCAATGCATAAAAGAGAAAATGTGACACGTAACAGGCATACTCTTACCTTCTCAGACCTTCCACAGAGGTCAAGATCTATGGTAAATCTTGCACCTTCGCAGCATCATCATCCCAAGAGGCACACATGGCTGTTACCGGAAAGCCCAACTGTTTCAGAAAAGCAGGCCCAACTTACAAAAAGGAGAAGCCTTGCTGGTGTTCTGTCACCCCCAGCTCCAAAAGTTCCAAATGTTGGAAGATATCTTGAAATATTTGCAAGGTTGAAGAACGCTTACAGGTGATTATTGTTCTTTAAACATTGACATTTTTTACGTTTAAAATACATATTTAAGATAGAGGTAAAATACCTTGGTGTCAACTTGTTTCATTCTTTAGGGGAAGACCAGACCAAGAAGAGATTTTGCAAAGACCAAGTTAATTCAGTTTCATATTTAACCAGGGAGGGGGGGGGTACAAAAATGCCCGTGGCAAAGTTTATCTGAGGCAGTGTTGTCAGTCCAAAAGAAAAATAGCTGAAACTTTGCGACTTTTCCTAAAATTTGATAGATTAATTGTAATTTGAAAATCTTTTAAGAATGGTAGACACTGATCTTGTTACCAACAACCTCTTTTCAACACGTGGTCAGCTAGCAAATTAAAGAAACGAGTCTAATTTTGGTCAGGATGATCTTAGGTCATTGAGAATACCACAATTCGATAGCTGTCAACGAGAGCTTGCAGATGATATATATTTTTATCCATTCTTGATGACATCAGCAATTTTAAAGCTGATGATGTCCCCATAGTTTTTGACGTCAGATAAATAATAGCAAATGTATTAGATAAACTTTAATTGCCAAAATTGGTTCTATTCATCGTTGTGAATAATTTTAAGGCTCAAAAACTTAGACATGTCCATTATTGCCAATAGTAAGCAAGTACTGCCATTTTCCTAAATTATGATGTCATAGTGACATCTTGGCTGTAACGAAGAATTAAAAAATAGCCTTTTGTGTAAATGTAGTTACGTTACACCATTGTAATAAGTTTGTCCTCATATCTGCCATATTTACAAAGTTATTGTACCCCCGCCCCCCCCCCCCAGTACTACAAGGCTCAGAAAAGCCCGGCATTAATAGGGTTAAATTACAGTTGTGATAATTGATAATAACAATACAAAAGAAACTACTAAATTATTAGAGTTTATTAGCATATGATAAGAATATTACCGAAAAAGAATGATGCATTAATACAGGAAGCAAATACAATATCTGCAAGATACAACCACAAAACAAGGAACAAGATATATTGTATGGAAGGAATTACTGAAAGAAGGAGCTCGTTTTGTAGAGCTATTTTTAAGATATGCTATTTGTAATTATCGAAAAGAGAGTCAACCGGTATTAAAGCCCTGTGCGGAAGGAATCTGGGTATTCTATTATCAGCTAACTGCATTGATGATTTCGACACGTGCGTCGTTATTGTTTAGCTAGAGGAACGATCGATAACGTACTTAACAATTTCATAGATTACCTCCTCTTACCTCTGTTCATTCACTTTAAAGGTGAACCATGAACCATGAACATGAACATGAACCATGACCTACAACTGATAAGCCAGTGGGCCCATGATTGGAGGATGTCTTTCAATCCCGATCCGCAAAAGTAAGCTGTTGAAGTACTATTTTCAAGGAAAAGAAATGAAATAGATCATCCAGTGATCCTCTTCAACAACATACCCGTAAAAAAGTAGATGAACATAAACACCTAGGTATTATCCTGGACTCAAAACTTTCTTTCTCAGCTCATATTAAAGCTGCTATCTCTAAAACAAGAAAGGGCATTGGTTTGCTCAAGTATCTCTCCAAATATTTGCCCAGGAATACCCTAAACGAATTGTATAAACTTTATGTACGACCCCACCTGGACTACGGGGATGTTATTTATCATATTCCAGCTAAAGTATGTGAATTCAGTCAAAACATTATTTTACCAAATTTAATGGAAAAATTAGAATCTGTCCAGTATTCTGCCGCACTTGCTGTAACAGGAACATGGAGAGGATCATCACGAGAAAAACTGTATGCAGAGCTTGGCTGGGAGTCACTAAGTTCCCGTAGATGGAGTAGACGCCTTACTTTATTCTATAAGATCATAAATAACCTCACTCCATTGTATACAAGGGAGCCAATCCCACTTCTTCAACAGCCAAACTACTCTCTTCGCAACCAGGATGTTATTGGGTGAATAAGGGCAAGAACAGAGAAATTTCTATCAAGTTTCTATCCCAATTGCATCTCTGAATGGAATAAACTTGATCCAGCAATCAGACTTGCACCTTCATTTCATTCATTTTTTCATTTTAACTTTTTTATCCATGGTAATCCACTCAATATTTACATACTGCTTTACAGGGAGCCATGCTAAAGTAATATTAAAAATTAGATAATAAATAAATGTATAATACACTCCTATTTACAATAAATCGTTGACAAAAAAAAGAAAGAAAAACGAGAAGAGTCATAGTTTGGCTTTATATTTTTTTCGAAAAGTGTGGAGCGATGAGGACGCCTTGACACCACTATCTAGGTCACTCCAGACCTTTGCCCCTCTGTAAGCAAACGATTTCTGACCAGTTGATGTTCTTAGTAATGGTAATCTAAGGCCCGTTTTAGAGTTCCTCAGCTGACGGTTAGTAGCTTCGGATACACTTTGAAATATGTTACTCAAGTAATCAGGGGCAAGGGCGTTAAGAGATTTATAGACCATCTTGCTAGTCTCAAAATCGATCAGTTCTCTAATAGTAAGCCAACCGAGATTTCTAATTAAAGGCAGAGCTGAAGTGTCATAGGGGCTGTTTGTGACTATCCTGGCGGCTCGATTTTGAAGTTTTTGCAACTTATCGAGGGCTGATGCACCGCAAGATCCCCAGACAGGGCAACAATACCTAAAATAGGGCTCAACGAGACTTCTATACAGCATAATGAGGTTTTCCTTAGGTAGGTATCGTTTAGAATACTTCAACATACCGATACCTCTAGAGACTTTCTTGATTGTAGAGGACAAGTGAGCGGACCATTTAAGTTGATCGTCAACCTGCAAACCAAGATACTTGGTATTGTTGACCATGGTGATCACCTCATTACCAATGTTAAGGTCAGCTTTGGAAGAACTGGGCAAGTCTATACTGTGAAGCTTGCACCTGCTACCTATTATCATCCCTTGAGTTTTAACGACATTAAGCGATAGCTTGTTGCCCTCAAGCCAACATCTAAGGGCTTCAAGGTCAGCATTGATTGCAGCATTGATATCGTCAATAGAAGGAGAGGAGTAATAGATAGTGGTGTCGTCAGCATACATTGCCACGTCAGAAGTCTTTAAACAGTAGGGGAGGTCATTCACATAAACTAGAAAGAGTAGGGGTCCTAGGCAGGAGCCCTGGGGAACTCCACAATCTACCCCTTCAGTTGAAGATGAATGACCATTCACTCTACAGAATTGCTTCCTATTGAAAAGATAAGACCGAAACCAGCTCAATTCTTTACCCTTGACGCCATAGTAGTTCAGTTTGTCCAAAAGGATATCATGGTCCACAGTATCAAAAGCTTTTTTAAGATCGATAAAGACGGCAGCAGTGTACTTCCCCTTGTCAATATTTAAGTACCAGTCATTTGTGCTTTTAAGTAGACACGTTAGAACTGAATGCAGTTTTCTGAACGCTGACTGTAGGAGAAAGATGAGCTGATTTCGGTGAAGGTAGTCATAAAGCTGATCGAAGATTAGCTTCTCGAAAAGTCGAGAAATTACAGGGAGCACAGAAATAGGCCTGTAGTTTGATTTGTTATCGGTGGCTCCATCTTTAAAGATAGGTGCTACCCTCGCAATTTTCCAACTGTCCGGGAATCGCCCGAGCGAAAGAGATAAATTAAACAGCTGCACGAGAGAAGGTGCCAGTACCGAAATTCCAATTTTTAGGAAATAGCTAGATATACAGTCAACACCCGACCCATTGGAAGTCTTAATACCGCTGCAAACCCTGATCAAAGTCTCTTCGTTTATAGGGGAAAACAAAAAAGGCTCGCAGCTGGGTGGATCTCCAAAATCACCATTAAGAAGGGGATTAGGTTTGGCAGGGATTTTTTCAGCTAGGCTTTTCCCAACGTTGCAAAAGAAACTGTTCATAGTATCGGCAATGGATTTAGTGTCGGTAATGATCTCGTCACCTTTTTTGAGAGCTTTGATATTAGTAGTTTTGGATCTCTTATTGATTACTTGGTTCATAGTTTTCCAAGTTTCTTTGATGTTGCCTTCGCAAGAACGAATCTTATTTGTGAAATATTGGGTTTTCAGCGAGCGGTTTAATTTATTAGCTTTGGATCTTACATGCTTGTAAGCATCCATTAAAAGCTCGGATTTAGCCTTCACTGCAGCGATCTTCAGTTTGTCTCTTGTCCTACAGATCTTTTTTAATTCGGGTGTTATCCACGGGCAATACCGTTCAGAGACTCGCTTTTCCCGGAGGGGCGCATGTTTTTCGATGATCTGAGACAGCGTATCAGACCATCGATTAACAGCTCCCTCCAAGCATCCCGAGTCACTCACAATAGCATGCCAGTCTACAGAGGCAAGATCACTGATGAAAAGATCTTCATCAAAATTTTTCATCTGTCGTGTTGTTATCATTTTATGCTGTGCACCTGATTCGACAACGTTGCGAGGATCACTCGTCGCAATGTGGTCTATAATTGTAGACGAACTAGCAGTCTCACGTGTAGGCTCAGAAATAAGTTGTTGAAGACCGAAAGTATCATAAAATTCCATGATACGCTTTGTGCATGGTGGAATATTTGAACCATGAGGGTCAGAATCATCTAGGGGAGTTCCAACATTACAGTTAGTGTCCCCCAATAACAGAATTTCCTTATCCTCCGCGTCTAAGACTCTAAAAAACTGGTCCAATCGATCGAAAGTATCAACATGATCAGATGGTGGTCTGTACCACGTGACCACAAAAAAGGATCTAGCTTTAACAGGCTTAACCTCAATGCATCGAACCTCTAGGGAAAAAGAGGGGAGGTCATCACGTACATCAGCAACAATAGTATTGCTTATGTAGAAACCTACTCCTCCGCCATCTCGATTACGATCATGCCGGACGAATCTAAAGCCGTCAATTTGAAGGAGGTCTGTCGCTGTCTTTAAAACAAAGCTTCTGTCAATAATTCGTCCCCGTGCAAAGTCTGTTTTCGGTATTCATGACCCAATAGGCTTAGGTTATCTTTTACAAATCAGGGTCGGTCTCAGCAAATTGAATTTTCACAAATTCAAGCACAATTTTAGGGATACAGTGAACCAAATGTGCCCAACGAATGATGGCATTGAGGATACGGAGCACTTCTTGTTGCTTTGCCCTTCATTCGACATTCAACGACAAGATCTTCTCGCTGGAGTTTCAGAATTGTTGCGACCATTTGTCCAAATCGACGCGCTTCCAAACAATGTTCTGGTTCAATACTTATTGTATGGTAATGAAGAACTTTCTGACGAAGTGAATAAAAATATTCTCGAACAGACTCTAAGTTTCATCCACAAAACAGGTCGGCTTGGATAACTTCAAAGAATCGTTTTACGCCACACAACCACTATGTACACTTTTCCCCGTATATTTTGTAAGTCTGTTTCACATTTGATGTTAGGCACATCAAGGGTGAATGAAAATTCATCCACACAAAATCGACAGTATTTCGGACCATTGATATTGCGAATCAGAAACCCAGAGCTGACAGCATATGCGCAATGTGTTGAGAGTTGGGGACTCTGGAGGGGGATCAGTAGCGGTAGCAACTGCTGTCATTGTTGTTCTCTCGTCCGGGGTTCCTATTGTTCAGCATCATACTACTATGCTGGCCTGACATCCAATGTGAAACGGATTCTAGTATTTATCAGTAATTTATCGTATTTGTAGCTTTTTGTAGTTGTTTATTTAGTTGCTATTTTTTGCATGTCTTTATGTTGATGGCCACGGAGTAGTCATTGTCTTTTGCTCCTTGTGGTCCCGTCCCTGTAGTGTTGTATAGTCTGTAAAGTAATTAGAAAGTATGGTAGGATGTAGATGTAACATGTATTGTAACATTTTAAATGATTATATATATAAAAAAAAAATTTTAAAGGTGACCGGAAGCGAACATTTTTTTATTGATGCAAACGAACAGGAATATCGAAAGATCAGGAATCCTATTTATTCTTTTTTATATCGCATTTCCTTTTCAAATTATCAACTGATTTTAAGTACCAGCTGCTGATGCCATTTTGTTTGCAAACTACAACGGTAATATATGGACATATAGCTGTATCTGATCTTTGAAAGGTTACAGTTGCAAGAAACGTTTCAGCTACGCTAAATAAAGGCAATATGAATTGTCTGATGAATTTTTATGATGTGTAGAAAGGCAGGTTGCTCAAGAAAAGTTTTTTAATTTGATTTCTCTAGGAAACATAGTCAACCTTGTATATTTTCTTGACCTTTTGCGAGCAAAATGACTTCATCAGCCAATCATACTAAATAGTGTATAACTTCATTATGAAGCCGGGTATCCAAACATTTTAAGCAGGAGTTTTTATCATTCAACAGTGCTATTCATTTGCATCGATAAAAATATTTGCTGCAGATAAATTTTGAGAGAGCATTGGTTGTTCTTGCAAGTTAAAGGAAGATACCACTAAGGATGAAATAGAAACGCATACTTTCGCACTCATTTGCATACATTCACATACAGGATATATGTATACATTTATTTAGAACGATGTACTTCACAAAGTTAGTTTTAATTTTGAATATGATGGCATTGCTGAACATTCCTACATTTTTTTTGTCAAATAGGTTGCAGTAGAATCTTTTGCAGAGTTTTTTCTTTCTAAAATATAAACTAACTTGTTTTTTACTTTTTAGTGGATTTGTCAAAGCATGTGAAAATGTTGAATCTTCCTCATTATCTGTAAGTAATATTTTCACTCTGAATTTTCCATAGTGAATAGATCTTTCCGAAATAAAAACATTTCAAGCCGAGGCAAAGGTTCCAAGTCCCACATGCAATAAATTATTGAACGAAGGATCTAGCAAACCAAGCTTTGTTTTGAGAAACCATTGGTTACGCATGCAAAAAGGATTCACTTTGCCATTCCTAATTCCTTTTTCCTTTGAAATGTCGTTTTTCCTGAAAATAGCTCTGCAAGATGTTCAGTGGAGAAGAATATTTTAAAGCTCCTAAAGTTGTAACAGGTGTGCCAAAAATGTCTCACTCACGACAGAATACGGTAAATTGTACACTGAGCTGATTTCAAGTCATTACTCTTTGATATACCGGGTGCGCCAAAATAAACTATGCACGTTTGGTAGGCCACAATACATCGTACACTGGACCGATTTTGAAGATTTATGACTTAATATTTGGCAGAAAACCTGAATTAGATACTGGGATTTTTTGCAATTTTTTTCATTTTCGGTTTTATAGCTAGAAGCGAGTTTCTTAAAATGTTAGTTTTCGAAAACACTGAAAACTATCAAAAACATCGATCAAGTTTTCTAACGAATCGACATGAATGGACAGAGAGAGAACTTGTTCGTGGTGATTTGGGATTTGGAAATCGACTAATTGTAATCTGCTGTAAGAGAGTTCGTACTTAACCCCAAAATCACCCTGAAAGCGCTTTCTTTTTGTTCATTGATGTTGACTTTTTTTATATTTGATCAGCGTTTTTTGATCGTTTTCAGTGTTTTCGAGAACGCAAATTTTAAGAAACTCGCTTCTTGCTCTACAAACTGCGAACTGAAAAATTTGCAAAAAATCCTCAAATCAAATTCAGGCTTTCTACTAAAGATTAAGTCATAAATCCTCAAAATCGGTCTATTGCACGATTCATTGTGGCCTGCCAAACGTGCATAGTTTATTTTGGCGCACCCGGTAGTTAAATTTTCAAAGTAGGTCCAATGTGCAACTTGGTGTGGACTGTCATAAGTTGGTACTTTTTTGTTTTGATGCGCCCAGAAGTAGTCACCGAAACATGCCAATTCAAACATGAGCATTTTCCAAATATGTACATAGCATAATGCATGTTCATTCTTTGAGAAAACGAGATTTTTGGTTGGGTATACAGATCGTCAAGTGACGTTATGTCAGATGAAAGGGGAATTTTAGCTTCAAAAGAAAGGCATTAACTACTCAAATTTAGCTTGTGGAAAATATTGCTTTAAATGTTTGGATATGATTTGTCTTATGCATAGTATAGACTCTTACGTATTAAAATATGCAATAATAGTTATGCAATAATGCCATAATGCCATGTAATTATCTAGAAATACTTTGAGTTGGATATTGTTTTAAAGCAACCGTTGATGGTCCAAGTTGTATTTACCCCTTTTGCATCTTTATAGGGGAAAGATAAAATGATTTTCGACAAATGCAGAAGGTGAGCTACCTATTCCGTTTTTGAAGCATTTATGAAGTAACTATATCTTACTAAATCTGATGCTTTCTTGCACATTTGGAATGCCATTTTTGTTTTCTAAAAGATACTCATTTTTACATCCCATGATTACAGCATGATTCAAACCCAGTGCATACATATACCATTAGCATGTTATATACCCCCCCCCCCCCCCACCCCATGGGAATCCTCCCAGTGTCTGTCAGAAAGATTATACGTTGATTGCTAGATAGCACTAAAAGGTTGGAGGAAACACAATATTCTGCTGCTCTAACTGTAACACGGAGCACGGAGGGGGACAAGCAGGCAAAGGCTATTTGAGGAACTCAGATGTGAGAGTTTTTATCAGAGGAGGTGGCACAGGCGGATGTTCCAATTTTCTCAATCTTTAAAGCGTATCTTTCGATGAAATTTCCGTTGAACGCAATGTTTCATACAGCTTACGATGTCAGCTTGAATACCAAGCAGCTGAAAGAACTGCTTGTTTTGCAAGCACCTATTTCTAAAGTTTCCTTTTCGAATGGCATTTGCTGGATGAAAATCATAAAGACTCAAATACGCTTGCGGAATTGAACGAGAATTACTTGCGGTTATCAGACCGATTAAAGAAATCTGTGATACAATGTTTATAACGTGAAAAGGTATTAGGAACCTTGCAAAGTTGCGGGTAAATTTCAGCCCACCCCATGACCATAGGTTTCTACACAGCTTTGACTGCTTATTTCCTCGTCGTGTGTGTGGTACGGGAAACAAAGACAAGGAGCATTTTCTCCTGCATTGTTGTCAGTTTGACTTGATGCACACAGATCTCTTCAATCAGCTTGCGGATGTACCCGGGTTAGACATCACAAGTATCGATTCAAAAGATTTTGTGTGAATTACTCTTGTATAGAAACTCCGATTTGAATGTAGTAGAGAATAGAATGATTATTGAGGCAACAATATCCTTCATCGAACGATCCAGGAGATTTGCTAGCAACTCTTTTTCAAGTAATTTCATAGCAGCGACCTCCCTCTATTTCTATGTTACTTTCTTGGTTTTTTGTTTATTTGTTTGTTTGTGTTTTGTTTTGTTGTTTTGATTGCTTGTTGGTTTCTTTTTGGAAATTATGTGCTTTGGTTTGTAAGTCCCATCTGCAGTGGGAACTAGGTAAATGTGTGTCTTTTCCTGCTGTGGATAAGACCAATCATATATTGTATATTTAGTTTAGATTTTACTTGATAGAAAGGAAGATGCTTTGATTACGTAGCTGAAATAGTTGACAATTGTTTCAGGGAATCGGCCTCTGCAGCTGATTTGAAGAATGTTTTCTAATAAATTTTGACGTGTCAAGATAAAATACATATTTATACAAGCTTGAGGGGGGTATCAGCAAAGAAATGAGGAAACAAGTCTATGCAAGATTTATGTTTGTAAAAGCAATATTTTAGAAACAGTGAAGGAATCGGATTAGTTTATCAAAATCATTGTAGTTTGATGCTTTTTAGCTTTTATGTACCGGGTGCACCAAAATAAACTATGCACTTTTGGCAGGCCACCATAATTCGTACACTGGACCGATTTTGAAGATTTATGACTTAATCTTTAGCAGAAAGCCTGAATTAGATTCCAGGATTTTTTGCACATTTTTCCGTTTTCAGCTTTTAGAGTTACAAGCAATTTTCTTAAAATTTTCGTTTTTGAAAACACTGAAAAAGATCAAAAAAAGTTGATCAAATTTTCTAAAGATTCAATATGAATGGACAAAGAGAAAACGTTTTCAGCGTGATTTGGGGATTTGGAAATTGATTATTGTAAACTTCTGCACGAGCGTTATTTCAACGACTGGCCTGTTGCGAAATTCTGTAGTAGTTACAATAAAGTGCCGCCCCAAAAGCCGTCACAAAATCTAAATGCAACAAGACTCCATGCATGCTGGCCTCATGACGCTTCCTGACTTGTCTTTTTAACCCCTTTGACACACGAACACAACCTGCACCAAAGCATAAATTCAATGAAAATACAAAAGAAAAGACATTTCTTTATATCCTTGAAAATAACATTACATTTCTCCCAAGATAGTACGAACTCTCGTACAGCATCTTACAATTAATCGATTCTAAAATCCCAAATCACCACGAAAAAGTTTTCTCTTTGTCCATTCATGTCGATTCTTTAGACAATTTGATCAACGTTTTTTGATCGTTTTCAATGTTTTCGAAAAAGAAAATTTTAAGAAACTCGCTTGTAGCTCTAAAACATGAAAACAGAAAAATTTGTAAAAAATCCTAAAATCTTATTCCGGCTTTCTGCTAAAGATTAAGTCATAAATCTTCAAAATCGGTCCAGTGTACGATTTATCGTGGCCTGCCAAAAGTGCATAGTTTATTTTGGCGCACCCGGTAGGATTGCTGTTTGATAAAGTTCTTTCAAATTTATCACGATGATACCTATTTTTCTTTCAGGAAACTAACTGCAAAGCTAATAAAGGTAAGTCTGTCATGCCCATTATTTCTCTGCTTATTGAATATCAACGTTGACAAATATTCTATCTTTCGAAAAATGATGGAACATGAAATTGCGCCTGGGTTCCGGATGTGAGAATGAAGTCATCAGTTGGTTTCGGAAAGTCAGTGTATTATTGCTTGCTGACGGGCTGAATTTTTCGTCAGTTTATAGGGTGTGAGCGAGTATGGCCTGTTGGATTCACTTGCACCAACAAGATTTTAGTTTTCTTGAGCACCAGTAAATTTAGCCAGAGCAAAATGTGTAGCCGGTCTAGAAGTTTCTTCCAGAAAGTATTCATTAGCTTTGTAAGAAATATGCAAAACTGACATGCTCAATTCTGTTATGGAAAAAAATTTCTTTCCCCCAAAGATGTTTCTAATGTGTTCAAGCAAGTTTGAAGGTGTGATATTGCTCACAAAGTTGTGTTTAAATTTTAGTATATAGAATCAACATGAATTTAGACAGAACTTTGATAGTTATTCCATTTTGTGCGAGTGATACTGACACGGAAGACAACAAACACTTTCTCCTGCATTTCCCCCAGTCTGATTCGATGCGTCAAGATCTCTTTGATTAGCTCCCTGAAATTCCTGGTCAAAAATACGAAAAGGTTTTCAAATCAAATTTAAGCATAAAACAGCAGCAACATTTCCTTTTTTTTGGTAGTATTTGTAGCGGGTGTCTTGTAAAGAAGTACTCCCATTTGTATCACGAATAGCAGGTCTGGTATACTACACAGTCTTTATGGTATATTTGGGTGTTTCAGCTATGTGTGCTTGATCATTAGAGTCAATCATCTGCTGTAAGGTGGCGGGAGTCCTTCTTTCTGAGACGCCTGAGTTGTTCTTTTCTTGAATCTAATGAATATTTTGTCATTGTAAGTAGCTGCCGTAGTTGAAACCCGATGACATCATGTCCTTTCCAGCTATGGCAGCCACAGAATATTCATATTTCGTTGCAGTTTAGTTGTTTTATCTGTGATATGAAAAAAGAAAAAAGCAAGTTTCACTAAAGTCTCAGGTAGCTACCGGGTGACCCAGAAAAAAGTGACCCAACGCAATCTGCTTTAGAAAAAAGTACGTGGCTGATGGAAATGCTTCAAACGTTGTTGTGTCGCTAAAAGACTAGCTTACATATGAGTGTTTTTTGGAATTTTTTTCGGCACTGTAAATGTCCCGAATTAAAGATTTGGAGAAAACAGGCCAGCTTGAAATCCACAAAAAGTCGTCAAAAACAGGGGATCAATTTAAAGCTATTTCAGATCTTCAAAACGATGAGAACGTTGTTTCATTTCAGCCTGGCTGAGTTAAAAGTATCCAGAGCAAGTTTATGGTCCCTAGGTACCTAAGCATTTGGAGCTGAAAATAAATATTCTTTTTAAACTTGTGGAAGTTCAAAGGAATTCAATTCTCCACGCAAATCGAAATGTTCAAGAATTGCTTACAGGAAAGCAGGAGTATCCTTGCCCCTTGAGACAAGAATATCTTAGGTATCTAAGGACCATAAACTTGCTCTGACAACATTCGACTGAGATTCCTATTCCCAGACTGAAATGAAACACGCTGCTCGTTGTTTAGAAGATCTGAAAATGCTGCAAATCGATCCCCTGTTTTGACGACTTTTTGAAGATTTCGAGTATGCCCTTTTTCTCATAATCCTTAATTCGGGAAATTTACCGTGTCGAAAAAATTTGTGAAAAATACTCATAACTTAGGCTAGTTTTTTAGCGACAGAACAACGTTTGAAGCATTTCAATCAGCCAGTCAATTTATTTTCTTTAACAGATTGCGTTGGGTCACTTTTTTGGGTCACCTGGTTGATCGTCAGCAGTTCTTTAGATTTGTTTTTGAATTACTGTTGCATAGATAGGGATAGGCAGAGCAGCCAAAGAAGTCTGTTTTATACCGGGTGAGTCAGAAAAAAGGATCCCCGCTTGGAAGGCCACTGCTCCATGAATATCAAAGCAATAATATTGAAAAATGTCTTGTTTTACTGCCAATCTGTTCAATTAGGTTCAGTAATTTACCCGGCCTTGATCGGCCATTCCTTCCCGTGGATATGGGTGATTTTCTGCAGAAAGCCCCTTCAAAAAACCTGCAAAAACGAATGAAAACAATGAGCACATTTTCCTTCCTAAAATTGATGACACTCACATAAATTCATGTATTTTATCCTCTTGGGAGAATGGAATCCCCCTGAATAGGTCATCGATACCAGGGGGAGGACTTGTTCATCCTCCCAAGAGGATAGCACGTGCTAAAGCGTTCACAAGTCATTGCTGTAAGGCCATTGTAAGGCAGAAATGTAAGGGAAATCTGTTCATGATTTTGGGCACGTTTTGAAGGTTTTTTGAAGAGGCTTTCTAGAGAAAATCCCTCATAATTTCAGAATGGAGTGGCCGAATTCAGTCAGGTAAATTTTATAGTAGATTTGAGATTTTCTACCATTAAACTATATATTTGCCGATATCATTGTCTTGATATCCAGGGAGCTGTGACCTTTCAAACGGGAATTCTTTTTTCTGACTCACCCGGTACATAAGATAATAAACTTATTGTCTAGAATAACATCATTCCTCTTTTAACAAGGCATCTGGTTATCACCTGGTTTCTATTTTTACAGATTCGAGACCTACACGAATTGTATGTTCATCAAGAGCACATGAGAGAGGGTGAGTCTTTTTCAATTTTTGTTGAGGTCCATTGTCCCTCGATATTTTAGTTTCTAAATTCCGGCCACATAAATCCACAAAACAATAAAATCTAGCACCTTAAAAGCTATATTTAGTGCCTCTCTCTATTTAGCACCTCTCTATAAGCGCCCCTCTATTTAGTGCTCCTCTCTGATAAGCCCCTCTCTTCTAAGCCAAAAATTCAAGAGCTCTTTTGTATCCAAGACCCCAAAGCTTTTTGTGAATGTGGAGTCAAATCTGGACTTCAAAAGTTCATACTTAAACTCTCTATGCACTATTCATACGTAAACTCTTGATGACTATGAGTTTGCATTGGAACTAGCTCCTTCTTAAGAGAGGCGAATACACAATCTAATTTTTCAGATGTGATATTTCAACACCTAAACTGATATATGATTATGTAGATTTTCAGCAGTCTAGTTTGTTAGTCCTTCATAAGATTGGAATATCCAAAATCATGTATTTGAAACACAGCGAAAAAATGCAAAACGAAAACGAGGCCGTAATGGCTGACCGTCCAGCTTCGGCTTTCAAAACCGGAAAGGTACGGCCTAAAGCGGACGACGCAACACGCGCTTTGATATGATACTGGATGGATGTGCTTCTTTCATGAGATAAGAAATAACTGCAAAGCAATGAAACTGAACTGAGCAAAGCACTTTTTCAGGCCTCTCAATGCACACACTTCGCAATTTCATCGACGATAATAATGAAGGAACACGAAACACGTTTATGCGTGCACGTCCGCTTTCCTTCCCTTCAGTTCAGATTCAAAGATGTTCTTGCTGCTCTTAATTTTTGCTGCTGTGGTATGAGTAGAATATGGGTGCTCAAGGCTGGGGAACAAAAAATCAATGCAAAACAATAATTTCCGGCATAAAAATTTACCCAAAACAAAATTTTCCAAATGACTACCTGACTACTGTAACCCAAAAATAACCTTTGCCAAAATGTTAGACCCAAAAAGTAACATGAGTATCCCTATCCTAAATATACCAGAGTAGACCCCCTGGGGAGCATATACCCCTTAATTCTGGGGACAGGGCAGCCATGCAAAGGGAGAGTGCTCATTCAAGAAAATACAGTCACAAAGTATCACTTTTCTACACTAATAGTGTGTAAATAACAAGCTGCCTTTCTCAAAGAAATTAACTTCCTTTTCTCTCTACCTCTACTTTGATAAATGTTTGTTGGTAATTGAAGCTAATGGGTGGTGACCTTTACAAAGAGAAAATAGTCTGAGAAAAATGTAATGATTTTAGATTGTTTTGCTGCTGAAATCTAGAACATCCATTCAAAGGGAAGCTGCACACAATCTTCTCCCAGAATCTGTTCTCAAAACAGCAACTTTAATCAGCAATCACAGGCAACAGAATGCA